>OZ005741.1:26403912-27603912 GCA_963930735.1 Dioctria linearis
CGCCCAATAAAAGTAAACATTTAAAACGTTCGTCACACACTACAATTGAAAAGTTGTCTAAAGTGTGGTAGAATCTCACGTTACAATATCACCACCAAATTCACTCTACTGAGTTGAGGATAGCCTTTTCTATCCAAAAACATTATATAATATAATATATGGTATATATTTCATTTTTTATTAATAAAGAAAAAAAAACTCCGACAATATTTGAATAGTTCTGATTTTTTTTACCAAACCTAGTGCAGATGAATAAAAGTGCTATTTGTACGAAATTATGAATATTTAATTTTAGGTTGTTTTACGTGTGTTTCAATTGCATCTTCTCATCTAATAATAAAAAAAGATTTCTTGCTAGGATTAAATTGCTAACGTCAGTTAATCGAGTTTCTTATTAATTTATTATTTTTACACTTACTCGACATTTTGCATATCATTTTTAACTTTTTTAAAGGAATATGATAAAAGTCACAGCGGCAAGGTTTAAGTCACTAAAATGTCACTTCTTATGACTTAAGTCATGTTGTAAGGATCTCATTTTCCAAGAAAAGTCATGATATCAATGTAATTTTTCATTTTTATCTGATCAGAATGCAGCCCCATTATTCACTTACAATCCGCCTGTAGGCCGTGGACTGCAGGCCAGACAGGAGCCTGTCAGCTAATTTCCACCATACACTTACAGGCCGCCTGTATATCAAGGCCTGCAGTCCAATGAAACTGTGTGTGTTGCAGTATCATCGTCCGAGCCCGTCGTCGTTTATTTCCATAAATATTTAAGCCGCAATCCAGCATACAAAAATTTAAAAAATGGCCAAAAAGGCTGATTTTATTGCCGGCTTTATTAATATTTGTCGTAATAATAAAGCGTTATGGCAATTCAAATCAAAATCCAGTAACCCTTTAGCATTATAAATGCATTTACATGTCTCCAGTATAATGGTTCCCAAATCTTGCGGCAAGATAGTCGTCGAGAATTTCAAATCTTCGAAGCTACGGCCAGTACCTAGAAATTTCAAGGTTGCGATAAGTCTCTGTTCTCTCATCTGCGTTTATAGCACGTCTTAATCTGGTATTCTTTTTATACCCTGATTGAAATCATAGGGTATTCAAAGTTTGTTAGTCCGTTTTCACGTGTAGAGATAATTACGCAGCAAAATGGATTGAACACCCACGCAGAGTATTAGAAGTTATTTTGATTTTTGCATGTCCATCAGTCTGTCCGTCTGTCCGTTTGTCTGGCCATCTGTGGACATGATAACTGCAGAATGCGTGTACTAAGAGAGCTGAAATTTTACACACGAGCTTTTAAAAAAAACAGTAAAATTAAGTTCGAAAAGGGGACAAATTGGGCAGCTCCTTCTTATAGGGTTGCTATACAAAAATCTCAATTTTCACTATATATTTGGACACTTCCTAATAACACGTCAATATAGAGAGCTGAAAGTTAATACACGTCTTTTTTATAAAAATAGTAAATATAAAATGGGCAACTCCCTCTTGGTGTTGCCATATAAAAAATTAGGGTTTTTACGTATATTGTGAACACGGTTAGTTCTGGACGTTTTTGTAATACTGCAAACTTCTTCAGTATACGAAATTCTATGAAATGATCCGTTCTAGAAATATATCCGAAAAACCACTTCAAAAATCAAACTTTTACAGATGGGTTCGCCCATATGAAATTACATACGAGAACTCATCTAGGGTATTACTTATAATTGGTCTTAGACCGATTCTAGCCTTTTTAATTGTCTTTAATGTAAGGTTTAACCACTTGAGTAAAATTTGAATGCACCGGTCACCCATATAAACATAAATCATCAAAAAATACGTGTTACTGCTTCTTAACCTGTTCACGAGTCTCATATGCGAATATTTCTCGCATTCACGCACAACTTCTTTTTCCTTGCAACAGCCATTTTATCGCTTTGAAATATGAATTTGCACTGTCTCTAAATCTGTCAAAATCTAAAATATATTAAAGTACTCAAAGGCAGGTACAGTCAGTACGTTTACATGAATACTTGAAGTATACTTGAAGTATGCTTGAAGTAATCTACATATCATGAAAAGGCTCATTCAACGCGTAAATTTCAACTTAAGTAATTGGAAAATTAAATTCAAGAAAAATAAAATGCAAGCCAAGTAATTGGAATTAATTCAATCAACCGCCCTACCTGAGCTTCAAGTGGATTTCAAGCCAAGTACTCAAGAATTCATGTAAACGTACTGAGTCCGTCGCTAAGGGGGTTGCTTAAAGTTGAAAACATTTCAACTTGAGACGCGCCATGATACAAAGATTAACAAGGTATGGCCGAATTATCTGTCAAGTGGTTACTTGCCTGATTTTGCGACAATTGTCACAAATTTGTTCGTCTCAATTTCAATCGTCCTAATTAAAGTGAAAAAATTTTCTGTTTAGAAATTTCTTTGCTTTCCCAGTAGCACATAATTACTTTTCCCGAAGTGATTTAAACGGAGAAACTAATGTTTTGTTTGCTGGAAATGAAATTGTCACCTCATGACGTAGAAACATAAAAAATTCCTCTCGAATCGGCCATACTTGTAATTTTTGTGTCATGGAGACGCGCAACACTTTTACACCTAGAGTTGAGGAAATTAAGTTTAGCAGAAAATTGAAATTGTGAGTGAAAATTGTAAGTTTTAAGTAATGCTACAGTAGTTAATAACTATAGTTAATTTATTTATTCACAATTTAATGATTTTATTTAATGATGGAACGAAAATTCAACACATGTTAGAGCGTTATCATTGGAACAGCATAAGCAACAGTCACTGCCTGCGTCCCGCATCAACATCAACATACACCAAACTTCGGTATAAGCAAAACCCTCGAGAATACTTCACAAGCCATGAAACAGACTCCCTCCCTACCACATGCGAGGTCCAACGTAGTCCTTACATTCTAAAATATTTGCAGTGTTCTTATGTAAAACTGACAAAAGTTTGATTTGAATAGCTCCTCCGCCCTAAACTACTATTCATACAGAGAAATGGCGTTGTGTAAATCTTAAGCTTGCTTTCTTATCTTCCGAACCGTAATAAAAATTCCATACCTTTCCTAACAAACTTATTTAAAAAAAATTATCTTAACCAAATGACTACGATTCCTCAAACAAAAATTCTCAGCTGAGTAATAATTGTAATGTCGCTGTGCCGTGGGCTGATGATATCGAATGTAGCTGCCTACAGATTCGGACTACGGCTGCACATACACACATGCAATTATCACTCAGCTGAGAATTTTTAGAATTTTAGAACATTTTAGAAAACGGACTAAGCATGCACACATATAGATTTCTGTTTCATGGCTTGGGAAGTATTCTCGAGGGTTTTGGTATAAGGGAAACATTGACCAAAAAACATAGTGGTGTAGAATGTCCGAAACTCCGGAGTCATAGTGTGAGAGAGTGGTACTGGAGTGAGGAGAGTGGGTGGTTAGTGGTCAGGGTGAAAGTTTTGGGAAGCATGGAGCTACTATGTTTTATTTGATGAGTACAGTTTGCAAGAAATTTGTAGAAGGATATGACTGTTTTCATCCTTTTTATTGCAATTAAAACCCTTGTGCTTGCAGATAATTTACTGGATAATAACAAAAACGAGAGACGATTAACCTGCAAAATTATCGTATGCTTTATGTTTATATGCAAGTTTGCGTTATCCCAAAATAATGCACAACAAAACAAGTTGAAAACTTTTCGGTTTTATTTACGATGCAAAATGATAGCTATGAAAGTTTTGTTGGTTTTTGTAAAGTAAAAGAAAAAACAAAGAGTGTAGAGTTGAAAAAATAAATAAAATAAATAAAAAATGAAGTAGGTAAAGCAGCTATCTAAATGGAAGGTAAACTTCATCATCATTATTATCTGACAGCTGAAGACAATGAAAATGGATAGAGTTTCATTTTCAGCTAGACTTCGGTAATGTACCTTTATTCTTAATGAAGCAGAGAGAGAGAGCCAAAAATGTTACAAACATTCGTGCATGTGTGTCGAGGCATGAAAATAAACACTTTAACTGAGAGTAACTATATCCAATATAATAACAAAATTAAGCTCTAATCCATAAAGCTAATTACAGGTCTTTTCTCTAAGGTGTCAATCTATCCATTTGTACGTGAAGCAGACAACATAAATACGAATTGAAACCATAGCGAGCAGATGGATTCGACAGCATATGCAGGAGATTGTTAGACGGAAATGCATAATTTAGATAATTTCGTTGATGCGGGACCTTTGGAATCCTGTACTACTTTAAGATGCAAGCGGGAAACTTTAGATCGTAACAGGGCCGAGGTAACTGATTACTTGATATATTCATCTGATTCAGTTCCTTTGCAGAATCACTCATACCCTGGTACTTTGTGGAAAACACAGGCTAACAGTTAACATACAGGTAAGAATTCATTAGTTTTTATTCATATTTGTTAATCCCTTCTGCGTCCCGCATCAATATCAGGCAACATCATTCGCGCGACCGCGTCACATTGTAACTAAGGCTCTAGTAATCGCCATTGGGTTAAGCTGTATTGCGATACAAGAATTGTTGAATTTAATGGATGCCAATACTGGGTCCAAGCTGAGACAACTTACAACTAGATAAGAAAATCTTCATGTAAACCCGGATCACTTTTTCAAAGCTCTTTAACTTTTTATTCAATCAAAGAAAGCTATCATTGCGAAGAATTTATGTGGCATAATACAGAAAGAGAGAGAGAGAATGCATAGAGCTTTCTATTAGAGGACAATTATCTCGTTTTAATTCGACCGCTTTTTCTGAGTTTTGCACATCTAGAACTCTGGCGCATTCAGAACCAATACACGATATACAGAAAACGTTTATTCTGTATATCGTGGAACTAATCGGAGTTCGAAAAGAGCGATGACAGATTGAAACTGAATGTTCGGGCCGAGAAAATGAACGACATGGATTGAAAAAATACATTCTGAACGAGAAAAAGAACGCAGTATAATAGAATTAAGTAATGCTTATGACAGACATGGGGTATCGATATCTAGATATTCTAAGTACGCCTGACAGACATAAAAAGGGGATTGATGTGACAAACCGTACTTTGACATTTCAATTCAGTTGACAGATCTTTAAGTGAAATAAATTTGGAAATTGAAGTGATAAATGTATTAGCTTTAATGCATGCTAAATGGCAACAAGTAATTGTAAATATACGACAAATTCAAGATTTGGAACGAAGAAAGAAAAAATTGCGTTATTTTGCAATGAGATCCTGGTTGAGGTGCAGAATGTATCGGCGGATGTGGTGTCTCAATTCACAATTTTGTGTGAAACGAAGAAAAATTTGGTCAAAGGTTTGATAAAAAATAACATAATTGTAATGGAATAATTTATTAAGTGAATTTTGTTTTTAAGGTGGAAAATTCAGAGTTTTGGGAACAGGAAGTACCGCGATTCGATGAGGAAAAATTCAAAACTTAATTTCGCGTAAACAGAAATACATTTGAATTCCTCACCTCAAAATTGAGAAAAATTGCAAGGCAGAACACGACTTGGCGATGTGCAATTCCTCTTGCTAAAAGTGTAATAATTTCCCTATATGCTCTTGGATCATCAGGCGAATATAGGACTATCGGCAGTTTATTGGGAGTCGGTAGAACGACAGTTGGAGAAATTGTCTTGGAGCTCGTCAGTGAAGCGTGGCAGGTCTTGCAGCCTCAATACTTAAATGTTTACCCACCTTCGCTAGTAAAAGTTGAGGAGTGGTAAGAGGATTTGAAAAATTTGGGTTCCCGCAATGTTTCGGCGCAATCGATGGTTGTCACATCGAAATTAACCCGCCAAAAGATGAGGCAGTCGATTTTTATAATTTCACAGGGTGGCACTCAATAGTTCTGTTTTACCTATATTAATGTTGGTATTCCTGGTCGCATTAATGAAGTGACAATATTCGAAAATTCAGCATAGAACAAACCCAATTTTTGAGTGCAACAAGCGAGTTATCGAAGGTGTTCGTGTGCCGGTGGAGTCATGAAGCCTTTTCCATTTCATGGCAATCAATCTGAGAATGCATTTGGGCATTTAAAAGCGCAGTTTCGCCGTCTAGGAAAGGGTTTAGAGGTACAAATTGACAACGCACCCTCAATTGTCAAGGCCTGTTGTATCCTGCATAATATATGCAACAAGAGTAATGACAACATAAACAAGAGTTGGTTAACGGAAATTGACAAGCAGCCGGGGAAATCACAGCCACACAGGGCTATCACATGATGATGAGAATGTTCCAGGAGTTGAAGATATCAGCTGAGTCCTCCACGATGACGTTTCAGACTCAATGCGGAGGAAAATACTTTCCTCATATTCCACCGGGTCGACATATGTCAATATATCATCATCTTCTAAGAAAAAATAAAAATTAAAAAGTACACATAATAAAATAAAAAATAAAATAATAAAATTTGTTAAAAGGTTAGTGTAATAATATTCACTTCATCCACAAAAACAGCACTACGAACCTGAATTTTTTTGTTAGATTTTTTACGCGGTTTTTAATGCCCTCGACTGAGATTTTTAGCTCGTATACGTCTTATTCAGTTCCTCTTGTATGGAATTATATACATGGCTATTTCTTTTGTTACCCCGAAGATCAACGTCATGATTCCTCCACACTTCAATGATAAAAATTGTTTCTGCGAAGTTTAATACTTGCCTTCTTATTTTATTGTTTTTTCCTGCTTTGAACTCCATGTTGACAAGAAACTTTGTTTCTTCTTCTTCTTTTTCGCTTTCTTAGGAAAAGCACAAACATATTTTTGCTTAATTAAACACATTATCATATTATCATTAACAACTAGATGGCGTTGCGAAACGTCAGAAGTACCGATGAATGGGGTATACCCAGTAATTTTTGAGGATATTGATATCTAGATATCGAGTCTATACCCACTAGTTTTTCTGGGTATATTGGGAGTATTTAATGACACACATGGTGTATAAACGGAATATTCCGAATATCTAGATATCGAAGCCCCATGTCTGTTATAATTATAAGCCGTCATCAAAATGAGCTTTCGTCAATTTTACATGTATTCAAACGAGGCGTTCGTTGCTCCTATCTTCTTTCAACATATTTTTATTGATAAATTTGTCCAAAAATTTTTGACAATTGTTTTGGAATAATCATTGGTAATGAACGTTTTTTTATGATACGAAAAATTGAAAATTTCTGATAAAAATCTTAAAATTTAGATGAAAGAAAAAATTAACAATTGTGGAATTGTCACATTAGAATTTTTCACTTGTCATCTGCAGCAAAAATGTCAATTTTATAAATGCGACTGGGAAAAGTAAGAATTGCATATGTATTGTACACGAATTATCGATTACTATTGACAATTATTGACAATGAGCTGCTGAATTCGTAACAGATGCATTTATACCCAATAAATATTTGGTTTTCAATTAGCTTGTGATGTTCATGAATTTCATGAGATTTTCATAAAAAAAAAACACAAATATGTGCGAGCTTAAAATGGAAATCGGGTAGTGAACTCTCCTCCTCTGTCTTTTATCTGACATCATCCAGCACAGATTTCCATCACAAATAAAATAAAAATGTTTGTGACACCGATTGCCCTAATTACATGTTAAAACAACTGAAATAATTCACGCCAGACGAGAAATGGGCGGTGGCCGGCATTGTGATTTAAATGAAATTTCATAGTCAATTACGTTCTGATTTTTGTTTTCTTTATTGAATTAAAATGAGTAAAAATATCAGGGTGGCTGGCGAATTTATATCATATTCCAGTTTAAGCTACACATACGAGTTTGTTTGCCCTTCTCACTCAACATTTATCCACCCCTGTAAATTCAATCCCTTCGTAAACGTGTATTCATTGATCTCAGGTAAAGTAAATTCGAATTACGGGGAATCTCATTAAATTTATTAAGCTCGCTTATGTCTACACACATAAATCACTCAGCAAATATTGTGATAAGGGGAGAACGTTGATATTCGCTTAAGATACGACATCGGGGTAATTTAAAATATCGATTATAATCGGAATATCGTGTCACATCATTCACGCTTTGATAGATGTTTTAATGTCAATCAATTATAGATCTGAGGAATTTTAACTACTATATAGAAGCGGTAGTGTGACTAATTAATTATTTAGTACAAGAGGGTAGGGAAGGTGGAATGACATACGCGATTTAGATGATTAAAAATCTTTAGGATGATTTATGATTTCCATGGAATTCTTGCGACGACGGCACGTTACCAGTTCATAACATCAATTTCTAGGGGATGTATCTACTTAGAAGAAAAGTTTGTTACAGCTGAAATTGCGTACGTGTAACAAAAGGGGGTGAACTCCCATTTCCGGTTAACTCAAAAGGAAGGGCTTAGTCTTTTAACTAGACAAGTGCAAAGAGTAGGATGAAGCATGCTCTCAAAGAATACAATGGGCGCAAAGCCTATTGGTTTTCATGTTAATAAAGAAGAAAAACGAAGATTCTTTTTTATAACACAAACTGTATTTATAAAATATTTTGAATTCTATTGCACGCCAATTTCACACTGAAATAATGTCGCGACAAGTACCTACTTAACCACCACCGTTACATAGGAAATAATAGTTAAGTAGCTATTGAAATCTAAATGAAAAATCACTGCCATTCAATTCTCCCCCTCGGAGTCCCTTTATGAGTTCTGTATTAAAGTAGCTTTATAAATCAATTATTGTTTGCCTTTTGAGTTTTTCGGTTCATTTATTTTTTTTTTCGAAACTTCTTTCTCGGCTACAAAACCTCACTAACTCCAAAATGAAAATCAATCATTCAAATTAAAAATGGTTAGAAAATTTTTTTATAAATTGGTCTTAGACCAATTTTGACGGCCCCTTAGATATCGTAAATGTGCTCGTTAACTATTTTATTTTGTTAAATCAATGTTGAATGGGCAGTGAAAATGTCTAACGCATTTTTATAAGGTTTTATATTCCGAAGCTCGTTTTAGTACATTAAAAATATCTGGAAAGGGTTACCCGATTTAGTCGATTTTATAAATTCTACCTGAAATTTTTATGCATTTACTGCGATTGCAATTAAAATTTAATCTAAATTGTCTGTCTCAACGCGCTCTCAACTAAAGGATGAACTAACTGTCAAACAGTCAAATTGGAGTATTCTGTTTAGAAATCATCTCTAATGAGTTCCGAAAGAGACCACAGCAGCAGATCTGTGATTGCGCTGATTCCTTCTTGCTGCTGGACGAGAGACTACCTACTAAATTACTTCTATCCTTTCTATAAACAAATACTTAAAAACTTCAAATTTCGCAATATTTAATTATAAATTAAAAGCGTACTTATATTCCATTTAGACAGGTATAAGTAATTGAATAACAATTTCCTATAAAATTATAGTAAAACGTGTTGCCAGTAGTCAAAACTGACAGATTAGGGTTTGCTGTAACAATTTTCACCATAAAAATTATTATACTTGAGAGCTCTTTATGGGAGTAAAATTTCTCAGACACGCACACACCGACAAGATATGAAGAAAACATCTGTTTCTCTTGTCACTCTTCTCACATTTTCTGGAAAAAAATGCGTGCCATCATAATGTAGATCCTCCTATATATACGCAAAATTGGAGCGTTCATATTGTCCAACTATGTAGCGAAAATTGAAATTTTTATGCGGTAACCCAACGAAATATTTTTCCGATTTCGATCAAATTCGTACTTAAACAGTGGTAAACAGTCCGAGTACAAAATTTCAGCTGTCTATGACAACGCGTTCTCGAACTATTCAACGAACGAACAGAAGGATGAACTTTCACAAAACCGGCCAAGTGCGAGTCGGACTCGCGCACGAAGGGTTCCGTACAATCGTACAAAATTTAACACTACGTACTTTTTATTTATTTTTTCAAAAGAGAGTAGGCATCATGTGAAAAAAGACTGCTTTCATTTGAAAAAAAAAACGCCTACTTATGACAATCAATAATGAATGAGAATAAAACGAGGAAAAAAACGCCGAAAAAATCACGTTTCTTGTATGGGGGTCCTCTTTAATTTTATTTTTATATTTTGTTGTTATAGTGTTATGTAACTATGTTGCGAGTGATTTAAAAAATCATCGTGCCTGACAGACAAAAGCCATAGCACACACTCCAACCCTGAAGGGGCCTTTACACCACTTACCCTTACCTTAGTGAAGGCGCAGATCTCATGCCTTCTTGGACGCCAGGTCCCATCCACCCAATGATACTGAGGGCCGTAAGTATATCAGTATCCCTTTGTTGACCTGAAAAGGAGAGAGGCGTAGCGGACCTAGTCAACCTTCATTGTAAGGAGGGCTCCAGGAGAGAGAAGGAGGAAATTAACAACTCTACGGCGCCATACCGTTGTAGGATTTCTTTAGTGCAACAATATTCCTATATTTATTTTACTTCTATTACTGTTCACCTGATAGGGAGTTACTATCACAATAAAAAATCTTGGCCTGACCTAATCAAAGTTTCCACTTTTTCTTCATATAAAACTTTTCTTTAATAAAGCATGAAAAATATTCCTACATATTTCAGTTTTTATCAATATCATTTAAATAAATAAGAAAAAAATTATGGCGAATATTAGATACTTGTTGAAATATAAAAACAGTTCAAAATGAATCACAAACGGGTAAAGCTAAATGCATAATTATATAAAAAAACGTCCCCACTTACAAAAATTAAATATTAAAGTAAAAACAATAATTTAATAATATTAAGTAACAAAATAATTAGTTACTTCAATGTACTGCTTACTGTCCTGAGGATTTTTGCCTTTTGTGTAGTAAATTTTTCAAAAAATAATATTTACTGTCGCAAATTTTAAATACGCCGAGGATCGCCTTTTCTATAGCAAATTTTTCAAAAAATAATTTTGTACTGTCTAAACTCAAAATAAAAATTTTCTTCATGTTGCGAAATTCTGAATTTACCAAATTGCACGTATTCTCAGCATATGAGTTTCAAGTTACATTGAATTTGGCAGGAATTGTCCAATGTTTAGATTCGTAATTTTTTTTCCTTTTTTTTTTCTTTTTTGAAAAAAAATATTTTTAAACTTACTTAAGTTGTCATAAACTTTAGAAGTTTATTGTAAAAATGATTTGAATACGAAAATAAAAGAATTAATTTATGTAAATGGCGTTTCAATAATATCTATCGTTAATTTTCATGAAGAAGTCTTGAGATTCCATTTTTATATTTGTTCGAGCAAAAATATTTACTTTGAGCAAAAAAATTAACTTCAAAAGCTGTGATGGGTTCTTCTTTATGAGATCTATCGTCTAAAGATTTATTTCGAGAATATATTATGTGTTCACACAATAGATATCTAACTTGCAAGATATATTCAACAAAATATTTTCTTTTCTAAATATTCATCCAAATAAGGTTTGCGAAGACACTAGTATTAAGTTTAATTGGAAAAAAATGTTTTAAATAAAAACTAATTTTTGTTATTGGCACTAAATTGTATGGTGTCTTCCTGTTTAACCAGTCTGGGTCATGTTTAATAATCAGATTTTTTTTTAATGGAAATAGTACTTACATGTCCATGTCATCCGCCGTGAGGAAGCGCTTCATCAGACGATGCTGGAATGTGTTTTAAAGCAAAGTTAAGGATATTATGTTCCCAAATGGTTAAACTAGTTACTGGGCTAATATCATATGGATCTACAAAAACATTATTCACTTAATTAATTATGATGTATAACACAAATTCTTCACAGTTCCTTAGCTAAACTTACAGAATTCGAACGACATTTTTCCAGGTGCTGATTCAGATTAGATGCCCTTGCAGGTGATGCCAACGCTAGAGGCCATCGAATTTATAAGGCCTCTTGATTTTTGTAGCATTAGCGTCGTGATATGCTTTTGTTTCAAGCTCCAAGCTATGATTATTGGGGACATCCAAATGTAGTCTTGTAGCACTACTGCCGTGATGCCGAGCTGGCCACTATGGATGAATCCTCCGCTGAATTTATTTAATGCTTGTGGTGGATGTCTTTTAATGAAAAACTTTCACAACGCCCGTTGGCGAATGATAATGAAAATTGATTGGGTGAGACCACCACTTTTGCTGGAGATGCTTATCAAATTCCTTGATTATCGCAACAATCCTTTCTATTTCTGGACCCTTTTATGTAATTCCTCGTACGGGTTTTTATTGGATGATTATTTTTGGTCCACTTTTGTGGCTTTTTCAATAGTTTTACTCTCGAGCGCTTTTATCAAACTTCCCACCAAGCAAAAACTCTGACTTTTTTCAATCAAACTCTCAGATGTTTCTCTGACAGCCGCCAAAAAGTGACAGGAAACGCTCTTATTGTCGGTTTGGGTATGTTCGGTGCGCACAGGCACTCCGTCCATATAGAAGGCAGGCTGGGTACACATGATGCATCTAGTATCAGTGTAGCATACTGCTACATGCCGTATGCTACGACCATAACGATAGCGGCAATAGAAAAACATAGTCTGTGAAAATTTCAACTGTCTACCTATTACGGTTCATGAGATACAACCAGGTGATGGACGGACAGCAAAGTCTTAGTAATAGGGTTCCCGTTGTTACCCTTTGGATACGGAACCCTAAAAATAAGATGACTTTTAATATTATGAGTGGGTGTCCAATTCATTTCTCTGTACCGTAATTAGTTCTAAGCATTACAAATGGAATGACAAACTTATGATTTCATCTAGAATATTATTACCGAAAACG
Organism: Dioctria linearis; assembly: GCA_963930735.1. NCBI lineage: Eukaryota > Metazoa > Arthropoda > Insecta > Diptera > Asilidae > Dioctria > Dioctria linearis. Next base: position 26,416,688 of record OZ005741.1, read on the forward strand.
CGGGTACCATTCGTGAAAAGTTTTTTAAGCTGAAGAACATCGGTAAAGTTCAACCAAATTTCGACGAAACAAATAAACAGGCAGGTTTTTTTGAGCTACCTATTCCGCCAACAAACCACTTATGGTGTTTATTATCGTCTTAGTAGGTAAAGCTGTTGTAAGTAAAGACAAAAGTTCATTTGAGTGCCTAAGCAAAAAAAAAAAAACAATTTTTCAAACCTTTCGAAGCTAGCTACAAAATGTTAAACATCGTAATATTATTTTTCAACTACTTCCTTATCTACCGTAAACATTCACTAGTTCGACAGATGGGTAAATTTGACATCTTTCGGATTTTACTTCGACAGGATGAATTTCATGCGCTGTATTCATGTGCCTTAGGTATCCCAAAAACTTTGTGCCAAAAGGACAAACTTTGTGCCGCTTGTAATGACAGCTCATTTTGCATCTAGCTAGGGACCGATAACCATATTTGTTTACGGTATTTATGCGTAAGGAAAGTTCTTTTGATTCTAGCTAAAAACATTGCGGGACGGAGACAAATTGTTAGACACAAGTCTTTTAGATTTTCTTATAAAATCTCATCGGTTTATTAAGAACCTTGCTAGTGCACGACTGAGAGGTAGGAAGATTGCGCCGCAGAAACAAATGTATATCATGATAGATTTTGAAGAAGTGGATGAATAATACCAAGCTGAAGAGGCTTCTGAAGAAATAGATAGATATACAATAGAAAATCAACCAAGTGAACTAACAAATTTTTGCTTTTCTGTGATCCACGAAAGCAGTTGATTGACGAAAAAAAGATGAACTTGCCAAAAAATCAGATCAGAAAGGTGCAAAAGTTGGTTCTTCCAAAAAAAACTCAAGATGCAATTGTGAATTCTCTGCGTACAGGGGTCCAGAGTGGATTTGTTGTGCTTCCTAATTATTAAAATCTTATAGATGTTATTGCACCGATTATCACTTCATCACCCTTCCCAAAGTGCACATCCCAATCAAATTACAGAAAAAAGCAACAGGAAACAAAGATTTTCTTCAAAGGCAACTCTGTCGTCGAATGATGAAGAGAAATATATGAAGGAATACTCAATAAAACTCCCAATAAATAGATTTTGAATGCCTAAGGAGTTTCAAAAAGTGCGCTTTCATTTTGCTATTGACTGGGTTGTTCGATAATTGCATCCTATAAAAATTGAAAACTAGCACAAAATTTCAAACAATATTTTACATACTTCTGGCTTCTTCTTCTTTGCATACACGACCTCCCATTAAAATTCAATTACTTCGCAATCGTCAAATTTTCACTGCTATAATTTAAGATACATGTCATGTCACTAAATAATCAGAATTCCGAATTATGGCAAATTATTCTTTCTTCGGAGTCATTTTGTCATTCTCACTTGTCATTTGAATTTTATCAGAATCCAGCCTCAGAGTTTGGCAGCTCTAATTGGAAATTGCTTTGCTTTCCCACTAGCACTTAATTAGTTGTCACAAAGTGATTTACACGAAGAAGCTAATGTTTTTATTAAGTATTTAACAGGATGTTAGTTTTGGAGCTTAACACAGTCTTTCAGTCAAAATAGTTACTCTAGAATCGGCTAAAGCTTGTTAATTTTTGTAACATGCCCAGCACGTCCTTTTTATTCATGTTTAATTTTTATACGCTTCGTGTGCCAAGCAACTTACTTTCAATATTTTTAAAAGCTTTTTTTTTTATATCTTTCCCATTTTGTCAATAAACACAAAATTTTAGCACCTATATTGATATGTCAACAAACATAAGAATGTCGCTCTCATTGGGTTAATTCGGCGACATTTATGACGACAGTGTCGCCGTAAATTCCATGTCGGCATCATTGTAATGCTAAAGCCGATGTGTATAGATGCCATGCCAACACAGTTGGTGTTTGATATACAAACGGCATCATCTGTTTCCAATATGAGTTGAAACCTGAAATTAAAAGAAAGAGTGTGGTTAAATAGGCGCAGTTATTTTTAAACCCTATTTTAACTACATTAACTATTCCTAAGTACTACTTTTTTGATCCAATTTTGCAATATAATTTAAATTCACATAAATATGGATACCGTCATATGTTCCCCCTAATTGTTGTGAACCCCGTTAAGTATAAAACGGCTGAAAAGCAAACTTAGCCTTATGCCAAACACTGTAATTCAGGTAGAAACTAAAATCTGTAGGATAGGACAGTTGTCAAAATCTGTCTTCATTCCGAGAGATATTGTGGTAGCGAGGGCTCTTGATAGACTTGAAAGCAGGCGTTTCGAAGGTTTGGAGACGAACCCTTCGAACGTTTTGCGGAGGTTTCGTATCATGAAGTTTTCCCTGTGTCTTGTCTGTAGTGTTATTGAGGTGAAATTATAATAAATACCAATAATAATCGAAGTGACTTGAAATTGTTTTTGAATAATTTAAAAAGTGTCAGTTTGTTGGGGCTTTCCGGGTAATACGCGTATTATAAATATTTTGGCTATTGTAAGAATACATAAATATATTTTATTATATTTATTTATAAACCCCGATCAAAAGCAGTACAAAATAAATAATTTTATTATAAGATTTTAAATCTAACGTGGTTCAAAAATTGTTAACGTTAATTTAACTCTCTTCTCGTTGAGCTATGGAAATCTTTAGCATTCTACTTGGATGTTGAAAATAAACTTTAAAAATTTTATATAACAAAAATTCAAAATGGCGGACGATTTTTATCGTTTTTGGAGATGGAACGGACGGAAGGACAATCGGAACGCAGTAGATCTATATAAGTGTGTCACATTTTAGGTTAATAGATCAACGGGAAGTGGGTAAAAATAGGTAGCTACAAAGCTTCGAATTTTTTCCATTTGAAGAACTAAGCTTGCTTCGAAGCTTTTATATACGAATAGTCTTCCGAAGCTTCGAAAATTGCCAGCCCTAGTAGCTACTAACGGCAAATATATTATTTCGAAAGTTAGAATGCGTATTGAATCTCAGGGGCACACCAACAGTCCATAGTATACAGGGTATCCCAGAAATCAACGTCAAGCCGGAATCGGGTGATAGACCAAATCATAACAGTTACCAGAAAAATATAAAAAAAAAATCTAAGTCATGTATTTTTCAAATTGTAGACATTTCTTTTGTTTTCGAGAAAATGTACACCCTGTGATGGTTTTTTAGCTCCTGTTGCTACAAATCTTTACTTTTTTTCAATTTTATTTTTCTTATGTAATCCCAAATAGTGCTTATGTAACCTGTTACCTAAATTCTAAGCCAACTGTTCCAGCTTGGAAGAAAATGTCTCATTTTCCCGAACCAAGAATAGAAAATTAATATTTCACCCAACTTTAACTGACTGTAATGAAAAAAAAAAAAATACGACGCCAGTTTGGCAAGTAACTTTAAAAGTTAACGCATTTAATAAGGATTCACTATCTTGCTCACTTACATTTCATGCAATGACTCTCCGTCTCACTCAAACTAGAATCTTAAAGTTACGGTCTTGCGGCAAGCTTTGGGTACACTAGAATCATTTTTAGTAGGTGAAAATAAATTTTTCGAAACTGGGTTTCTTGAAGATAAATTTTTTTTTCGTAATCTAAGAAATATTGTAGCAAGTGTTATACCATTTTAGAATCCTTATTAAATGCGTCAATTTTTAAAGTTATTTGCCAAACTGTCATAGTATATTTTTTTTTTCATTACAGTCAGTTGGGTTAAAGTTGGGTGAAATATTAATTTTCTATTCTTGGTTCGCCAAAATGAGACACTTTCTTCCAAGCTAGAACAGTTGGCTTAGAATTTAAAGCAACAGGTTACATAAGCACAATTCGGGATTACATAAGAAATATAAAATTGAAAAAAAGTAAAGATTTGTAGCAACAGTAGCTAAAAAACCATCGCAGGGTGTACATTTTCTCGAAAACAAAAGAAATGTCTATAATTTGAAAAATACATGACTTAGATTTTTTTCTTATATTTTTCTGGTAACTGTAATGATTTGGTCTATCACCCGATTCCAACTTGACGTTGATTTCTGGGACATCCTGTATATGTCAATGGGTATCACTTATACAAGATGGGCTTGGCCGAAATTTCAACCTGCCGCTTCTGTCAAGATGCTCATGAAACCTCGGAGCACCTACTCTGTAACTGCGAAGCATTGGCTGCGGAGATTACTCCAACTCGAACATGCTTTTCATCCACAAAACTACATGTGGTACCTAAGTCCCAGAATAGTGCTAGACTTTAATAACAGTCTTAACCTAGGAAGGGAGTAAATCGAATAGATCGCAGTGAATGCAGGCCAGCGCCTGCACGCGCTTCCATAAATCTAAATCTAAATCTTTCACAAACGCTCCAAGTAAATAAAAATTATAAAAAATCGGTGATGGTCATGTCACACACGTCGCCTATTTGATATGGAATGACCCATATACCTCCGGCGACGTTGCGTTCCCGCATGTTCATATTGCGTGCACTGACGTCCATATATAGGCTGAAACACAATAAAACGTTCCGAGAGAAAATTGTGCTTATGTACAACTGCAATAGACGTCAGACGTAGCAAAAAAGGCTGAATCACAATGGACGTAAAGAACCTTAAGAATTTGAACGAATCTGAGTTTTACTAACGGATGATTGACATTTTTGCCTTAAATAAATAGCCGTCACATTCCGTTAGCGTTATTAACTTGACATTTAATTTTTCAATTTTAAAATGTGGTAAAAGCAAAAAATTTAACAAGTTGAAGCTGTTTTAATTATAGATTTGTGCCTTCTATAGACATTATATAAAAAATATAAGAAAAATCTGAACAAAAATCGGCAGCACTTCTAGAAGTAATATCTCGCTTTCTTAGCTCCTTCCCAAACTTTTGTCTTAGAACGGACCACCTCTTGTATAAATAAGAGTGTTACCGATTTCATTAATATCATTGGATAAACAGATGAGTCCTTACGGAATGAGTGAATCTTACCGCACCTTACTTACATCAATTTGACATATAAACTTAACGAAAGTTCCCTACCGACGCTTAATCTTATTTTGGGTACATCTGTTTAATTTAAAGGTCGCGTTCGGCTTGCGTAGTAGCTTTATTTACGGATACTGATGTGTGTGTACATCGGGCCTTAGATTTCTTTTTAAAATTTTATAAAAACGACACACCACGCAATTTGTGCCGTTTTTACAAAATTTTAATTAAACAAATAAAAGTGTTTCATAGTTTCTGATATTATGATTAGTCCATTGAAGGCGAAGAAAACAGTGGCTTTATGGTCTATGTCGAGATTTGAGTAAATAAAACTTGAAATTCAATATGTTCAAAAAGGGAGTTCTTCTTCTCAGGACGCAACATTAAAGCCCTATTTTTCCGACCTCTTTTGGACTTGGGACATATATGACACCCCTTCCCACGCAGCGAAATCCTGGGTGCGCTACTGTTAAGTCTATTAGCATTATCGACGATATTGGAAAATTTTTACTTTGGATATAATTTAATAAAAAAACGCTATCACTCGCAACGTCCTCTATCAGAATGAAAATATACAAATAAGCAACAATAAAAACACCGTTAATCCTGAAATTAATATAATTATTTAATTCACTTAAGTGAAACGAGTCATTCCATAGTACAACAGTCAGTGAATGAATGGATTCACTTCAATCACATCACGAGAGTTAAAATGTTCTTTTTTTTCAGAAGGTGGTTCATAAATAATTTATTTGCCAGAGAGTAACATCAGCTCTCGAGTACCGGTATCATTGGGCAAACATTGAAATTTGAGATAAGAACAGATCACATGTCCCGAAAGTATCACCTGGTCCAGTTACATATATAGCACTGGGCATCAGCAGGGATCTATAGCAACATACATATGTATGTCTGCATAATATCAGAGGCACTCTTCGGAATACATAGTTTGCAGAATTGTGGGAAACCTATGAATATGCAAAACTTGATTTGCATCCCAATATTGGATTCGGCTTCGGTTCCCCTTTTCTTCATCATTGATTTTTGTATCCCTCCCCCTCCCCCTCTTATCAAGTACAACTCACTGAACGGACCATGGATAGTGCCCGGTGGTGTGGTTATGTCATTGGTTGCTGGTCGTAATATGATGCTCCTGCTGGTGTTACAGAGGAGCAATGTTTGTGTTACTGATTCACCACTTTCGTCGTCTAATTTTTTTCCATTTTCCCTGGTATACCTCTATTGTCATGCAAAAATTTTGCTTTCCAACCACAGCAGCAGTGAGATATTTTTTCCATGTAAAAAGTACAAAAGTAAGAAGAGTGTTTTTGCATCTTTAAATAGTACCTAGCACCATGGTGGACCGACCATGTACACCGGTCCATGAGATGTGTTGTGACTATCTGTGACTGACAAGTTGAAGGGATTAATTTTAAATTTAATTAGGATGTTTTCTGTTTTGAACGGAAATTTGTGTGACCAACAACAATAATTATTGCATGAATTTGCGTTTTGTAATACTTAATTGAAAAAGTTTCCAAATGACTAATAATAAGTTTTGGAAAATTTCTTGGTGACATTACAATGAAAAAGTATCTACATATGTAGTTTGGATGAATATTAACTTTTTGTAGGCCAGTTTGAAGATTTGCCATTTATAGGCAATTGCGAATCAGTTTTTAACACAAATTCATAATTCACATTTTCTACCAAACACTTGAATTTCGTGCAGTTTGGAACTTTTCAATTTTCTGATAAAACTGGACCAAGTAACATTTTTATTTATTAAGAACTTCATCAAAGATCTGATTACTGAGTTTACAAAAGTATAAAAGTATACGTAACAAAATAATAAAAAGAAAAGTAACCCTAACTAAGCTGATCTTTTATTTGACGTTTTGAAAGATGTAAGTCAATGCAATCAAACTGACGGTTAAAGAGACGAGACATTGACATTGTACTATGCTGGGGAACATCGAAGAAGTCGTAGTTCCTCAAGGAGCGCACAGGAACAGATATATTAAGAGTATTTAAGAGTTCCAGAGCTCCAGAACTCCCTTTGGAATAAATTCACGCACGATGGAATTGCAGGGCCATATATCGGGAGAGAGGACTAGCTACTATATTAACAATTTTAACCCGTGCTCAATATAAATTAGAACATCACTTTCTGATATTACATCCTCTCACTAAGGTTGATCTACAATGCTTCTAAAATAAATACTAAATAAAGAGTATTTAAGAGCTCAGGAGAAGTTATCGCTCCTTGTATTCACTGAAACGCAAAAACAACTCTGGAAGTTTTTCGTTCATTCTCGAGAGAATCCAAAGGAAAGAGTTTCAGCCTGTCGACATATGGAGGTAGAATAATAGGGTTATCCCAGTGAAGCCCACACAGGGCAAAACGAACGAATCTCCGCTGCACAGCCTCGATGGGATTTATGTATACAGCATAGAAGGGAGACCAGATCGGACTGGCAAACTCCAAAATAGGTCTAAAGAATGTGCAGTAAAGGACCTTCGTTATGAATGGATCATTAAACTCCTTTGACCATCTCTTTACAAAGCCCAGAGTAGCCTTAGCCCTGGCAACGATTGTGTTAATATGATCCTCGAACGACAGACGAATATTAAGGAAGACACCCAAATCTTTGGTTTTGTCAAGTCTAGTTAATAACCATCCATCTAAAGTATAACTTAAGTCGAAAGGCCTCCTTTTACGAGAAAAGGACATAGCGGTGCATTTGCTGATATTGAGAGGAAGACAGTTAATAGCATACCATTTATGAAGGGTGTCTAAGTCCAAGTTTAAAATTCCACACTCGATTTCATTAGAAACAATGCGGAAGATTTTGGCATCGTCAGCATAGCAAAGTATTCTTGAATTAGCCAAAATCAGAGAAATATCATTAATGTAAATTATAAAAATAAGTGGTCCAAGATGGGTACCTTGAGGAACGCCAGAAGTATTATCTATTTCATCAGAAAGAGCTGCGCAAAATATAACTCGATGCGTGCGATTAGATAAATAAGACCGAAGCCAATCGACAAAGACAGTAGGAAAACCAAGAACAGTCAACTTGTGAATTAAGATTTTGTGATTGATTCGGTCGACATTTTTACCAAAGTCTGTGAAAATACAATCGACTTGCTTTCCGCTTTCAATAGCAGAAATGCAAAAATTAGTAAACTCTAATAAATTAGTCGTAGTAGATTTACCTTTCATAAAGCCATGCTGAAAGGAGCTCAGGAACGGCTTGCTGTGGAAATACATAATGTCACAAACCAGAGCTTCAATTATCTTATCAATACAACTTAAATTAGCGACAGGTATGTAGTTAGAAATGTCGCACTTGTTGCCCTTCTTGTGCAAAGGAATAAGCAAAGAAAGCTGCCACTGTTTTGGAAAAATACCACAAGTTAAAGACAAATTATTTAAATAACACAAAACAGAAACGATGGACGTAGCACAATGTTTTATGAGCGCGGAAGGAACACCATCCGGACCACTAGAAAAACTATCAGCTATGCTTGAAATATACTTAGAGATAGACGCTTCGTCGAACAACAGGTCTTTAGATTGAAGAGAAGTCAGCGAAAGCCTCGTCAAATGGGTAAAATCGTTATAACTAATATCACAGCGGGTATCACAAAAGGCAGTCTTAAAAAAGTCAGCAAAGAGATTGGCAGTTGCCAAGGAATCAACACTGTCTATGCTTCCGAGTCGTAACGATGAAGGGTATCCATCACAGATGCAATTAGAGTTCACAAACTTCCAAACCTGTTTAGGTTCAGTACGCAAGGACGACCTCATTCCATATACATAATCGTTGTATGATTCAGTTAAACACGAAGTGTACTGCGCACGCAAATTAGAATAAGTTACGTAATCAGCATCACTCCTTGAGGAACAGAACCCCCTCCAAGCCTAATTTTTCAAATTTTTAAGATTCTTCAAAGAGCCATTGAACCACGGTTGACAATTCGAAGTACGATTCGAACTAACAAGTGGCACACAGTGAGTAAAACAAAGAAATAGTATGTCATAAAACGAGTTCACAGCTTTATTAATGTTACGTTCAACCAGAACACTGGTCCAGTTACAAGCGGATAGCCATTCATTCGTTTTATTAAAATCAGCATTTTTAAAGTTATAACAAGACCCGTAGTTACTAGAAGCATAAGGTGTTATAGGATCAGAAAACAAAACTATATATAGTGCTGGATGATGACATGTTTCAGGAACCATAGGAGTTAAACAACGCTTGACGAGAGTTCCATTGGGATCGGAAGAAACTACCAGGTCAAGAGATCTTCCAGTGTCATTAGTCACGCCGCTAGACTGCATTAGGCCTGAAGAAATAATGTTGTCAATAAAAGATATGGCATGTTGAGTAGTTGCCAAAGAAGAAGGCAGCAAGCGCTCATCATCCTGAGAGTGTAGCCCGTCAACAGTAGGCAAATTAAAATCACCAAAAAGCAGCAATTCATCTGCAGGTAGCAAAACTTCAGTAAGCCTATCGATACAAGAAGCCAGCAAGTCAAATATCTCAGCTGATGGGCATGGAGGGATATAAACTGTAGAAATATATACGTTTTTGTGTGAAAGCCTGAGAGGCACACATATAAACTCCAGATCGCCGGACTCAACAAAGTCGATTAAAATGCATTGAAGGTCGCAACGAACGGCGCAAAGAACTCCACCTGCAACAGGAGCATCCAGCCAAATCTCGGGCAAGCAGACCACGTCGAAACAGGAATTAGTCGAACTTGTAAAAAGCCGAGTCGTCTTGGAGCGAAGACCAGTTACATTGGGATAGTAGACGGAGATTTCGCTAACAAGTTTTTTGCCACAATAGAATATCCAGAACGTCCCTTTGGATTATTCACGCACGATGGAATTCCATGACCATATATCCGGAGAGAGGACTAACTACTATATTAACAATTTTATCCTGTGCTGAATATAAATTAGAACATCACTTTCTGATATTACATGCTCTCGCTAAGCTTGATCTACAGCGCTTCTAAAATAAATACTAAATAAATGTCCATAGCTCATAGTCTCCTAAGATTACAGCAATATGGAACAGTTTCAGAATTTCTGCATTTTTGTATCTCCATTTCTGGACGCAGTAGATCCTGATTAATTTTTCGATTCTTTGCCGTGCATTCAGCTGCACGCAGAATGTCACATAATGTCACATTTTTACACACCATGTCGTTCAGACCGAAGTGTTGTCATTTCCCCAGGACATCGATGTGCAAATTTAAGCTACGGTCTGGTAGCGTAGTGTCCCGGTGAGCTTTGTAGTTTTGACATTTAGCGTAGTTTTGTTCTTAAATAACTTTCAAAATTGACATTTCGAGTCGAAGTGCACACAAACCGTTCAGTTACTATCCCTACTTTTTCAATCATGTGATGTGGTGCACACCGATGTACTGAAAAAGACATCGGTGTGTACACCTGAGCGCACGATTAGTCCTTTCAACAACGCAATTTCTATAGTGAAGGTGTATATATATAATTTTCACACTACTGACGCTGGAAAGCAGGAATTACGTTATGATGACATGTATTTTTTACAGAAATTGTGAGGGAGATAGTTTATTGAAATTTAAATGTAGCCGAAGCAATCATTCCAATACCTCACACGTACGCTCTCCTCTAGGTTTTATGCCGTGTGTTCAGGTGTACACACCGATGTGTTTTTCAGCACATCGGTGCGCATTTCAAATGATTGGAAAAGTAGAGATAGTAACTGAACGGTTGGTGTGCACTTCGATTCGAAATGTCACTTTTGAAAGTTCTTTAAGAATAAAACTACGCCAAACGTCAAAACTACTAAACGTACCGAGACACTACGCTAGCAGACCATAGCGTAAAAATGTGCACACCTACATATGTGCTGGGGAAATAACAACGCTTCGGTCGCCTAAACGACATGATGTGTAAAAATGTGACATTAAGTCTGTCGCGTAATTCTCGTGCAAAAACTTTCTGGCTAAAAACTTATTCGTATGGTGGGGGAAGAATGTAAAATGCATGAAAAAGTAAACGAACAAGAAAGACAAGAAGAAGAAGAAGAAGTGTGGAATAACTATGCGAATTGAATATTGTTTTATTTTTTTAACTTGTTACACTCTTGCAAAAGTCCCACGCGAACATTGAATAGTCAAACCATCTTCATGCGATTTTGATTGCATTTTAAAAACTTTTAAGAAAATTAAAAAATTGATCTTTTCCTATTGCAGCTGTCAAGTTTTCTTGCTATAGGTGCAGTTACAGGGTGACCGGAAGTGCTACAATGGTAGCCAAATGCTTCAATCAACATGTTTGTGCTACAATGGCATTACCGTCTGAATTTTTCTACGCCCCTGAAAAAGTTTTGCTACTCTCTAATTTTATCTTCTAATTTCACATTCGTTTTTCGCTGGGAGTAATTTTCTTTGGCAAATCAAGAAGAAATATAGAAATATATTTATCTTATAATTTCTTCTGTTTTTGGCTAAGAACAATTTTCTTAGAGAAGAGAAGTATCGCGATATGACGAGTGGCGTTGGCTGTCTTCTTGGCAGTGCTTCGTTTGGCGGGGGCGACCAGCGTCCTGGCTCACACTCCCTCATACGTTGCAGAGCTTGACTCGCCCCACTTACTTCACTTCATTGTTCAGTTCATTTCATTTCAAAACTTCGTGTTTCGAGTCCAACACACATTACATACATTTAAAATTTATCACAATTCTAATTTGATTGCAGAAGTTGATTGTATATTATACAATACAAGGTACACGTACAAGCTAAGCACTAAAAAATTCAATTTCTAAATAAAATAAGTGTTTTGTGTTGCTACAACCTTATCGCAGAAAATTTGTGTGGGAAAATTCAAGAAAAAACAGAGTTTTAGTTCAAGGCAGTTCGCCTAACCTAAGTTTTTTTTTGTGCCAGCTAAAATTTAGTACAATCGTCAAAAATATGTTGACATTAAGCCGAGTAAGATACTTCGTGTTTGTGGTACGAGATGGCTCTCGTTATACGAAGTTGTTGTATGCCTTCTTCGAAGTTGGGACGCTTTGACTTCATTTTACAGCCTGTTTTTTTTTTAGGGAAAAAAAGGAGCATAAGGCATCCTAGACTTGCTTGTCCAACATAATATGTATAAAGATTTATTTTTTATTCCTGAAATATATTTTAAAATTAGTGATCGATCTGAACTAAATTTTCAATCTGAATCACCAATGGTTCATATACTGTTACGCGATGTAGCAAGCGGTTTTCATATTATTTAAAAAAAAATTCTTAACTGATAGTTATGTTAAAAATTCTGCGATAGACTTGATTGATCCAAGAGATAAAACTCATTTTAAGGAACCGAAACAAATTTATTTTGGAGCTGATGACCTAATCTTATTTCAGAAATTACCAGATGAGGAAGCCTTTAAGTTTTCGAAAGATGTACAAAACTTCTACATAGAATTAACAGTATAAATCCAAAAGCGCATAAATTTTAATGATCCTGTATTGAATGCATTGACACTTCTTGATCCAGAATATTTAAAAGATAAATCTTTCCCTGAAGTAACAACAGACTTAGCCTTTCTATCTGATCGGTTTAAAAAGCTTCGAATAGAAAATATTGAGACAATATTCTCTGAAATGCGTCTTTTATTAGAATTTAATTCTCTAACTGAAACAGAATCAACAAGTACTGTAACTTTTTGGGAATATATAATTAAAATAAAATACACTGAGTTTTTGTTATGTTAAAAATAATTAATTTTTTTAAGTGAATTTGTTTTTGTTAATTTTTTTTTTATATTTTATAATACAAATTGAAAAATGGAGTTTCGCTTAGTTACAGTATTTCTGAACGACTGTATAATAAGCACGTAGTATACCTACATATACATATACCGCATAGAATACATATATGCTAATGACTGGTCAGGAAATCAAATTAGTTTGAAAGTTCTCCAACAATGTTAACCGAGTTGAAGTAGTACACATGTGGAGCTTGAAAAAATGAAGTTCTTTAATTGGAACGCAAAATAATTGAAGTTGCTGCCATATGAATAGAATTATCGCGAAAACTGCAAATAATCTGTTGCAAATGTTTAAAAATTAGAAAAATTCTGATAAGAATTTTTGTCGTACAATTTAATAAGATTTTAAGAAAATTCCGAATTTTAAGTTGAGAAAATGTATAAACTTTATTGTAGACACATAAAAGTTAATCTGGTGCAGGCCCGGTTTCACACTAGATAATAACGCAAGATAATACAATACCGTAGTATATTTTACTATTCCAGTATTATATATATATATATATATAGTATTATTTTAGTAATCCTATAGGAAATAGATAATTTGCCAGGCTGAAAAGCGAAAACTTTTATTTACAGGTTGCGATTGTGAGGCATAATCTAGCGAAAGGAAAAGTGTCCTAACTTTATATTTTCGTAGAAGTAGTACATATTCCTTTCTTTAGTAATTGTCGATACGGAATACGCCTAAGCAATAAATTTAACGAAATTCAATATCACTTTAGTTGTAATGTAATATAATATTAACTTCCTCATTGCGCTGATAAAAATGACCGGTGCTTAAATAAGTAAATAATTTACCTATCCAATAGTTACATATTTTACACATTTTCTTTAAATTTTTCCTTGTGCATTTTGTAAATAACTCATAGAGAATTACATCATTAAATCGTTAAGATCGTTAGTGTCTGAGCCTTTTAAAACCTGGAAAGATGCGCTAGAAAAATTTGATGATCATCAAAAGTGCGAGTACCACAAGACTTCTATTATAAAAGCGGAAAACCGACTTAGCGTTGATGCTGGAAAACAGCATCCTGTGAATGTTTTAATGGACGAGGTAAATTCAAAACTCATTGAAGAAAACAAAAGGAAAATCATAAATAGAAACAATTTTATTGTGTTGAAGACAAGGCTTAGCATTGCGCGGTACGAAGGACTATGGAAAAATTTCGGGAGAAGAACCAGAAATTAACAACGGCAACTTTCGTGCCATTCTACGGTATCGTGCAAAATCAGATGCAACGTTGCAAGAGAACCTTGAAAAGGGGAGCAAAAATGCAAAGTACATAATCAACACAATACAAAATGAAATCATAAAGGTTTACCATACCGTAATAAAAGGGAAAGTTACTGAAAAAGTTAATAAGTCGAAAGCCTTTTCAGTCCCAGCTGATGAGACTGCAGACATTTCGGGCATTGAACAATTATCAATAGGTGTACGATATTTCGATGCTGAATCTTTCAAAATTAGGGAAGATTTTTTAGAGTTTGTTCCAATCACTGAGTGCACTGGAAAAAACTTAGCCCAAGATATTCTAAATTGTTTAAGAAACAATGGAATAGATTGCAAATATCTTGTTGGGAAATGGCAATATATATACATTGCGCTTCTCACAGTTTGAATTTAGCCGTATCCAGAGCTTGTGACATTCCACAAATTCGAAATTGCCTGGGAACCATAGAGACAGTTTAAAATATATTGAAGATACTTGCTATGCTGCCTGTTATTAAATGTACAAACGAGAGATCGTTTAGTACCTTAAAGCGGCTTAAAAATTATCTTCGTAATACAATGGCTGAAAATCGACTTAATGGTTTGGCTTCCCTAAATATTCACAGGGAAATAATATTGACACCAGAGGAAGTTCTTATGGAATTTAGTAAAAATCCGCGTCGATTAATTTTCTAAGCAAATGTTAATAAAAATGAAAATTGTGAAAGTCTATTTGCTATTTTTACTTTTTGTTACTTTCATGTAAAATGCGACAATTTTTGTAATTCTGCGGATTCATTAAGTGAATTTTTAATTATGTAAATGTAAATTATGTAAATGTTTGTAGTTATACCAATGAATCGTTAAATTAAAACGATGTTCCATATTGTTCTTCTTCACCAATTTTTCAAGCATCCCCCCCACCCCCCATTGAAAATTCCGGCCATCGGCCCAGCCTGGTGCTAAGCTTAAAACCCTAGCAATAACAGTTTTGTGAAACTAATAGAATTCCCAGTAGACTAATTAAAGGGGAAGACGTATAGAATAGAGTCTAAAATCAGTAACGGCTATGTAGTAGTGTTTTGTGGGGGGGGGGGGTTGTTGAAGAAGGATTAAATAATATAAAAAATTAAATTATTTTTGCAAAAATTAAATTATTTTATTTCGTTCAAGATGTAGTAATTTTACACATATCTGCATACCTATGTAGCCATTGATGGATTGATCGACTTACTGAAAACCAACTCCAACTAGTACGGTCTGAAGAAGCCCGATATACAAATATACAGTTTGCTCTTTTGATATCTAAAAACTAAAGGAGTTCACTTCCTTCTTGAATTTATAAGTATTCGTAAAAACTTCAGATATATTTACGTCGTCTTTGGATTGGTTCCAAAATACACAAATTTTACGTTATAAAAAGAAATTTATTTTGTGAATTTAAGAATAATATCAGGTTCTGGTTCTTCTTCTACCTTCCTTTTTCTGTCCCGCTAACCTGACTGCTCTGTAAAGGAAATATAAAAGGCAAGATCTGACTGATTAATTAAGACTCAGTGAGTACTTACTAGGTACATTCAGACTTTCTATGCACTCTTACGCCATGTGGAGAGAGCCCGAATACTAGAAATGTCGCCTGCGTTTATTGCCGTACCGAACTGGTAATGGATTTTCTAGGCTAAGACGCACCGTGGTGATTTTTCACCTTTTGGCACAGTTACGGTCTTCTTGAGGACATAAGTGGCTTGAACCATGTCTAACACCGCCTCACATTACTTCCCAATAAATCCTCGAGCATCTCACCATATTAAGCGCACCGACGCGAGATTGTCCCCAACATTTATTTAGTGTGATAAGCGCACCCACGGGAGATTTCGCTAAGCATATAGCAAGCACTAACCACTCAAATCTAACTATAAAAACAATACCTAAAACTAGCACTCACTATATACTTTTACTCTTTTGCTATATTTTTTTGTGACCATATTTCACGGGATCACGGGATCACTACTTAGAAAGAGCTCGTGTACCTTTACTGGCCATGCATTGCATTACATATCTCTTCCAACCTTTTATTATTCTATATCTACTGTGTAAGGTTGTTGGGTTTCTTTCCTACTCAGTACAGGCTTTTTTTTGTAATTATTTTTACCTCTTGTTATTCAATTTGTTTTATTTGTCCTGTAACAGCTGTATGTACATACAGGGTGTTTCCTCCATGGTAGTTAGTCAGTAAAACAGAAGGTGATAGTACTCACCTAACCAAACAGTAAATTGTATGGCGGGGGGGGGGGGGGGCATATCAACCGTTACGAAATTACAGAGTGATTAAGAATAAAAGGTTATTTTGCACAAAACACCCTGTATCCTAAAAAAGTACAAGGTGTATGGTCACACTTAAGAGCTCATTGCATGCCGATCTTCATGGCTTTACCAACTACTGCTCAACCAGCTCGGTACGCCGGTCATCTCAGGATTAAAGTGGTCGGATTTTCTTACCTTTTTTTTTTTTACTTTGACCTGTATTTTTTTGCAAATAGGTCGTTCATATAACTTTTTATTGTAAAATTTGTAAACTGTATACTCTCCTCCTTTGACCTATTTCACTCTGTGTGATATCTGTAGCCGTTAAGAGTTATTAGCTCTTAACCTGTCAAAAACTAGCTTCTTTTCTTAATCACCCTGTAACTCCATAACGGTTGATTGATATGCCCATCCCCTTGGCATACAATTTTTTGTTTGGCTAGTTAAGTACTACCACTTGCTGCTCTACTGAACAGCATGGAGGAAAAACCCTGTATATGTAAAAGTTCTTTCTTTAAAATTTGGTTTTTAACACAGTTCTGTACGACAACTGAGTTTAACTTATTTTTAACTTCGTTGTAACTGTGAAACTACCCCTAGGATGGTATGAGATCAAATTACTGCGGTTTCTATTAATCGGCCAGTTTCATAGAGGAAGTGATAAAGCTAAACCTAGCTCTAGGTAGTCAACTATTCCACATCTCATAATAGACAGGTGCATAGAATCCTCCTATTCAACTACTCTCCCTACCGGGGTCCTAAAGTCAATTCTAAGTCTGATATTTAAAAGAAACAATAGCAGTAGTTGTTCCAATGATATAGAAATATTACAATGAATCCCTGTTTAGTAATTCGATTTCCAACAGTCAGATGAAAAAAAAACGCTGAAAAAGTATCTCAATTAAAACCATATTAGCGCGATTAAAGTCACTAGTTCCACACCTATATAGATTTGCTGTAGAAATACCGAAAAGTCTTTAAACTCACAAAACTATTAAGTGACATAAAAGCTTACGAAATCCTTTTGTCATAAAATTAAAACGAAAAGCCCACCAACTCGGTGAAGGCTTCATAAATCCAAAGAACACTGACCTAAGTTAATTTGAGAAGGTTTTTGGTCACATGGTTGGCTTTACTTTAATAAGCCGATGATTTTTCTCCCCCGACAATTCAACAACAATACAAGAGAAATCCTTTAAAGGGGTAGTCACGTACAGGAATCACCTCGACCAGATGGAAACAGGTTCCACATGTTTTGAAAATATGGCAAAGTAACTTTCACCAATGTTCTCCTTGCAGTCCTTTTGGATTTGTACTTCGTAATCCGTATCCTGGGGCAGACATGCGCTCTACAATATTGTTGAGGATGTTCTTTTTTTTAACCTACATTCAAATGATTAACTCATCCTGCCCGCACTATCATGATTCAGTCGGGAAAAAACCCTCTCATAGGACAGGACAGAATTACATACGCTCCTTGATTGGAATGGTATAGAAAAATTCTGCTGAGGTTGAACACGTAAATATTGATCTTATCACCAATGCTGTGCTGAATTTTTCGATGTAAATTTTTAATAAGATTAGGACATTGATAGTAGCTGTCGGGCAGGCGGCGACCGGTAGGATTTGTAAGGGTATTCCCCAAATGAAATCTGGAATTTATATTGGGAATAAAGAAGAAAGATTAGTAATATGGATGTAGTCATTTAAAATAGAATCTTTAATTAAGAAAAGTTGATGGGTATTTTTTTGGAAATTAAATTTTACCACATTCTTTAAATTTGTTTATCTACGTTTTTAAAGGATTCACTACTGGTATAACTAGTTCGGATTTATCATAGCCGAGTTGGTAGGTTAGGTTAGATTAGGTAAGAGGGATGCTGCTGAAGATATCCAGCAAGCTTCACCTAGACGTCCAGTACGTCCATTGTGCGCCTTGACCTTATGATATAACGTTTTTTGAAGCTGCCCTAGATCCATCCTGCTTCCCTAAGAAATCTCAGGACAGGATACAAATGAGCTCTTTACTTTGCGGTTTCCCCATATTACAACAATTGTCAGCTGAGTTGGTAAGTTGAGTAAGCTTTACGATAGGAGATATTTTTTCACTAGACTTGTCAAAATATTTTTTTCCTCCCTTCAACTTTGGTGACGTAATTTTGATTTAAGTCGATTGGTTTTAAGGTCGAAGGCCGTTGTCGAATATTCTTCTAATCTTGCTTGCAGATAATGAAATAAATTTTCAAAAAAAACTATTACTTTCCGATTTTATTCCAGGGAAGACGAATACTCGTTTTTTTTTAAAACCTGCAACTATATCAGGTAGGAAAAATTATACTCAATTCGAAATTCTGGCTAAACTTGATTTTTGAGTTTTTTGGATGCCATACTGCATTTTCGCTGCAATTTTAATTAACATTTTGTGAATCAATTGCACGCATTCACACATTATAAGATTCGTATGGTAATGCACCAGAGTACCGTCCCTTTACTCATACTTTAGTACAAATATTTTATTTCCGACGAAGTAAGACTGACCACCTTTGCAACTATGTTCTCTCGCATAACGTACTCTATAGTTTCGATATAAGTTGGCTCATTTCTCTAGGACATCCACATTTATTTTATCGCTCGCTTGAAAAGTTCAACATATTCCAAAATCCAATTAGTGTACGTGATCGAATATAAATAAATTCGTCAACATTGGCTCAGTTTGCAAATGAGGCTCTGTTCGTAACAGTAAAGCACTTTTCGGGAGAAGATCGCAAGACTTCCACCAGACTCCACTTAAATAGCAGGACCAGTATTTACACACACTACGGAAAAGTATATATTGAGCACGAGGTGAGATCAACAAACACTTGCAATACTGAAATACATCCATTCGGAATTGTTACTTCTCACCTTTACTCCTATCAGCTTTAGCGTAGCTGCTATGAAACCCGAAATAGTCTCATTAGTAAACTAAACAGTAAAAAAAAAATTTTTTAAGTGAGTGGCAACAATTTGTGCCACAAAGCTTAGGTATTTTACGATAAGATTAAGGAAAGCTCCCCTTGAAGATTAGGTTTTCATCCCTAAAATGCAGGTAGGTTTTATTTCCTAAAATGTAGGGAATACTCCCTAAAATGTAGGGAATAAGTAATAGTTTATAACTACACATTTAAAAGACATAAAAATGCATTTCTTATGTGCCATACAATAATAGATGTTTTTTTTCGTTTTAACCGAGAAAACTAAACTTTTTGGGAATTTTACGTACTATATACGTTTTCTGGTGCCAGATAGCTAAATTCATTGAATATTCCATTGAATTGGGGGAAATTAAACTGATTTTCCCTTTCTATCAGAGAAAATAACATTTATTTTTAGGTAAAAATATGGCTTAAATTCCTACTTGTTTTACAGTGTTTCTAAAAATTTGAACCGCTCATCTGTGTCGTATATTTCTTTGGTGTAGTTGAAAATTAAAACTAGTTCCATAACCACCTTTCGATATAAAAGCGTGAAGCTTGTAGGAAGGGTTGGGTTCCAATTAGGGTTTCCAATTATCCGACATTAATGACTATCCGGATATCGAATACTGAAAACTCAAAATAACCGGATAACAAAAATCAAAATAAATAAATATCTTGAATCCAATATTTCATGGTGTTCTATAATTTGTTTATTCAAATATTTTAATTATGTACATAATTATTAATAAATATAAAAAAGACATTATATGATTTAAATTTATTTTGTTTTTAAAAAAGAATATTTTAAACAGTTATTGTATTGAAAATTTCAAAATTGTAATTGATTGAAACTGTAAATGCTGGCCTTATTGTAAGAAATGCATTGAATAATATGTTTTTCGGTTTCTCTGCTCATCATCAGAAGAAATTGCCACTTCCAGTTATCCCAGCAGACTGGCAATGTAATGGGAGCACCTTTTGATTGAATTATAATCAAAATATTTATGGAATGTGTTATATTGCCAGCTTCTAAGATGATTTACTTTCATAAGCATTTTATCTCGACGTTCATCCAATCGTTTTTTATTGTTTTAAACTTGATTGCCCTTAAATGGTTAAAATTTAAATGTCGCGTCGTTGACTGCTGGCTTACTCGTTGGTTACGTCAACAAGTCGATCCATCGTCGATTTTATATAGATAATCACGTCATATATGGATAACGCCATACGGGTAACAGAAAACTCCTACACCGGAATCTGGAGACATCTATTTACTCTATAATCAATGTATGTACTTCCTTTATGGGCGATTAACTCAATATTTTATTTATAAATATATTTAATTTTTAACCACACTGTTATCATGTAATTTCAGTGCTTAGTAGGTTTTGTTATATCCTAGATTAAATCTATAGGGTACACTAAGTTTTTCCTTCCGTTTCTAACGCATAGAAATAATTATGGTAGAGCAAAATGGAATTAACACCCATGTATCCGTCTGTCCGTCTGTCTATCTGTCTGTGTCCGCACGATAACTCGAGAGTGCATGTACTTAGAGAACTGAAATTTTGCATATGAGCTTTTTAAAAAAAAAAAAAGTAAATTCAAGTTCGAAATGGGACAAATCGGGTAACTCCTTCGTTTTTCACTACATATTTGGACATTGCTTTAGAGAGCACCAGCGTAGAGAGCTGAAATTTTCTACGCGACGTTTTCATAAAAATATTAAAAATAATTTCATAAATGAACTAAATTGGGCCATATAAAAATTGTAATCTTTTACGTAGGTATTCTGTGAAAACAATCAGTCCTAGACGTTTTTTGTGTACTCAAAAGTTCTGCAGAATATGAAATGCTGTGAAACTAGTTTTAATAATTTTTACTGTCCGACGAACCGTTCTAGAAATACATGCGAGAAAAACCAGTTAAAAAATTAAACTTACACAGATGGGTGACCATACGAAATTACATACACCCAGTTTAGACAGGTCAGTCTCAGTATGCCGCCTCTGCCGCACGAAATCTGTAGGTTGGTTGATGCTTCCTTCCTGCCCCCAACCATCATATTACCGAGAAGTTTTCGTAGGGCAGAGGAGGTCTAAACCGGGTCAGGTCATTCATCCAGGGTATCATAAGAATTACTCTTGGACCAATTCTAGCTTTCTTACTTATTTTATATAAAATTTGGATAAAAAACATCCAAGACAACTTATTTTTTTTTTCAAAGAAACTTTAATAAATAAATAATAATAATAAAAAAAACTGACACTTGAGAAAGTAATTGTATAATCTTTTGAAAATAGCTGAACAATTAGAAAGAAAACAGTATTTTCCTGAAAAAAAAAAATTCAAAAATATCCGGATTATCGGATAATTAAGGAAAAATTTCCGGATTACCGAATAGTCAAAATGGGTCGGATAATCCGGATAATTTGATATCCGGATATCCGGATTGGAAACCCTAGTTCCAATCTTAAATTTTGTCAGAGCTTTCGGCTGTTATTTATGACTAATTGCGCAAAAATCTGGAGGGTGATAATGGGACTTATTGGGCCTAAGTTCTAGAGATTCCTTTTCTTAGGTTTTCAATCTCTTTTTAATACAAAGGAATCTGCAAATATACTTAAACTGATTGGATTGAAAGTTCCTTTGTGAATCGAATTCAAAATTTTGAGCCAGTTTTTTGCGCTATGCAAATGGAAATTATGCATCGGAGATATAAGCTCAATTTTGATCTTTAGGAAGGCTTCAATTATGTCGTCCATGACTTTACCTTCTTGTAAAAAATTATAGAAAATAGTGTTTTCAATAAAAGAAAACTAGTTCAAATCTTAGGAGAAGTCAACTGATAAATACAGCTGTACGCTTAAATAATGTCCTAACCATTTTCACAACATTTTCTAATTGGACATCATTTCTGAATACCCCGGATATGAAAATATAAATCTTTTTATTAAGCTTTTTTTTTAATAACTTTAAGTATCTAAGAGCAAAATATTTACCACAATAAAAAAATTACATGGGAATAGTTATAAGATTTTTTTTTCTTTACAAAAACCACCAGTCAACTTCTGACTTTATCTTCAAAACAATGAAAACGAGAGAATTAATGGAGACAATGCAATGCTTTCTAGAAAATTGGTTACTTTAAGTAAATATCCTTAGTAAAAGTTTTTTCTTCTTGTTTAGAGATGCTTTTTTAACATTTCAACTTGAAGAAAACCTGCTTAAAGAACTTTTCTGGAATTCATTGTTATACAAAAGTTAAAAAGAAAGTGCATCCACTACTCAGCTGGAACAGAAAATTTACAACGCGCCTTACTTTTCGTTCGTAAAAAAAGTAAAAATGGATCACGTCACCCGAACTGAACTACAAATATCAAAACACTTTCGTTTCTCAAAATTGACTAAATTTGAAAAACTATAGCTAAAGTTGCCCGTTCTTAGAACAGGATTCTCTCTTAAATCTAAATTTGTTTTTATTTTTTATACAACAACAAAAAAAAGACGTGCTGGGAATTAAAGTCGTTTCAGACAAACAGAGTCTGGACTTTTTTTAAATTTATTTAAAATTGAAGTCCAAGGCCAATGGGAATTGAGTTTGTACTCATGAACAAATTTTATTGTTCTAGCTTGTTTTCAGTAGCGTCGTGTTGAAATTTTCTGAAAACTAATATTGGAAATTAAGCTCGATCAAGGAAAACATATAAATTTAAACTAGAAATCGTAATTTTCTATGTAATTTAATGAAGTAATTGTTTCAATTTCAAACTTAAAATTAGTGTTAGAGAAGCTTTAAAAATCTCCAAGTCAATTATTAGAGCTAAATGGTATGGAATGAGGTAGTTAAATGTAATATATTCCTTTTTCACAATATTACATAATCAAATCTTTCAGAAATTAAGAATTTCCTGGGATTTGAATACCTTTAGACGACTATGATAGTGAACTTTAGATTTTAATCTGAGTCTTTATTTTTTTGGAATATTTAACAAATCCAACTTCTCCAGGTAATTTTTTGTCAGCATATCGGATACGATTAGATTCCGATAATGCAAGATCCATAAAAATATTTCTCGATTCGAAGGTTAATCAACTCATAAAGTCATAAGAAATTACTGAAATAATCTGCATGTTTCAAGTTTAATGCTCGTATTACGAGCACCGAGAGAGAACAAGTAGGATGAAAATTTTGCTGCGATGTCTATCAAAACTTGAAATAATCCTCTCGTCAATGTTTTCTACCTTGGATAAATAATAATTAGAGAGATTTGCGACGAATGTATAATAGAAAGCAGAAATAGAATGCGCCCCAACATGAGAGCCTAAAGGGTTATCTATTTCGAAATCATCGTAATTTGAAAAAAAAAATCGGAAGAACAATATCTTTTCCGAAATTTTCTCTTTTCTTTTTCCAAAGTTTTCTATTAATCAGATGTGATCTATTTGTTTCATTTTCCATTTTCTCAGAATAATTAAAAATTTCTGTAAGTTCTAGGCACCTTATAATCTGGAATTCTATTGGCATCAGCACACCCTTTGCTTTGATACTTTCAATCGAGATTTCATCATTTTTATGTATTTCACCAATAGTGTCACCTATAGTATAAGTTTTCGGAGTGGAGTATAAATTAAGAGATTCCAAATGTTTTAGCAGTTTATATTCGGTTTCAAAATTTTCAAAAGGTTCATGTAAAATTTGAGAAATTTCATTGAGTGAACTAGGATTTTGTTTCAGAACAAGTGCTTAGTTTATATATGATTTTTGATAGCATATATGCGGCAACATTATGAAAGTAGCGAAGATGTGTTACTATCTGGTCGGCATTTTGAAAAGTACTTTTACACTCAAAACACTTAGGGCCGGTTTCACAGTTCAATTTTAAACTTAAGATGTGGTTTAAACTCAGTTTATCTCTTCAACATAGTTTCACAGTGGTAAGTTAAACGTCGTTTAAACTTAGTTTAAACCACCAAAATTGAGCGTTTAAACTCAGTTTATCTTTAAATGTGAATGAAGTGACATTTTGATTTGACACTTGCTCAATTAGATAGGTTTTTAGACAACATTTGTGTAATTATACAATTTGTGTGATGAATTCAGACCAGGAAGATATTAGCAATGAAGAAATTTCAATCATGTTAACTATAACATCCAGACGACAAACGACAATGAGAAATCAACCAAATCATTTTGATTAGTGGCACTCTGTCAGTCCTTTTACATTCGATGATCTTTTTATGCCTTTCAACAAATTTCATTAATAATGTTGTTTCTCTTGATGAAAAGTTCGTCGTGCGTTTCAAAAAGTCTTTACTCATTTTCGTAGATTTAATTAATTTATTTTATTTTCACAACGATTACTGAGGCCGGCAATATTTTGTCAATAAATGACTCACAATAGTTTGCTAGTTCACAATTGTACAGAAAATAGCTTGTTAGTTCACAATTCAATAGTGCTGCCATATTAAAAAAGATCGAACACTGTAAAACTCATTTTGGTTTAAACTCAGTTTAAACTACGAACAGAGTTTAACTAATCCTGAGTTTAAACTGGAACAGTGAAACCGGCCCTTAATCATGTTTGCTTATTTCAGAAAGAAAACTCGCTAAAGCTGGTATTTACAGATCAGAGTCATTATTTATCTTATAAAAAAAATTTTGAATAAATAGCCATACTGTATAAGAATGGGTATTCTAATGGCCAGTTTCACAGTCGAGTTTAAACCACGGTTTAGTTTAAACCATCCTCCAAGTTTAAACGTAGTTTAAACCAAATCGGGTTTCACAGTGCATTCTTTTAGTAATGTTGGTAGTACTGATTAAATTGTGAATTAAATTAGTTATCGCCACCATTGTGAAGCAGTTTTTCTATCAATCTGTCAATCGGAAAAAGTAAACAGATTAGAAATAAAAAATAAAAAATATGTAGTTATATTTGCTAATTTTAAATATGCCAACATTCAAAAAGGATGGTAATTTTAGCATAAGTGAAGTTGACCTTTCCTAGTGCATAAAAAAGAGATATATAATAGAGCGCAAGAAGACGGACAAGAATAGATTCGAAGACAAAGTGACAAAGTTCTTTACTTAAACTGAACCTAGCATAAAAATCAACGTCGTCCCACTCATTAAAATGATTTCTAATTACTCTCAGTCGTCGACAGAGTTGTAAATTTATCTCAAAAAAATCTTCTTCATCGCTAGAAATGTCTAAATTTAAATTCGTGATGAAATTATTTTCTTCATACTAACAAACAATGCTTCTGTCAAAATAAAATTATCTTTAGTTTAAACCGAGAGATGGCACGGTTTAAACTCTAGTTTAAACCGGGGTTTAAACCAAACTGTGAAACTCATTCGTCGAGTTTAAACTAAATATTTGTTTTAAACTCAGACTGTGAAACTGGCCATTAATCAAATAATAATGGCTGTAGGAAGTTAGTCAGAATTGTACATTATATCATCGTAAATAATTAGTATTTTCTACACCATTTTGCATGAATCTCCTATTGCAATCATAAAAGTTTGAAGACTTAATACTAGTTCCAAGTACTTTTTCTGTTTTTATTCCTTAATGCTGTGCACCAGTTCGATCATCGCTCAAGAGCAATAAAAAGGACTCCTGTAAATCTTTTATACTAGGTTTCCAAAACTGTTTTTTATCAGTTTTTTCTTTTCGGGGGATCCTGTTTGAAGGTGGGAACAATCTATGTAATATGCCAGAACTACAACATATCCCTGATGGACTGTTAAAAAAATTGTTTTTATACAGCACTAGAAAAATCAGCGGAATTCAGTAAAAACTTTATTCCCCGGTCTTTAATTCTTTGGACCAAATGTGGGTAAATATTCTGTAAAAACTTCGTCCAGTTTTCCAGAAGTTTAAGGCTTTTTCCTTTAAATCGTTCTTCGAAGTTTATATCATTCTGCAAATTGAATTATTATACTGATATCATTGGATCGATTAAATTGTATATTATACCAAAAAGTGACCATTAGAGAATTTATATTGGTGCCATTCCTTCAGAAGAGCAGTCTAGGGGTTTCTTAAACAATTTGTCTTCTTTCAGTATTCTCCAAGGATCATTCATTCAATATTTCAACCATTTTTCACAATATTCCTCATCAGAATCTAATATTATTTAATATAAGTTTGTAAAATATAATTTATGGTAAATAATTTTCATGAAACAAACCAGTAATTTCTCCCGCGGTTTGAAGAACAATTTCTGCGTCCGATATAGCAGAGCTGTAGGAACCAGAATTATTTGAGCTCTCGGAAATTTGGCAAGGGAATATTTTAATTTATTTCTTCTTATTATTATAATATTTCCAGTAAAGCTTTCCTTTCGGCTCTCTTACCTTTTCTCTCTGGGTGTAATAAGTAACCTAGATTAATATCTCGTATGAAAAATGATTGGAAACGTAAGTATATTTGGACGCTTATACTTACAGAATCTTCGATACGAAAAATTTCTTGGATTTGCTCCAATCCTTAGGTCTAACAGAACAATCTTTTGAAAGTAGCTCTTCCGTAATAATCTCCACTAAAATTGTTTGATGGTTTTCTGACAAAGTGTTATGATTATCATAAACCTCTTTTAGAGCTCTTCCTTTGTATGTTTCTTGTAGCAAAGTATTTAAATTCTATTAATCAAATATGTACATATTTATTTATTGCAAAATATTTTTTATTGTATTCTTACTAGAAATGAGCTTGATGAAGTTACGGATGATGGAGAGGATGTAATTTTTCTTTATGCAAACCAGTTATTTACACTGCTTTGAAAACTAGAATTTAAGCTCAATGTGTCACTGTTCGTAACTGTGCCAGTATGGCCATATAATCATAATCACTTATTTATGAAACGCCATTCCTTCAACTTTTTCTTAAACAAACATTTTTCTGAGAAAAATTGAATGGGTATAATGGCATCAATGTTATATTTGTTCTGTATTCTTTAAAAATCAAAAGAATGCTTATATATTCCGTGTGAATTAAATTATTACTCACTTTTAAATACAGCAGATAATATTTTCAGATCCCATTCGCTTAACAATGCAGATATTTTCTGATCTAAATCCACATCAGGTTGCTGAACACTTATTCTCAAATTTTCGCATTATTCTAATGTAATTTATATAACTACTATACATATGTTGCTACCTTTCTTCAAGAGTATAAACTTCTTGGGTTTCAGAAAATTCTGGAATATTTATACCTGTAAAGCCTCGTTACGTGACAAGTTTTGAAACAAGTTGGCAACATTCTGTCTAAGTGGAAACGCTATATGAAAATTCAGACACATGTTGCCAACTTGTTCGATGTCGGCTGTAAAAACTCGCAGAATTTTTTGGGTTGAATTGTTCATTTAAGTGGAAACGCTAATTTGTTCTGTTGGCTATACTAGTGGAAGGCAATGGAGTAGAATGTAAGAAGTTCGTGAGAATTTATTTAAATGGAAACACTTGTAAGTTTAATCTAACATGTCGGCTCCCAACAACTACACAACATGTTGCCGAACAAGTTGGCACAATTTTTATTAGTGGAAACGAGGCTTAATATAATCATTTTCATCAAGAAATATTGGTACACTTTCTTCACACATATTTTTCCACTCGAATTTTATACCCTAGATGAAATCTAAAGGGTATACTAAGTTTGTCACTCCGTTTGTAACAGCTCGAAATAATTATGGTAGACACCCACACCCATTATGTTGGACACCCACGCATAATATTAAAAGTTATTTTGATTTTTGCATGTCCGTCCATCTGTCTGTCCGTCCGTCTGTCTGTCCGTCCGTCCGTCTGCGCGCACGATAGCTCGAGAACGCGTATACCTAGAGAGCTGAAATTTTGTACACGGACTTTAAAAAAAAAGTAAAATTAAGTTCGAAAATGAGACAAATTGGGCTACTCCTTCGTGGGGTTGCCATACAAACCTTTCGTTTTCTACTATATATTTGGACACTGCCTGAGAACACATCGATATAGAGAGCTGAAATTTGGTACATAGTGTTTTCATTGTACTAGCAAAAAAAATTTCAAAAATGGACTAAATCGGGCAACTCCTTTTTGGTGTTGCCATATAAAAATTTAGGTATTTTACGTATAGAAATATATGCGAAAAACCACTTCAAAAATTAAACTTGCACAGAAGGGTAATAATACGAAATTTCATACGGGCATTAATCTAGGGTATCATAAGAATTGGTCTTAGACCAATTCTAGCCTTCTCACTTGTTATATATAAAAATGAATCGATATGCACGGAAAAGTCTACTTTAAACTGCAACGCAAATAATCTGTGCACAGATCAGAACGAACTGTCACATTTCTGTGCCTATCGGCATATTTTACTATGAAACAATTTGTTTCAACTGGGTCAGAGTTAATCTGAATATGCCAGGTTTAAACTAATCATTTCAAAGTAAAATGTTAACAACAATGAACCGCTAGTAGATTGAACAATTTCTGACATGGTCAGGGGCGGATTAACCATAGGGCGGGATTGGGCGAAACGTTAAAGGGGGCGAAACCGAAAATGGAAAGTAAAACAGCAAGTAAAATATTATTAAAAAAAATAAAAAATTATACAGATCACCTGATAATACCCCCAAATGTAAATTTCACATATAATTAGGAATAATTAGCTCGTCTGGCAGCCCTTCGCTCCATTCCATGCTTTAGGGTGAAAACAAGTACAGCCATAGACAAACTCACAGACTTCAATAATATGGATTGCAGCTGCAGGTGTTTCCCATACAAAATTATTGAATCTTGATATACATATGTAGTCAGAAATACAAAGGTAAGCGAGGTACTGTAAGATTCTTAATTTTTCTTGAGAGGTGGCAATCTTGGCATCATAAAAAATTAATAAATGAGTACCGGAATAGGTTTCTAAAATTGTCGATGTCGAATGCATTATTATTTCCTAAGTAAAGGAGCGAAATAATTAATACCCCCATGTCAGAATACCTAAACCATTGTTTCGCTTAATTATAAATTTTAGTCGCTATAGCCGGAATAAAGCCACCACTTTCACATCCCAGGTAGAAGGGCGAATAACCTATCATATCGGTCAAGTATCTATGCACTAATCCAAATACCTGAATCATGCTTGGTCTAATATGAATCATTCCTACATACCTTATAAGATTAAGAGCATATTTCAATGGATATTTGTTTCAATACGTGAACATTAAAAAGGTATGCATAGACGTAGAGGTTTTTCTGTTAGCCAATAACGAATATTTGTATTTTATGGAATATTATGGAAAAATTCTGTATTCTTCAGAATGCTTATTGTTGTTCCCCTATTTCATATAAATACGAACTATTCCTAAAATTAGTCACTTTATTTTGCATTATCAACATTATTATGTCGAAAGGGAGAGTGTTTAAATAAGTTTAAAGAAATTAACAGAGAAAGTGATTATTAGAGCAGTGTAAATCAGTGAAATATATTTACTGTATTTGTAATATTGAAAAATACAATAAGGATTTTAAAGTCCATATTTTTTAGGGCAAACTGTTCAAATAGATGTAGACAACAGTGAATCCTCAGCTTCAGTAGATACTCCTGCTTTCTCAAAAATAAAAGAAACAGAGTAAATAAACACAACAAACACTGAAACATTTGTATCTCAAATTGAAACCTATTATGACTGTTCTGATTTTGACCATTTTGATCCTGTAACGTGGAACGTTAGCAACAAATTTATTGATAAGATTATAAAATCATATTCAGTTCAAGATTTAGATCAGCTTGACTTCAAAAATTCAAAGAGAATTTATGAACATGAATCCAGATATGCAACAATAAAAATATTTAATATTCAACTCGTCAATGGCGAAACTGTTCGCCGTGATTGGCAGGATGGGCACTACTCTAGAAAGACAAAGCTTGATTGAAGAAGATTACTGGAAGAATGTTTTAAATAGAATTCTAGCCGCAGTGAAATTCTTATCTCAACAAGAACTGGCATTCAGAGGAAGGATAGAACATTTGTGTGAAGAAAGATCAGAAAATTATTTAGCTAAGCTGAAGTTAATTGCCCAGTTTGATCCTTTTTTGAAAAATCATCTGGAGTTAAAGGCGAATCAAGGAAGAGGAAATGTATCTTATATTTCCAAAACTATATGTGACGAATTTATTTCATGTATCGGAAAAATGATCAGGGAAAAGATACAAACTGAAATAAAAAAAAGTAAATATTATGCAATAAGTGTTGATTCAACCCCTGATATATCCCGAACAGACCAGTTGACTTTCATAATTAGATACACCGATCAGAATGGTAAAGTGGCTGAACGTTCTGTCAACTATTCTAAGCACTTTAAGAGAACTAGATCTAGATATAAAGCATTGCAAAGGGCAAGCTTATGATAATGCAAGCAATATGTCTGGTCAATACGCAGGATTACAAGCACGAATAAAGGAGCATAATAATTTAGCTTTCTATATTCCTTGCGCTAAACATTCGCTAAATTTGGTAGGAAGTTATTCTGCCGAATGCTGCTTGAGTGCTACACAATTTTTTATGTTTGTCAACGAGTTTTATACCTTGTTTTCTGCTTCAACATATCGTTGGGAAATACTGAGGGATGCAATTTCATCTTCAAATACTGCTACTTGTCTGCCAAAAAAACTTTCGACGACAAGATGGTCAGCAAGAGCAGATGCAGTAAAGGCTATGAAGCTTTCAAATCTGCTTTGGAAAAGTGTAACAATGAATCCTCACAAGCACCTAATGTCCAAGCTCAAACAAGACAAGAGGCATGATAAAAACGATTGAAACTTTAGAAACTGGAGTTTTGCTAGCTTTTTGGAACCACATTCTCATACATTTCAATAAGACCAGTAAAACGCTACAAAATATAAATACGGACGTCCTTTTAGTTGTGAAATTATATGAATCATCATTTGGATTTATAAAAAGTTTGAGAAATAATTTCAATGATTTTGAAAAAATGGGGGAAAAAATTACTGGGTTCCAGGATTATCAAATCAATAACAAAAGGGCCAAGAAAAGAAAGCTACAAGACGACGAAACTAGATTAAATGAGACACAATTTAATGGAAGGGAGAATATGCGAGTAAATGTTTTCATTACAATTATAGACGCACTTGTTACAGAGCTAACAAAAAGAATAATAGCATATGACAAAATTTTGGATCTTTTCGAGTTTTTGGAAAAAAATTATATTATCATCTGACGAGGAAATAAGAACAAAAGCGCAGCAACTTAAAGACATATAAAAATGATCTGGATGATTATTTTCCTCAGGAATGTGTACAGTATAAATATTTTTTGATTCATAGTGGTCACGCACGATGGCAGCCTAAATTTGGGAGAACTTCTACAAAGTTTAAAATCTGAAAAACTAATCTCGACGTTTCCTAATATCGAGGTAGTACTGAGAATTTATCTCTGTCTTCCATCTACCAACGCCTCTGGAGAAGGTCTTTTTCCACATTAAGAAGGATTAAAGATTATCTCATAAACACACTTGCAGATGAGAAAACAAGTGACCTGGCACTAATCAACGTTTCTCATGAGATTTTGAATTCTATTTCTGAAGATGAAAATATAAATAGATTTGTATCATTTTGCAAATGTTCACTTTTAGTTCAAATCTATAGTCTACTATTAGTATTAGTCACAAATATAGTCTTGAATTTCCTAACAAAAAACCTAAGTTGTTGAGAAATTGAAAGGAGGACCCGGGAAAGGGCGAAAAATGTCTTAATCCGCCTCTGGACATGGTAAATAGTACAAAGGCATAATTAAATTTACCATGAAAACAAAATCAGAGTAGCATTTACAATTTTCCTTGTTAGTTTCATTCATTTTTGGGTTGATATTACTATTTACTGCAAATTTCTTCAAATCGTACTATTAACTATGCTATCTAGTTAATCATACTATGAATTTTCTCTGAGTGACTCTTCACCAAAGTACAAAAGGAATATTCGAACTGATTCTTTGCTTAATCTATGCATTAGGCACCCACCACTACTTTTTCCTAAGCGATTTATATAAAACTTATTACGAAACAGAGAAAAACTTAACTCTGAGTCGAGACACCAGTACCCTAGAGATGTAAATTTTGTTGTTGTGCTTCAGATGAAAGTAAGAAATGTGCTGGAATAATGGGTGGGTAGCTGATCGTGGAATATATTAACCTGTTGGGGCTGACACTACAAGATTCGAACTGCCTGAATACACCACATGAGTATAATTTACGGAATGAAATTGCGTTACAAAGAGGTCTGAATTCCGGCAAAAACGATCATCACTCGAATCCCCTGCTAATTGTAACCTTCTTATGAAGCAATTTCAAGTTTAAATTTAATTGCGAAGCATTTGATATACCATAGAAATGTATGGAAGTAGAAAATTTTTAATCTACTTCCTAAATAACACTTCAATAGTTCGATACCTTAGGTGAGCTTTATATACATAAGATGGATTCGAAGGATTTCCGAACACAATAGCTCCATCTTGACCTTTACGTTAAAGCATACCTAGTACAAATCTCTCTCAATATGTATACAAAAGTTCCACAACAACATAAACGGAGTGATCACTTGGCAGAATGCAGTTAATTTAAACTTAAATGAGAAATTCCCAAGTCTAACAAAAGAACGCCGTTCAATTCGTTTCTCTCGATAAATACACGTATTTGTGCAAGAAAACTTTCCTCGACGTAATTTCCTTGAAGAAAGTCCATGAATTCGCCCACCATAGCCACTGACACTTTGCTTTACACTCTGCAATTGTGGGAGTGCACATTGGCTATCGATTATCCATTCAGGTGTGTGTGCAGTACTTAACCAACCGTCGCTTCTAGAAGAGTGCACGGACAGAGTCGGAGTGGCATAAAGAGATTACTCATCACAATCGAACACTCTTGTGGCGGTACATGAGAGAATTTAAATAAAAAATAAAAAAAAATAGAAGAAAAATTTCTGTTCGGGCTTACTGTGATGGCAGAACAAATTCTGTCCCCCAAAAGAATAGATTCTGTGAGCTTGCTTTCTTCATTTGTTACCACAAGACACAGTTTCCTTCATTCTTCCGTGTTCATCATGTTTTTTGCAGCCCCCCCCCCTATCTCGTATTTGTAACAAAGTTCAGTACATCACACACTCCGTTTCATCTATCTGACATATTCCACCTCATGCATATGCATCCCATTGCCAATAAGGACTAGAAAATGTCTCCCCAGAAGGATAAGAACAGTGCGAAGGAGGTGCGCTGCTGTGATTTCAATTCTTGTCTAAGGCTCATGCACATCTACCACTATTCCCTTTCTTAACGTTCTTCCTATCAAGTCCCAGGAAAGTTGGAGGTAGTTACGAAGTGGATTTCCGTTTAAAGTTTCCTTTTTACAGCTCACACCCCATGTGTATTATATCCTTTGTCCTCCCTTCATTCATCTCCTCAAGTCTACTTCCGCTTCGTCTTCGTTTTCGTAGAAAACATCTTAGCGTCGTCGAAGTGTTTCCACATATCTCTGGTGGTGCGGGTGTGTTTCTCTGCTACAACAACAAAAAAGGGTTTTTTTAAGACAAAATACAGAACGGTACCGTGTAGATCTCGATATATATGAAGTGCTCGGATTCGAGCAGCAAGTTTTTAAAGTTTTTCATATTGCAAGCGGCACCCAGAAGGCCAGAGGTACTCCACCACCACCCAGTTGCACCATTAAATAGAAAAGATGTTGTCGAAGTATAGGGGGATTTTCTTGGCACCAAATATGAACACCACAATGAAAGCTGATAGTTCCGCTCGACTCGACAGTCTGTGCCATTCAACAGTTAATAAATGGAGCAACCTCGTATTCGAGTGGATTCCCATTTAAGTGGGTCTCTCCGTATATATGAAGTCGATGTAGTGAATCCGCGCGGCTTAAGGATCTATCTTATGGCAGCCTGGATTATGAACGAGTGAAAAGAGCATCACTTTATGAAGTGAAATTCCACTGAAAGGATTCAAGATTTGTTAGCCTGTCCTGGCATTATATGTATGTATAAAAGTATGTTTGGTTATATATTCTATGTGAGCGCGTACAATGTAGAGCTCCTACATACATTTATCCCATAAATAAAATGTACGAGACTCAGCTCAGCAATGGTACGCACATTCATTCAACCATGCACGTCCCAGGGAGGAAGCCAAGTTTTGATATGGATCTCATGAGCATAATTTAAATAGTTTCAAGGATTATTCCGCAGCCATGTTTGTTTGTTTGTTTGTTTGTTCGCTTGTAGTTCTGTGTAAACCAACACTAAACAAATTGTGGGTAATTTCATGGGGTGCACGACCTTTATTTCGAGGGCCTTCCATTTATTTTGCTATTCCAACTTTCTAAGTGCTTGATAAATTGCAGAAATTTGCATGAACACACAAACATCGGATCGAGTTTTCTAAGTGTTTTCAGTTTTGAATATGAAATCTTGCGATGAACTTATAGAAACTTCCAAAACAGATGCATTGCAGCTTACAAGGGCTTTGCAGTGTTATTCTTTTACAGGTGCACGTTTCACAATTAAAATTTGTTTCATTGAAGCATACATATAACATATATATGGATAGTACGTGACTGTAATAATTCACACAGAATCAAAGGAATTTCTATTTCAGTTGTTATGGACTAAGTTCATAACCGCACTCACCCAAAGGTTTTTAGAAGCTTCCATTCGATTTTCTGTCCATAGGGTACTGTGATGAACATCCACCAGTTTCTCTTAAGGTTTCGCAATTTTTCTCCATCCATTTCCGTTCATGCTCACTGCTTCATATAAGTCTTCTCCAATCAGAAACATTCGGCATCCAAATGTCGTTTTCACTCCTTTCTCATATCCTAGAACCGTCAACATTTTTCTTGAGGTCAGCACTAGTTATCGTTCCTTCAAAAGAGATGACCAAGTCATTCAAGTGTACTAGATTATATAAAGATTACTCTAAAGGGTGTCCAAGCCGTTGTATCGCTTCCGGTACTCGCAGATAAGTTATGTTATCTCAACCTTTGAATGGGCATGATGCGAAAAGAATGCAAGCCGCGCCAAACTAGTTTCAAATAATCGAAATTCAAAATTTTCGCTGAAATCTTTAAATATTTATAAGATATGCGAAAAATGTGAGGCTTGACTAGACAACACCTTGCTCCTGGATGTTCATCACCATTTGGCGAGCACCTTTTTCTTAGAGAGTTTTGCTATGAAATAAATTCATAGCGAATTTAGTCAATATGGAAATTGACCGTGTTTGCTGCCAAATCTCCACCTTGTTCTTATTTAAGTAATTCAAATACGGTTGGTTGGTTTGTTTGTTGAAATGGAAGATGAAACAGGTTTGATTTAAATGGAAAATGAAAAATGATTAAGCGCTACAGCCACAAAGAGGTGCTAACCACCCTTCATCTCCTTAGAGCAAGCAAATTCCCTTAAACATGTTTAGAAGCCCATAAAATACAATTCCCACTACCAAACAATGGTCGAACCGTGATTTATCAAAAGTTAGAAATCTACACCTAGTTGTAGCTGGAGGGTATTCTCATCATATCTCATCATAGTCCGACAAAGTCTACATATATGAGATCAATGCCAACGTGACAAAATATTTCTTCAGTTGATAGTGCCTGTGATCAAACCAGTTGAGTGCCTCATACCGTTCTAATGTATCTCAGAAGCTGCTTTGTCCTTTGTATTAATGGATTGGGAATCAAATGTTTAGAATGAGTCTGTCCTTCGATGTTCTTCTAGTATATGCTATTCCTCTTTTTGGACGTACAGGCAGGAATAACTCGTTATTCGATTGTAGATCGACGACTAGAGGTGTGCTAAACCTCATCTGCTTTATCTTTAGCCGACCAGGCCTTGATGCACTTTAGCATGCAGGCTAAGCCGATTGAATTTATGTACCTACTGAGTTAAGCGTGCCTTGACACTCAAATATAAGCCTTAGCTACTGTGATGAAAGTAGATATACTAGCCTTAATTACTGGCTGAATGTGGCATGCCCCCTCAAGTGCTGTGATGTTCGGTGCATAGGATAGGAGACCCAGTCCCTAAAGTCACGTCCTTTACTGTGATTCATAGGCAGATTCAAGGTCTCTACGCTCTCCACCAGTTTTGTTTTGGTGTCAAGTCAAGTGTGTCTTGCGCCAAATTTTATTTGCTTTGTCGTAGTTTCCCTCGATGTTTTCTCTATTTCTCCTCATTTGTTCGTTGGGGCTCATCTTTAGCTCTCAGTTCAGTTTGATGTCGTCCTTTTTTCCTCTTGTTGCCAGTTGTCCTTTGTGACTTTCGAACTTTCAGTTTTGTTGTCTTTTTTTTTCAATTACAGCTGATGCGTCTTATCAGTCGTACCTCATGTCGTTCTCCTTATGGGGTTAGTTGTTAGTAGGATGGAACCTTAAGCCCAGAATGGTTTTAGACTTTATAAACAGTCTTGTTCGCAAGTTCAAATAGATACTTCTGGGTTGGAGTGATGTTGGCTGCCTCATAGACTACTCTGTTGGGAAAGAATTTTCCATTGGCTCGTCTATGGAATCCCGTGCAAGCTCTAAAAATCTTTCTTTCAAGCTTGCTTAGTCTTTCCATATAGGTGGGAGTAATAGTATGCCAGATAGGGAAGCAGTAAGTAATAACAGGTCTAATGAGTTGTTTGTATAACAGAAGTTTGGTCTGAGTTGAGAGGCCGTCCTTGACGTTTATTATTGGACTAAGTAAGCTATATGCAAAATTGGCCTTGCTAATGGCCGCTTAAGCATGGTCATTGAATCTTAAGAATTCATGAAATTTGATACCAGGTATTTCGCACTTGGTGTGGGTTTTATTTTTCCCCTGTTGTAGATGGTTTCAATTGTCTTGGATTTTGCAGCTTGGCGGTTTCGCCCAGTGCCAGGTTTCCGATCCTGTGGTAGGAGTCTAATTTTTTAAGGTGCAGGTTGACTTTATATATAACCAAATTTGGGCACCGAGATTGGATATACGTGAGGGAGTCATCAGCGTATAAGAGTGTTGTGTTTGTTTTGGTGCCTGGGGCGGAGGGTTTATATGTGTGTTGCCTCTTGAAAACGATCCTAAGTATTTTGATGAAACGAAGTGAATCCAATGGTAGGAAGCCATTAACTAGTATTCGGTTTAGGGAAAACTCATTAAGGGGTAATAAGGGAGGTATATGGGGTAGTGTTGACAATGGAGTAACTATACTATTTCTGTTTGCGAAAAAGCAATTTTGATGGTCTCGATATATGGGGAGGGAATTTGCCAAGTTTTTGTATTATAAGGTATTCTGCTAAATGGGCCGAAGAATTTTAATGAAATTCGGTGTCCATGGTTTTTTGATATGAAAAACTGATTGAACTAGTTCTGTTTTTTTATTTAACGCTTTTAGGGAGTAATAGTGGGGTAATTACCTCTATTACCCCCTATTACTACAGAAATGGGATCATAGGGGATTATTTTGATGAACTGGGAGGAATCTACTATTTTCGGGTGGTAAAGATACGATTTAACTAGGTCTTCACTTTGGGGAAACTCATTTATGTTGTATTTAGGGGTAATATAAGGTGGGTATAGGGGAAAATTCATTTGTGAAGTTAGACTAATTTTCGCATATAATCAAAAAAGTTTTGTATATGTCGAAATTTGTAAATTTTATCTTGAATAAGAGTCTGAAAATGTTAATGAAATTTCGTGTTTACCTGATCAGTAAAAGTAGTAGGCGATCAGAGATAACCACACTGATGAGTCCTCTCTGATTCTCATCTGAATGCATTTTGTAAATTCATTGTGGAAAAAAAAATTGTTTCCAATAAATTTCAGTCTAATAAGACAAAAATTTTCCAGCTAAGTTCTAATGCATAAATGAATCGTGAATTTGACCCGTCTTTAAAAAAAATGTTTCTTCGTTATAATACCATACTGCCACCCATAGAGATCTATAGAGAGATTTTTTTTCTTTCGGCGGTTCTTATAAAACGAATATCAAATTCATACTTACTATACATTTTCCGGCAATTATGGTTAGGGCCTTCCAAATTCTATGTCTAATCTAGATTTGCAAATGAGAAAGAAAGGCGAGGGCATTGAAAATTATGAACTAAAAATTTCTAAAGTTGAGGAATGCCTTAATATTGAAAAAAATGAATTTTAAAATCCTCCTCCGCCCGTCCCCCCGCAATTGCTTAAACAGTTAATTAATTAAAAAAAAAATCATTTGAATCCATATATCATATATGTAGGTGGAATAAAAACAAAATCCTGATACCCTACACAGCAGCAACAACATAAACTCAACTCACGAAATCTTTTATCCGCATACTTTTTTTTCATTTCCGAAAATTTTATTCTGTTCGTTATCCATTTGGATGGCAGCCAAAAGCATTTTCTTTTCTCGATGCCAATTTTCATCCCATTCAATTGAATTTTAACTGAAATTCGTTCGGGAATGAAGGAACAAAGCCAACGCAAAATTAGTAAGATTTTAAGGAAACCTTTTCTTAGGAAGAAATTTTTCTTAAACTACATACCAACACCTACACATCATATCCCCACATACATTCATACAAACATGAATAGGTGAATGAACCAATATGGATTAAATTGAAATGGATTGCGCTATAGATTGGCATCATTTGTTCGTTCGTATAGAAAAGGATTAAGAATAAAAAAAACTTTAGGCAAGAGGCTATAAATTCTTTAATGTTGTATACATATACACTAACACACACACACATATATACACCTAGATTCGATGCCAAGAAAATTGAAAATTTATTTCAATGGTTTCATAATCGTTGAGTTATTTCCCATGTTACCCGTCATAATGAATTCCCCCCCCCCCCAAAGTGTAGGGGTATAGAAGGAGATATTAGATAAGCACTTGGAAGCCTAGTGGATGCAATTTATGTGGTAAAAGACTTGATTGGATACATTTGTACACGTAATGCAAAGTGTGTATACTGTACTGCCCTATGACATTACAATGTAAAGGTAAGAGATGATCTGAGTCAAAATGTAGCTATTGTAGCCATTTTTATTGATGAGAGGATTGATTCTTTCCCTTAGTTGTCGCTGCTGCCTTATTAACCATTTATAGGAAGATATATTCAAACGAACTTTTCCCATCCAAAGTTTTAATTTCTTGGACTTGTCTCAGGAAAAACTATAGACTATGAACGGAATATTCTATGGGAAATGAAACGCTGTCCAAGGAATGCATTGCGACAAAAAAATATGAAATTGTTTGGAAATCACGACGATATTTTCGATAATTTCAAAAATAAGCCGGAAGATTCCGTAGATATCTGAACGATATTTTCCGAGGAATAAATTTGAATGAAATCATAGAATATCTGCACTATGTATTTCATGGAATAGTTTCGGACAACCAATGATACTTCCGTGGATGTCACGACGATATTTTCCATGGAATAAATTTTGAAATAACCAACGAAATTTCTTCAGATATCAAAACCATATTTTCCAAGGATTGACAACCAGAAAAACTGTTTAAACTTGAATAAGAAAAAAATATAAAAATATTGTTACCTTTGAATACTTATTAAATCTATCCTCTCCGAAGTCCAGACTGCCAGCATGAGCTGACAGATCACTCGGTGGACAGCGTTGACTGCAGGGCGGCACTCTAGCTCGCCTCAGCTATTGGCGGAGAGTGTGAGGAAGTTCCACGAAATCCTGCCGCAGTGCCACCAGCCATATACAAAAAAAAAATTGTGCGTGCCAACCCAAAAACCCAAGGACACACCCAATCCTGAAGGGACCATTACACCACCTACCCTTACCTTTAGTGAAGGCGCAGATGTTTTGCCTTCTCTGCTCGCCCCAACCACCCAATCGACACTGAGGGCAGATAATTTTCCGTGTCCCTGTTATGACCTGAAAAGAGAAGAGTAGCGGACCTAGTCAACCTCCATGTTCAGAGGGCGCTTGGAGAGTGAAGGAGAATAATAAAGAAACTTCACTATGCCATTACGTTATAAAAAAAATTCCTTTAATAAACAGTATCCTATCAGTAATTATAATACGGAGTTAAAATAAAAGCTTTAAAAGCTACTCTCCAATGAAGTAAACGTTAATTGTTTTTATGGTTAATCAAAACGAATTGTTTACGTTTACCAGTCAGTTTTACCATATATTATATATACTTTTTAAATTAGTCGTCAGGTGATTTTGACCTTATTCCGTAAATTTCCTATTTCTTATTAACCTTTCTTCTTTCTTTTTTTCTTATTTAAATATCCTCTGTTTTTCTTTCTTTTGTTTATATATTTATCTATTGTATATAACTCTTTAAATCTGTTCTTTAATTTAATTTCTTTTTTAAAAATTAATGATGAAAAGAGTAAAAATTGTTTAATACAATTCGTTCAGAGGCGTGCGACGTGCATGACTCTACAATAAACTAATTCATTTATATGCTCCTTTCAGATAATCGTCGTCACATATATATATTTTTCGTAGAACCTGATAAAAAGTGAAACTTTTTCTTCCTTTTAAATCTTATTCAAAAACAAATGAGAAAAATCAATACAGTTTACAAAAATTTGAAAAAAAAGGCTTCAACTTACATTCATTCTGTGTTGAGGATCCACCGCAGAGGCGCCTCCGAGGATGGTCAGCTTAGCCATTATCTAAAACTTTAATCTGATTCTTATCATTTAGATATACACTTCAACTTATGATACCCTACTACCACTGTTGAAATAGTACTGGTGATGACGGACTGGACAATGTAAATGCACAAAGTACATAATCGTACTCCAACAAAACTGGTGCCACAACGAAACAATGCTGCCGGCGACTCAGAGTTGACCAATGTGGATGAATCGCCTGGAATCCATTCATACAAGAACTTTCAAGACGATGATCAAAAAGTTTCAATCGCCTTGTAGGGTTCTAATTAAAACCTCCTCGGGACACCACACTGGTAATAACGAGACGACTCATCCGTCTATACCTCACTGTATACCTTTAATAAGGATTTTTTTTGAAACCCCACACAGGTGACAAGATACCAGGTGACGATTCAGATTATGTTGCTCTTCCAGCACAGGTGATGATTCTAATTATGTGGCTATGGCTCTTATAAAACAGGACTCGTATTATATGGCAAGACACCACACCGTTGATGACGAGATGATTTTCCCCATCTTTCGCACGATATATCGTTATAATAAAATTTTGTTTTGATCTGCCACACTGTTTTAATCTCCCATTCCTTGTCCTCTTATTATTTTTATTTCGGATTTATTTGGATAATGTTTCGCCCATCAAAAACTGTTCACCTACTCGAGACAGATTATCAAACTCTTCTTCTTCTATTTGTCCGTCGGTCTTTAGCCCGTCTTTCTTTGCCGTTCATGTGGCTATGGGCCAGCCGTATGCGCGCAACTCGTCTCAGTGTAGCATATTGCTATATGCAGTATGCTACGACCAACAAAGCGTGGTGTTGAAATTAGTAAAGGTTGACAAAAGTTCGTAGGAATCCGCATTTTATTCAATGTTTGTCACATTCACCTGGAAATTTGGATTTTTGACGGACAAAGTGTGGACAAAGTTGAGAAGTATTTGCATTATATTCTTAATCTTGGACGCTTTAGCGGACAAAGATTGGACAAGACTGATATGATTCTGCATTAAGTATATCCAATGTTTGTCTTTATGAGTTCGAAGCTGAAGTTGATTATGCGCCCGAGCACAAAACTTCAGACATTTTGCAGAGAAAGGTTGGGTAAAATTAGGAGGGGAAGCTACATTCTTTCCAATATTGGGAATATCGAGCTTTATAGTCTAAGAGCTAAATTATTTTATTACGGCTGTAATTTTTATACGAGCTAGTTTAATTATCGAATCAGATTAAATTAATTGGTCAGGCGATAATTCGATTGCTCATTAGGAACCGGACCGATTTGAGCATGGTAAAGTGTTTTTTTTTCTCACGATGATGTTTTGAGAATATTTCATGAATTCAGCGAGATAGAGCACAATTTTGTCCTATTGTTTTTTTTTTGTAGACAATTTCAGGACCTACAGAAAAGCTTCTGAACAAAATTGAGTTATCTGGCTCAGATTTGAGGATATTCTTGATAAAATACTGGAAGAAAAAATCCGCTATTATATACAGCTCCGCTATTGAATTGGAACTTGGATAGATTTCCATGCAAAAATAAATAAATAAATAAAAGTAATTATTTGGAATATAAAAAATTATTTTGAATACATTGAGGACGAATTTGATTTGATCCGATTGAAACCTGGCTAGCCGATTCATCTCGACGTTTACGTTCACAATCTTTGATTGATGGTGTACAACATCAATGCGAGTTGCTTTCAGTTGAGCTATAATTTATTTTCAAAGCTTTCCCAAATTTTCTGTTTAACATTTGAATTCATAATTATGAAGAGCCGCTACATTTACTCCCCTGCAAGCGCGTTTTCTCGAGAAGAGGTAAAAGAAGCAAATACCATGTTTACATGGAGAGTTGAAAGAGTCGAGATTGAGTTGAGTTTTCGACCCGTGTTTTTGAGCACGGAGGGTTGAGAGCTTAAGGGGTATTCTAGTCTAGA
Source organism: Dioctria linearis (assembly GCA_963930735.1). NCBI lineage: Eukaryota > Metazoa > Arthropoda > Insecta > Diptera > Asilidae > Dioctria > Dioctria linearis. The sequence goes on from OZ005741.1 coordinate 26,459,583, forward strand.
AATTCGAAAAAATCGATTTTTTTTGTTGTCATATTTTCAAAGTTTAACTATTCAAGAATATGCCTACAAGAGGATTTTTCAAATTTGTATCTTAATATTTAGTGCTCACTTGCATCCAGCTGCTAACAGTTGAATTCTAACTTCCAAACCACGTGGACGTATGGACTTTAAGGGGTAACGCCACTGTAACGGCTAAAAAAAGGTTTTTTCACGAATTTTTTCTCGCGAAATTAAAGGTGTTTGAAAAAAACCTTTAAGGGTATTATCGGGCATACATTGAACTTTATTGGGTGGCGACCTCCATTTTCAAAGGAAAAAAAAACTTTTCTCGCACGGGTCCTTTTTTTCTTATTCTAGAGGGTTTAAACTATTTTTTAAGCCAATGAAAAAAAAACGATTTTTCAAAAAATTTACAGTGGTATTACACCTTAAACGCGTTTTTCTCGAAACTGCCTTTTTCAAGACGATGCCCACGATTTCTCAAGTTCTACTAAACCGATTTACTTGAAAGTTTTTTGAGAGTCTTCTTTATAGACTTGTCTATATCTGGAACTAGCCGCATCCCAAAATTTCAATTTTTACTATTTTTAAAAAATTCGAAAAAGTCAAAAAAGTGGTACAAAAAAATTTTTTTTTTAGGCAGCGGCCATTTTGGGAAAAAAAGATTTTTTCAACTTTTCCCTAGTTCCGAACATAGCGACATTACTCTAGACTAATAATCTTTTTTATTTTTTTTTTCGGATTGCTAGGCGGGTTGGAATCGTGGGCATCATCACGCGCCAATTTTTTGAGGCCCCCCACTTCATCAGCTGCTAATTTTTTGAATTTTCAACTTTTTTAATTTTTTAATTTTTTTCTGTATTCTTGCGATGTTAATAAATAACTCATAAAAAAATGGATAGAAAAATATTGAATGCCTTTTTTTTACGGCACTTCAAAAATCACCTAAAATTCGGGCCTCTAGACTAGAATACCCCCTTAAGTTAAGAACGGGTCCAAATATAGTTGAAGTGATGTTTATGAAAACAGATGAAAAAAAAACAAAAATCGAAATAAAATCATTTTGAAAACTGTTTTTTTACCTGTGTAGCCGAATGCGCACCAGCCAGAGGATCGCATGCCTATTGAGATGGTGAAAGAGGGGAGATAGCAAAGAATCAGCCGAACTAAAGCTCTTTTTTCATGACATTACTAGCTATCGGACTATAAATACGTGGGAGATTTATCAGAGAATAATTTGACAAAGTTTAGAAAAATCAACATTTTCTCCTGTGTTTGTTTCATCTAGTTTGAGACTAAAAGATTTAGCAGATAAAAGTTTAACAAAAACTTTGGTTTGAACTTTATCGAATTACATGTAGACGTATCTAATCTAATCACTTAATTCGTCATGGACAAGTAAAAGCTTAAAAATTGTCTCTATTTAACTTTGCGCAACCCGTTGTTCGGAGAAAACTTGGATATACACGGAAAAATCCAACATTCAACGTTTTTGCTACAAATAGGAGACTGGACTCATTGTTACTAGGGTTGGTATGACACGTTTTGTATTCTAACATACACTGGAATCTTGTCGAATCTTGAATTCAATTACTCAAGTACATGCTTTAGGCTACAGCAGGGGTCTTCAACTCAACTGTGGAAAATTCGTCCAAAATTTATGCACATGCCTACATATTTGTATAAACAATGTACAGGCTGTTTCCCCTTAGGAGGTCAATAGAGCACAGGTGATAGTACTCACCTAGCCAAACAAAAAATTGTATGGCAGGGGCCGAAATATCAACCGTTTAGGAGTTACAGGGTGATTAAGAAATCAAAACTAGTTTTTCACAAAATACCCTATATTTTAAAAGTTCTGGGCGTACGATCGCAGTTAAGAGCTCATTATGTGCAAAACTTCATGAGCTTTCCAACGACTGCTCATCATCCCCACACCCTCTCCTCACAGTAGTTACAGGGGTCTAAACAAAATATTTCGGATTTTTTTATTTTTTTTTTACCTCAATTTTTTTTTTTTTTTTTTTTTTTTTTTGCAAAACGGTCCTTAACGTAACTTTTTTTGTATAAAAACTATAAACTGTAGACTCTCGTTTTTAATTTGACCTATTATACCCTATGTGCTATCTACAGCCGTTCAAGAGTTATTAGCTCAAAACCTATTCTGAAAGCTATTCTCAAACTTAAATTTGTTCCCTTACTGACTGAAAACGTGTCATTTTAAAAACATATCGATTAATTTCGGTATGACATGAATAGGTTTTGAGCTAATAACTCTTTAACAGCTGCAGATATCACATAGGGTATAATAGGTGAAATTAAAAACGAGAGTCTACAGTTTATAGTTTTTATACAAAAAAAGTTATGTTAAGGACCGTTTTGCAAAAAAAAAGGAAAATAGAGGTCAAAATAAAAAAAAAAAGTAAAAAAATCCGAAATATTTTGTTTAGACCCCCTCACAGTAGGAGAGGGTGTGGGATGGATGAGCAGTCCTTGGAAAGTTCATGAAGTTTTACACACAATGAGCTCTTAACTGTGACCGTACGCCCAGAACTTTTTGAAATACAGGAGATTTTGTGAAAAACTAGCTTTTTTCTTAATCAATCTGTAACTCCTAAACTGTTGAAATTCCCCCCACCCTGCCAGAGTACTATCACCTCTTGCTCTATCGACCTCCTAAGCGGAAACACCCCGTATTTCACTACTCACAATAAAACATTCGACATTTTACCAGTTTTACGATTTCAAATCAATTGCAGTGTGGATGACTTTGAATATGGTAAGCTGACTCTTTAGCATGGTGAGGAACCACTACCACCACCACCACCACCAAAAGGCATTTCCCTCTGTTATTTTATTCTTACAAAACAGCTACATCGCTATCTCGTGCACCTATTTAAGTTCATGACTTGACCACATTCACCCACCTAAGCTTCGGTTGACATAATTGTCTGATGGACAATAACGATAACAAATTGTACAAATGTAGAAACTAGCAACGGCCAACGAATACTAGAGAGACTGCTAGTGGCCACTGGACTCTCATTTGGACAGTGACAAATGCCCTTTAAATGGTGCAGCCGTAATTTCAATGAATTTCCATTAGGATCACCTCAAAAGGACTCTGAATTCATTCAGGGCATGTGGGGAGGTAAAGTAAAGCTGGGAGAAACGAACTAGAACTGCACAATTATGGTATGGCGAGGACGGGTGGTCCTATTTAATTACGTCCGATGGACGGTCCAACTGTAAATTCACTTTAGTGCCTAGATAACTTGATGAGAACATAAAAGCTTCGAAGCTGATTTGTAGGACAGGTATATAAATTGTAGAGCCAAAACGCGCTAAGATGAAACGGTGCAATGAGAGCAATTGATTTATGTTTTAAATTGAAATTCGACATAACTTTCTACAGATAAGTATTACCGATTTTACGCAAACGCCTATATGCTTAGTCTCCTTCTCGCATACACACGAGCGGATTCAATCAATTTTGCATACAAAGTGACTCGACGTTCTTTTGGTTATGACACCACCAGCACTTTGTCACGATATTACTCAAATTCAAGACAGGATTTCAAGGATTCTAACATTTTGCTGGACATATTCAATCTATTTAGCTGTCATTCTGCTGTCATTTAAATACATATAATCTGCACCTGTCATGGTAATTTTCATTCTTTTTTTTCTGCCACAGTTGTATTGGAATACAATCACTTTTTAAATTGATTGAATTGCTACATTTACTGTTTTAGAGTTTTTGTCCAAGTTACTGAATTTGATGCATCATGACAGTGCGTGACAGGGGTAGAGTGGCCAAACATGGTTGGAGTAATTGAAATACGTTGTAATCATATTTATGTATAAAAATAATAAATTTACATGCAGCCAATGTATACGTTATGATAACCATTAATGCCTAATACCAGCAACGTGGGGTCACAATCATCTTCAAAATGTATATCGGTTCTCCATCGGTAGCATTGTAACTTTCTCTTCAGCATCTAATATATTCATACCTCTACCTTGGAGTGATATATTTAAGGAGTTTAGATGGCTAAATATATCTGCAAGCTAAGCTAAAGAGAGCACAAAGCTGGTATCTGTGAAGTGAAGCAAAAGAGTTGATGCTTTGTCACGTAGAAATGTCTCAATTTGAGATCTAAGTTCAAAAGCCTGGCTAACAACTTTTCCTCTGGATAGCCAACGTACTGCTGTATGTAAAAGAAGTACGGTATGTGCGCACCCAACTTTTTCGCACAACACTTTAAATAGGCGATGATTCAATGCCCTTGATTTGATAAAGTTTACGGTTTTCACGACAATATCCAATACCTCTTTGAAATAAGAAGGAAGAAGCATGACGATGAAGAACGCAATGACTAGAAAAAACATTTGGGTTTATCTGTTTCACAAGAGCAATAAATCCAGAAATTTTCCCGAGCATAGCTGGAGCACCATCAGTACAAATGCTCCCACATTATTCCAAGAAAGCCCATTGGCAACAAAAAAATTATTCATAATTGACATAATATCCACAGCCTTTGTAGTTTCTGTCAGAGGTTCTCAAAAAAAAAACAATATTCTTTGATTTCGTTTCTATACACATATTTAACAAAAACCAGAAGTTGAGCACAGCAACCCAATTTTTGTTGAACTTTCTTGTATTTGCTGCACAATCTGCTTTAAGACATCTTCTGACATATCTTTAATACGGTCGTGAATAGTGTTGTTGGATAGTGGGATTTGTGATATTTTAAGTTTCGTGTCCTTACCACACCTAATTTCCGCCATTTCCATCGCATCCGTACCCCTATGGGGTCCATAGACCACCCGTTGGGAACTCGTGCTATAGATGATTATCCATAAATATAGCCACCCTGCTCTTTTTAAAATATTCAACTTATATCTTTAAGTGTTGTGACTCAGGTGCCTATACCCCGAATCACAACCATAAAACCAATACGCCAATATATTGCCCTATGCAATATATTGGCGTACTCAAATTGACCCTAAAATCGGAAATTTATTTGATTTAAAAAAAACGCAATTTTTCATTTAAAAATTTTAAATGCATTATCATACTGAAACAAAATGCAATTTAGCATAAATTGCACGTTGTTATCAGCCGCATATTCCGTTTCAAGACACAAGTGCATATCAGATTTAAGGCATATGCACTCTGTCTAAACTTTTTGTATCTTCCCACGTACGATTTTACAACGTGTCGTGGGAAAGTAGAATGAATAAAAAAAGCTTTTTCAATTTTTTTTAAGAGTACCTGGGGGCAGCAAGCCCAATCTTCGCGGAGTCGTTTTTCACCCGTTCAGTGGTCGCCTCGCATAGTTTAATCGAAAGTTTTATTAAACTGTTTAACAGATTTCATGAAAATTATTGAAGGTGTGCAATAAATTAGAATAACGCGATTCGTTAATAATAATTAGTGAAACTGATTGTTCTATGAGATTAACCAAATCTTCCGAATCGCCGTTAGAATGCATTACGTTAGAATAGTTGAATTCCAAGCTAACTTATTTTTTGAAATACTTAAATAAAAAGAGAAAACAAAAGAAATGTATAAAGATTTTAATTGAAAATCGCCAAAAAGGAAAATTAATAATAAAGAAAAGTGGAACCAAACCGTCAACTTTCACTGTGTTTTTATAATAACCTAATTACCACAAACAAATATCCTCATCGATCGCTTCTCCCTGGACTTGCCGGGAAGCTCGAGTGGTCGAGACCTAACATGAGGTTGGTTTTGCATTTCATTATAGCCCAGTTCTTCAGACAGAAAATATTCGGTTTTTATATTCCGAAGTTCTTTCACCGTACGATTTTGAGCACACACTCCACTACGGCGATCGTAGCACGCTCATTCAGTACATTACAATGAAGCCCAATTCAGAATCGGCGCAGCATGCATCATGATGCATGCTGCAAAGATTTTGCCGCCCAATTCACAATCGGCGCAGCAAGCAGTGTAGGAAACTTTGTAATGCTAAATTTTTTATAATTCACATTTATTTATAAACATAAGTCCTTAATACCGAGTTTTTCTATTGTGCATAATTTTAATTTATTCGTTTTTCTTTAAAAAAAAGCATAGATCCGGAGAAAATATGAGAGAAATAAGATTTTAAATTTATTTTTTACCACAGTATGTTGGCAGAACTGTTGCAGCATGCATCAAATTTTTAAATTTTCTAAACTCTTGCATCATGATGCATGCTGCGCCGATTGCGAAATGCGCCATATGATCCCATGATATCAAACCTTGCATCACAGCTGCTGCATGCTGCGTTAATGCATGCTGCGCCGATTCTGAATTGAGCTTGAGTGAAGACCTGGCTTAGGAGCACTATGGGAGACGAAAGGTTGACCGAATTATGTTTAAAGAGCGTGCATCGAAATTTTTTGAAATAAAATCTGGAGAAGATTGAAGAGATAGTTTTAGAAAAAAGTTCAACAAACCTGAGAAACTTGTCATTAGCGTAAAAATTGAAATATTTTCAAACAAGAAACAATAAGAAAATAATAATAATAAGCTGCCTAATAATATTTTTTCCAAGCTCTGGTTTTTTTTTTTTATAAAAAGTAAGTCCATACATGTCGAAGGGTGTGGTTCAACTGGCTAATAAACGTGGGTTGAATTAGAAGAAACCTCTGGTTGTCACCGATCAAAACTTTCTCTACTTATTTTTATCTTTTTTGTAATCCTGGGTCGTGTTAAGAATTGATTTTACTCTAGTACAAGAAATTTGATGCCGGGATGCAAAAAATGTATTTCATAAAAATTTCAAATTCTAATTGGAATTAGGAACTTTTCAAAATTAAGAGAATGAAGAAGTAAAAAACCTCCCAACTGTGACATTACCATTCCGATCGGTTTTGTATTTTTTTTTTTTTATATCATTAAGCCAAGCTCAGGGGATACCCTATGATGCAAAGCACAGCCTGGCAGGAAGGAGATAGGGAAAGGATTAGGGGATATGAGGAGAGTGGCGGAGGTGCCGATGTATGTCGCCCTTAAACCTCCGCAGATTGTATGCCGGAGGAAAAACAGAAGATGGTAAGCTGTTCCACATTCGCACTGTTCGGGATAAAAAAGCATCTCGGAATTTTACTGTACGGCCGAAAGTAATTTGAAGGGTTAAAGGATGTGCTCGGTTTGCAGCGCGAGTATTGCGTCCAGGATACATTCTACAAGGGATTAGACTAGATATTTCATCAGAACATTGACCATGCATTTAGCGCTAAAGGACCGAAAGGCATCCAACATTGCGGCGGTGCTCGAGTGAGTCGATATGACAAGTTATTGCCAAATCGCCAATGAGCTTGAAGGCTCTCTTTTGGACAATATCCAATGAAGCTAAGGCTGTGCGACCAGCCCCGGCCCATATATGGGAGTTGTATTCCATTCTAGGTCTAATGTAGGACTTGTAGAGGAGCGCTAGATTTGACGGGCTGAAATATTTCTTACACCTTTTCACAAAATCCAAGACATTTCGATGCTTCTTTGGCAACAGAGAAGATGTGATTTGTCCAGTTTAACTTACTGGAAATATTAATGCCAAGAATGCTTAGTGACAGTGAATCAGAAATTAATGCTCCATCAAAAGAAACGGGTGTGGTTAAGTTATGATCTTGTTTTAATTGCTCAAGTTATAAAGAAAAAATAAGACGGGGGGGGGGGGGGAATATTTTCACCTCTATCGCCCAAATTACACTGACATTTAATCAATGTTTACAAACCTCGCAGCTGTCTAGAACTGCAGTTTTTCGATGACTTCGGCATCCCAATTGAAATGATTAAATTTTGTTTTGTCAATAGCTGCAATTTTTCAACCATGCCTTCCACCGATTAGTTACCAGCCACCATACCATACTCCTCCTCTTTCAAAATTGAAATGATCCAATGTTCATAATTTATTCATAATTTAATTAAATGAACTGAAAAAATCTTCGAGATATAATTTTAAAAAAAAAATCCGAAAACAACTTTTGCCGCAATTTGATCTTAAATTCGCCAAATTACTGAACGGAGAAAAGCTTTTCGCAGTGCGGAAATTTCTAACAATTTTATCATCTCCACAAAATTAATAAACCCCAGAGATATAAATTTCGCTGTTTCACTAATTACTGTAATCAAGGAGAATAGCGGGAATTCAATTTTCGGACTTATGGAACGGATTGCTTGCCGGCAGCAGTTACTTGTTGGATTTGAACTGAAGGCAATTAACATTCAAAAGATTCTGACTATACGACGACCTTCGCGGAGGTTTCTTAAAGTGATAATTTACAATAGATATGAACGAACAGCGCCAACAGAGGGAAGAAGATGTTGAGAATATTTTCAACTTGGAATTCTTTAATCAAATTGAAGAAATGAAATTGTTTGAATATTAAAATCAAGAGGAAGGCAATTCCAGCAAATTCAAGGAAGAAATCACCGGAAATCATTGGAACATATTTTTTTTTTCACTGAGGAATGGGATCGGAACCATTTTTTATGCCATGTACTCTCCAATTTCAGTCAATTTGAGTAAAACGATGGTCATGAATATCACGTAAATAAGTTCATTTCGAGCTATAGAAAAAGCACGAGTGCCACATCCCACATGATCTTGATGCCAAACCAGTCTTAAGTTTCTCTAAATATTTTTCATTTTACAGATAATTGGTTCAACATTAAATAGAACCTTTCAATTTTAGTCCAGGTGAATTTCATCTCCTTTTTTCATTGCTTAGAAATTGTCACATGTACTAGTTCTCAGCAACTAAATGAAGCTCAGAGTTAGATACCTCGATGGGATAAGGTTTGGATTTAGACTTCAACTTATAGCTCTAAAAGATAGACAATTGAGGAACACTGCAAGAGAATGTGTACCTAATGGTCTTCAAGCTATAAATTTTGGTCAAGAACATGAAAAAGCTTAATTCCCAGAGAATCCACCTCAAATTATTGCAATTGTGCTTACTGTGGCCGTATGGATGGCAACTCTAAGCATTGTTGTAATTCATTTCAATCTGAGGCTTGAAATGGATCTGGTACATATTACTAGGAAGCAAAAGATATGCATCTTAAATTTAAACATCTACTTATCCCTTTATCATGAGAGAAGTGTACTTCCGCGTATTGAGGCCCGAGTCGTGTAATGGGTTGTTAGTTTGTCACAATCGGAGGTAAAAGATGGCCGCGTATTTTGATCCGAGCGGTGGCACGTGTTTTATTGTTTATTCTTATATTTTGAGTATTGTTTTTGTTTTATTTTACAATATAAACATAAATCAAATGAAATACAAACTATTTTTGCTATTTTGTTTTCTGAATTACAAACAAATTGTACCTAAACTTTAAGTATCACGGTCGTGGCCTTTCGGTCGTAGCCGTATAAATTGATTTCAACGTAGTTTTTTGTTTATTGATTAAAAGTTGGTATTGTGGTTAAGTAGTTGTTTTTTGTTTTGTTTTAGTGCTTCTTATATCTGATGATCGTATCTTAGAACTCCTTGGCGATAGAACCGAGTCAGACATTGAAGAATTCCACGACGCTGAACTTATGGGCGTGGACGAGTGCTCTGAAGGTTCAGGCGATGAAATAGAACCTGAACGTCTAAGTCAGGTAACGTCCCCAAATAGGGGACACTCTCATAGTACTACTTCGCGACAAATTAGAAGCAGAGAGAGGTCTCGTGGTACTACTTCGCAGCGTGTGCAGTCACACAGAGGACGTTCTCGTACTACGGGGACTCAGCGAAATCTACAGCAACGTGGTCATGGAGACACCTGGAAGAATATTCCTTTCGCCGATAAACCACATGAATATACTGTAACCCTACCAAAAAACACAGTTCGCACACGATCCGAATATTTTCATGATGATTTTGATGACGGTTTCTATGAGGATACTGCTCGGTGTACAAACACTCAAAACTACAAAAGCGGAAATAGCTAAAGTGTTTGGTGTGCATATTCTCATGGGATGCCTTCCATACCCACGAATGCCGATGTACTGGCAAGCTAATATGAGGATTGGACTTATTGCCGACAAAAGAGTTCGCGACCGATTTATAACTTTACGCAATGCTCTTCATGTAGTTGATCACGATCAGCCAACTGATATTGAGCATAACAATCCACTTTGGAAGGTACAACCGATAATCAAGCGGTTTCAAGATACCTGCAATAAACTGGATAGAATTCCGTCCTATTATTCCATAGATGATCAGATGATACCATTCACTGGCCGATCTTCTTTGCGTCAGGTCGTTAAAAATAAACCACGACCAGTTGGTTTCAAAAGTTTTGTTCTAACTACTAGCGAAATCAGACCGAGCCGCTTGCAAATTCAAACAAGATTCGGCTATGATTCGCGGCGAAAGTCAACACTACACCAGAGATTCGACCGTCATTATCAAATGGAGGGACAACAAGTCCGTGATCATGGCATCTAACTGTACAGGATCTTCTTCGGGCACTATCGTCAAACGGTGGGATAAAAAACAAAGAAGTTACATTGATGTAGCGGCTCGTAAAATTATCCAACACTACAACCAACACATGGGATGTGTTGACATTCTCGATCAGCAAATGGAATATTGCCGTACCTTCATCCTTTGTAAGTTATTATCCACTTTCTGGATTTGGCGTTAGTCAATTCTTGGCGACTATACAAAAATGATTGCGTAGCAAATGGTTACCCGAGAAAGGACATTCTGACACTACTGGATTTTCGTTTCAGTGTTGCTGACACTTTAACCATCTTTCCAGAAAAAGACCGCCGCGACGACGTAGACGTCGATTCTGAAAACGAGCCAGCTCCTATCAATAGGCAATACATTCCAATACGCCCATCACAGGGCAAAAGATATGATGGATTATGATCACGTAGCTGTGTTTGATGAGATAAAGGCACCAAGGTCTTGCATGATGGAGGGATGCCATAGCCGATCAAAGATCAAATGTTCCAAGTATGGTGTTTACCTGTGTCTTTCTCGAAACCAAAACTGTTTCCAATTTTATCACCTCAAACCATAATATTTAGTAAACTGTGTCAATTTTGAATATTCTTACTATATTTTAAAATAATTTGTGATCTATTTTTTGTTCCTAAAAGTTGAAATAATTTTAGTTCTATGATTTTAAGTTTGTCAGAGGTTGACTTTGTTAATTTTGAGAATTTTTTTGATTTTTGTTAGATAATTAGTTAGAAGAGGGTTCAATTTATTCTTAAATGATAAAGACTGATTAATGAGGAGGTTATTCAAATGAATAAGTAATGAAGAGTTTTTAATTCGTTGTTTTTTTAAGAGACTTGTAGATTATACCTAAGTGTCACGATCGTGAGGGCAGCTTTTCAGGAAAACTGAAAATTCTGGATTTTTTTTTTGCATTTTTCATAGCTTCCTTATACTCCTAGAATCAACTTTTTCTTAAATACAAGTAACTTTTTTTTGTTCGGGTGTAAAGGGTTATAAGATGAAGATAAAATACCAATTTATCATACTTTTTTATGATATTCTTTAACATCAAATGGACATGGAATCATGATTATTTTATGTCGTATTTATGATTGAGAATTGCCCATTCAATATTGTAGCTACAGGGTCGACCAAAGTGTAGTGTTATTGATTCGTCCTACGATATTTCTTTCTTTCGGATGATTCCATTGTCGAAAGATTTCTAGAACTCTTCACTTGGGTCCTAGATTACGACAATTTTCATAGTCAAGATTCCAATCAAACATAGGTTTGGAAATTCTTTATCATCTTCGAACGGTAGTGAATATTGCGTACAGTTAGTTCGAAGCTTCGAGTTGCGGTGCATTAACTGAATCAGCTGTTGCAGAAACTTCTGTTTGGTTTGAACTGCTTGAAACCAGTGGTGATATAGCTAATTCATTGGCTCTTTTGCCTTGATCTATTCTGATTCTGATGATTTCTGAACGTATAAATCAAACTTAATTTGTGAAATTAGATATATCTCCAATGGTGAACCAAACACCAGTTGAGCATTATTGGCCACAGATGGAGTTAAACGTGGGAAATTATGTATATCCAAATTGGCAGAAAAAAAATTAATTGTGCTTCATAATAAATTAAAAAAGAATCGTGCGAGGAAGATCGTTGGTTGGTTGGTAATAGTTAAGCTTATGTATTGACATGGCGACAGCTAATAGATATTGGACAACTGTAGCACTTACCACCAACTGTAGATGGTAATTTCTTCTAGTTTGCCGGAGAAACTGAGCCGAAATAGTTCTTTCATTCTTTTTCGGTTGATTCCATTTTAAATTAGTTTTGTGAATAATCCTGTCCTTTACTTTTCATTTTTACATAAATGTCAAAATTTTACACATAAAAAAAGTACTCAGGGTGTCTGTAAATTCCCTCATTACGCATAAATTTGGAATTTTCTATTTGCTAGCTCTACTCGTTCAATTTTGCTAGCTCTACTCGTTCAATTGAACGAATTTATTAAACTCGACCTAGAATGAAAACCTTTTCTACAGCATGGCTTTGCTAAGCTATGTATCAGGTCACTTCGCTAACTACTAAATCTGTTCAATAAAGGATAGCTGAGCTTTAAATATATGGGAGGCTTATTAAAAGAGATGGCCTTACTGGTCACAGTACCCAGAGCATTCTCGTTAAGCGTTCTTTAGAAATTAATTTGGAGTATAGTTTAAAAAAAATCACCACATTACGTTATCACAACGCAGAATCATTGTTCACATATAGATGGCACAAAGGAAAACTCTAACTGTTCTCAATTTATATTCAACAATACCAAAAATGAATTGAATTTTTTCTAAATTTTTACAAACTTATTCAACGATCAACGCGCCCAAAATACCAAATCAATCCAAAATCGTAGTTAGTCCCCGAATCACTCAAATCACCACAGGAAGCTAGGAAAAGTATTTAAACTCCCGAAATCGATAAATTAATTCCAAAACAAATTGAATTAGCCCCTGTGAGGCAGGAAACACAATACGTTTTTCGTTGGACAGCGGCCGTTCGTTCGTTCATTTCGTCCAAATCAATTTCCAATGCGCTTTCAATTATTAATGCCAGTACTTGGGCACGTGCTCGCCATTCAGAAAATAGTGTCACGTTCCCCTGTATTTTATAATATCGGTCCTGCATAGGTTTTTTGTTTATAGCACTGTTAACCCAGTTTCTTGTACTTTTCACCAGTGTTTTCCTCCTAAACTCCCCGCTACTTTTAACGCTTTTGAAAGTTACATGCGGATGGGGGTTCGCTTTATATCGATGTTGTTTATATGAAAACCCCCCTATGCCCCTCTACTATTATCCTAGTTTTCAGATGCATGCTGGCGAATCTAGCGGGCTTCCCTTGTAATAGCATATAGTTATATAAAATAGTGTTAGTATAATGCACCAGGGATATATGGAATGGAGCTCTACCCATACAGTTGGATGTATTCAGTCGAAAGGCCAGTATTCCTCTTTGTCGCAAGTATTAAGCACGTTTTTAAGAGAATAATGCGGGAGACGTGATAGTGGTATCAACAAAGATTTTTTTAGTTTTCCACTCAGTTTTTTTTTTTTTTTTTTTTTTTTTTTGTAATGTCTCGTACTCGACGAATCTGCTCAGTATGTGAGTCCTCATTCTTTCGAAAGAGCAAGGTGGACTTCGCCTTCTCTAAGGTTATACAGTTTCAGTGAAAATGGTCGCCTTCCGTAGAAAACGTGGAAAATATGAGTTTTTTGGATGTGACTATAAAGGGAACACGTACATGCAGATATCGCCTTTCCATTTGGGATGCCAGACAGAATTTAAAAGGATCTGAACTATTTCACATATACGACAAACAACTGCACGGATGCATATATGCATAGCCCAAGTGGATGGCGGTAGAAGGACTAGAGAAAAAATTATGTTTCTTTGATATTAGCTAGATTAGGAGTAAATTATCCTTGATAGTGTCGAAAGAGTTTTCATGGGTTTTTTTCTTTTTTTTTTTGCATGAAGTATATCGACGTTCTCTGTCTCTATTTTATCTTTAAAGATTTCAATAGAACTAGATTTTAAGGGAGTGAAGCGGGATTTTTGCAAAAGAGTTTGAGATTTTTACATACATATATGGAAAATGTGCTTGTAGTAGCATTTTTGAGAAATGGCTGGGGGAAATGAATGCACAGAATTTTTTACCAAACAGTTTTGCAGTTATTACATTTTTGTTTTAATTACTTGTAGCTGTACATATACTTTTCGGAGTACATTTTTTATGATATCCTCTTTCGCATTTCGCCAACCAATAAGAATTATTCTGCAAGGTAATTAGTTTTTTTTTTAGATATTAATAATATCGTTGTTATTTATAAAAATTCCAATTAGATCTTAAGACAGACGTAAAAGAAGAATCATTTACAAAACTGAAGATTTTAAGTATTGACGAATTCTATATTCTTTCGAAGTTTGAAGCATTAATCGAAACCCATTTGCATATTTTTAACTTCGTACGATACATTCAGAAACCATTTTCTATCATCACGAAAATGTAATTTAATTCAAAACAGCAGAAATTAGAACTAGTTTTACATTTAGAAAAAAATAAATGCAGTGACGAACATAGACATATGAATCGGAATTGTCAGAGTGAAAAACGAAATATTTTGAATGGCTTTTGTTTTTATTCGTAGACGTTTGATCTGTAATGCCACCAAGAAAAAAACAAGCGAAGCTGAAGATCACTCTTCATCGATATATTATTATCTTGAAAGAGTTGCAGAATTTAGAGCCCCACTACTTATAAAGCTTGTTAGGCATAATTACCGGAGATTTATTCATCTAACTTTAAGTCTTTTTAGAATTGTCATTGAAATGAAATTTATGTCGAATTGTTTCAAAATCCGCAGTTTAATGGATGTGGAAAAGTTTTTCAAAATACTTTACGTTCGCTAGTCCTTTCTACTGCGGTACACTACCTCAGATTCTACTTTTTTATACACCAATATTAATTAAATTATGACTCATAAAATCAGACCAAAACTAGAAAAAGGAAGAACAAGTCTTTTTCGTGACTTTCTGATTCTCTTCGATGATCTTCCATTGCACCATAATTTTCGAATTTCAATAAGCGTCGATTATTTTGAAAAGTGTGCGAATAAGAGATATGGTACAGAAATTCAAAATGTAAAATTAAGCTTTATGCTACGTAATTTTTACTGAAATTCTCCTTGGTTGATTTCGTTTGCCCCGAAATCTGATGTAAACAAGACTAGTGTTGCTTTTTTTGGGGCTTTTGAAAGATTTTTTATTTCTATCAGATGAGCTCTTCAACATGCTGGATTTGGAATTTTGTGTGCTTTAAGTGTTATGCTCAAGATGTAGGATATTTTCTGTGGAAAGCTCGTTCTTCCTAGATTTATATCAACCTGAAAATCAATTGACGACGATATATTTTCATTCAAATAGATAAATAAGCCCTCGCCATTGTGAATTTAAATTTCAAAACACTTGATACTTCTTGTTTGGCCTTTGCAAAATACAGCGCAAGGAAATAACATCTAACACCACACCCGGCGTCACAACATCAGAAAAAAATAAGTGAAATATCCTCGAAAATTTTGAGGTCTACGTTTCGAAATAATGGCCCAAACGGAAGATAAAACAAAGCCCAAAGAAAAAAATTGAAGTGAAGTTCGAAAGATAATATCCAAAAGTAGGAAGCGAAAAACGCTCGCAAAGCCTTCCTCTTTCTAAACAGATGAGATAGGCACCGCTAGAGCTTACGCTCGCACAAACGTTTTTCAAATCTTTCCTAAAACTCTATTTACCCCTGTGCATTTTGCACAGTATAAACAGAGCACTAGAAACACAAATCTGCATTTTACATGAAAAACCTCGGAAATCTGGAGAGGAAAGTACTTCGTTCTTGCACTGGCCTTCATCGAAGGGCAGACAATAAGTACTATCCCAACAAAAAGCTGTACAAGGCAGCAAAAATCCTCCCTATCGACAGTTACCTTGTCTCGCAAGCCCAACATCAAATGGAAAAACTTCCTCATCGCCCAAACCCTCTCATCTTCAACCTGCCTGCACACACTCCACCTGCAGAATTCAGGTATATCTCACCTCTTCAACTTGTTGACCCTGAGAGTAGGGGAATTTACTATGCTGGCGAAAGATTTACTTTCTTTTGCAGCAAAGGTACCCACCATCGAAGATAGATCTCCGGAACATCAGCCACCGTCATCATAGCAGGATGCCCCACATAGGAACTGCCTAGAGAAGGAAGACCCCCCACAAGGATACCTAGTCCAAGCTCCAGTGCTCCTCAACCTCCTCAACCGCACCCATCCCAATTTCCCGTCTCACCCTCCTAAACAACATTGAACAAACAACCGCCACGGAAACAGCTTAGTTTCGCGCGCGAAGCTGTAATAACCAACAAAAACAAATCAAACATAAAAGTTTTTAATCAATATATGGAACAAAAGAAGACAAAACCAAGACAATTGTGAAATCAAGGCCAAAATAAAAAGCCTGAGCGTTAAATCTACCCTACCACAAATCCTAACAGGGAAGTTAGGACCACATATTAAGGACAATTAATTTTAAATGCGCAAGAAAGTCTCTGATTGATTGATTGATTGAAATCAGCATTGCGCTCTGAGCAATGAAATCAGACGGATCGGGATCAGTGAAACCAACTGAACTCTTAGAGACTAATACTAATATCATTGCGTATTGAGCAATCAATAACGGCGGATTGGAGTACTGAACCGGGACTGGTTTCTTAGCTTAAAACTTTCTTACTCGTTTCAGCATTTAATCCTGTTGGGAAGCACTTTCCTATAGGCAGAATTGAAGTCTATTGATAACTTTAGAGCTAACATTAAATTATCGAACTAATAATATTGATATTCCCACTTTCCAGAGTAAACTGTTTTGATTTTTTGGATTTTCATTTGGGTTTGGATTTTGACATCTGATTCTATTACCATTTTTTATTATTTTTTGAGGCCAGCCATTCTCTTTAACTCGTACACGAATTTGTCTATTTCTTTACTATTTTCGACACTCTCGTAGACCCACTTTTCGTCATCACAGCGAGCTGAAATTTGGCACACAGGTTCATGTCGCGTGACAATTGAATCTATCAAAATTTGAAACGGAAATTTCCATGGAAAACCCGGAAAATCGGGAAAAATCATTTGAAAATTTGATACAAATTTGATTAGTGATAAATCCGTTTCAGGAAAAATGCAGAGTTTTCCGATTTTTTCGAAAAATTTTCCGATTTTTCCGGAAAACTTTCCGGAATTTTCCAAATTTTTCCCGGAAAACTTTCCGGAATTTTCCAAATTTTCCGGAAAATTTTCCGTTAAAAAAGTTTTCTAAATTATGCAGGATCAAGTTCTCTATCCACTGGCATCATTACTTTCTCTCCGACAATGTTGAAAACTTGCAGAAAAAACCGAGGAAAATTCATGTAAAACGCTTTTCCGACCAAGGAAGCGTTTGAGCGTTTTGCAACCTAAGACAAAGTTGTAGAGCGAAATGAGTTGCATAAAGTTGCTTTTGTGGAAAACTCCATGGAAAACCCGGAAAATCTGGAAAATCATCGGAAAAATTTTCATCGATATGATTAGTTATAAATCTGTTTCAGGAAAAATGCAGAATTTTCCAATTTAGTTAACGTGAAAAAGGTAGAAAATAAAATAAGTAAAAAAACCAGTTTTCAAACAAAACTGAGGCCAAGCCGCATGAAAAGTAGAAAATAAACTTTTCTTCACACACAGAGGTGGACTCAGATTTTCTTCGCTGACAATCACCGATATACTTCGGAGGTAATAAGTGATTTGATTCATGAAGAGAAAGAATATTCAAGAGAAATGCCCCAATCAAAATATCTGAGTCCACCTCTGTGTGTGAAGAAAAGTTTATTTTCTACTTTTCATGCGGCTTGGCCTCAGTTTTGTTTGAAAACTGGTTTTTTACTTATTTTTTCCTCTTTACTTTTTGTTTTGATTATTTCGTTATTATAACATTTAAGAGAAGTCAATTGTCGTCTAGTGAGGCAAATAAAAATTGAGTTTTTTACCATCTTTTGCTTTGATCCGACCTTCAAAATTTATGTCTATATGTACATCTGTAAACCTAGACACTTTTATTATTCTTTTTTCTTGTACCCCGTAACAAGTGATTTAATAGTAAAATTCCTGCAATTACCTACAATATCATTCGGTTCATTAAAAAGGGTAGTTAACAACATTTTAAGTATATTACAGTTTATTTGAAAAATATGCATTTAAAAAATAAATTAAACGAAATTTTATAACATCTACAAAATTCTACAGAGCTGCCCCCATTGCAAGGTTCAACTGTTATAAATAGGACACTAAAATATAGTTGAGAACTACATTAAAAAGTTAAGAAGAAAAAGCAACGACAACAAGAACAAAAAACTGATTTAAAACTCTTTTTGAATGCCGTCGTAAAAAAACTATCATCGCAGAAATGTTAATTTGTTTCCTTACGGAAGTTTATAACGACCTAAAACTGTTACTACAGCAAACTTAAGTTTCTCCACCATAAGGTTGGGAAAAATTTAAGAAAATTTTTACGACTGACAACATGACAACGAAAACTTTTCTGAATAGTTAAACTGAACAACAGTTAAAGGATATTTTAAAACAAAGTCCATACTTAGCTTGAATCCCCCGAATGGCAATTAAGTAAGTTCATATTCGACTAAAAGACACGGCAATCCTTTAAGCTGGAAAATATTCTTGCTAAACTCACATAGAATTTCAGTAAACGGCCCGATATCAGAATATAATGAACCTGAGAAAACATCCAGAGATTCATTTATCAACAGACAATTCCCTAAGGATAGATGTTGTTCTGTTTCAAAGGATATCATTGTGTAGCATTAACTTTTCATCGTTTCAAATAATCGTACTTGGTTTGTTGAAGTGACAAAAGTTGCGAAAATTGATGAATTGAAGCTTTTACGAGGATCTGACAACTAGTTAAGCTTAATCTGATTAAGGACTTTTAAGGTTTATGCCCGGAAGACAGCTGACAGTTTATCCGGAATGAATTTGATCAGATTTATTTCAATAATCGAAAATACTGTAATTAATCCGGGAATATAACGGAGTGCGGTGTGAATATGTATGTGGGTAACCTAAGCCGATTTTTCGCCACAGTACAAAATTAACAAAATACCGAACTCAGCTAAATTCTATGTGTGATTACTCAGCAATTTTGACATACATAATTCCACTCTGATCACTATACATACGTACATAAGGTGATGGAGGGAAGGGGGGATTTATATGCCCGGTTTGATGGTGTGAAACTGAATTTAATTGAAAATTAATCGAATTAGATAATAAATTACAGGATCTCAGGGGGAGCGCAATACGATAACTCAAATTAATGGTCTGAAACTAGTCAATCGCACTAAAGCACTGATAAATTTCCCAGCCTCAATCGAAATTTTGCTGTAATTAACTACTTACGGCCTCGACCTAATGGGGGTATTGAGTATTGTGCACGAGAATTATACTCATAAAACAATAAAATTCACTTTGATGGAATTATTTTCGGATTTTCTGTGATGTTTTGTAATGGTCATGCTCAGGATTATATGTATGTATATGA
This sequence comes from Dioctria linearis, assembly GCA_963930735.1. Lineage (NCBI taxonomy): Eukaryota > Metazoa > Arthropoda > Insecta > Diptera > Asilidae > Dioctria > Dioctria linearis. The sequence continues at coordinate 26,479,231 of OZ005741.1, forward strand.
TACTCTCGCAATTACCTATCATAACTCTACTGTGTACTATATACCTATATAGGTAAAAGGCAATTTCATTTAACGTACTTGTTAAGGGAAGTAGAACCGCTGGGGTTGGCTTTGTAAGAGGATAATCGGTGCACGAGAAAATATGTCTATGGAATTATAAATTAACGATGAATAAGGTGAATTTTCTGCACGTGTAGCTACTACATATGATGTTCACCTGAGTCAGAGAGCTAAATGAGTTTTAAATCAGGGTAATTACTTCAGAATAAAATTATTTTGGAAATTTTGTTTAGAATATTTACATAAGCTTATATTTATGCAATCTTATTTATCTTAAAGCCGGTAATTTACAATTCGTCAAGCTTCTAGATAATAACCAATATAGAATAGCCGGCTCGAAGGACCAGAGTATTATTATACTTTGATATTATATGGATGATCTGTTGTAATAACGTCGGAATCTTAGTTATTAAGTAAGGCTGATCAATAGTATAATTGTATATAGTATTAAGATTAATTTATTGCTCTTTGAGTCATCAGTACGAGTCCACGATACTGAACAGAAGTAAAAACTTTCCTCTGCCAACAACAAATCTCATGATATACGCTGCATGTATAGTGGAATAACTATTGGAAAATGTTTAATTTGGAGCAAATAATTATATATAATTTATTTAACGAATCTTCTAATTGTTAACTGAAATGCTTGGTCGTATTTTTTCATACCATCCGACCCTATGTAAAATTAGCAAAAAACCTAATCTCTAGTCTTTCGTATGACTGTCTGCGAGTAAATAGTCACAGTCAACAGAACGAAGGTCCTTCAAAATGTTTTGGGAGTGAATTACATATGACGGTAAAAGAAATGGAATCTTAGTGGAATGGAGTGTTCCTGCTATCTCAAACGAACATGTGTAAAATTTTTTAGTAATTCCCTCAATTATGATTTTTATAAGACTTATTTTGTGATTATTTTAAAAAATTGAAAAAAATTAAATTATTTTGTTAAACATGATTTATCAACAAGAAGAGAGATTCATATGAGATATGAGAAATAGTTTTGAAGACTCTGCTCGAATGACTTTCAACAAGCGGACGTATAAAAATTTCAGCAAACCACAGAACTTTTCATAAGGCCCATAGTTATACAAGATCGCCAATTAGTTAATTACAAAATTCGAAAGATTCTCATATGGAGAAGCATTTCATATTTTAAGTAAAGAACGTGACGAATTAAACCTTCATTCTTCAGTTCAACTTAATTCTTACCTGCTTTAATAAAATCAATCCGTTAAAACAGATCGTGACTAAGATCAAACCATGGCATTTGGGTAATGAAAGGAGTGTTGGAGAATAATCAAAGTACCACACTTGGGGAGACTTAAAGAACACCAAGAATTGCGGTATTTTGTTAAACAATTGTTTTAGTTTCAACCAACATATCTATGCAATAGTGGGTAAGGCAAACCTAACTTTTGGTATAACTAGTTAGGAGATAGTTACAGGAGTTTAATGATCTTCGCATCAAGCGTTTATTGCAAATTTCTTAGATCAACACTTGAATATGGTAGTTGTCTACGGTATATCGATTCCAAAAAATTCATAATAAATGAGTTAAATTTATCCACCGATGATAGTTTTGCACTACCTAAGCTCCCTTGGAGCAGCCCTCTTGTCTTATCTCCTTATTAAGATAGAATTCATATTTATCAAATTGAACTTTCTGGGACCTAAACATTCCCACAATTCCCAGGATAAAATTCCTAAAGCGTAGAATCGAAAAATATTTTTCGAAATTCTACGGGAGATTCCATTGCATGATTCTATCTTCGAATTATGAGTTTGAAGGCTTTGTGTCTAAGGAGTTTTGAGTTTTGTGCTTTGTGGGTCTTCAATTTGAGGATTTCAAGTTGGGCAATTTTGTTCAGTGGATTTTGATTTGCCTCTACATTGCACTAATAATTGTGGTTAAAAAAAATGTTACACCACTGTCTTTATCATTTAATAATTATTACGATTTAATTGACAATATATTGTTTAAAATTTAAGATTCTGTGATTTTATTGTAAATAAATAAGTTAATGCAGCTTTTGGCAAAAACTTAAAAAAATGAAGTTATATCTTACCTACGGGCGGATTTGTATTAAGTCGCCTTCATGCCTTATGCCAAAGTTACATTCGCGGCCACAGGCCACAAGCCTCGCTATGGCTGTGTCCAAGTTTGATCAAATCTCGAGGTCTCAATACTACCAACATTGAAGTATAAAAATGGCGGGAGGTTTGTACATAATCGGAATTATGTTTATCAGTGCAAAAGTTTTTTACCTGTGAGAATTATTTGCATAATTCTTCTTGTGACCAGTGGCCGTGAATGTAACTTACTTGGCTTCAGTAGTCGGCCATAAGCCTCAAGTGGCATGTGGCCGTGAAAGTATTTTGGGTCTTGCACTTCAGATGTCATAATACAAAACAAAACTGCAAAATTGTTTTCCCCATCAAGTAACCATTCTAATGCGTAACTAATTATTTGTAATTATTATGAAATTTCAAAAGCCAAAGGACATTCACACACATACAGTCACACCACACATACACTATCAAAACAACGGCCACTTCAACTTCTTATATTTTATGAATTTCCAATGAAGTCAAGGATGTCTGTGAATGACTAAGCCACAAGGCTACTACAATTTACACTTCAGAATCAACGAACCCGAACAGAATGCAACAATTCTGGTAAAAGGGCTGAAGTATCACGGATTTAACAATAAACGACACCCGACGGAATGGAAATAAATTCGTACCCGGCACCCGGCAACTTCTGTTTTGCGTGTTGAACAACTGCAACCCGACATTTCGTTTTTTGGTGTGCACACTGTAAACGTGTTTTCTGCTTGTTTGAGCTTCTGTTGCAACTTTCAATGCTCGGTAAAGTGGCTATGGGCTTTGGTTTGCTGCCACTGCCACTGCCATTGGAGGTTGGCAGGCATGTGTTCGTTGTGTACCAACCATGCTCCTTTTGAATTTAATGCGATTGCAGTAGCTATCCAGCCTCCCCGAATTGGTAACTTACTGTTCTCGGTCTCTACTACTCCACATACCAAAAGATATGGAAAATACATGGATTACGATAAAAGTCTTGTGAACTTTTTCCTGAAAAGACTTATCATGGCTGCGGGGTTGAAGTTAAGAGATTAATAGGAATAGCTTCTAAGGAGTTTCACAAACTTTGCGGTGTAGGTAGTTTTTTTTTAAACTGTTTTAGTGGGTGACCTTTTCAAGGTGTTTGAGCTACTTCTTGTTGCAAATAAATGTGTGAAAGGAGCCAGAGTTATGAGTTCAAAACTATTGAAAATTTCATAAAACTTGTTTGAGTTAAAAAAGAATTTTCTACAAAATCTATCACGTAAATTAAATTGAAATGACATTTCAGGTGCCATCCAACAACTTGGTACGAATGAGGAGAAGTCGTCAATAGCCAGCTTTTATCATCTGAATATTAAAGCAGCTTGCACATGGGAAACAAAAGGAAACACTCTGTGGCGAAAAGAAACTTTTCTATTCTGCAACAACAAATCCGACTAAGATTGTGAAAGATAATCTTAAAGTAAAGATAGAAAGCCAGTAAAAATGCGACAGAAATTATTGTTTCACATTTGGCAGCACTGACATGACAGTCGTATAATGCGGCAGAGTTTTGTAGATATTGATCGCTGTACAGTGTGTGGTTAAAATTACCACTTCATTTCCAAGATTCGCCGAGTGTTATACGATACCTTTGTGTAAAATGTCAAACACAACTCCGTCAATTCGATTCGGCTGATCCAGCCCATTTCGCTCCAGAGGTTGAATTAGCACATTTGTTCCGTTCGGTTTCGAAGACCTTAATTTAAAATTTTTGCCAGATTTTATCTTTCCGCTTTACATCCATTTATGTAAAAGTTGAAATTTGCATAAACTTTTCCGTTTCGATTCCATCCATTTCGATTCATTTCGGCGCAATGTGTACATTTTTTTCCTCTAAGTATTCAAACTGTGAAGAAGACACTGATCAATTTTTATATACCGATTGGACAACTCTTGCAGTAGACTTTAATACTGATAATGCCAAAAAGGATCTTGAATTAAAGTGTAATATGGCTGGAGCTGGCGATACCAAAGAAAGTAGCATAATAAAGTTTGAAGCTGCAAGATTCGAGAACGTATATGAAGGAAGTGATATAGAAAGAAATATATGTAATGCATCACTTGCTGAAGCAACGTCCTGTAGGTATTTCGTGGGCTACTGCTGCTGCAGAATTATTCTTAAACTAAGAGGCAATAATTCTGTAAAGAAAGTATGTCAACGTTGTAAGCAAATGATGAAAAAAAATATGGATGGAGTAATCCTAATAAAATTTTTATTGTAAAAAAAAAAATTACAAATGCAATGAAAAAAGCTCGACAGATTTTGACAGTTTGATAGCTCCAATCGAATATCTATTTAATATTTCAAAGTTGCAAATAAATATATTCAATGAAATTTTCCGCAGTTCTACTGCAATTTGTAATTTACACAAAGTCATTAAGGAAACAGAACAGACAAAAAAAAATTTTAAAACTTGGTTTCTGATCTTGATCCTCGTTTATATCATAGAATAAAGCTACTGGATTTTATGATTTTAATACTCCTAAGAAAACACTGCAAATGGGAAGTAAAAAGGGTACAAATGGGAAAGAAAAGAAAATATACGAGTAATAGTAAAAATGATAAACTGAAAATGCTAAAGCATTTATAAGTTGGCAATAAACATCTTATTTTTTATATTATATACAGAATAAAAAGTACAACTTTTTTGTTAGTTTTCAAAATTACGAACGATATATGAAAGACGCGCAACTTCCAGCCCCTGTAACGCCCTCAAAATATCAACCCGCCTTTAAAATAAAAGTGAGATAATTTAACATTATGGAAATAGATCAAATTTTAATATTTTTTTGCCCTATGTAAGTCTTTAATAACCAACAGTAACCCAGAATCCTACAGGATATCCTTTGGTTGTACTTAGGCACAGTTACCGCATTCAATAATATAAAATTCCCGCTGCAAGCGTATTTAGGACGTCCTACGGATATCTCAATGTACGGGGGAATATCTGTGGATATTGTTTAAAATTTTCTTTATGTGTAGAATTTTCTTTTTGATGGGTACGCATTTTTACAAAAAACAAATAAATACTGGCTGGAAAGTATATGGCAGAGGTGTATACACTCGCAAAAAACATAAATGCAATATTTTTAACACAATCAAATTGAATTGCTATGACAAAATTACTAAAAAAAATCGTTCTGAAATGTACAACTAGTAAACTTTGCCATAACAAGAAGAAATTGCAGAAGCGAATAGAATTCTAGTATAGCTTCACGAATGTAGGTGGCTTAAACAATGCAGTTCTCATATGGCTTTTTTCCATACATATTTTGTTGTTATGTTGTTGTTCACCAAAAACGACACACGGAAGCACACCAAGCAACAACATTACTGCTTTTACCAGAGAACTACGCGAACCACGAAAATCAGAGAACATACCGAAATAAATTCCGGAAGGTGGAAAAACGATTTTCCCATGTTTGTCTCAAAATTGTCCTGCACATCCCGTATGTATTTGTCTTTAAAATACTGAGAATATTCCCGCATAGAGTAGTAGTGGGATATCCCAGAGAATATCTTATGATAAATTTCTAATAACTCCCAGAAATAAGGTCCTAAGTACATACTGAATATTTCCTATTTATCCCGGGAAAGCTATGGGATCTGTGGGACAAGAATGGGATGTCCCTGGGTAATTTTGTGCTGTATGGGATCATACCAATAATGGAGGAGAAATAGTCATACAGACCGACATGAAAATATCAAAATAACTTTTAATATTATGTGTGGGTGACCCATTTAGCTCTACCAGCATTATTTTCATGCGTGAATGTCAAACTTAGTATACTGCCCGTAACCCAATTTACTGCACCATATTTTAAGTTACGAATAAAATCGCAATCAAGCTATCGCTCAGTAAATAACAGTTGCTGCAACAATTCAATAATGTGGACCATGTGAGTTCCTCCAATAGTTTTCATGCGAACTGTTCTGTAACTTGTTCTGTAACTTGTTGTTTTTCCACATAATGATCTTATCTAATTAAGAATTACAAGAAACACTGCTTAATGAGTTCAAATAATTGTTTTATCTCAGTTCTTCATTTATGTCCGTTAATATTACAACCATCATAAAATAGTGAAAAAATCCTACTAAACCTCGGAATCAGTTATGTTTTTGGAAAATAAGAAAAAATCGTGAAAGCTATAAGATTTTCAAAAGCTTTAGCAAAGACTTTAACCAAAGATAATGTACAAAAATCCTTGAAGATGTCGCTGCATATTGGGCAGGGACTGACTATCATATCTCCTTCCATATCTGGGTATTATACCCTAGGCAGACTCGAATTGATTTTTTTAAAAATCAAATTACCCAAGGTTTCGTGAATTAAAACGAAAGTCCTGTAAATTTTTGTATGTAATTCACAGCACATTTTTAATAATTAAAATTAAAATTCGAAGGTAAATCGATTTTTGAAAAATTCAATTACGAACGAATAATCATTGATTTTGTCCGTCTACCTGGGGTATTACTTATCTGTGGTTCAGCATAATATGACGAACATTTGATCCCTTTACCGTTTCATATCGGTAAAGGTATGCTATCAGTCTCGAATCGAAAATTTGTACAATGATCTATGAAGAGTGAACCGTAAATCGAGTGATCACCGGTTCAGGTTTTACGGATGTATCCAAAATAAATTAAGGTACAGGTTCTGTGGTTTTCTGGGTCTTGACATGTCATACAGGAGGCTTGTTGCTTAAGTTCACTGCAGTAGCTATAAAATTTAAGTTTTATTTATGAACAACTATTATCAGTGATGTCTTAGGAACGTCTTGCGGCTGATGTATTCTCTTACCAGAGTAAGCTCAATTACGGTACCAAGACATAAGACATTCACTTCGTTTTCCTGTAATATTCAAATTATCTAAATCCACCTCCAACAGGATTGACAAGATAAAAAATATAAAATCGACGTTACACAGGCCAAAAACTACACGTCATCGATTCATTCCTTCCGTCATAGTTAATAAATTGAATGCACTTGAAGAACACTTGCGTGTCATATCCGGACTATTACTTTCCTGATGCTGAACAATGTAGCACCCTATGAAAATTTATATCAATCATACCCTCCCCTCCCACCGCATCGCCGATTTTGGATGCACATATTTGTTCGCCCATTTCATCTCTCTCCTCTTCCATATCACCCATTTAAAGGGGAGGGGCTGGGGGGAATCTTGTTAAACAATAAAAAGATGAGCTTCTATCCCCCATATGGATTCAAGACTATGATTCAAGATTAATCGATAAACGGTTTCAGCTATAAAATTTCTTATCGAGCAGCTGCAGAACTATCCTACGATAGAAGGTCTCGTGTGAATCATGTGAACTCCAGATGGCAAGAACAAATAACCTTATCTGCCTTATCTGCATTTTGATAGCGCTTCACTGCTTGCATTTCCCCATTTCTTAAGACCAGAGATGGAAAAATTGCGAAAAAAAGATGGAGGAACGAAGAAACAAATAAATTCACCCTTTCAAAGGATTGCGTCCCAAATCCCGGACAGAAATGCACAAGCACAGCACAGGATTGGGAGAGATTGCACTGTACCCTGTGCAACTACTACAAAATGCTTTACTAACCCAACTGTGTACCAGAGACTTGGGGAGGAACGAACAGTCAGTGGAGGTGGAGGTACCATAATAACTTGAACAGGAACAATATTTGCTTGCTATTAGAAAAGGGATCTGTGAATGGTGGTGGATCTGTGGCCCCGTTTTGATATGATAGTTATGCACCATGGCGTTGAGGAGGAGCAAAGATAGATGGAAGCTGTGCATTAAATGCCCCTTTCTAGTTTCGTATTTAAGTGGGATCTAAGTATGTATATGCAATGTCCGTAGAGTCTTGACAATATTCTTTTCGAGTGCACCAGATTCTCGGGTCCATTGAGCCTTCTTAAATCGTCGACTGAAGTAATTTTCATGCCCCGAACAGACCCACATATATCGATATAAATGGCGGCTGCTGGAAGTGACGTAGATCGCAGTTCACTATCGAATCGTATTTCCAGTCACGTTTCACCCATAATCGGAAAATTTTTCAATTTCAACTAAAAATGTTGTTTTTCCTTTGATTTGTTGAGTAGTTGAGATGTTGGATGGATTCAAGTGGTTTGGAATATGAGAACGTTGGAGGTGGATGCTTGGGGGCTGAACATAAACTGCTTTTAGCTAGAGCAATATTCCTTTAAGTGTTTCTGATTCAGAAGGCTTTTCAACACTTATGCTACCATACCGACATAAAGTGGGTGTTGTATAGTTTTTATCGCTGTAACAGATCCGATTTTGCCGACTATTTTTCAAGAATGGCGAATCCAGCGCAGCACCCAATATTAAAACTTTGTGATTGCTGTTGACGACCAAAAATTCAATTTCAATTTAATTTAATGCGGGTTAACTTTCATGGCCAATAAAAGACTTAGAGTGGTGGGTGGCATATGGAGGTGAATTTCAATTGTAATTCCCTTGGCGAATGCTTCATATATACAAGACAGCAGTAATCCATAGGAATTTCCCACCAAGTGCAGTGAGATTCATGTTGAAAAGTGAACATCAAATAACATAAATATAGCCACCAAAGCATTTGCGCTACAAAAGTGTGTGCTTGAGCTTGAGTGGATTGCTATCAAAAAATTCTTAGATTACTTCTTTCGTATGAGATCTCGTATTTCAGCAATGAAATCTTGATAGTGGAACGATTTATCCTGCCAAATGGGAACAGTAAGTGCAGTACATAAAAATAAAGTTAGTGGAAAAGTGCAATGTGTGAAAATGGAAAATTTGTTGGCAAAATTGTAAAAATTCAGTCGTAACACGCTTTGTAAATATCTTGAATTGGGTCGAATATGTGCAATTGATTTATGAATTTTGAAAATTAATAGTATAGATTTTCCCTGATTTTCTCTAAGTTTTCTTGATATTCATATAAATATCACCTGCTTCTATAGCAAAGTTTTACAGAACATTTCAAAAGTAATATTTGTATGGCTGTCGATGGTTAACCAAACAATCAAAAAGTGACAAATTTATAGCTCCCTAGTCGATACTGCATTGGAAAACTTATCGCAACTGTATCCCTTAACTGGGAAGTATGGTTTATATAGATGTACGTTCCTTTGATGGAGAAGTTATTAAACAGGAGGTAAAGTGTTACGGTACTATTGACAAAGGCTTATTGAGATTGATAAGATTGCGTAGAGACTCCCATAACAATTGAAAACAAATACTAAGTACTCCTCAGAAAGTGCTAGGAGTTCACTCAAGAATGCATCTTTTTTCAAACAGACGTGTACCTAGGGGCGGATTAAACATAAGGCGGGATTAGGTGATCACCCGGATCGAAAAGTCAAAGGGAGCGAAACCGAAAATAGAATGTAAAAAATTATAAAAACAAAAAATTAATCAGATCACCTGATAATACCGCCAAAGAGCAGCCAATGTAAATTTAACCAGTCTGGCAGTGGTGCGTTCCATTGCATGTTTTAGGGTGAAGATAAATACAGCATTTTATCCGTTCTTTATTAACGATTGCAAATGCCGCGCTGTGGTGTAAGCCGCACACTAAAGAAGCAATTGCGTCGTGCATATGCCCTTCTCATATGCTCTATAGTAAGCCGCTCACCAAAACAGCAATTGCACTGCATACTCCCAAGCAAATTGCTTAAATAATAAAAAAATTATTTTTATAATGACATCGTTCTTTTAATATCTCATCCAAATTTCGATGCTTCACGCAAAAGCTGTACATGCAGATTGTATCAAGCAATTGCTACATTGGTAAGCTCTTGTATTCTTCATCTACTGACAAGGTATACTGCTTACCGTGCAAATTATTTAGCAGTCGGAACCACTGACTTATAACAATGGACTGAGCGATTTGCTATTTCATGTGGCACAAAAAATATTCTGTTTCTGTATATCACCGATAGAGCACCTTTTAAAACGATTACATAAAAAACATGTAAAACTCAACTAATAAGATGAAATCTTACATCCGAAAATCGAATTAAATTAAAAAAATATATTTTCTTGTGCCCAAGTGATATTTTAATCGCTTATAAGGAATTAAACTCATTTCGACTTTAATTTTCAAAAGTTATTCTTAAATGAATCCTGCTTATGGGCAAGAGAGACGGAGCATGGTAAACACTATCTTTACCTTATTCCTTCTGAGGTGATTGCAACTGTAGCCAATATAAACACATCAAATAGTATAAGCAAACGTTCCAGAATGCAATATTTTGTGTTGGTAGCTCCAACTCTGCCATAGGGCGAAAGAGAGAACTATAAAACTTGTGCCATGCTTTCCTATAGGAAAATGACAATACGCTCAGTCCATTGTTATAAGTCAGTGGTCGGAACACTCAGAATGTGAATGTGTTTGTTTATGGTTTCAATGATTAGAGAGAATAGTTGATCATGAGTGATCGCTTGACCACAAATATCACTACATACATTCCAAGAGTCAAGGCAGGATGGACACTATTTTGGAAAGACAAAGCTTGATAGAAAAAGATTACTGGAAGAATGTTTTAAAGAAAATTCTAGCAGCAGTGACATTTTTATCTCAACAGGGACTGGCATTAAATGGAAGGATAGAACATTTGGGTGAAAAACGATCAGGAAATTATTTAGCCCCGCTGGAGTTAATTGCCAAGTTTGATCCTTTTTTGAAAAATAATCTGTAGAAATGTATCTTATATTTCCAAAACTATACGTGACGAAAAATGACCAGGAAAAAGATAAAAACTGAACTAAAAAAATTTAAATATTAAGCCTAGTACTAAGGTCCGCGCTAAGCTAAATTTTGTATGAAAATTTAGCAAGATAAAAGATATTGGCGAAAATTTATCCTGAGTTTTAGCGAGAGCGGTACTAAGGTCAACGCGCTAAATTTGCCTTTGGGTTTTGATTAGAGATGGCACCACCCGTAAGTCTCCAAAAAATTTAGCTTGAATGTATCCGTCCGGGCCGTTCTTTAGCGCGCTAAAAAATATTTATTGTCAGAGTAATGAGATTTGATAAATTTATTGATCGGATTTTTGTAGTTAACGTAGCTTTGGACGTCTTTGCTGTAATTACGGATGAATTGGATTTCTTCTCGTGGCCGTATTTTCAATATCATTGTTAATTTTTTTTTCTTATTGTATATACTTTATGGATATTATTTTTATATTTTTCATATTTCTAAATAATTTTAACTATATGTTTTTAGAAATATTATGACCGGACGTGGTATTTCCGTAAAAAAATTGCAAAATTCTTCTTGTTTTTAATACATATATCTTTTCTTTGAGTCTCCGCTGTCATATTTTAGCTGCTAAAGAACGGCACAATTTTGGAGACCCGCTAAAATTTAGTTTAGCGCGGACCTTAGTACTAGGCTTTATGCAATAAGAGTTGATTCAAACCCTGATATATCCCGAACAGACCAGTTGACTTTCATAATTAGATAAACCGATCAGAATGGTAAAGTGGCTGAACGTTCTATCAAATTCATAGGCACAAAGCTTCGAGAATGGAGGAAACTATTCTAAACACTTTAAGGAAACTAGAAATATTTTTTGATTCGTAATGGTCACTTTGGAAGAAATTCTACAAAGTTTAAAATTTGAAAAACAGTTCTCGACGTTTTCCAACATCGAGGCAGTATTGCGAATTTATCTCTGCCTTCCATATACCAACGCCCCTGGAGAGAGGTCTTTTTCCTCATTAAGAAGGATTAAAGATTATTTCAGAAACACACTTTCAGATGAGAAGACAAGTGACCTGACAATAATCAACGTCTAACGTGCAATTCTGAACTCTATTTCGGAGGATAAAATCATAAATAGATTTGTATCATTAAAACAAAAAAAAATTGTTAAGCTGCATAAACATTTTTAGTTCATATTCAAATTTATAGTCTTGTATAAGTATTAGTCACAAATTGTCTTGAATTTCCCAATAAAAAACCTACGTTTACTTTCCTCAAGTACCTTTATATAAAAAAATTATAAGGAGAGCCCGGGAAAGGCCGAAATGGTTTTGATCGTCCAGAGTACTAATCCGCCAATACGTGAACCAACTGAGGCAATGCGCTATCAAGTAGTGTAAAAATTTATTATGAAAAACGACATTTTTAGGATATCTACTTGAGGACAAAAAATCAAGAATAATGATTGAGTGCTCCCACTCAAAATCATAAATCATACCTTTTACAGAAATGTCAACGCTCTCCGATTCAATCATACCGGGACCAATAATTGAAGTACCCGTAAAATTCAAGCCGCTGTCAAATGTAAACCGCTTATCTGGCAATACTCTAATATGATGTAAATGTAGTTTGACATTGGTATTGTTCTTATTTATTTTATTTATTTTAAAGCTAACTTTAAACAAATTTTAACTGCCTCATGAGATTAGAAAATCAAGAATCGAAGCTCGGAGGTTGAGCCTAGTACTAAGGTCCGCGCTAAACTAAATTTTAGTGGATCTCCAATAACGGGCCGTTCTTTAGCAGCTAATATATGACAGCGGAGACTCAGAGAAAAGATATATTAAATACAAGAAGAAGAAGAATTTTGCAATTTTTTTACGAAAATACAACGCGCGGTCATAATATTTCTAAAAACAGGTAGTTAAAATTATTTGGAAATATTCAAAATATTAAAATGATATGTTAATGTATATAATAAAAAAAAAACAATTATATTGAAAATACAGCCACGAGAAGAAATGTAATTCATCCATACTTACAGCAAAGACGTATAACAAAACTACGTTAACTACAAAAATCCGGTCAATAAATCTATCAAATCTCAGAACTCTGACAGTAAATATTTTTAGCGGCCCGGGCGGATAAATTCAAGCTTTTTTTTTTTAGACTTACTGGTGGTGCCATCTCCAATCAAAGCCCAAAAACAAAATTTAGCGCGTTGATCTTAGTACCGCTCTGGGTAAAATTCAGGATAAATTTTCATACAAAATTTAGCTTAGCGCAGACCGTAATGCTAGGCTTTATGGTTTTGGTTGAAAAATTTGTGTGTCATACCATTAACCAATTCAAAGAGACTGACAGCATAAAGAAATAGTTGACCAATAGTATTGCAACTAGATGAAAAAACGTGAACAAAGTGCATAACCGATTGTATCGTAATCGAAACCATTTAAGCCAAGACATTGTGCGTGCGTCGTGTGAATCGTTTAAAAGGCGATTGAAGCTGGCAGTTAAGGCAAAAGGCATTTACTTACCATTCGAATAATTATTGCATAAATTATCATTACCAGAAATTTAAAAAATCGACCAATAAACACAATAAAAAAATTAAAATGTTTTTAAATACGAACACTTCAATTGTCGGATCCGGTATATTCAGTGATCGGGCCAGAGCAAAGAACAGATATGATCGTATCTTCTGATACCATATAATTTAAAAAAAATGTTTTTCTACATATGGGATCTAAATGAAGGAAGACAATACAATAACTGGAAAAGTTAGGTAGGAAAAATAATTCTATTAAACTCATACATGCGACAACAAGATATTCGCAGAGACAGAGTAATTTATAGAGTTGCTGAGGTTGATATATAAGTCAAACGTCAAGTTCTTCACGAAATAGAATCATGCATTTAGACACATTTCGATATAAAGCAAAACAATAAATTAGCTGCAACCCACACTTTCTCATCAAATTCTCTTAAGTTTCTTAACACGATCCTCGGTCAAATCAATAGGGCTCTACCGAAATTGATCTAATCATCATCTGCATCAATTACAACACCTTCGCTTCTTTATTACTTTCGCTTGTTAACACTGCAACATTTAAGACAAGACTCTTTTTCTGGCGGTGACAACTGTTATATTTAAAACCCTAGAAACTCTCCAGATTATTCTGGAGTTTTCTATTCCAGAAGCTTCTTGACTTTTCTATTCATTCTATTCCTGAATCTTCCCGAAGATTCAATCATCGATTCTCCGAACATGAAGTTGTTTACTCTCCATTGCCAGTAGATGTCACCAGCTGTCTCTTTCTGTTGCACGTAACAATATATAGGTATGCAGAATAATAGAGTACCCCATATAGACTACTGTTGGATACCACACTTTAAAGATAAAGTAGGGATTTAAGATGATATTCAAAAATTTTTGCTTGTTGATGCTGATCCACAACCAGGCGGCTCCTAACAGCGTATCAAGGGCGTTGAAAATCTGATGATTACATTCAATTTATCTGCAAGCCTAAAGTGATTAATACTATCAAAAACTTTTGTAAAATCAAATACATAAGTAAATGGTTATATGATTTTTGTCGAAGGTCTTAAGAAATATTCGAAGATGCACTAACAATACTACTAGTCAGTAAATATTTTCATATGGATCTACCTCTACGTGTCCGTCGATATTCGCTGACAATCACTAATATTTCCGTTTCCGGTATGATCTCAAAAAAATAGTTCTTATAATTCGAAATTTTACATGATTTCATCACCAAAAGCATTAGGTTCTTTTTTTTTCCAAACATAATCGATGGAAGTGTTTATAATTTCAAAACAAATTTCGACAATCAGCCGTCCTTTTGCATGTGTTTTGTTTTTTTAAGGCATCTTCCTTTAGCTGGTGTTTTATTGGCGTACTTCATTTCGATTAGTGCTGGACGCTTTTTCGGCGTCTTCCAAACAAACAATCACAAAATATTACAAACATAAAAAAAATTTAAAGTTGTAACAAAAGAAACGTAGCATAGATAAATAAATTGCAACTACTCAATCCTTTTTTTTTTTATTACACTTTTCCCACACATCAACAATCATCAAAGCTTGTCACATAGAAATTGTCGCAATTCAAATTTTACCAGAACTCGCCGTTCCCTCAGTAGCTTCTTAAGTTGTTCTTTTATTAACGAATTCGTGATCTCAAAATGAAAAACTTATCTTGATTATTACTTACACAATCAGATTATTTTCGATATTCTACTCACGTATTCTTTAGAGTTAACTTATTCCTGAAGGAACTCAAGTCTCAGCTCTCTTCAGCCAAACACTATAGAAGAGCTCATCTCTTTAACATTTTGATTGGTACAAAAGCTTACAGAAGTACACCGTAAATATCCTTCGGACAAAATTCGATAATCAAGGACACGTGTTTTATTGCATTACCTTTTCCGTTAAGGATAAATAGCAACGACGATGGAACCCAACTTACACATCACAGCTCCGAGTCTCGTCTTTCAGTGGCAAAAGGTATACATATAGAAAGATCTTATTGCTATACCTCCGTCCCCGACCGTATAATTCTACATACCATTCTGGACCATCCAGCTATTGTCAATCTAGTGAGAGGAGCAATAAAGCGATAGTGGCCAAAGGCAAACTTTCTAAGACAAGAAAAATTCTACGAGAGGGCTTTATACCCTCTTTTGGCTGCTGCTGCTGTTGTTGTTGGTGTTTAGGTGCAGTTTTTAGCTTAGTAAAACTAAATACAATGGAAACAACCCGGAATTGGGTAGTGTATAGAGGAGTACCCTTAATACCGATAGCTTCTATGGGCCCCTCTTTTATTGGCATTCTGTTGAATATTCCAGTCATGTACTGGGTAAACTGATTTGATGACCCACAAAGAGTTTTTCTCTTTTCACATGCCATTTGATTAGCCGTAAAGTGGTGGCAAGATTTCAACACCCCCCAAACCTACATTCAATAGCTCTGTGTATTTCGTTTTGGGTTTCCTTTTTTTTTGTTTTTTTTTTTTTTTTTTTTTGTAGCTCATTCAATGATGGAGTCTTCAGTCTGATAAGGGTCCGTTTAAAGTTTATCCATTATATCGAAAAAGGGTTCACTCATCTAAAACAAAGTAATGAAGTGGTTATTTCTTGTATCTAAGCTGTGGACAATTCCCTCAAGGAAATTTTATGACTTGTAACGGAGGATGCTTGGAAACATATCATCATTCATCAACTCATTTCATTTCTCATAAAAATGAAATATTTTTTTCCAACTGGGACTTTGTAGGGGCACAAAATGTTCTTTTAAAAGTTTTTATCTTCTGGATAAACGCCATTTGATCTGGAGGGCTTTTATGGT
The DNA here is from genome assembly GCA_963930735.1 of Dioctria linearis. Classification (NCBI taxonomy): domain Eukaryota; kingdom Metazoa; phylum Arthropoda; class Insecta; order Diptera; family Asilidae; genus Dioctria; species Dioctria linearis. Next base: position 26,495,490 of record OZ005741.1, read on the forward strand.
TTAAATAAAACTTTTTCTTTGGGACTTTCCACAGAATGGATATTGTATTACTTGGAAATTTTTATGCCATTCTTTCATCTTTTAATGAGATCTTAAACGATAAATTGAAGAAACTGATACGTTTGATATCAATATAGATGACATGTTGCTAGCTGATGGCGGTTTCGTAAATACCATTCCACAACCTATAATCAGCCAGTGCGTAATGTACTACAAATTTCAAAATCTTAAAAGAGATGATCTATCACCGAATGTATAGCTTCACTAAATTATGCAAAAAGTTTCGGAATTTAATTGACTACGACAATTTTTTTTCTGGATTTTAAATTGATTGTTAGTCGTTAACTGAATCACAATTTAAGGATTAAAGGAATTCGATGTACAGCTACGAATCAAAGTAAATATATTCTCTTTAGTGTAAAAAATGGTTTAGTGCCGTACTTCATTACATTTTCAACATTCTGAACGTGAACATTTCTACCGAAATCTAATTCAGCCTCCGTTTCATTTGGCCTTCATTCCTCGAAAAATTGATTAATTTCGAGATAATTGCAAAAAACCAAAGATCACCCCATTTCATCAAAAAATCCACTGCTCAAAATTAGAGTACTATTCAGGATAAGGTTATGGGCAACAAAATAAATTTCTCCACAAAAATCCAGCTTGGTCGGAGTTTTTTCGAAGTTTTGTCCTTTTTGTGTCTAATTTTACTGGAAAATAACAACTAATAAATAAATAGATATAAACTGGGCCCAAAGGAACTAAAATTGGATACCTGAAATTTGGTTGTGTTTAAGTTTTCTTCTATGAGCAAGTACCGGTGCTTTTCTGAATATATTTACTACCTCTGGCTTAGGAAAAAACCAAAGAACGTAATAAGAAGAGCTCGCTTCTTGCATCATGTTGTTCCGAGAGAAATTTTAGTTGCATTAGGACATACACAGTAAAAAATTTGCACAATTTTTTGGCACAAAGCTACTTTATTTTTCCCGAAAATGTAGAGAATATTCCCTAAATTTTAGGGAATTTTCCAAAGGATGCCTAAAACACAATCTCGTAGAGGCCTTCAAGGCTGCTTCCTGAGAACAGTAGTAAGGCGCTTGCTTTTGCTTGTTATTATTTGCGGTATTAAATTTTATAAAGTTAATTAAATAAGCCAATATTCTCCCTTTTACTCTACTTATATTAACCAGAACTTCAGCAGATTACTTCTAACCACTCTGAATTTCACATTGAAAATGACAAATGCATTACTTCGCAAAATTGTGGAAAAATCCATAGATTCGTGGAAAATTTGATGAAATCAGCTATTATTGGACTTCTGCTCATCAAATAATCTTCTATAGAACTACCAAGTGATGCTATAGAAGCAATTGAATTACTTACTTGCGCCTTTGCTTAGTTTTCTGGATAGATCAGTGGATATTTTTGTAAAGAGCTACCATATGATGTCTAGGGAAGCGCTTAAATTGTACTTCTATCAGAAGCGCTTGTTTTTCGTCTCAATTGAACTGAATCACTGAATTGTGTGCTCGCACAAAAAAGAAGTTTGTTCGTTTTTGCTAGAAAATGCTTCGAAATTATACAGACTCAGTGAAAATTTGAGGAGCACTTTGATACATCGGTTTGATGGATATTGTTAGTTTAGAAGGAAGGCAGATTGCCATAAATTGCAAAACTTTCTGTAATCAGCAAAAGCCAAGATTGAACAGAGAGATACGGATTGAACAGTGAATTTTCAACACGATATGTTTTTCTAATGCTTTACATCAACCTCATTGTTAATTTTTATACTCCGATTTGTAAACAAAATATTAGAAAAACTAAACAAGAAAGTCAACAACAGCATAAAGACAAAAAAAAAATATCGGTGACTGCAGCACATGTTAAAAGTATGCATATAGAAAAAGTTCTACCACCACCAAATCATTGAGTGCAAAAAAGTCGGTTTCAGCACATGGCCAAAAGCAAATTAACCGAAAAACACTGTTCTTGGCTATGCCCCATATATACACACGGTAGTATGCAAAATCTGATAAAACTTGCAAAATATCCTCATTTTGCAAATAAAGCTATCAATTTTCGCCCGTCAACTGTGCAAACAGCTCGGAAGCAATTATCGGAATTTGTACGGAATCAATTTTTCCCATTTTCATCATCACGAGAATTTTCTGCATGCACATTGTGGCAATTGAAGTGGGTGAAAATTTTCCAGATAATTCCTGTAAAACAAACTGAATTCCATTGGTAACCTATAGTCAGCACACATATACACCCATACATAACTTAGTCCGTTCAGGCAGTCCACTGTGTACTCAGCATCATAGCCATATGGCGGTGATTTTATTCACCCGAAAAGTTCGGAAAATTGTCGTTTGTCTGTCTATCTGCTGCGGATTGTGACGTTGGAGAGGCTGGAGAAAAAACAAAAAAAAAAACAAAAAACAATGTCAACTGAAATAGCGACAAAGTGCTCTTCAAATAAGCAAACATAAAAAGCGCTCTAAGCGTTCCATCAGCGGCGATTGTATCTTATGACAATGGTTACGACATACCACTGGATTTCTTGCTTGGCAAATATTTACTCATCATCCCCGATTACCATGGTTCTATCTACATTGACGACAAAGTTTCCTTTCCTTTCCCCCCCCCCCCCCCTGCATCCGCCCAGAAGAATCCCCACCGCCACACCTAAGCGTAGTGCAGTTGCCTGATATTCTTCCCTAGATATCCGTGTATATATAGAGTAAACTGTAAAAAGTTCTGGAGGTCCTTCCATCGTTTGTAAGACTCTCAAAAGACGAAGTAGTTGTGAAACAAATGTTAAAAGATTTCCACACAGAGAGAACTTGTCTATGCCAACTTTCAATCCCAGAGGAGATTCTCAATATCAACAAATGGAAGGAAACGAAAGGAAACGATGATTCCAGAGTGGTTAAGCACTTGGGACAAAATTTTGCTTTGATGAGTGCATAGACAAGTGTAATTGGGAAATTTAATTCTGGTGAAAGCTTTCTTGGTTGGTAAACGAAAATTGACTAGCAATCGTATCTTATCATGGGAAAATTCTATGAAATTCAATCAGATAAGGAATTTTTACATGATAAACTTGAGAATCAAGAGCAAGGTTAATGCGAAATTAGAGTGAAGTTTTTTTTATGACTTTGCTGTATCCTTTTTACTTTGATTAAGTTTTGTCTGGCTCCTGATATTTAGTCATTTTTATATAACCTGGAATTATTGTGGAATTTAAAGACGACTTTTATGGGCTATATGGTAATGCAGAGAGTAAAAATACTTATGACAGTTCGGTACAAAACATTTTTATCGATTTCTGTAACGACTAGTAGTTTAGATATAGAGAGATCAGTGCAATAATGGATCTGGTGTTTGCCACGGATGAATTGGGAATTTTTAGTTCTGATCTAAAAATTATTCTTCTAAATGAAGTGTTCATATCAATCGTGGTGGGTGCTAGATATCCATGGTGGAAATGGTTATATTACATTTGGACGACCGAAAAGTGATCAGAAACCAATTTTCTGTCAATTCGGTCGATCGTGGCAGTTTTGACAGAATTTCAAAAAAGTAAAAAAATAAATTTCCTTGGACGACAGACAGACCGTAGTTTTTAAGATACAGGGTGTTTTGTGAAAAACTAGCTTTTTTTCTTAATCACCCTGTAACTCCTAAACAGATGTTATGCCCCCCCCCCCCCCTGCCATACAATTTTTGGTTCGTCTAGGTGAGTAGGGGAGATGGGGGATAGTTGCAACAGGGGCAACTTGAAACAGTCCAATTTTAGCTCCTTGGAAACAATTTCAACCAAAAGTCATACGCCCATGTCAAGCACGTCTCTTAGATGTTTCGTTCAATGTGATTATTTAGTCTCTCATAGACCGTGGCACTGAGCAGTGTTGAAAAACTTGTTAGTGGAATACATTTGTTATCTAAGCAAGTAAGTATTTATTATTTCTTGGTAAGCTCTTGCTATGAATTACTACACTTTAATATGTATTTTATGCATTGCTGTTGCGAAAGACTGAATAGATGCAGTGATTCATTTTTTACAGAGAATTTTTTTCTGGAGTGTGGTATGAGGCAAGTTGCAACAAACAGCGTGGGGACAATTGCAACATGTTGCAATTTACCCCATACCGCTTCTTTTGATAAAAAAATGGGTTGAAACTCGTCAACACCACATTTATTTTTATCACATCACATTTATGCCTTATTATATTACTTGAACAGCTTTTAATCGTTTAGATATCTTAACTTAATTACACACGAGCGAAATGAGAGTGTACAAAAAGAAAACAGATCGCGGATCCACTCCAAAGGATGTTTTTGAAACGGCTGCTGATCTCGTATTACAAAACTGTCATAATAAAAATTACAGTATAAGACAAATAGCGAAGCAGTACAAAATTCATTATTCTACTTTGTCAAGATACATTAAAAAAAAGAAGAGGATTATAAACAATGGTATGTTATTCATTTTCACACGAATTTATAAAATTAGTTATAAATAAATTTTGTACAGAAACTGGATCAAATACTCCTCTGCTAACCTTTCGATACCAAAAGCCTCGTAGAGTTTATACCGAGGATCAAGAAACAAGAATGTGCGAATACATCATACGTGCCAGTGATTTTATGTTTGGTCTGACAATCAAAGAAATTCGTCACTTAGCCTATCAGTGTGCAACAGAATTTGGAATTGCTTGTCCCTCTTCTTGGAAACATAATGAATGCGCTGGAATTGATTGGTTCCAGGGATTTCTTAAACGACATCCTTCGCTTGGCATACGACAACCGGAAGCAACGAGTATTGGTAGGGCTACCAGCTTTAATAAAACCAATGTGAGTTCTTTTTTTGAAAAGTTGAATCAAGTTTATGGGCGAACAAATTTTACGGCTGGTAACATTTATAATATGGATGAAACATGTTTACCCACGGTTCTAAAGCCTAAAAAAATCGTGACAAAAAAAGGTGTAAAACAAGTTGGGACAATTACATCAGCTGAACGAGGGGAAATGATAACTATGGCCGTTGCAGTGAACGCAATTGGAAATGCGATTCCTCCTATGTTCCTTTATCCAAGGAAAAAATTTCATGACCATTTCATAAGAGATGGCCCTACTGGATGCATAGGAACTGCTAATGGATCTGGGTGGATGACTGAGGCAGAGGTTCTTGTGTTTATGAAACACTTTATAAAGTTCGCAAAGCCCAGCAAAGAGAATCCAGTTTTACTTCTACTAGATAACTAGATAATCACTCATCACATTTAAGTATACCTGTGTTGGATCTATGCCGCGAGAGTAATGTGGTGTTGTTGTCATTTCCCCCACACTGTTCTCATAAATTACAACCGCTCGACTTAACAGTTTTTGGACCATTTAAAAAATTATGCAGCTCTGCCTTGAATTCTTGGCTTAAGATTCATCCTGGAAAGACCATTTCCATACATAATTTGGCCGGAATTTCCGTGAGTCTTTTCTTAGGTGCACTGACACCTGCAAATATAATTTCGGGATTTGCTGCAGCTGGAATTTTTCCATATAATCCGGACAAATTTACCGATGCAGATTTCATGGCAGCATATGCTACTGATCGTCTTTTGGTGGAGCAGGAAGATTCTGTTCAAACAGCCAGCACATCTCAGTCCAATCGAAATCTTTTGACAGAACAGCAGAATGTGGCTATCGCCAGTACATCACAATCTAACAAAGCTCCGGTAAATACTCCTTTGCCTTCTCCCGAAATGGATTTCCCACCGGAATTTATTCGAACATTTCCTAAAGCTGGCCCTCGGAAAGTTTCTCTTAAAGGAAGAAAGAAGAGACGATCAGCTGTTTTAACGGACACTGAAGAGGAAAAATTAGTAACAAAGCGAAAAATTCTTGCCAAAAACAGGAGTAACTCTCTGCTTTTCTATTTTTATTTTTTGTATCGTTGAAATACTGTTAAGTTTCGTATATTGTTTTGTAACGGCTATAATATTTTCCCCTCAGTTGCAAAATTCTAATTTCGTGTATCTTGGGCAACAGGGTATATGTAATCATAATTAGTCAGATGCATCCCAAACCCAGTCTCTGGTAAAATAATTTAATTAAAGTAAATGAACTTCTTATCGAAATACACAGAAGAAAAAAAAAAAAAGAAAAAAAAAAAAGAAAAAAAAAAAAACAATTTTTAATATAATAAATTGTTGCAAAGTAAAGTCAGTAAATTGAGTCCAAGCGGAAATCTATTGCGAAAAACTCAATAAAATAAATCGCCCACTAAACGTTTCTTTTTGGCAAAGAAAGAAGGTAAAGAAACAAAAAAAAAACAAAGAAAATGCAATTTGAGCATTCCCGATCACCCAACAAAAATGTTGATCAATCAAGGGTAATGCACTTGGGTAATTTTCCCTGTATCGCCCCTTGGGTGTCATCAAGAAAGGTGAAGATCGAGACCCTCACAGTCTTCAGTTATAGTGAATGGTATACACCACAAATTTCAATTACTTTGTTTTGCTCTATGAGTGGACCCAAGCGCCACTAAGAGTTTGTTTAAGTTTTTTTTTTGTTGCAAGTTGCGATCGAGATTTACCAATCTCCCAATTATAGTGAATTATTTCGTTTTATTTTGCAAGTGAATCTAAACGACACAAAGTGTTCGTTCAAGTTTTTATTTTACTTACAAGGTGAGGTGGAATTACCTTCTCGTGGTAGGGGTGATTTATTTAGCAAATTTTACATATCAGGTGACAGAGATTCGGGTAGTGCTTGAATTGTGTGATTACACTGGTACATGAATCAACAATAACGATAAAAGCGGCTAGGAAGCGAGCCCCATCTTTTCATAAACGAGGCCTTGCTTTGCTTGGGCACCCAAAGTTCGTTTGCAGGAGACTTTCGGCATACTTATTGAGGAGACGAGAGTCGCCTAACTCCATCCGGAATTAGAGGAAAAAAATCGTATAACCTAATTGTCAACGGGACGAGATTGGGGGAAGGCGGAGAAACAAAAACACAACATACAAGAAAACAAAAAAAAAAAAAAAAAAACACAAGAAAATTTCCTTTTTTCACAGCATTAATCACCAGGTTGCTGAAGCGCTTCATCGCCGGGGAGATTAATATGTAAGTACCAACACAGGTTCCCACCAATTTATATTTTGTCGTGATAGTGTAGTGTTGCAAAAAGAGAAGAAAAAAAAAATAAATACAAAACGCTCTGTTTCTCTTGTCTTCTCATATTTCGCTTGGAACCCACATGGTTTATGATAGTCAATTAGATTTGAGTATATTCATAAAAATAATACAAAAACATTTTTTTTTCTTGTAATACTGTAAAACTTTTTTTTTTGTTTTCTTGATTTTATTCATGCTTATGTTTATAATAGAGTATAATCTCCTCCCTATGGAGTTATCAATTATCGGGTTACTAGTGTAAGAACTTCGTCTTTAGGGTATAAAACTTAAATTTGTTTTTTTTTGTCTTTTTGTTTATATGTTTGCACATCATATATAGAACAGATAGTAGCGTAACGTCCTTAGTTATACGAATTGTTTTTCTTAGTTCCTTTTAAGATATACAAATATTAGTATACTAACGAAATGGTTTTAGCTATAAACTTTTTTTTTTTTTTTTCCTATTGATACATAGAGTAGTTTAATGACGCAGTGAATTTTGTTTCCCTAGATCAAAAAAATTTTTTTCTTTCTTTCCTTCTTTGTTTTGTTCTCGTCTTTTGTGTTCTCGTAGATATACATACATATAGGTACATATATATATTACATATAAATATATTACCACCATGGGGATGCTTAGATGATAACTATCCACACATGTTCTTGTAGTAGTGTAGACCCCTTATATTAATGTTTTTTTTTGTGTTTTGTGCGTGTTTTGAAAAATAAATAAAATAACATGGTAGTAGGATAAATATCTGTTTCGTTTGGTGCTGGGTTCAGTTGGGGTTTTGGGAAGATCAAGATGCCAGGAGGCGGATGCAGTTGCAATCTCTCCTATGAGTTTGGTGAGTAGGGCAGTGGGATGGGGTTTCAAGTAATCCTGAGGGGCCTATCATTCAGAGTGGGGTCCGTATTCCCATCTTTCAGTTTCTCTATTTTTTGTTTGTACTTTGTTTTCTTTCTATCTTAATTATTCCTCTAGAGCGGTACAGTAATAGGTGGTTGAACAGCGAGCAAGAACCTAACCCAGCCCTGAGCTTGAGCCGGCAAAAAGCCTGTACCGTGCTCGCCTAAAGATCAACCTCCATTGTCCCTCAACAACCTTAAAAGGGACATAAAGTAGCCATGACCAGTCATCTGCCTCGCTGAGTTGAGTGGTCGAGAAGCGGCCACGCTGAGAGGTATATATGACTGGCCGGAAGGTTACAAATATGGCGCCCAAATAAGCATAATATTCTACAGCTTACAAACGAATGTTTTTTTTTGTTTTGTTGCTGTTTACTTTTACGAGTTAAGATATCAACTAAATATAGTTGCGCTATAATCACAGCGTCAATTTATTAGGTTTGTTCTTTTATAGATTAACTCTGGCTTCTTTAACACTTTTGCATTCCTAAGTGCTCGTGTCAATGCTTTCGCTAAGTGGTTAGGATATTCGGCACTGCAGGGTTCGCCCTTAGGTTCGATTGGTATTAGCGACTCTTAGTGATTTTGTAAAAACCTCGTTAGAGAAGGCTATTCTTATTTTTCATGTATTACACCCTTTTCTAATTTGATTGTCGACAACATTTCCGTCAAGTAGTTGATATGTGGCCTTTGAAGGGTTCCCTGCTTGATGTTTGATATGTGTTGTCATTTGTTAAATAATTATCTCTGTAAAAATTATCCAATCGCTTACTCCGCATGGCGGGCTGTTAGATTGAGCAGATTAGTATTCTCTATTAGCCCCGCTGGTGGAGATGATAGCGAGTATAGAATCCTTTTAATTACACAGGAGAAACCTAGGACCACTCGCCACTGACTCATCAAACCCTTAAACCTGAACTAAATGAACCGTAGCACCAAACGAAGAAATATTAACCACTATTCAATTCAGGAAATCTATTTTTTTGTTATCGAACTTTACTTTATATATATATATAAATATACAAGTATAGTCATAGTACTGTTATCTTAATATAAACTGGTTCGCCTTTATCTCTGATTAATTATACTTAGGTTTTCGATTCTATTAAGTTCTAAGTATACCCCCTAGTTAATTGATTGTTTTGATTTGTTCATTATTACTAACTTGTTCTTTGCCTTTCTTTCATAGTTAAGCCAGAGATTACTCTGCTGGCGATATAAGCATTATATTCCCCTTTTGGTGGTTTTTTTTTTTTTTTTTTTTTTTATCTTTAGACTTCATTGGTTATTCGATATAGTCATAGTCTCCTCGTATCAGTATGTTAACAAGATTAGACAATCTTAATACAGTTGTCAACAACGAATACCTTATTGTATTTTATTCTACTCCTATTGTTTTCTTTTTGGTATATATATATATTTTTTTTTTTTTATTATTATCGCCAATTGCATTCCTGGATAACCAAAATATCTGTACGCACCTTATATTTTAATACATACTTATATCCGTAACTCGGTTGTCCTTCACATTTACCATCATAATAATGGATCCCAAATTCCTATTAGAGGACGAACGCAATGTTGAGTATAAGGTCAGGGGCCTAGATATAGCTGATCCCGATGCCTCTACCAAACTTAGAGAATTATTGGATTTAGAGGCATCGTTTCCTGGTCGAGCACCAACGGTTATGCACGATCCTTCCGAAGCGAGAAGTGAGCTTGAGATTTGTAAAGAAAAGCTCGACTTGCTAACTCGTCTAATTAAAGAGAATAAAGTCCAAACTTATGACGACTATCAACGCGTGAGATGTCGATTGAGTCATCTAAGTGGGCGTGCTATACGCTTAGCTAGCTCATCGACAGATCATTCAGAAGAGGCCACTGAACAAGTATCGGCAATGTCCGAGCTTATTAAGGAAGTCATGAAAATTAAGATTCCTCCTCGTAGGGATGCCTCTGAGAACCAAAAGCCCAAGCCCTTGCAGGAGCAACTAGTACTCCAGCACCACCTAGCTTTGAGACAAATGTTGAAGGAGATGAGGCCGCGAATGTTGGAACAGGTGCAGTCCGTCGACGAATTCAGTTCCCAAGAAGTGTGACACTTCCATCTTTGTCGATAATCGGAAATACAGCTGGGGATCTAGGAAGGTCTCCTAATCAGTTTTTGAGCACAACCACGAATCCATTAAATTATACAACCCTGACGCCGCGCATGGGCAATCAGAGTGATCCCTTGTCAACAACTCTTTTCCCTACTGAACAAAATCGCGGTACACACCCTAGCGGGAATCAACCCAATGCCCACTTTCAGTATAGTGGCCGCCCAGAATCTTCAAGTTCTCCTAATTGGCAGCCAAGGCTACCAAAATGGAAATTATCTTTTAACGGGTCCCCAGAGGGACTTGACGTCACCGAATTTGTCTTCCGAATAGAAATGCTTTCCAAGGACGATAACTATCCGCTGGATCGTTTAATTGGCATTTTGCCTAACTTCCTCTCAGGTATGGCTGAAAGCTGGTTCTGGGTTTACAAGCGGAAGTATCCCGATACGAGTTGGCAGGGTATGAAGACAGCCCTACTCGAGCGATTCGGGAGCTATGTCTCAGAAAGAGAAACGCGAAGGGCCATTGAAACAAGAAGACAAGGCCCGAAAGAAACGTTCAATAACTTCCTGCTGGACGTAGAACGACTTAACGGTCGGCTTCGAAGACCATTCCCTGACAGAGAGCTACTCGAAATTGTCCGAGAAAACATGGACCCAGCTCTGCAGAGTGCCACTACCACGACAATATTCAGATCAACGGAAGAGGTGAGAATTATCTGCCAGAGGCTAGAGAAATTGTGGGCTAGATCTGGGCACGATCCTCGACAGCTGACTATGGCTCGTACTTTCCGAAATAGAGCGCAGGTCGAAGAACTAGAAGAGGTAATACCCTTGTCAGAATACGTTGATAATGACATTGACCCACAAGTAGCAGCGCTTACGCCAGTGCTAAGGAGAAATACTGCTAACCGCGCTTCGTTTGATATATGTTGGAACTGCCGAGACTTAGGCCACAGATATCAAGACTGTTCAAAGGGTCATCTTGGGATATTCTGTTACGGTTGCGGACGTCCTGGCGTACTGAAGCCAAACTGTGGGACCTGTTTAGGCCGCGCGGTAAACAAGACCCCGAATGCAGAACGAGCTGGGGTCATGCGTTCGGGCCATACGACCAGTTACCCCAGTGCCAGGAGAGTGGAAGCAGCCACCAATACCGAGCCTGCAGCTCATCGCTAGAGAATGTGCACACTTTACCAACATTGCTACCCACTTCATCCCTTTCCCACTTAACATCAACCCAATCAACACTAACTCCCCAATCTTATATAGACACATCCAAAACAACTTCGGAGGAATCCATTCGCTCTCGATATATCGCCTCAAGTCGAGGTCGGCGGCGTCAGCTTAGATCTCGGAAGTACTTTACATCCAAAAAGCTGCTTCGTAAAGCAGTATCCGCCGCTATTCAGCGTGATGGAGAAGACCATCGCCCATACGTCACAGTAAAAATAGCCGAAGAAAATATAGTTGGTTTGCTCGACAGTGGAGCTTCTGTAAGCATATTGGGAAAACACTCTCTGGAATTTCTGCGTAAGAATAATCTTAGTTACAACCAGAGTCATTCTTATGTTCGTACAGCGGATGGCTCACGGAATTCTATCATTGGTCACGTAAAGTTGCCCGTCCGTTATGCTGAGAAAACAGAAACCATCCATTTTCACTTAGTGCCCAGCTTACAACAGGAACTTTACTTAGGAATTGATTTTTGGGATGCTTTTGGCATTACCCCTGCTGTAATAGACTCCCTGGATATTGATAAGACCACAAAGATCCATCCTCCGCAACACACCCTCACACCAGAGCAAAATGCCCAACTGGAAGATCTCAAACATCAATTTCCTTCCTTTTCGAAGCATGGCCTCGGCCGTACAAAACTGTTGGAACACAGCATCGACGTAGGAGATACTCCACCAATAAAGCAACGTCACTACCCGGTATCCCCAGCGGTTCAAAAGTTGTTATATGAAGAACTGGACCGAATGTTAGCCATGGACGTTATCGAAGAGAGTCAGAGCTCCTGGAGCTCTCCAGTGGTTCTCGTAAAAAAATCTAATGGGAAGGTGCGACTATGTTTAGATTCTCGCAAGGTCAATTCTGTTACCAAGAAAGATGCTTATCCACTACCATTGATAGATGGACTCTTAGGTCGCCTCCGAGAAACCAGATATATCTCAAGCTTAGATCTGAAAGACGCATTCTGGCAGATACCACTCGCAGAGTCCGCTCGTGATAAGACTGCATTCACAGTTCCTGGAAGGCCTTTATATCAATTTAAAGTCATGCCGTTTGGTCTATGCAATGCTCCAGAAACTATGTGTCGCCTTATGGACCGGGTCGTGCCTCATCAATTCCACGATCGAGTATTTGTCTACTTAGATGACTTACTCATTACTTCCACTACGTTCGAGGAACATTTGGACTTACTGAGGGAAGTCGCTTCCCTGCTTCGTCAGGCAGGACTGACCATAAACGTTGAGAAGAGTAAGTTCGTTCTTCGAGAAATTAAATACCTTGGCTATGTGGTTGGTGAAGGAGGTCTGAGGGTCGATCCTGAAAAGGTGTCTGCAATTGTAAATTTTCCTAGCCCATCAACAGTTCGGCAAACACGCAGACTACTGGGCATGGCTGGATGGTACAGGAGATTTATCCCAAACTTTTCGAGCATCGCTGCTCCGATCACAGAGCTTCTGAAGAAGGGTGCGAAGTTTCAGTGGACTTCGGAGGCTCAAGAAGCCTTTAAACAACTAAAAGAACACTTATGTTCGGCCCCACTGCTAGCTAATCCAGATTATACGAAGCCCTTCTATATAAGATGTGATGCCAGCACTATGGGAGTAGGCAGTGTCTTATTTCAAAAGTCGGAGGATGATTCCGAAAGGCCAATTGCATTTATGTCCCAAAAGTTGAATTCTGCCCAGAGAAATTATAGTATCACTGAACTAGAATGCTTCGCTGCGGTACTGAGCGTAAAGAAGTTTAGAGCGTACATCGAAGGTTTCCACTTCACAGTCATCACCGACCACCAGAGTTTGAAATGGCTAATGACTCAAAAGGAACTTACGGGGCGACTTGCGCGATGGACCTTAAAACTACAGTCATTCGACTTTGAGATCGAGCACGTAAAAGGAAGCCAAAATGTAGTGCCGGATGCGTTATCTCGAATGTATCTTGATTCGGCAGAGGCGACTATCTCTGACCTTAGCAAGCTAGATTACCTGGTAGACCTGAAATCAGCACTCTTCTCTGACCCTGCTTACGTAGGTTGGAAAGACAAAATCTCGGCTACACCAGCTCAGTATCCTAATCTGCAAGTCACTGAACTGCACATTTTCATTCGTATTGAGGGCGGTGGTGATAACGATCTATCCGATATCCCCAGTTGGAAACTCTGGATTCCTCAAGGGCTCACCAAAGATTTAATTAGAAGGGAACACGAGAGCTCCACTGCAGCCCATGGCGGAATTCATAAAACCCTTGATAGACTGCGAAGATATTATTTTTGGCCAGGCATGCGCCAACAAGTCCGCGCATATATCTTACAATGCGATGTCTGCAAACAAACCAAAGCTCCAAACTGCAGGCTAAGGCCCAAAATGGGAAACCAGATTGAGGTAGAAAGGCCTTGGCAGAGATTGCATATTGACTATATTGGACCCCTCCCAAGAAGTAAATGCGGGAATACCACCATCCTAGTCATTGTGGACCAGTTTACCAAATTTGTCCTACTAAAGGCTTTTCCCCAAGCTAAAACTAAGCAACTCATAGAATATCTAGAGGAAAATATATTCCACTGTTACGGGGTACCTGAGATTATACATACTGATAATGGGCCACAATTTATCTCAACAGAGTTTGCTCGCATGATAGAACGCTTCGGTATTCGCCACACAAAGACTGCAGGATATTCGCCACAGTCCAATGCTGCAGAGAGAGTTAATCGCTCCATCGTGGCAGCAATTAGGTCGTATGTGCAAGAGGAACATACCAACTGGGATTCCCAGCTAAGTGATAAGGCTTGCGCTTTGCGAAACGCAACACACCAGTCGACCAAATTTTCCCCTTATTTCTTACTTTACGGATACCACATGATCTTACATGGAGGTACATACAATCTTCTCCGCCAGATTGATGGCTTGGCAGAAGGTAACTTCGAAGTATTACCAAGTAACTACAGAATTCCACTAGTACATGAGCGAGTGAAAGACCATCTCCGGGAAGCTTACGAGAGAAACGCTCACACCTATAACCTTCGCGCGCGGCAGATAATTTATAAACCAGGGCAAATTGTCTATGTCCGGAATTTCGTACAGAGCAAGGCCGCAGACAAGTTCGCGGCCAAACTGGCCAACAAGTTCATCAAGGCTCGCATACGAAAGAAGAATGGTAATGTGAACTACGAAGTAGAAAGTATGGATGGTAAGTTTATTGGCGTCTATCACGCAAGCAACATTCGCCAGTAACATCCTAAATCGTAATCAAATATTCTAAATCATTTTATAAAATAAATATCGGTATTCAACTCGCAAAAGAAAGGAGTAATATATATAGAGTAGTTAGACTATAATCTCGCCCTTAAATTTGTCGAATACAGACCCTGTATGTGGTCCGGAATCCCATATAAATTCGCTGGGCTGCTCGGCTTACTTCTAAGCACGGGTAGTAAGATATACTCAACCTTAATAACCAAGCCTTTCTCTATACAGAACGGTCACGGACGAGAAACTACGACCATGTGGAAGCCAATGGAGCTCTCACTAACCACCGGCCTATTATTGGTGATTGGCCTGATGACAACTGCCCCTATTGCCTGCGGAATCATCGCCTACGACTGTGGCCATGAGAGAGTGAATCTCACCGCCATTTCACTGGTATCCGTTGGTCCATGCATATTTAACAATAAGGAAGTAGTCAAGGAGGAAGAGGATATACAGCTTTTGCAAACGAGCGAGACTACCACGCTACACATCTTTCAATGCAAAATTAACATCATACAGTCAGTGTACAAATGCGGTATGTTCAGCCATCTCTCTCTAGTACCTGGAGGATTGAGTACATATATTGAGTACATATATTATATTATTATACATTTGGACTTACTGAGGGAAGTCGCTTCCCTGCTTCGTCAGGCAGGACTGACCATAAACGTTGAGAAGAGTAAGTTCGTTCTTCGAGAAATTAAATACCTTGGCTATGTGGTTGGTGAAGGAGGTCTGAGGGTCGATCCTGAAAAGGTGTCTGCAATTGTAAATTTTCCTAGCCCATCAACAGTTCGGCAAACACGCAGACTACTGGGCATGGCTGGATGGTACAGGAGATTTATCCCAAACTTTTCGAGCATCGCTGCTCCGATCACAGAGCTTCTGAAGAAGGGTGCGAAGTTTCAGTGGACTTCGGAGGCTCAAGAAGCCTTTAAACAACTAAAAGAACACTTATGTTCGGCCCCACTGCTAGCTAATCCAGATTATACGAAGCCCTTCTATATAAGATGTGATGCCAGCACTATGGGAGTAGGCAGTGTCTTATTTCAAAAGTCGGAGGATGATTCCGAAAGGCCAATTGCATTTATGTCCCAAAAGTTGAATTCTGCCCAGAGAAATTATAGTATCACTGAACTAGAATGCTTCGCTGCGGTACTGAGCGTAAAGAAGTTTAGAGCGTACATCGAAGGTTTCCACTTCACAGTCATCACCGACCACCAGAGTTTGAAATGGCTAATGACTCAAAAGGAACTTACGGGGCGACTTGCGCGATGGACCTTAAAACTACAGTCATTCGACTTTGAGATCGAGCACGTAAAAGGAAGCCAAAATGTAGTGCCGGATGCGTTATCTCGAATGTATCTTGATTCGGCAGAGGCGACTATCTCTGACCTTAGCAAGCTAGATTACCTGGTAGACCTGAAATCAGCACTCTTCTCTGACCCTGCTTACGTAGGTTGGAAAGACAAAATCTCGGCTACACCAGCTCAGTATCCTAATCTGCAAGTCACTGAACTGCACATTTTCATTCGTATTGAGGGCGGTGGTGATAACGATCTATCCGATATCCCCAGTTGGAAACTCTGGATTCCTCAAGGGCTCACCAAAGATTTAATTAGAAGGGAACACGAGAGCTCCACTGCAGCCCATGGCGGAATTCATAAAACCCTTGATAGACTGCGAAGATATTATTTTTGGCCAGGCATGCGCCAACAAGTCCGCGCATATATCTTACAATGCGATGTCTGCAAACAAACCAAAGCTCCAAACTGCAGGCTAAGGCCCAAAATGGGAAACCAGATTGAGGTAGAAAGGCCTTGGCAGAGATTGCATATTGACTATATTGGACCCCTCCCAAGAAGTAAATGCGGGAATACCACCATCCTAGTCATTGTGGACCAGTTTACCAAATTTGTCCTACTAAAGGCTTTTCCCCAAGCTAAAACTAAGCAACTCATAGAATATCTAGAGGAAAATATATTCCACTGTTACGGGGTACCTGAGATTATACATACTGATAATGGGCCACAATTTATCTCAACAGAGTTTGCTCGCATGATAGAACGCTTCGGTATTCGCCACACAAAGACTGCAGGATATTCGCCACAGTCCAATGCTGCAGAGAGAGTTAATCGCTCCATCGTGGCAGCAATTAGGTCGTATGTGCAAGAGGAACATACCAACTGGGATTCCCAGCTAAGTGATAAGGCTTGCGCTTTGCGAAACGCAACACACCAGTCGACCAAATTTTCCCCTTATTTCTTACTTTACGGATACCACATGATCTTACATGGAGGTACATACAATCTTCTCCGCCAGATTGATGGCTTGGTAGAAGGTAACTTCGAAGTATTACCAAGTAACTACAGAATTCCACTAGTACATGAGCGAGTGAAAGACCATCTCCGGGAAGCTTACGAGAGAAACGCTCACACCTATAACCTTCGCGCGCGGCAGATAATTTATAAACCAGGGCAAATTGTCTATGTCCGGAATTTCGTACAGAGCAAGGCCGCAGACAAGTTCGCGGCCAAACTGGCCAACAAGTTCATCAAGGCTCGCATACGAAAGAAGAATGGTAATGTGAACTACGAAGTAGAAAGTATGGATGGTAAGTTTATTGGCGTCTATCACGCAAGCAACATTCGCCAGTAACATCCTAAATCGTAATCAAATATTCTAAATCATTTTATAAAATAAATATCGGTATTCAACTCGCAAAAGAAAGGAGTAATATATATAGAGTAGTTAGACTATAATCTCGCCCTTAAATTTGTCGAATACAGACCCTGTATGTGGTCCGGAATCCCATATAAATTCGCTGGGCTGCTCGGCTTACTTCTAAGCACGGGTAGTAAGATATACTCAACCTTAATAACCAAGCCTTTCTCTATACAGAACGGTCACGGACGAGAAACTACGACCATGTGGAAGCCAATGGAGCTCTCACTAACCACCGGCCTATTATTGGTGATTGGCCTGATGACAACTGCCCCTATTGCCTGCGGAATCATCGCCTACGACTGTGGCCATGAGAGAGTGAATCTCACCGCCATTTCACTGGTATCCGTTGGTCCATGCATATTTAACAATAAGGAAGTAGTCAAGGAGGAAGAGGATATACAGCTTTTGCAAACGAGCGAGACTACCACGCTACACATCTTTCAATGCAAAATTAACATCATACAGTCAGTGTACAAATGCGGTATGTTCAGCCATCTCTCTCTAGTACCTGGAGGATTGAGTACATATATTATGGATATAAGTAAAGAGAACTGCATGAACATTCATAGGTATAACACTCTTAAATTACAAAACGGCAGAACAATTGCTGATATTAAGACGAATGCTTCAACCTCACTGACCGAAGTCGTTGGCGGGTCAATCGACCAAAACGGAAATTGCAACGGAGTTCCGTATACGTCAGGAGCAAATTCCTGGGATAATGTTGTGGTTATGCATGCGATGGAAGTAACCATTATGGACTACCAAAGCTCGGTCCGCATTGATGACAACATGGTTATTCTACGAAACAACGTGCTATGTCCCTACCTGGCTGGTAAATGTACGGATCCAGAATACGGAATGAGTTTTTGGGATCTCATCTCTGACAATTCTTGCGAAAGTCAAAAGTACGACGTATTATGGCAAGGAGTGGCTACGAAGATTAGGACCTCGAACAAATCCATTAGCAACACCATATACACCGTGACGTCCGGAGAAATAATCTTTGCACTCGAAGTAAAAAAGCAAGTATCCGTTTGTCGTTTCCCCGGTTTTCAAACTGAGCATCCCAGGCTGATCATTGTACCTAAGGCAGCATCCGATTACTGGTTTAGGAAAAAACCTCTGGATACTCGTAACCTCGATCTTTTCACGTACGTTAATTCGAAGTTCGTCTATGTTGAGCGTCACTTTAAGGGTCAAGTCGAGAAACTATACACCAATCTCCTGAGGAAGAAATGCGAATTAGAAAGAGAACTACTTCAAACCCAGCTGATCATGGCCCTCCACCACCCGGCAGAGTTCGCTCTTATAAGAATGAAAGAGCAAGGGTTCACCGCTGTACATAGGGGGGAAATCATCTACTTAGTGAGATGCCAACCAGTTGAAGTCACTGTTCGGAAGAGCAACCGGTGTTATATGGAACTACCAGTAACTTATGGAGAAAGTGACTACTTCCTAGCTCCGTTAACCCACCTACTGCAGCAGCGTGGAACTGAGATTATCTGCTCAGATTTGCTGAGTCCAGCATACTACATTAGAGGAACCTGGTACGGGACCAATCCGACAATTCACCAAATTAAAGAACCATCTCAACTTCAACCATCAAACACCGCTGACTGGTCATACGAAGACCCAGGAGAACTTATTCGGGCAGGAATTTACCACAGCGAGTCTCTGGAAAACCTTCGCCACCAGATCATGTATCCGTCCGAGAGGCTAGCCATTACTAACATACTCACGCAACGTGTAATGGGTCGAGATGTTCACCACCAAGATATTAACGCCGTCAACCTTTTATCTCCAAAGACAATGGAGGACCTAGTCACAACGGTACGGACAAAGATATGGGGCGCTTTCAATTTTTTTGGAAGTGTCTGCTCCTCCCTGCTGGGAATTTACGTGTGTCTGAAGGCAGTCAAGTTTGTCATCGATACCTTCATCAATGCCAAGGTTCTCGGAGCGATTTACGGGAGGAGTTGGAAATTATCAGCCGCTGTGTGGAACACCATGACAAACCATATTCTACATCAACAACATCAACAGCAAGCTACTGCATATCCGGACTCCGTCACTACCCATCTACCCCATGATCGTCTAGCCAGTGCCTCAACCGAAGAAGATGCACAAACAACATCACCACCTGGAGCTTCAAAAGACACCATAGACGAAATAATCACGCTTAGGGACCGAGTAGCTCGTCTGAACTCCAACATCCAGCCTTAGAAGAGCAGCAATCACTCAGTAATACACTTCTACCATGGTTAAGGTCATACCAATCAGCAACTAGATCGACTGAAATTTCTCGATATGTAAAAAGTGAAATACTTCTTTATTTGTGTTCACTTTGTTTCTTGAATAAAGATTCAGTAATAGCTTACTACGATTGTCTAGCCCATTTTCTTATTCCTCCTTTTTTTTATATAATCGCTGCCTATTGATCATACAGGGTAACCATATCATCCTTTCGTAAGACTTATGCCCGGCTAGCTCAGTCGGTAGAGCATGAGACTCTCTGATCTCAGGGTGTGGGGCGTCCCCGCGTTGGGCCTTATATTGTTAGGATTGGACCACAGCCGTGGTGTTCTTTCAGCTTCGGAGAATTCCGCTCTGGAATGGGAACTTCCGAACCTGACCTGTAATGGCTATAATATTTTCCCCTCAGTTGCAAAATTCTAATTTCGTGTATCTTGGGCAACAGGGTATATGTAATCATAATTAGTCAGATGCATCCCAAACCCAGTCTCTGGTAAAATAATTTAATTAAAGTAAATGAACTTCTTATCGAAATACACAGAAGAAAAAGAAAAAAAAGAAAAAAAAAAAAGAAAAAAAAAAACAATTTTTAATATAATAAATTGTTGCAAAGTAAAGTCAGTAAATTGAGTCCAAGCGGAAATCTATTGCGAAAAACTCAATAAAATAAATCGCCCACTAAACGTTTCTTTTTGGCAAAGAAAGAAGGTAAAGAAACAAAAAAAAAACAAAGAAAATGCAATTTGAGCATTCCCGATCACCCAACAAAAATGTTGATCAATCAAGGGTAATGCACTTGGGTAATTTTCCCTGTATCGCCCCTTGGGTGTCATCAAGAAAGGTGAAGATCGAGACCCTCACAGTCTTCAGTTATAGTGAATGGTATACACCACAAATTTCAATTACTTTGTTTTGCTCTATGAGTGGACCCAAGCGCCACTAAGAGTTTGTTTAAGTTTTTTTTTGTTGCAAGTTGCGATCGAGATTTACCAATCTCCCAATTATAGTGAATTATTTCGTTTTATTTTGCAAGTGAATCTAAACGACACAAAGTGTTCGTTCAAGTTTTTATTTTACTTACAAGGTGAGGTGGAATTACCTTCTCGTGGTAGGGGTGATTTATTTAGCAAATTTTACATATCAGGTGACAGAGATTCGGGTAGTGCTTGAATTGTGTGATTACACTGGTACATGAATCAACAATAACGATAAAAGCGGCTAGGAAGCGAGCCCCATCTTTTCATAAACGAGGCCTTGCTTTGCTTGGGCACCCAAAGTTCGTTTGCAGGAGACTTTCGGCATACTTATTGAGGAGACGAGAGTCGCCTAACTCCATCCGGAATTAGAGGAAAAAAATCGTATAACCTAATTGTCAACGGGACGAGATTGGGGGAAGGCGGAGAAACAAAAACACAACATACAAGAAAACAAAAAAAAAAAAAAAAAAACACAAGAAAATTTCCTTTTTTCACAGCATTAATCACCAGGTTGCTGAAGCGCTTCATCGCCGGGGAGATTAATATGTAAGTACCAACACAGGTTCCCACCAATTTATATTTTGTCGTGATAGTGTAGTGTTGCAAAAAGAGAAGAAAAAAAAAATAAATACAAAACGCTCTGTTTCTCTTGTCTTCTCATATTTCGCTTGGAACCCACATGGTTTATGATAGTCAATTAGATTTGAGTATATTCATAAAAATAATACAAAAACATTTTTTTTTCTTGTAATACTGTAAAACTTTTTTTTTTGTTTTCTTGATTTTATTCATGCTTATGTTTATAATAGAGTATAATCTCCTCCCTATGGAGTTATCAATTATCGGGTTACTAGTGTAAGAACTTCGTCTTTAGGGTATAAAACTTAAATTTGTTTTTTTTTGTCTTTTTGTTTATATGTTTGCACATCATATATAGAACAGATAGTAGCGTAACGTCCTTAGTTATACGAATTGTTTTTCTTAGTTCCTTTTAAGATATACAAATATTAGTATACTAACGAAATGGTTTTAGCTATAAACTTTTTTTTTTTTTTTTTCCTATTGATACATAGAGTAGTTTAATGACGCAGTGAATTTTGTTTCCCTAGATCAAAAAAATTTTTTTCTTTCTTTCCTTCTTTGTTTTGTTCTCGTCTTTTGTGTTCTCGTAGATATACATACATATAGGTACATATATATATTACATATAAATATATTACCACCATGGGGATGCTTAGATGATAACTATCCACACATGTTCTTGTAGTAGTGTAGACCCCTTATATTAATGTTTTTTTTTGTGTTTTGTGCGTGTTTTGAAAAATAAATAAAATAACATGGTAGTAGGATAAATATCTGTTTCGTTTGGTGCTGGGTTCAGTTGGGGTTTTGGGAAGATCAAGATGCCAGGAGGCGGATGCAGTTGCAATCTCTCCTATGAGTTTGGTGAGTAGGGCAGTGGGATGGGGTTTCAAGTAATCCTGAGGGGCCTATCATTCAGAGTGGGGTCCGTATTCCCATCTTTCAGTTTCTCTATTTTTTGTTTGTACTTTGTTTTCTTTCTATCTTAATTATTCCTCTAGAGCGGTACAGTAATAGGTGGTTGAACAGCGAGCAAGAACCTAACCCAGCCCTGAGCTTGAGCCGGCAAAAAGCCTGTACCGTGCTCGCCTAAAGATCAACCTCCATTGTCCCTCAACAACCTTAAAAGGGACATAAAGTAGCCATGACCAGTCATCTGCCTCGCTGAGTTGAGTGGTCGAGAAGCGGCCACGCTGAGAGGTATATATGACTGGCCGGAAGGTTACAGTTTTTCTGTAATATATATATATGTACCTATGTTCCTATTGAAAATAAAGATGGCGAAGTTCTTTCATATTTGGTCAAGATTAAATTTTGTTTTGATATTAACCTTCAAGGTAATACAATGTACCTGAAAACAACTTATAGAACTATTTACATAACTTCTGCCTGTAAATAAAAATGAATTTCAATTATGAAATCCACTTTTAATTAAGTAGATTCGATTTACATAACATTACACCTGGTAGTTGCAATTTGCCCCATCTAATGTTGCAAGTAACCCCTATGATGGGGTACTTTGCAACATGGGAAGTTCATCAGTAAAATGTCCTACTTAGTAATAGTAAATTTGTTGCAACTATCCCCCATCTCCCCTACTATCACCTCCCGCTCTATTGACCTCCTAGTGGGAAACACCCTGTATAACAGAGGAATGGAAGGCGTAGATCTTCTTGATCAAATCCTGGAGTACTATCGAATTTTTATAAATCCAAAAAATTTACTTTGCGTGTAATTAACTATGCAATTCTTCGAAATGGCAATCACGGCTAGTTGGCTTGAATACAAAGCACATCGATGCAAACTACAAGGATGGAAGCAAAGGACATATTTCTATTATTCGAAATGCAAAGCACATCTATGCATTTGGCGAAATCTGAATGTTTCTTCGAATATCATCGAAAATAAGTTATTTGTAATGCGATTTTATAAAATTTAAAAAATACATTTATATTCAGGTGAATTACAAATTAAATTACCGAAAGGGTTAATAATAAAACGAAATAATAAAATTTTGGTATCAATTATTTCACTCCAATTCTCCGCCTGCCCCTTCACATAGGTAAGCACAGTGGAAGGATGAAGCAAAATAAAATGATGATAAGTCACTTTCTTCCCATGGATATGCCTATCATTTTCGCTAAAAAAATAAA
Organism: Dioctria linearis; assembly: GCA_963930735.1. Lineage (NCBI taxonomy): Eukaryota > Metazoa > Arthropoda > Insecta > Diptera > Asilidae > Dioctria > Dioctria linearis. The sequence goes on from OZ005741.1 coordinate 26,518,858, forward strand.
GAAGAAAAATGTAGATGGTCTTGGGCACAAAGATAAAATGTATACTAAAATGCTTTTGTAGTTACTATGGAAGTAAGCAATAAGCATGAAGTAGTAAAGTGCATGTAGCGTATTAAATCCACACACTACCACTGCTCATTTTAAATTATTTATCGTACCGCACCCGGGAATTAAGCATCGTTAGTCATAACAATTATTATGTATAGGCATTAAGTTTAGAATAGTAATTAAATTAAATTGAATTACCCAATTGGTATTTTTTAATTAAACATTGCCTACAGTGCAATATCAATCACAACCATGATCCACCAAATGATTCTGATATTGAAGTTTTTCGTACATATAACAATTTCAGACAAGCCGCAGTGGAAAGCTTATTACTGCTTCCTCAGATAATTAGAAAAAGAACAATTAATTGTGATTCCCATTGCCGCGTTTATTTGCTATCCAAACAAGTACAAAAAAAAAGAATAAGTAAGAAATGGCCCTCCTCTGCTATATAATTTATTGGTGCCATATGTGTTTGTCAAGGTGAGTACTATCACCACCTTATATTTGGACCTCTCATCCGGAAGTCCATTTTTGGTAATTTGTAAATCTTATCTTGAGTTTGTATTTATTAACATTTAACGTATTTTATTATAAAATAAATTTCTTTCATTATCTCACTCCAGGGGCCAGATTCACTAACGCGGAGAGTTGTGGAGTTGTGGAGATGAGAGTTCTTTAGACACTCTCCACTTGGAATTCTGTAACTCTGTAACTGTATTGAGAATTACCAAACTCTCTATTCCACTCGACACAACTCTCGGCTGTTTTAGTTGTGGAGAAGTAAGAAGAATATTTCTCAACTGAAAGTTTTGTCTATTTTTGTTGTGTTTTGTGAAGGTAGCTAGGTTTACCTAGAAACTTTTAAATTAAATTATGGATTCACCGCATATCCAATATAGCTATTTACAAAAACCAATTATGGAAATCCTTGAAATATTTACAGAGAAATATGGATTTTGGTGTCTCAAGGTACCCACTAAAAATTTTAAATCAAGCGAAATGGTCAATTTGGTCGTCTTCCAGTACAGAAGAGATGCTATAAATATTTTAAATATGCATGTTAAAGCTTGTATGTAGGATGAAACCGCATCTATCGCACTTTGTCCCCTAATTAAATATGAATTTAGTTTTTGAGTCCGATAACTACAAAAGAAGTGAATCAGTTCTTTTTAAGGTTAAAAAATGGGCATACTTTCAATTCATAATTTTGAAGAACTGGTAAGTCATGCAAATTCACTTCGCATTAGAAAATATTTCACGACAGAGTACTAATGGATGTGAAACAAAGAATGGAAGAAATACATATATGTAAAATATAGGAACTGAGGTGTATATGACATGATATAACCCAAGTGCAAAAAATCAAAATCAAAAACAAATTACACCACTCAATTACCCGCTCCTTCTTCATTAATTTGATATCAAACATGACGTATTTTGGACAACCCCTAATGAGGGATGGTATGACCCCCATCCCCAAAAGCCCCTCCCCCAAAAATTGTTCACCTACATTTTTCTACTCTAGACCCCAAATTCTTAGGAAAAAACTTCAATGCTCTACTACCCTCCCACACAGAGTTAGCCGTCCTAAAATATTACGACACTTCTCACGTTTTCTCTAACTCCCCAAGTATGTTAGAGAATCGCGAATGGGGAGCTAGGGAGTTTTAATCGAGGAAATCGAAAATTCTCATCTCCCAAACTACTCAACTCTCCGTGTTACAAAGTCTGCGGTCCCTGTTCTTTGATTGGACTGCCAAAATCCCACAATCCCATATATTTACAATTAAGAAATCTTCCAATGCCAATTTCCAACCGATACAATTAAAATGTGAGATTTTTTTAATAAATTTTAAATTTTCGATCATGATGGAAATATACCAGGAATTAATAGAAAACGTGATGTATAGATAGACGCTTTCCTTCAACTTCAATAATTATGTATAATCGTCCCTTTGCCTCCTTAAAATAATTCGCTGTCCTAATTGAATTCCCGAAATTTTACCATACGAACACCACCCTCATCTAAAGTTCTGTTTTGATTTGAATTAGTCGGAAAAAAACCAGTAGGAAAAATGTTGAAAATTAAAAGCAGGATATACTCCTCCCACCCTCAAAAGAAATTGATTAGAGTGGAGAGGGAAAGGGCCAAAGTAAGTATTTAATTTACAAAATTCTCATAAGAAGATATTCTGAATATAATTAATGGCAGTCCCCTTACTCCTCCTTCTCCTCTTTCTGTAGGTTATTCTCGTTACCCACTACCCACAGGAATAAACGAAAAAAAAAAAAACAAAAACGTGCTGAAGTATAAGTTTAATTACTCGGCTCTTTTGGTTCACGCTAAAATTAATTAAGTGTCAATGATCCAGGAATAATTACACTGGCTTTCAGGAGCTTAGATGAAATAGGGAGAGAATAAGCTCAAATCAAAATATCCCTGAATTTGGGTTCTAAAAAAAAAACAAAATTTACGTTGTGATGACTGTGACGAGGCTTGAGATGTTTGTGGTCTTGCAATACTTCTTAAGGCATACAAATAAATAAGAATAATTTTCCAAGAGAATTCTGGGTAGGTAAGAGTGAATTCCCTGTATCAAACTTTCCTAAAAAATTTCTCAATCATTTTCTCAAACAATAAGCAGCTCTCAATTTCAATCGTTCAAAAAGTTCTTGAAGAATTCGCTCACTCAGTCTAACTCTGCTGCCAGTTTCATCACGGTTGTCGATCTTTCAAGTAGCTGAGCTGAGGCCGCCCGTCTTCACACCTTTTCTTTAGTTTTTGTTTACTTGTCAAAGAAATTACCGCAATTAAGCTGAAACTTTTGCCCCGAGAAGAGCAGACTTTTTAGTCTATTACTTCACTTTCCAAGGTGCTTACCTTATTTGGACTTCTTAATTCGGTGGAAAGTAAAGACAAAGCCGTTTTAAGATGAACTTTCTCGTGCTTTTCCCTTTGACGTTCAAAAGAAGGAAACTTGTGAGAAAACTTCAAGACAAATGTGCGGATCGAGATGAAGTGCGGTGGATAATAATAGTAAAATTATTATGATATGCATGCGCGCTCATACATTTTATTGGAGAGATGAAAGTAATTTTGCTGAAGATTATAGAATTTCATTAGCGAAAATCAGTCACGTAAGTTATCCCTTTAAAAGCATCAAGAACTTGTGAGATTGAGTCCTTGTCGGATTTGGTAAAATGACGACCAACATTTTAATTGGTGGCAATACCAGCTGAGGGTCACATGGACATCAATAATAAATGATGAGAATCTTTATTTAAACTATTTAAACCAAGACTATAGCTCCATTGTTGTTAACAAGTTAAGCCAAGTAGCACTGGATCTGGGAGTAGGCTCAGATTATATCCCTACTAGCAAAACTCTAAAATGGTACGTCTCGAAGGAAGCAGGACAATAAATAAAGAGACAGACAAAAATGCGAAATTGTGGAGTGAAATCAAAAGAATGGCCCAAAACAGATTCACATGGGGACTCAGTACAAAGAAGGAACAAATTGTTTCCAGGAGATCTCAATGGGACAACCCACAAGCTTCAGGTCGAACTGGGAGGATTTTCCTCCCGTTGTGCTTAGACGTACCAGCACAATAATGTTGCTCCGCGGATTACTGAAATTAATTGTGTGCGTGTTCAAACAAGTTATAGTTTCTGATGTAAATATTAACTGTATCCCAAATTTAGAGCACGTAATGGTAATTAAATTATTATATTATCACCTCAAATTGCATGTAAACAACTGTACAACCGCGTGATCAGAAATTTCACAATTTTAAAATGGCAATAATTAATTTCCTTGCAGTACTATTGGTATGCTGCCCGTACTCCCGATCGAAACTTTGCATTTCGGAATTTTTTCTACCCACGAATGCCTCTCACCTGTAAAAAGTGAACCGTGTGGGCCCTAGCAATGATTGGCTACTGGCCTAAGCTCTATTTTGGTTGCTATCTTAACTAGAGCCTTGATTCTATCTGGCTTCTTACGTATTGTTTACTATAATACAGCTACTGCTATTGATTCTTTGTGTCTGTCAGTCTATTTAGTTACTCACCACGATAGCGCGTACACGATCTTTTTTATAATTATTTTACATCTATAAGTTCGAAAATTAGAACAGGGTTGCTATAAAGAAAATTTGTTTTCCCCTATTAGATAGATTTTCATTTGGAATTAATTTGAATAAAGAAAAAGTAGGAGGTAGTCGCAGATATTGTTTTACAAGTTGAGTTGGATTGACACAGGATTCTTATGTGTAATTTTTCTGAAGGACAGGTCAGGTAGTCGGAGATATTTTGCCTATGAATTAAAACATGAGTCATTTGAGTAGTTTTGGAAATCTTTAATTTTAAAATTGAGTCATCTTACCATACAAGTACCAGCTTTTTAATTAAACAAGTAAAAAAGCTAGACTTGGTCTGAGATCAAATCTTATGATACCCTAGATGAATGCCCGTTTGTAATTTCGCATGGTCACCTCTCTGTGCATGTTTAATTGTTGAAGTGGTTTTTGGCATATATGCCTAGAACAGTTCGTCGGACTGCAAAAATGATTATAACCAATTTCATAGGATTTCATATTCTGAAGAACTTTTCTGTAAAATAAAAATGTCGAGGACCGATGTTTTAACAGTATACGTAAAAAACTTATATTTTTATAAGGCAAAACCAAAAATGGGCTGCCAGACTTAGTCCATTTTTGAAACTTTATTTACTATTACTATGAAAACACAGTGTGCACAGTTTCAGCTCTCTACGTCAACGCGTTGTCAGGCACTGTCCAAATATATAGTAAAGAACGAAATTTTTGTATGGCAACCCTACGAAGGAGTTACTCGATTTGTCCCACTTACGAACTTAAATCTACTATTTTTTAAGCCCTGTGTGCAGAATTTCAGCTCTCTAAGTGAACACGCTCTCGAGTTATTGTGAGAACGGACAGACAGATGAACGGACGGACAAACGTACATGCAAAAATCAAAATAACTTTTAATATTATGCGTTGCTGTCCAACCCATTTTCTCTACAAGCATTATTTCTGTGCATTACAAACGGAATAACAAACCGTATGATCTAGGGTATAATTACCAGTTTTTAAATTTCTGTTCACAATGAAAGGACATTAAAAGAATTGATATCTACATATAAAGCCTGCACTGAAATACGGTCCAAAATGTATGACAGGGTGCTGATTTATGTGAAAATGGTTACTACAATGACCATATCTTTTAAAACAACAGGAAATGAAAAAAAATCATATAGCATTTTTTATTGAAAATCTAAACCCTCAAAATATTATTTGCCATTGCTTCTGTACTCAACATTTTCGTATTAAGTTCCAAATTTGAAAATCAGCGAAATTGGTTTCTCCATGTCTTCATGTCTCAGATGATTTTTATCACACTTTGATTCAGAAAACCTAATACAACATAAAATGTGTAGATTTATTTGTATATATATATATATGTCTACCCAGAATTTTGACAAATATTTGCTTCTAACATTTTTAAAGGTAAATACCTATTTAAAAAAACATACAATCCCCACCCCTGATCTTCTAGGCTCCCAAAACTAAAATTTTAATATTATCAGGGTTAGTAGGCAATGAGTCATAGAAAACAGGAAATTGCAGGTTTTTTCGTCAGTCTCATAGTTCATAGTTGCTGAAAAAAATGGTTTTGTGGTGTTTTTAGGTTAGCTTATAATGGCCGGTTTCACAGCCCAGGCTTAAGCCAGAGCTTAGCTAAGGCACGGGTGTGACTTAAGCCCAGAACTTAAGCCTATTCGGTTTCACAGTACTCAGTAAGCTGAGGCTTAGTTAAGCCGCAGATGAAAATTTTTAAGTTGTCAGCACTGCTGTCATTGTGAATTTTTTATAAGTAAATTTGCCATTGTGAATTTAAAACCAAGCGAAAAGAAGAACTTTTTATTTACCAGCTTGTTATGGTTTTTATCGGGAAAGATATCAAATCCCAAATCATTCAGAACGTTTACATGGATACTTCAGTACTTGACTTGAAACTCAAGTAGGATTTTTGATTGAATTAATTCCAATTACTTGACTTGAAATTTTCTTGAAATTTACTTGAAGTGACATTTTACCTTCGACAACTTTGCATTAAGTTCAATATATAATTGCGCATTTTTAGATAAATATCTTGAGAAAAGTGCTAAAAATCACAGCCTGAATTATCAACAATAATCTTCTTCTTATTCCTCTTTGCCGATTTCATATCTCGCACAAATGAAAAATTTTCAAGTATACTGAAGTTGCGTTTACATGAATTTTTCATGTAAATCGAACAAAATTTTGTAATTTACTTGAAACAAGTATACTTGAAGTCAATGCGTGTTTGCATGATATTTTGATTACTTGATTCTACTGGAAGTATACTTCAAGTATTCATGTAAACGTACTCATTGTTGCAGAATGTTTCGACAACGTAAACCATCATAGCCGAATGTTTCTACAGTCGGAATCGAGAATAAAAACATCAACGTCATCCCATTTCTCGAAATGTTGCGGGCTCCTTCTTATAATTTTTTCAAATGTCATACTTTGCGATTATATATTTCTTCGTCACTTATATACTCTGCATTAGATAAATAGCTCATTTTTGTCTTAAACTATTCGGTTTCTTCCTAAAACTTCCGATGGAATGCTGACACTAGCTGCCAGACAGTACTCAAAAATGCTAGATAACTATTTTTCGCTTCGAAAATTTCAATTTAGTTTTAAAGTATAACTTTTGAAATATGTACATTCGTTTAATAACAAAAATTATGATATTTAAGCAAAATATATATTTAGCAATAATCTTATATGTTTTTCACAGTAAAATCTGAGGCTTAAGCCTTCGAGATGACGGGCTTAATTTAAGCTTGCCTTAAGCCAGTTATATCACTTAAGCCTTGTCTGTGAAACCGAAATATTTATTAAGCCTTGGCTTAAGCCTTGACTGTGAAGCCGGTCATAAGACAACTCTTATAAAATTACTCTTTCGTTCGTTTATTTGAATATTATTCAGTTATCATAGGCAAATTTGGATTAGATTTAAATATTATTATTATTATTGGTTCAATCTTGCTCATAATTGGAATATTTTGGAAAAGGAGTTATAGAAGAATTGGTGTAGGGAAAGGATAGGCTTCAGACGAAACTAGGAAATTATAAAATATGGAAATAAGCTAAAAAACATAGCTCCTGCATTGATTTTGCTCCTACTTTTATTTAAAAAATAAATAGTTTTATATACATATGTACCTACATAGCGCAGGGTTACATATTGTCGATGTGATTTTTGTTTCAATTTCCTGAATATTTCGATATGTTCAAATATTTTTATTTCATTACCCCACTTTTGTTTTGAATTTTTTGGGAAGCGAAATTTTATTTTTATTTACTATGCAGCATCACCCCATATAAAGTTGACAAACTGCCGAAACCAAGTGGAGCCCCAAATATATTTTGACCGCCAAATAGTTAACACGAACCTAGAAAATCACGTAAAGGTTTCATATAAATAACTGTACTTTTTTAAATTTCGTTTTACTTCAAAAACCTCGATGACATCCCTCTTCATTCAACCTTTTTTCATTATGATGAAACTTTTCCATAAAGTTTAAGATTTCTGATATACGGGCGAAATGTATTTCGATATTATGCAAAAATTCTATTCATGTCCACAGACTGCACCTATGTATGTAGCAGTTTCAGTACAATTCTATCTACTTTCGGTTATCATTAAATTTTTGGCCTATTTTCGTTTCTGTATAACGAGCATACCGCCAACGAGCCCAAAAGGGCTCTAAAAGATTTGCAATGAGATTAAAATCGGCTTTTTTCCGGTATGACTCTGTCATGTCCTGATTTATAGATTTAAAAAAATAAATAATGCGAATTTATATAACAGACTGAGGATTTGTATGTCATCCTCACGCAAACAAAAAAGGGTTAAGTAATAACGACAGAAGGCAGGGGTGCGGCGAAATTATTATGCCACCCGCCACCGCACCTAGTCTCTGGTTTACTATAAAACAGGCGTTGTCACGCAATTTTTGATTGTTAATTACCTGCAAATTAATCTACCACGAATTTATTACTCCTTAGCTCCCTCCTCCATATGACGCTTTGCCGTTTGTTTTCCGCTCTATACATTTTGTATAATAGTTTCACGGCTTAATATATTTTAAGTGTGCGATTATATGCCCTTATCTGGGAAATTCCTCAAAATGGGTGTCGCAATTATACGTACAGAGAAAGAGACGAGGACGGTGGGTCGCCTTTGTTCACATTCCAAAACGAAGGCCTAACCTTCCACCAAGCAAAGGCTAACCTTCCAACCTCTATAGGACGGAACGGACGGTTAGCTTTTCAAGTTTTGTATGTACAAGAGTACTCCCCCTGTTGCTATTGTGGTTCCTGCGGGTGGAGCTGTTGCTTTTGCTGCTATTGTTGTACGCTAAGGGACCCTATTGAAAGTTCCCGGCGTACAAAGCCTTCAGAACTTTTCTGTTTCCCTTTCATGAAGAACGTAAGGGGAACATACATACACAGATTCATGCAACGATCTTAATTTGGTCAAAACTGGGGAGATTAAACTTTTTCATGCGGTTGGGTGGGGGGAGTGATTTTTCACGGGATATCATTTCATGGGAATTGGATAAGCGTTTTTTTTTTTTGTGGGAAATTGCTTTATAAGAGTGTAAAGTACAAATTTGAGCCAATTTTGAAATTTCGTGAATATTGAAACGTTTTGTGTACTTTGGTAGTGGGGCAATGACCTTTAAGCAATTAGTGGTTCCTAAGGGATCATAAAGTGAGGTTAGGGGAGATCTTAGAAGCATATTGGAAGGAGATTTGGAAATACAACTTTGACCAATTCAACTTATGCGGAAAAGGTGAATAAAACTAGTTTGTTACTTTTTTTTTCTAATTGGATAACATAAATCGGGGTGTCTAGTAAATAACTGTATCTGTTGAAGTTAAAACATAAGATACATATATATATATGACTTAGATTGAAACAACATTAGGGTCTAAGGGGGGCGTGAGCTTTGACGCGATGTGTATACTTCTTGAAAACCAAATGCACTAAATTCAGTGCAATTTATTTTTTTGAAGCGAGAAAAAAGTTCGTAAAAATATTTTACACAATTTTATAGATAACCCTGAATGGTCATATGTATAAAAGGTTGGCAAAATTCCTGAGTACAAATAATTCGACTTGGAAGTGATGAAGTTAGTTTTCCGGTTACTAAGCATCACAGGAAAACGGCATAATATTGACTTTCAGCTAGAATCGAAATGTTCTGGTAAGTGATTGTGTGACAAGTTCATTATTTTGCTAGGTACCTACTATAGGAAACATCTCTATCCTAGGCCTACAATAAGGTTGGACGACTTCACCTAAAGGTAGCCTACGTTCTGTTAGTTATTTATTCTATGAAACATTTTAGCTACTTTTATACCCATAAGAATATAGGTACCCTGGTTCGGATACCATTGTATTCTCTTTACCATGCTAGGTGACTGATATGTATAGCATAATAGTTTCATTTGGCGACTTTTAAAACTTGAACCAGTGTTGGGAGATTGAGGGAATTCTCCCATATTGTGGGAGTTTAAATTAAAAAGGGAAAAGGAAATAATCGCGTCTCCTCGAACAAAATCGTGGGAAAAATTATACATCCAAAATGTTTGCACTTTGGATGCTGGATACCTAGTTATTTTAAATTTTACACAAAAATTGCATTTTTCTACATAACTAAATTTAGTATGGCATATTAATTCTGTGATTACGCAAAAGGCTATCAGATGCAATATGTCAAAATTTTAATGGGAATACCTTGCCATGTATATACCTTGAGATAGTTTTATTCTAGTATGCAACGACACATATGGTTTATGCTTGTATTATGGGATCTGTACTAGCTGTATGTTACAGGTATTACTAAGTTTTTAGCATTATTTTGAAACATTTTCGTGACTAGCACAATTTAGAGCAGAGGATTAGACTCGGATGATACAAGAGTGTTTTATTACATAAGCATGCGTGTACTCACTTTGTGTGTGTATATGGAAATGATGAATTTTGTTTGCTGCTTCAAGAACGTGTATCAACCGAGTATAAACAGATACAAAGACTGGTTTTTACGTCGTGTTAAGTCTCGAGTGTGTATCATCGTTTGTCAGGGGACTTAATAATTTTAAGTACTTGCAATACCGAAATTCATATGGAAATGCTTCCATAAAGTAACCTGAACATTAAAAGTTGGGAGGTGTTAAACTTATGTAGATGCATTTGTACACATATTCAGTGCCGTTATATATAGGCTAACCTAAAATATTTGCTCACTTGTATATACCTACTTGTACCAAGAATCGTAGGAATTCCAACATAAAAGTTTTTTCCTTGAAACTCTGTTTTAGGTGTCATACACATGAAATGAATTTCATTTCAAAATGAATGTCAAAAATTTTATACGAATTTTGGTATGTTGACATATATTTATATATACTTACATATACTACCTACTAGTATATCCAGGATGCAAGCGCTCTGTATGAGGTAGAAAAATATTTGCATACAGGTATAGTACGAGCTGGAGTACGGAAAGCGAAAAAAAAGAATAAATAAATATTTGATTCACCTGGTGCCTTGCATATATTAAAATGACCGAACTCAGTCGTGAGTCCTGCCTGTTTACTATATGTATGTCGGGTACTGGCTGAAATATCAGCCAATATCAGGTATGTCGTTCAGGGCTCTCATTTTATCCTATTTGTACAACACTAATTCTATTCCATATTTTTGTTTTTTGTTTTTTCTTTTTTTTTTCTCTCTCGAACGTATAGGTATTTATATCTACACAAAAAATCTGAACGAAATGGGCCAGGTATAAAAATTTAAATTCCTGTCGGTTCGTTCTGCATGAATTTTTCGTTAATCAATATCTGGCAAGCATTTTTATCATTTATATGCTAATTTTTGTGTGATATTAAGATAAAAAGTTGCCGTAAAAGTATTAAGTTTTAAATGACTGGGACTACTCAAATTATGCCATAGAATTTATTATAGAAAATTCTAGCCATAGATAAGTATGAAATTCAAGCAAGATAAAATATTTCAAGTGAGTATTTTTCGCAACAACATGCGGACTATTATCGTAAAGCTTTTTAAAGGTTTTTTTTTTTTAATTATTAAACTTTTCAGTTTGTTTTGTACACCAATTTTATGCAGCTTATTAGAAGCACAAAAGGAGAATAATTTGTTGAATGAACTTTTGTTACATATAAATTTGTAAATATGTCTTCCTTGTGTTATTTATAAAATCTTCTGATGAAATACAAAACAGAAAATTTTATGCTACCTATAGTAAAAATAAAAAAAAAAAACATTTTTGCGTTGTGTGCTGTTGGCCGTTTCCTAGGAAATTGTTGGTCGAAAAAAGTTTTTGTAATACCTCGAAACCTTTTTCTCAGATTGTAATTCTACTAGGACTTAATTATGAAAAGAGGAGCTGCCAGATTCTAAGCAGAAAGAGAATGCAATTTTGGTACATTTCAAAAGTGTTTTTATTCAGGAAAAATGCTTATATTTTAGACTAATATTTGTAAATTAAATTCTTATTTATTTAGTTTATTTGGCTTCAATTCTACCAATATATTGTAAAGACTAATTTCAAGTCAGGACCTCGATCTGTCTTTGGCAAGTGGTCAAAACGCAATGCCTAAATGTAAGATTCAAGACTGCCTGAATGCTCGAGACATAGCTGAAAAATGCACAGAGTAAATGGGAGGTTGAAAAAAATGCGTAGCGGTTCCGGATCTGGAACTGATTGTATTTGTTTTATAACACCAAGGCAGAGGGCTAATCAGCTGACTGTGTTGACACATGTCAATATACGTGTGAGTGACTAGCAACCATTGAATAAATTAATAAGGAAGCGGCATATCGAGGGAAAGCGTAAGCCATTCGGTGACAGGAATTTAAAATGGATTAGTGAAATATGACATTACTCAAATAAACAAATCGCACATGATCTTAAATATTTTAAATATCTTAAATCACGAATACTTATAAAATAATATGATGTATATTTTTAAATATGTATTGCCTAGAAAACAATTTTCCGTCGGAGTTTCAGCGATTGTTTCTGCAACATTGCATCGCATGTTAAATATGTAAATAACTTAATGACTTTAATTTCACAAATCACTGAACTTAATAAAACTATACAATTTCAAATATATAACATTTATTAATATCATTAAATTTGAAAAAGTTTCACTGAACTCCCGGAACTCAGAAACGTTAAAGCAAGTTCAACCAAATTCAATCTGACTGCTATGGAGCGCCTTATTCACGTATACTGTATACCCTCAACTCAAGGCCGTATATATGGGGTGGGTTTGAAGGGTTCAAACCCCCTCCATCGGTGTAGCCTGCACTTTCGTTAATCTGAAAAGCCAAATTCTTACCCACAATTCTTTATAATGTAGCGGCTCACAACAATTGCTTTTGTCATTTTATATCTTTCCTCCGTGGCCCTTTCAGACATGGCTGGCAATAATTAAGTAAAAAAAGACTTAAGTACTACTTAAAGTACATTTTCGTTACTTAAGACTTATTACTCAATACTTTTGAAATGCCTTACTTGAACAGAAGTACTATTGCTTCTATTTACTTGTACTAAAGACTTAGTTTTGTACTTAAGTATCAAGATTTTTACTTAAGTATTTCTGAGTCTTTTAAGTATCTACAAATATCTAACTCTTCGTAGAAAAGCAAACACAATCTCTAGCGCAACTCCTTTTTTGTTGAGTTTTACAGCACGCAAAGAACTTTCAAAGCACACGCGTCAAGGCAGAACCTAAGCCAAACTAATAACATGTAGAACAAAAACCAGTATCATCTCGCTCGAATATAAAATCGACGATGCCTCGACCTGATGTAGGGAAGGCCTCAATTTTGTCTTAGAAATTTACTGGAAACATTTGCCATAGAATTTTTATGCATTATTGGAGGTGACAATGGGTGCTTGGGCGGACCTCTAATAGTTTTTATGAGTGTAGCAATGAGAGGTGAAAGTTTTACTCTGCGTGCAGCACCGAAAACTACAAAAAACTATAAATAGTAGCCACTGGTTACTATATACATATTATAGTTTTCAAAATGTATTTATTTATTAATATCTATTAACTGAACTCTATACACTTCATTATATTACTGCCAACGTACAAAGATTCTAAAAAAGTACTGTAAAAGGTAAGTATTTAGTACTATTTATAAACTTAGTACTTAGTTACAAGTACTTTTCATACATACGGTACTTGTACTTTAACTGAAGTACATTTTCTTTGGTACTTGCCCAGCTCTGCTTTCAGATAGAGCAACTTTAGGAAAAACGAGTACTAAATAGAGAAAGAAAATAATCAGTACAGTATGGTTGTACGTATAATTACATCAGTAGATGGTGCCCTGGTAGAAATTGCTCATAGTTTGACCTTGTCTCTTGTCCCTCAAGTGGCGGGGACTATGTAAGCCAATACTAATTTGACTGAAAGCATCAAGGTGTTTGCAATTAATGAAGAAACATATAGAAGATAAATAAGTCCCGATGAGCCTTCCGATGAGCGTTCATTAAAACTCATTGAAGAGCTAATTGAATATCATGAAACTGCTCCCTATATAGGTACTAAACCAAGAATAAATAAATATTAATTTTTGTCATCACCGTGTCAGATGACATTCTACTAGATAAATTTGAATTAATTTTTGTGATTTATCGGATTTTAAGTAAAATTTTTAAATTATTGCTTTCAAATTAATTATTTGTTTTGCTCTTGCGTGGATAAACTGTCGCCCACGCTATGCCCAAATCCTTACGGTTCAGCGTCTCAGAGTTTGGTTTGCAGTCAGAGTTTGAATTCGGAAAAATATATGAAATCAATCTTAAAATCAAATTCTCATTTATGAACTCATCATGATACTCATTGACATGTTCATTAATAAGCTTATCGTGACACTCATTGACATGCTCATTAATAAGCTCATCGTGACACTCATTATGTACTCACCGAAGTGCTCATAGAATATTGTAAAATGCACAATAGGGAAGAAAAGTATACATTTCTGAATAGGTGAAAGAGATGCAATATCTTATGCACGCTATCTGTGAAAAAGTAAATAAATGATTTTTCCCGGTTTTGATTCAAACTCGAATGAATTTCATCAGGACATTCATCTCATTACTCATAAGAAGCTCATTGATGAGCTCATCATGATTTGTCTACCAGGGTAGCTTATACTTCGATACACCATAGCTTAATCATAGTGGTATTTTAAATTGTGTTCACATTTTAAATGGAATATTAAGTCTTAAGTTTAATCTGTTTTTCGTCCTTAAAACAACAACTTTTGTTGTAAATAATTAAAATATGGTAACTAATATTTTCCATGATTTTATTTAAATACCTTAAAAATTTATTTGTTTCCTTTTTAAGAGATTTTAGATAATTACATAGTTATATCTAAAATGCCATTAGAAATAAAATTCGTTATCTGATTAATTTTTTTAAATTGCTTTTTTTGGCCCCGCCAATAAAATCGCTCTGCTAAGCGTTCATCGAAATGTTAAAATTGACGGCAAGAAGGAAGAAACAACATTTAATTCTGTAATTATTGTTTTTTTTTATAAAAAGTGGTTTATAATTTTTTTTCTTGGAATATAAATAAGGGTTAAACAACACGTTTTCAAACATAACTTTTTAAATTTCTGCAGACCCACGGAACCTTAATTGAGAATTATCGCGAACTCAATTATGTTAATACATATATAGCACTTATAGATGATTAGAATTTTTCGATTCAATTGGAATGTCATCATAAGTTATATACTTAATAAATCAATTATATTACATTTACATGAAATTCCGATTATTAAGTTCAGATTAATTCTCAGTTATTCTTTTGTTTCTAGAGGGTATTAATTACTGGGCTAAACCCCTCCCATTCGTGATCTATATATACGCCCTTGTATACCCTGCTTCCTTATTTGTTATTTTTATTCATGCTAGCAACCGATATCTGTGCAATTTGTAACTTTTTTTATAAATATATTTGCTTATATTCGTTTATTTAAATATTGCGTTTTTTCTTTTTTAAGAGTCGGATATGGAACTATGATGTAATTTTGATTTTGGTTATTTTCTCAGATTGTAATATTGTAAATATTGTAAATATTGTAATATTGTTACGGGCGTGGCCTTAGTTCGTTATTTAAAACACAATATTTCAGATATAATTCAAAAGTTCTTTCTTTATTTAACTTTACTGTTTACTCTCACAAATTCACAAATAATTATCAAACCAACTCTTTATAGTTATGGCTAGTACTGTACTTCTAATTATCGCAATCCAAGTAGTTTACTTCGTTCACTTCACGAAATAATACTGCCTCCTGGATGTGAGTAGCGCCGTATTTATACTCTACAAATTATCCTAGAACCTTCCTGAATATTCCGTTCTCCAAACCCAGTTTACTAGGATGTCACTAACCTAAAGTTGTTTCCATTTCCACTAGATGTCGCTTGTTTCACTTTGTGGCGCGTAACAATATGTTTGTTTACGTTTTCCTGGTTTTTGTTTGTTTGATTATTTTTAGGAATTTATTATGCTTTTGTTGCACAAAATGTTTTGAGTGTCTTCAAATAAAATTAACTTTTATGTTCACACACCAAATATGATTTTTTTTATTATTATTAGTGTTTGTGTCATTGCAGAAATATCAATCCGTTCGTCCTATTTAAGTCTATCGATGGATTTTTAACGCTGAAATAGTGCAATAAGAATATTTTGAAAAATTCATAATAAGACTGTCAAAATATCATATCCAACGTACACATCCATTGATACATGAAGTATCTACGTATTTCAAAGAAACCTGATAAGTAGGAATATGTTGGATTTTTTGTTTTTTTTTGTTTTTGTATTATTTTTACTGAAAACTGTGCGTATAACAAATAGGCTGATTGCAAGATATAAAAGACTTCCTTTCTTTACGACGTCGGTTTGGTGTACATGTTTGAGTAGGATATGAAAAAAAATTCCAATAACTACAGAATGTCCATATGAAATCCATCATACAAATTAGGCGCAGCTTTCAGATCGAATAGTTTTCCAATCATGCGCTCTAAATTAGTTTTAGTGATAAAGTTTCGGTTTTTTCAGATCTCAAAAGTCTCATAGGATCAATATTTTGGGAACTTCGAGTCTCTTTTGTTTTAATTTTTCTTATTTTTGGTAAATTTTACAGAAAATATGCTTATTATGAAAATATCTACAATTTCATGACATTAATTTTGTATTTCGGTTTAAATATTCAAATTGAGATCAAATAGCGTTCATTTGAAATTAATAAAAGCATCGACATTTTTAACTTCGGGAATAATTGTATCACGAGTCTTACAAAAAAGAAATTACAAGTGATTTACTGTTGGTTATTTTGAAAAAGTGCAGTGAAATTTTGTTTTTCGGAAGAAATTTTACATAATCGAGACTTCGGGGTCGGTGTTGTTCTTATATATCATAAATTATGAGTGAGTCTCGATTAAATAAAATCTCTCCCAAAAAACAAAATTTCACTATTACTAACTATAAATCAGTTTTAATTATTTTTTTATTAAATAAAATCACTGAAAGAAGACTAGATATTTAATAATCTAAGATTTTCGTACAATCAGAAATGTCAAACTGACACAAAATAAGGCGAAGCCCTCTTGTCATTTCCCCCTTGTGTCGACATGTATAAATGCTTGTCACACTTACATGAACTTGAAACAAAAGAGCCTCTTCTAATTTAATATATAATCTAAGATCACGAATTATAGCAGTCTAATTAACGCTCGCTTTTGTCATACTGAAACTGTTTTCAAGAAAAAAATCCACTATGACATTAACCAAAATAACGAGTTCAGACATTTTTTAATTTGATTTGCTCATTATGAACTATACGGTTCTAACGTTTCCTTTACTTATAAAATGTTTGCTTCCTTAATAAGCCAATTATTAACCACATAAGCAAGAGTAGCTAATAATTTTCCAGCGAAAAACCAAAACCTTTTTGTCGTCACTTTGCAATATGCCAAGCTGCAGTCATCTCCAGAAAATCAAGCAATTTCCTGTAAAAGAGCAACGATTTGTGAAAATAATCGGAAAAGTCATTAGTCTTAGCTTCCGGGGAAAAAAGTCAACTGCAGCATTCCCTCAATGCGACCTCCAATGTTTGTGTCTTAAAATCACATCAATTTCATTCGCTCAGTCCTGCATCAGTCCCTAACTCTATTTAACCTTTTGGTCTTTAGCCAGTCGCCACTTAGAAAGGACGAAAAGAAGTAATAAAGCTGCCAGGAGAAAAGAACTAACCGAATCCTCCCCGTCGACAGCCGTAACGAGCTTTTAATTTAGCGAAATTTCGAGGAAAATTCAACATACTTAACGACAACAAAAGGGGTTAAGCCATAAAAACAAGGGAATCAAATCCTGCGGTTGCCTTTTGGCATGCCCTGCTGTCGGTACGTCGGGACGGTCTGTATCAATCATTACCGCGCAATGGAAAACATCAATAAAAATTACGTAATTCGCCTCAGAAGATATTGCATCAAGGAAAACATCCAGTCTTGGATGTTTTCATTGATTATCATAAGATAAATTGGAAAGAGAAATATTCGTCTTAAAGTTTTCCAACCATCTATCCATCCATCCATCCGACCATCCGATCCATCCATTCCATACGTCTGTTATATGGTATATCCGTTAGCATGGTTCAGTTGCAACTCTGGGACTCTCCTCATCCTTGATCCAGTTGCTTTGATATAAATTGTATAGCCAACGTTTCACCCTGCTCATATCTGTCGAATGTCCCAGTTCTTTGATGGATGAAAGAAAATATTGAATGATAATGAAGATTACTTTGCTGATTGATTCCCAATTGGGAGAAGTTGACAGGAATCCAACGATGGGTCTTACATACTTCCCAATCGCATCCAAAACTAAGGGAGATTTACTCAGAGCTCAGCTATGTTATTACTGTTCTGCTTTCGTAGAGTTGGAGTTCCTTAAACAAAAACAAAAAGAAAAGGATACAGGGCAATTCATGGTGAAATTTTGTCTTTGGAAATCGAGAATACCTGTGTAACCCACGAAATTAGAGAATCCCCAGAGAGTCTTGTTGCCAAGAACTTCTAAGCAACTGCAGTTGTTCGAGTTGAGCTGTGCTCAGTACTGTAATTAACTGCCAGGGAAGGTAAAATGTCCCTTTACCACTAAATGATATACAATAATAGCACTCCAGAGATATTCCATAAGGATTTCAACTCGTATACATATATGCCCGGGATTTCTGATTTGTGCATAACTTGATCAATATTCATTTGGCAAAGGATCCATACAATGTGCATATGAGCCTTTGAGGAGCGCTCTCTGGATTTATGATAATTAAAGTGAATACTGCCAAAGCTATTCCAATGTTGATCTGCAGCTTTGAGGTAATAAATTCCGGCAAATTGTTAATTTGTGTTTGTTAATACCTCGAAAACCGGAATTTACATTTTGTAAAATTGGAACAATCGGCGGCAACGGGACGGGGGATATGAATAAATGAATGAATGGATGGAAGGGAGTGAGAAGATTTATCGGCAGGAAGTGAATTTAATGAAAATTTTTGTATCAAAACCTTTTGTTGCCGGCTGTTCGCCTGTTTATTTACGTCACTCGAAATCCTGGAATATATGAGATATTATTTTTGTTCATTTTAAAATTCCCCAGGGTGTGGCGGAGATTTCAATTACCACAGTAGAAATGAAAAAATATACAAAAATTAAAGCTCAAAGTGATAATTTTATATCCTAGATGAAATCATAGGGTAGGTATACTAAGTTTGTCATTCCATTTGTAACACCTAGAAATAATGAGGATAGACCAAAATGGATTAGACACCCATGCATAAAATTAAAAGTTATTTTGATTTTTGCATGTCTGTCCGTCTGTCCATCATCACGATAACTACTCGAGAACGCGTGTACTTAGAAAGCTGAAATTTTGTACTGTGATTTTTTTTTTAAAAAAAAGTAAAATTAAGTTCGAAATGGGACAAATCGAGTAACTCCTTCGTAGCGTTGCCATACAAAAATTTTGTTTTTCACAACATATTTGGACACTACCTTAAAACTCGTCAACCTCATGTACATGGTGCTTTCATAAAAATAGTAAATACAATTTCAAATATGGACTAAATCGAGCATCCCCTTCTTGGTGTTGCCATATAAAAGTTTTGATTTTTTACATATCACGTGAAACCTATCAGTCCTAGACGTTTTTATTGTACTGAAAAGTTCTTCAGAATACGAAATCCTATAAAATTGGTTTTAATCATTTTTTCTGTCCGACGAACCGTTCTAGACATATGTATATGCGAAAAACCACTTCAAAAATTAAACTTGCACAGATGGGTGACCAGGCGAATATTCATCTAGCGTATCATAAGAATTGGTCTTAGACCAATTCTAGCTTTTTTACTTGTTAATTATTGCACTTTATGGAAAAACTTGAAGCTAAATAAGTTCCCCAGAAATATCCCTTCTGGTGTCCATTCAGGTCCGGATTTATGGGGGAGGCACCCGGCCCGGGCGCTAGTTTTAAGGGGGTGGCAATACGACGAACTTCTTAACTCATAACTAAACGAAAAAAAATAAAGTTACAAGATTTTAATGTAATCAAAAGAATTTTTTGTTGGCACTTGGTGATGATGATCTTTGAGATCGAAACGCGTTAGGCATCAATTAAATTTAAATAAACCATTTTATATATTTTCTGTGAAACATAACAAGGGTTTTAGTTTCCCTTAATTGAAAGTTACAAGAATTGGGTAATTTTTTCAGACCCTACTTCACACTTCAGTCCTCTTTCCGGAATCTGAAGCTCCTTTGCTGACATCATATTTTGAATCGTGCTTATATACAGCCAGTCAATTTACTTTCTATTAAATTTAAGTCTGTAAGCCTCTGTAAGCTAATTCATCTAAAAATTCTGCTAAATCCTCAAATTGTACCTTTGTATCATATATGAAATGAATTCAAAAATTGTACAAATGTACTAAGATGGCTGGTAACCCTATGTTGCCCATCATCTACCAATCCTATCTAAAATGTAGACAGAATATAAGAGAGTAGGATCAAGCACAGCGGCTAAAATAAATAACCGCCCAAGTGCGAGTCGGATTCGTGCACGAAAGGTTCCGTACCACCAAAATTTAACAGTATGTAGTTGTTGTTATATCGCCAATAGAAAAACACAGTCTGTGAAAATTTCAACTGTCTACCTATTCCGGTTCATGAGATACAACCTGGTGACGGACGGACAGCGAAGTCTTAGTAATAGGGTTCCCGTTGTAACCCTTTGGGTACGAAACCCTAAAAACTAATCTCTTACATAATAAAAATTTTAATTAGTATTCTTTGTGTTAATAAAATTAAGTGTCTTTGTAATAATGATACGATTCTTTACTTTCCTTTTATTTTAAAACAGTTTGAGATTCAAACGACAATTAAGATCTATAATAGATCTTAATTTTTGTGTGAATTTCAAATTCTTTTTATTTAACAATTATTCTGTTTCAAATTCAAATTGTTTTTAATAATTCTGGTTCTAGTTCCAGGGTATGCAGTATATAATAGGTCATCTATCATTTATGTACATATGGTGCCTAGTATACCCTGGAACTGTAATATAATATGCCCCAAATAAAGATTGTTGCTAGAGGGGGCGTCTTTGCCCCCTCCGAAAACTTCCTAGATGCGGCACTGTACG
This sequence comes from Dioctria linearis, assembly GCA_963930735.1. NCBI lineage: Eukaryota > Metazoa > Arthropoda > Insecta > Diptera > Asilidae > Dioctria > Dioctria linearis. Next base: position 26,539,796 of record OZ005741.1, read on the forward strand.
ATTAAGACAGAATATTCCTCTCTTAAAGCCTAGTTGACATTATACTGATTGACCAGCGCTGATGCATCAGCATTTGGTGTCCCAGCACACTAATGTTTTTTACATTATACGGTTGTAAAAGCACAAGTTAGTACCTACTATCAAAAATGGCTACTAGTTGTGCTCTATTCTATTGCTAATGTCTTTATTTTTATAATCTTTTAATTTGTAATTCCGCAAACATTCAAATTTTTTTATATAGTTTAATTAAACTTTGACATTTCAGTTTCACTCCACTTTATTGCAGTAGCAGTCATGTTTTCTAATCAATTATTTCGTGCTGATAGCATAAAAGTTAAACTCGTTTGACTTTTTCGATGCTGGTAAAATCAGCACGTGTGAAGTGCTGGTGCCATCAGCATTGGTATTGACACGTGCTAATAATGCGCTGATTCTAGCTGCTGGTGCATCAGCGCTGGTCAATCAGCATAATGTCAACTAGGCTTAAAGGAAATCTACACAGAATCTGTCTTGATGATAATGCAGAACTTATAGAGCATGAAGGGGGGAGACCGAAACAATGTCACACTGTTTTTTATCATTACCATTTTTGTTTTATATTGCTAATCCAAGATCAGCTTATATGATGCAAGGCACAGCATGACAAGAAGGAGATAAGAAAAGATTTAGGTGTCTTGAGGAGAGGGGCGGATGTGCTAATGTTTGTCACTCTTGAAGCTACGCAGATTATAGGCCCGAAGGAAGACAGAAGTTGGTAGATTGTTCCACATTCACAAAATTCAAGATAAAAAAAAATCATCGCTAAATTTTACTATACTGTCGGAAATATTACTTTGAGGGATGAAAAGATGTGTGTAACCTGCAGCGCGAATATTGCATACAAGAAATTATCCACAACGGAGCAGACTATAGAAATTTCATCAGAACAGCTAACTGCAAAAGGTGTCCGACATTGCGGAGGTGCTTGAATAAGTCCATATAAGGTATTGTTACATCGCCTACGAGCTTGTGGACAGTATCTAATGAAGCTAAGGCTGTGCGACCAGCCATATATGGGAATTCTATTCTATTCTAGGTCTAATATAGAGCTTGTAGAGGAGCGAAAGATTCAGCGGAGTGAAATATTTTGTGCACGTTTTCAAAAATAGAAAACTTTTCTTGATCGTTCTTTGTCAACAGAGAAGATGTGATCTGTTAATTTACTTTACTTGCTTAATTAATTGGAAATATTAATGCCAAGAATTTATCATTGATAACCGCCGACTGTACTTGGCATGTTCAGTACTATTTCCAATGTTTTTGATTCGAGTATATTTCGAAAAAGATAAAGCTAATTTACTCGACTTGTTTCTAACATCTCATCCTAACAAATATTCCATCTCAGTCAGCTCTCCTCTCGGAAATTCAGACCGTTGTTTAATCACGGCTCAACTTACCACCTCAAACCTGTGCCGCCCTACCTCTCCACCTATACAAGTACGCTTCTTTGGCACTATAAAAATGCTGATTAGGAAAGTCTCAATAAGTATCTTAGAGAAATTGATTGGTCGGTCTGTTTTGCTTCGAGGTATGTTGATGAATGCACATTAGAATTTAGTAACATACTAAATCTTGGACTCCGTGAATGCATTCCGTATTTTTACAGCAGATCTCAACAACAGCATAATCGCTCCTGGTTTAACGATAAGTCCAACCAAGCTATAAAAGTGAAAGTGTCGGCTTTTCGCGCCTATCAATTGCATCCATGTCCGGAACTGAAACAAGTCTACAAGACTGCACGGAACACCTGCAAGTCCATTATCCAGAGAGAAAAATTTCTTTCTGGCCAGAATATTAGACAAAAAATCTTGGTAAGCCGCAAAGGTAGCAAAGGTTTCTGGTCCCTGGTCAAAACCATCAGGAACAACTTCACCACTTCCTCTATACCTTCACTACTTAATAATGGTGAAGTGATTGTTGACTCCCTCGATAAAGCTAATATTTTAGCTGCTAGATTTGCTTCAAATTCTTGTCTTCCATTCACTACACAAACACCTCTTTTGCATCGCCCGTGTGAATGTGTACAAGATCCAATACACGTTCGTACGAGAGATGTGTTCAGGGTCCTTAAAGGGGATCAACGTCTCCAAAGCCGCACGTCCTGATGGTTTTTCGCCCCTGTTAATTAAAAGCTGTACCTCTTCCTTCGCTAAACCTCTGCGCAAACTATTCTACTTGTCTCATTCGACAGGAAAATTCCCAACTGTTTGGAAACTAGCTCACGTTCAACCTATTCCCAAGAAAGAAGAATAGATATTTCAATGGCCTTTGATAGAGTCTGGCATCCAGCCCATTTAGCCAAACTTAAAGCACTTGGTCTCTCTCCTCCTCTTCTATTATGGATTGAAAGTTTCCTATCTAGTCGCCAAATACGCGTTGTATTAGATGGCGATACATCTGAATCGCATCCCATAAATGCCGGTGTGCCTCAAGGCTCTGTTATCTCTCCAACTCTCTTTTTAATTTTCACTAATGATCTGCTTTCCCTTACTTTCAATCTCATCCACAGTTTCGCAGATGACAGTACTCTTGATTTCTCTTACTCCTTTGGCACTCTTGCGGACTCCAGGGGAATGCCGCAAGTATTAAACGAGATTGCATGACTAGATCATTGAATAACGATCTTAGCAATATCCTCGCTTGGGGCAAAGCGAATCGCGTCGAATTCAATGCATCTAAGACCCAAAGCTATCTCATCACATTAAAACAAGATCATAACTTAACCACACCCGTTTCTTTTTATGGATCATTAATTTCTGATTGACCGACACTAAGCATTCTTGGCATTAATATTTCCAGTAAGTTAAACTGGACACATCACATCTTCTCTGTTGCCAAAGAAGCATCGAAATCTCTTGGATTTCTGAAAAGGTGTAAGAAATATTTCAGCGCGTCAAATCTAGCGCTCCTCTACAAGTCCTACATTAGACCTAGAATGGAATACAACTCCCATATATTGGCCGGGGCTGGTCGCACAGCCTTAGCTTCATTGGATATTGTCCAAAAGAGAGCCTTCAAGCTCATTGGCGATTTGGTAATAACTTGTCATATCGACTCATTCGAGCACCGCCGCAATGTTGGAAGCCTTTCGCTATATGCATGGTCAATGTTCTGATGAAATATCTAGTCTAATACCTTGTAGAATGATTCCTGCACGCAAAACTCGCGCTACAAATCGCACACATCCTTTAACCCTTCAAATTACTTTCGGTCGTGCAGTAAAATTCCGTGATGATTTTTTATCAAGAACAGTGCGAATGTGGAACAGTTAACCATCTTCTCTTTTGCCGCGGGTTTACAATCTGAGAAAGTTCAAGATTACATACATTGGCGCTTCCGTCACTTTTCTCATGTCCCCTCATCCTTTCCCTATTTCTTTTCTGCCATGCTGTGCTTTGCCTCATAGGGTATCCCTTGAGCTTGGCTTAATAATATAAAAAAAAAAAGTACCAAACAGCAACACGAATAGAAAATAGCCTGTGTTATTTCTAAAGAAAATATGTTTGTTTTGTCATTTGATACACCAAAGTCAAAAATAAAGAGGAAAAAATTAATATTCACTGTCGAGCTGCTGGGATGGGAGGTAACTGACGAATTCTGCACTGATCAACTGCTAGTGCTATCTATCGGCCGGCAGCGAAAAGGCTGAAACAGATTACATGAATTTGAATTATCGTGACGCGTTTTGAAACAGTTTGCAATACGGTTTAAAATAGCGGTTTTATATTGGTACTACATATTTTGACGTGAAGTTGCCTACCACAAACAATTATTTTTTTTGTTGGCATCACTGAAAGTGAGCAGCAAATTTAGGAGTAGAAATGACTACCTACGTAGGAAATACTTTTGCCGCACTGTCGTGCTGCAGCCTCTTCGTGTTGCGCAATAAGGAACAAATATTTTCTAATCTTTTGCAACATTGTCGCGCCGTGCACTAAACTATAATCTATTTCAGCCTGTATAACGTGGCGCTACAATATCGGTATGCAATTTGCCGCGTTGTCGACTGGAACTGGTATCTGGCAGCTTCTATGGTATGGACTAGAAGTTCTGATCGGTGCCGAGGTTGATAGTAGTCTGTTTTTACTGGTCTGATGACCCCTTATTAATACGGATTCGGACATTGTTAGAGCCACAGATAGCTGTAACTGCGTACATGTTTTTCGAATAGAATTTATGACGCAGTAAATGATCTCAAATTGGATTGCTTACTGAATTGTAAAAAAAGCTACCCCAAATAATACACAAACAAAAATTTTAATATTCTAATAAATAATAATAATAACACAATTTTTATCAAGTACTATTTATAATAAAAATTATATAAATAAATTCTAAATTTAATGCACTAATCTGCCAAAATAGTTACTATAAATTAATTTTATTCTTAACAAAAAAAATAAATGGCCCTTTCGTACTAAAATATTTAATAATTCAAAGAAAGAATAAAACTAAATGAAAACTATAAGCACAGATTTGCTCTACTTCCTAATCTCTGTTCAAATACCACAATTACTTCCATTGCCCAAGATAAATTGAAATTACTTCTTTTTTTCTAGCCCATATGAATCCGGACCATGTCCATTTCGATAAAGAACTCAATAAATCGAATATAATACAACACCTGTCCACGATAATTTATACTCAGCCGTTGTCTTTGATGTCATGGAAATCCTTGATGCTCACTGAACTCTTGTGTAATCCTTCAGCCCAAGTTCATTCGTTCAGCTCGATGCACGTTCAGCAGAGACCTCAGTTCAAAGTGAATATATTACCGAAGTCAAGTGCAAATTGAATTATGCTAGTATTGTTGTCTGGTTATCCTCCTTGTAGTTTCCCTTGATCAGCCTAGCGCGTGCTCATGCAATCAGACTACACCACACCACATTTGTCCTAACTAAACCCTTCTTCCTTGATTGTAAGGGGGTGTATAGATAGGCGCAAGCTTCTATAGCTGGATATTGTTGCCGTTGTTTGCCAGTCGTTCTTTATTACTCTATTCTTGCTTCTCTTATATCCCACTATATAGGCACATCCCATGTTTACAAAAGCCGGAGCACATACATATGAAGCTTACTTCAGGGTAAATTTGTGATGATTCTAAATCGGGGTGAACTGAGAAAAACTGGAGCAAACGAGTACCGGAGTAGGTATGCCATGCACACCTGGAACATGGGTATATGTATATAGCCTCTACTCCCATTGCTGTTCCTAGTATTACTACAGTTGCTATCATTGAGATTATGAAAATGAAGGTTTAGGATGAAATTGGACAATAAGCCATAATAGCCTATGCCATCAAGGAATACATTCGTAGGAAAAGTTGCAAGCAGCAGCTCAAGTACTCCGAAGTAACGACGTCCATAAATAGAAGGTGATTTGTATTCCGTTCGCAAAACCCGCATTTACTGTCACGTTTGTCAAATCCAATAAAAGGGCTTTCATGTAGCTCTCTGCATAAGCTTCTTTCTCGCCATGAGATTTTTTCCTGGCTGGCTTCATTGTAGTACCTACTGCTGCTCTTCCTGCTCGGGAATTGAAAATGCACTCGACTTGAAAGCACTTTACTATATATGACAGTTTGATTAGGAGAAGTGAAAGTGGCATCAGAGCTAAGTGTTAAAGAATTGCCCTCACATTTTACACTTTAATGATTTCTATGGTGGTCGGTGCAGTTAAACCGTAAAAAATAGTCGCATTTCAAAGTCTGATATATAAATCTATCTTTGCAGAGATGTGGCTATGCATTGAGGATGAAATTGTTGCTTTTCGTTTTGAAAATGTATTTTGAGATTAAAAATTTGATAATAATTTCAATTTTGAATATCTTAACACATTCTAAGAGATGACCGACAGAAAAGAAAAGAAACTACTGCCATCTCTTGGAAACAATAAGCCCCCGACAAGTAACTGTAATTAGCAGTATGATGGGGGCGTTCAGTGTTATTGGGACTTCAAAAAGGCCGCTCTTTTAAGTAACTATCTATCCATTCCTTTTGATCTGATCCGGGGCCCATACCAACAGCTTTCTCTTGATACTCTTTGAAAGCCACGACTTTTTTCTGGTTTTGCAAACTTTCAAACCAGCTGTGAATAGTCTGGATCTAGCACTTCGAGTAGAAATTGCAACCCCTTGTTGTTTACCGAAATCAGTTGCGAAGTCAGAAGACCTTTTTGTTTTTTTTTTTGTTCTTCTTAACTCGTTTTTCTTTCGAGAATCATGTTAACGCAATTGCAGATTCTCACTTGACTCATGACTTGACAGTCTAAGAGGACAATTTGGTCCATTTCATCTTCATTAATTTTTTGCATAGTACCTACTCAACACTATTATTAATAAAAAATATTTTTCATAAAAACTACTATTAAATACTTCCCTGTTTGATAAACCTTCACTTTTCAAGACCTCCTCTAGAAATAACACAAATCTCTAATATGAAACTCTAAATGAAGTTCAGAAAACAAAAATAGATCTAGATTTGACTACCTATAAGATTGCAAACGATATATGATGATAATTGCATATAACATTTTATGGCTCTACTTACCGACTTCTTCTTTAGGCTTTAAAATTTTATAACAATTTCAACTATTAAATTATCACCCTTAATGTCTGAAATTCCACATCATAGAAAATGTCGCACGATTTCTTTCCTAAGTACTAAATCCCTCATGTACACATCAACAAAAGAATTGTCTAAATTCCGCATTTAACGTCCTCCTTATCTAATCTACTATGAACATTTAATTCCAAGTATTGTTCCCCCCTCCCCTAATGGTCGTACCTAGTATAAATCTCAACAAGTATAATATCATTGAAAATTAGGAAAGATAAAATCATATGGACCACCTTATCTAGATTACCGTAACCATAAATCACTAGTTATCAGGATAATTGTTATATTAATTCAAGTACCGTCTTATCACCCTCCCCTCTCTCAACCGCGTCTAGAGCAATATAATCCCCAAAAAAAAATCTATTATCAAGTTGTGGTCCACAAAAAAACTTACAAGAATCAAAGTGGAAAACTGTATCGCCCTATGACGCAATAATTTAGCCCCTTTACGACTTATCGATGCGAAATGAAAGAAACACGTTCGCTTTGATTTCTCTACCAAACGTGGTTGTCTCCGTACCATATAGAATCTTATATAGCTCTTGTGGATATCCTAGCGTAGCACTAATATCAACATTCCCCATTGGAATAAACCGATCCTTCAGGAAAGGCAAGAAGATGAAGGCACACTAGCGCAAACCTGGCTCCCATAGCTGTTTACGTTTGTTCATTGAACGACTGCTATACGCACGGGAGGTAATCAAATTATGGGAACAAGCTGATACGTGCTTGAATGCTTGAAGTTTCAGACAGAAGGAATATACCCTCCAGAAATGGAAGATAGGGTGGTATTGTTGTTGGCTGGAAGGGGAACCGTAAATAAAAGGAACTGACATCCTATTTCTGGATGTTAACCAACCGTTTAATCTTTCATTCTCCCCATTTGGATTTGAGAAGGAAAGGAAGCTGCTGTATCTATTCGCCTCCCCTCCCCTGTTTCCTCTCTCTAAATGCCGTCAGCCGTTTGATACCAGACACTTCTCGTCGTGTCCTGATTTAACACCAATTGGCAATGGCAATTGATTTCGACATTTTTCTCAACAATCGTAGGACGTGAGGACTGACTGCCTATAAGGAGGTATCCAAAGTGGTTGATAATTGAACTACTGGTTGAAATTGACTCCTGCTATGGCTATTGTACTCTGTGGCTTCTTTGATTTAGAGAAAACAAATTTGATCTAAGGATGTTGATGTTGTTGGTGTAGGACATCATAAAAGAAATGATGGAGAAAAGAAATTCTGTTGTGAAGGCATGCAAACAATAGACAGGATGTGTTCTGGTAAGGACTTCATCGAATATGTATATGAATAACGTTAAACATCAAAAAGAACGGAGAGCTTTCAATCAACTTCCAAAACACCTCATTTTTATCCACAATGATGGAGCAAAAATATATATAATATCAGCCAGCCAAGGTGCACTCAAAGCGTAAATTGGTTTACCTTTGAATCCAACCTCGTCTGAAACTTACTTACTGTCTTGAAGCAACTAGCCGAAACAAATAAGGTTACACTGATATGTGTGACAGGACATGAAGGCATTAAGGGCAACGAAATTGAGGACCGCCTTGCAAAGGAAGGATTCAGAACTCTGTTTATTGGCTCTAAGTCTGCTTTTGGCCATCCAAAAAGTCACCTTTCGGCACAATTCAGACTTTGGGAGGATAGATCTAAATTGATACACTGGAAAAATATGCTGGGACAGGCGAAGAAATACATTTCAAGTTCGAATCGGCGCCGGGTTATGTCAAAAAGGATATTAAGCAGCAAATACAATGCGATGGACATCAGATATAAGTCTGAGTTGATGAACACTGATGACCGTCGCATTGTGTTTTCCGCTTTACAGGTCGCTATCACTAGAGGACAGGCGGAATCTCTGTCTGTATTCCCAATTTTAATAATACACTAATATCCAGAATGATGCGTGTTCGCTGTTATAGTGTCATTGATAAATTCTCAACAAACAAATTTTTCGAGAGTTCGTATCAACTAAGGGAAAAATATGTATATGAAAGCCAAAGAAAAATGTTCAAATGAAGAGAAAGAATTAAAAGTTGACCTTAAGTGTGAGGCAAACATGAAAAAGCCGATAAATCCACTTTTTACTTTTATTGTGCCTAATTTCGGGACACTATAGTTCAATCCAATCTAGCACATCCGATTGAAGCAAAAGTCGATAAATCCCCATGAAAAGAGGTATCTAAAATGTTATCGATTTTTTTTCGTGTAGTATTAACATCTTTAATTTTTTCTAAAATTATTGGTGTCTCATTTTCAAATATAAACACTGCTTCTAGTAACTGTAGGTGAGCCATTTGTGAAGAGTTCACTTAGGGGAAATCAAAAAGATTTCCCATTTCTTTTACAGGAAGACTTACTGAAATTTAGCGGCTAAGTCTGGCATTAAAGAAAGTCATCCCATGTAGACCAAACACTGTTTGATGGTTAAATCCACTTCAATTCTCGATATTATCATTTATGTGAGCGCATTCTACTATAGCACGCACGCACGAACTAGGGGCAACGAAAGTTAAATGTCAGATCAGAAAAGTCTGGAACCGTAGTGTCGACGGGTACCATGTGATACCTAGGAAAAGTAGCATTGGTATTGCGACCAGCCATTAATTAGATAGCAACCAACATACATCCTTAGCTGCCATAAACAAAAGGTGCGAATGTTGAACCAATCTTGAATTAATATCCGATGTGCAGCAGTCTGTTTTACATATTGGGCCTGATTCACTTTTTCATCCAGTCCAACGTTTCATATATGCCCAAAAATTTGATGAGGCATAATCTAAGTCAAAACTATCAGGACCTCTGAAGAGTATCTTTCGCCATACTTGCATGCCAACTAGAGTAGAACACAGTTCTCATATACATAGTCGAAATCATAACGCGCTTTCTTGTATTCCACGTGGATGATACTTTACATACTTTCAGCATTTATACCACGTGCTGAATTGGAAATCTTAAGGAACCAGATCTCATTCTTTCATAGACACCTCTAGGGATTACAATTCCATGACTATAACCGGTGGTAAAATTGAGTGAAACTCCAGCCCACGTTTTCAAAATGATGAAATTTTTTTAATGGGAAAATCTTCATGCAAATCAGAGTTTTTTTGGGGATTGTCATAAAGCTCGCCTAAATCTCAACCAATTCGGCGCGGTAGGAGTAAGGTAGTTCAAGTAGGTATCTATCACATGTCAAATAATCATTAATTTTGTGTTTCACAGCAAACTTTTAAATTAAATTAAATTTTTCGCCCAGCACCTTCTTTTTTTCTTTAGGAAAAATCTAATTCTCGTAGTATCATGCAGCCAATGACAGTGAATTTCATGACTCCATTCGAATCTTACTGTCAAACGGTGGCAGCTTGATGGAACGCGGAGCGCGGCGGCAACGGTAGTAGCGAAAGCATAGCAAAAAGTTGGGAGGGACATAATGAAAATTCCAAAATTGAATAATAAAATTTGCATAAAAAGGTGTGTGGGTTCGCTTCGCATTCAAAGAGACACGAGTAGAATTTAATTACGAAAGGTACGTCATTGTTTCCTTCTTTTCTGCTTCCACTTTGTTTTCTTTGCTAATATAAGATATGCCCTTCTCCACACACCGTTCTTCCTCCACCTATAAAACATCCCTTTTCGGACAGGTGAAAGGTTGACTTGACTCAAGAGGCATCCAATAATTTCTTTTTTCCTTTTCGAACATAATAAGAGCTTTCAAGTCTGAAACGCGGCAGCATGTGACCGAAAAGAATCTAATTAGACACTCGATTAACATAGAAATGGCTTTCGGATGGATTCTACGTGCTCCGCAAGGAGTTCTTCCCTACCAGATCTAGTGTCCGCCAACTGCCAAGTAACTTTATCGTTCTTGTTTTCGCTGAAGATGAAATGTGCGGCAGCGAAATGTTACTGATTATGTGATTTGTTGCTTGTTATCCCCTCGATGTTTGATGCTTTTAATCTTACCTCAGAGATGATGTTTGGAAAACTTACGAGACGGTCTGGACCTGTGTTGGAAATAAGTGAGTATAATAATATCCCGGCAGGATAGGAGGACTAACAACTTGTTCGGGGTAACTAACTCGATATGCATATACTTGGTATAGGCCTATACTGACAACTTCAGGAGCCAAGTAGAAGGTGGATGTAGAGAAGCTGGCTCATAGAGACTCCTTGAAGGAGTGGAACATAAAAAGATTGCAAACGGACGTTTTCGCAATGCAAATTAGAGAGAGAGAGATAGAGAGAGAGTAACAATGGAAAGTTGTAACGATTACTGTAAAACACTGGCTTAGCGATGGCAACAATACATCATGACATAATGTAAGTTATGAGGTGAAGTTTTATTGTTAGAAATGGCGGATTACGACTCTCGTAACAAGTAATTTCCATTAGGGTAGCTCTTAAGTCTTATAAATGGGCGTCAAATGAAATGTTGTAGGTTGTGCATTTACTTGCGAGAAGAATGTTAACGACGCACTACAATGACCATTATATGAGGCATGTATTAAGCCTGAAGGAGTCAGGCACTCATATAAATTTTTTGTTGACTTAAGAAAGACTTTTTTAATCGACTGAAGTGTGAGTGGGACTGCTTATGGAAATCTTGAGTTATATAGGAAATTTTTCTTTTATAATCACATAGCATAATGATCTTAATAGCAGATTTACGGTATAACGACTTGAATGCTTATATTAAACTGACCACAATATCTACCTACATCCATATTATTCCACACTCGTTTGAGGGTATAATACTTGGATTTGACTTTTAGTAATTGACGAAATCCTAATGCCATCGCCTTGAAGTCTTCTATAGCTACCATCTTAAAAATAGCCCGCACAACAGTATTCACAAAAGAAAAAAATGTTCTGGATAGCAAGTGATTCAGGAGGAGTATACAAACACTGTTAAACATGCACAGATCTCGGCTACTGTTTCCCAGGATTTCCAGAATGTTTTCAAAGTGAAACCACAACTCAGAGGTATATTTATAATGTATCTAGATCTCTTTACTATTTCTGATGATGTTACAATTTAAGTACGTTAGAGAGCAGGACTGGATTCATGCACAACGTAATAAACTGCAAACGTATTAACAAATACTTGATCAAATGGGATACGAACTGTGGGGCGGAGCCTGTTTTAAGCTTTCCTAGAATGCTAATCCAAAAATTGTATTATAATTCAATTATTTCTTCTAATTCTAATTACTATGTAATTTCAAGTATAATTGTAATTATAGCGCAAAGTTAATTACATTAAGATTTTATAATAATACCTACCATAACCAAAAGAATTTACAAAACTAACTATTTTGAAAACTTGTTCAAAACCAATCTTGATAAAAACTAAAAAGCTTTTTGGTTATTATTTTGATCACAAAAAAAAAATTACAGAAACAGTTTTGGCTGAATTCTTGAACATACCTAGTATAGTGCGTTTTATTTTTGAAAATTATCAAAATTTGGAACCGCAATTTGAAAAAATTTGCTAGCGATAACTTACCTAATTAAAAGTTGGAGCGACGGTGAATTGCTTTAAAATATTTTCGCTCGTCATAATTCCATTTCTTGTTCTATGACATAGGGCTAAACATTTATAATTAAATTGCTGGCTTCATATCATGTTATTCATTGGGCATTTAATTATTTCCGGAAGTACTAGTTACAGGATTCTCCCCGTGGTTGATTATAAGCAGTTATGTCACCAGTTATTGCAGTCCTTTAGGTCCTTTTTTTTTTGAAAATTTGAAATTTGAGAGGTAATTTTGAACACTATACTTTTAGTAATTCTTATCATTGTACCGGTCATGTTCTTTCTCAACAGTTTCAAATTCTGTCCCATTCAATTTTTAATATATTCATGTGGTTAATAACACCCGAAACGTTTTTTTCATACAGAAGGCACAGCTCTTTATCTTCCAAGGAAATTGTCTTTAAGGCTGAGTGAACAGTTGGTAGGTCATGCATTCACCTTCTGCATATAGCATACGGGGTCACTTCAAGAATTGATGTACAGCAATTTCAGTCGCAATATGTTCAGAGAGGGATGTCAGCTAGGTTCTGATATCTATAGTGACATAACTTCATATCAAATGAACACCACAGCACCAGTTCTGTCTGAACTGCAAGATGAGTTAAGTTTTCGTGGCACTCCAGTTTCCAAATTTAATAAAAATGAGCACATTTTATTGCTGGTTATCGATTTTCAACCAACCATCTTACACTTAACCAAAACGAAGAAAGGAGAAAATCGTGTCACTGCGCGACTCCCGCCCTACATAGTTCCTTGAGAAAATGGTGTACTGTCCTTGTCCCAACAACAACATCAACCAAACTCGAAATTCCTCCCTATATATATACGGGAGTATAAATATAGCTAGATTCCTAGCATACTGCTGCTACTGAGTTCAGTTCTGTTGGTGCTGCTGACTGCCTTAATCCATGTTCCACTTTATGGATTTTATTACAATCCACATCGATATCTCGAGCGACATCTTCAGTTGCTTATTGCTGTAATGTACAAGCACCCTTATTCCATACCCGGGAACCCTCCCGGGTTATGCCAGACGTAGTGTAGTACTATTAGGAGCCATGTACAGTGATAAAAGTTTGTATCTTTTGGGGGTAATTTTTTTTTCCATCGTTTTTTGCTTTTCTCTCCACCTCCACCCCTCTACTCCTACGCCGTACTCCTAGTATATTTGGTCGTATATTTTTGTTTGTTGGGCGAATGAATAAATCGCTTTCGATAACGATTACCATTCATGACTTTTAGAGGGCATCAATGGCTTTTGATAAATTGAAAAGATTTTTACCCTGAAAATGAAAGGGGAATGTTAATGTCTGGCATATATCAAGTTTTGCCGATGTTTGGGAGGGACACGTAGGGGTGGGTGGAAATTGATATCAGGTAAACAATTTAAGGTATATTTAGAGGCCGTTTTTTGACTTTTTCCCATTCTTTGAGACTAGAACAGAGAAAGTGATTTAGCTAAATTTATTTTGGGGAATTTGCACCATTCCTAAAATGTTTTCTTATTATACTCTAGATGAGATCCATAGGGTACCTATACTCAGTTTGTCACTTGTCCATTCCCAAGAAACAATTTTCCCAATTTTTGGTGATTGCAGGTGATGGGTTGTTTTATAAGGGGCATACAGAATGTTTCCTCTATGGTGGTCAGTAGAGCAGGTGGTGCTAGCCCTCACCTAGCCAAAAAAAAGATTGTATGCCAGCTTGGCGCGGGGGGGGGGGCATATCAACCGTTTCAGAGTTACAGGGTGATTAAGAAAAAAACTAGTTTTTCACAAAACATCCTGTATCTTAAAAAGTACATAGTGTACGGTCGCGGTTAAGAGGTCATTGTATACAGAGCTTCATGGCCTTTCCAACTGCTCAACCAGAGTTATGTTATGCGGGTCTAAACTAAAAATTTTGGATTGTATTACCTTTCTTTTTACTTGGCATTTTTTTTTTTTTTTTTTTTTTTTTTTTTTTTTTTTTTTTTTTTTTTGTAAATATGTGATTAACATAACCTTTTTTTATAAAAACTGTAAACTGGAGACTCTCTTCTTTAATTTGATGTATTACACCTATGCGCTAAATAGTTATTAGCTCATAACCCTTTCAGGTCATACCGAAATTAGACGATATTTTTTTAAATGAAGTGTTTTCAGTCACTTAGGGAACAATTATCTTGGAGAATAGGTTTGAGAATAGCTTTGAGCATAGCTTTGAGAATAAATTAAGAGCTAATAACTCTTTAACGGCTACATATACCACAAAAGGTATTTAGTTCAAAATAAACAGTAGAGTCTACAGTTTACAGTTTTTTATAAAAAAATGTTATGTTAATGACCTTTTGCAAAAATAAATATAGGTCAAAGTAAAAACAAGGGTAAGAAAATCGGAAATTTTTAGTTTAGACCACCTGAGCTGCCTGAGTATCAGGTTGGTTGACCATTTATTTAAAAGGCCATGAAGTTCTGCATACAATGAGGTCTTAACTGTGACCGTACGCCCTGTACTTTTTAAGATATAGGGTATTTTGTGAAAAACTAGCTTTTTTTCTTAATCACCCTGTAACTCCGAAACGGTTGATATGCCCTCCCCTGCCATATAATAGGTGAGTGTACTATAACCTCCAGTTTTACTGACAACCATGGAGGAAAGACCATGTATAATGGTTACTCTGTTATATAAGAACTTAAAGTAACCATTACTAGAAGGTATAGAAGAAAGTTTTATAATTGTTTTCATCATCACGTTTTATAACTAATTGGTAATAAGTGTTTATTGTGGCATCTGTTGTTACCCTTACATAACCCAACAGCATTCAGTAATGTTTGCGACTTTAATAAAAATTGGGAGCTTTCTGTAATACATATTCCAAGTATAAAATATCGAAAAAAATTTTGCTGGCCCTTGAGTCACTACGGTGATCGTTATAAAAACAAGTGACTCCTATAAAACTGTTTTCATTTATTTATGTCATTTTAGTAACATGCTGACTGTTATAAAAATCGGAGAAACCTATTTTTTTTAGCCGTTACACTAGCTTTACACCTTAATGAATTTCACTGAAATTTTACATAGAATCTTAATAGGGCGTTTTCACTACAACGAAATCACGTAATTTCACTGCTTCAGCATGATTTCGACGAAATCACCTTCGAAATCATCTCATTTTTGCGTAATTTCAATGAAATCACATCGGAAATCACGAAAATTTGCCCGAACGCACCCATTTTCAGTTTCCACTTTTTCTCAAACTGTATCATCTGATATTTGCTGTATACATTTGTCAATAAATTTCTAATAGGGCGTTTTTACTACATCAAAATCACGTAATTTTGATGAAGTGATTTCGAAATCACTGTAGATGTTTTCACTAGCGCTGAGATGATTTCGTTTTACAGGTGCTACACTTAAATACCAAAATGGCATGTAAAATAATTAATTACATAAACGAGACTTTTGTAATTAAAAGGATATATTGTCACATAAATAAATGTCAGCAACTAATAATATAATATTTAATTTAGTTTAAAATTTCTTCCTTAGAAATTTATTGACAAATGTATACAACAAATGTCAGATGAAACAGTTTGTGAAAAAGTGGAAACCGAAAATGAGCGCGTTCAGTCAAAATTTGGTGATTTCATTGAAATTACGCAAAAATGAAATGATTTCGATTTATTTTTTTGTACTGGAAATTACGTGATTTCGTCGAAATCATGCTGAAACAGCGAAATTACGTGATTTCGATGTAGTGAAAACGCCCTATAAGGAAGAAATTTGAAATTAAATTTAATAGTATTGTATTAATAGTTGCTGACATTTATGTCACAATATATCCTTTTAATTACAAAAGCCTTGTTTATGTAATTAATTATTTTACATGCCAATTTGATATTTAAGTGTAGCACCTGTCAAACAAAATCATCTCAGCGGTAGTGAAAACACCTACAGTGATTTCAAAATCACTTCATCAAAATTACGTGATTTCGATGTACTGAAAACGCATGAATGAGCATTTAGACATTTTAAAACTTTTGCAAGTCCATACATTTTTGGGCCACCTTAATGTCTATACACGCAATGGTCTTTCCTTTAGTTTCTTTTTCTTACTCGTAGGTTGGTACCTACGTTACATATAATTACTAAACTGAGCGAAATCGGACAACACCTATATATATATTGTTGCTCCATACAAAAATATCACTATCGTACATATAAGAGTATTTCGACATTGATTGAAAACTCTATCTATCTCGAGTTAAATCGAGTAGTAATTCTTTTGTAGGATTACCTTACGAAAATTTCGATTTTGCATGTATATTTGGATACTGGTTGAAAACATGCCGACAGAAAGTTCTCCAATTTTGGATGCAATATTCACACAGAAATTTCATGTGGGATATCGAAAATGGACTAAACCTGGCAACTCCATCATAGGTTCTATACACATCTGTATTCCGATTTTTTATATATAGAATACTACGAACACGGTCAGTCCCAGACGTTTTGAATTCCTATACTGAAGGCTTCTTCGAAGACCTAAGAAATTGGTTACTCTCCGAAAAACCATTCTAAAAAGAAATACGAAAAACCATTTTAACAATCTAACTTGCAAATTTTCAATACAGAGGCGGCTATATTTACGGACATTTATCTAAAGTATTGGGAAAATGGGTCCTAGACCAATTTTCATAACGTATTTCCTTGCTTTATTGTAAGGTTTTTGCTCTCTCTCGCTCTCTCTCTCTCTCTACCCATTATCTCTTGCGGCTATGAGCTGTTTACGTCTTTTTTGAATACTTCGAAACGTCAAATTTTTGTGTACCTACACCATTGTCTGGATAAAAAAAATTTCATGACAATAAAATTATCAGTCACAACGAGATAAATTATAATCAAAATTGAATAAAAGAAAAATTATCAGGGTAATCTTAACCTCGATTTTCATAGCATTCACAAAATAAATTAAATTTAAAACAACAATAAATAGATACTGTCCGATATGGAAGTTTACTCAACTCCAAAATTCAATAGCTCTATTAAAAATTCACACTTAAATTTGTATATAACTTTGCTACGTGCTAAAAAAAACTAGGTAATTCCAAGAAACTCTTGGTTTCCGCGTCATAATAGCTGGGTGGAGTTTAACAAAAAAAAAAAAAACATTCACTCGTAATCGATCCTTCAAAGAATTTTATGGAAAATCTCCAAAGCAAAAACACAATGAACTTTAAAATTACCGCATTTGCATTTCTCGCCATTATCATAGGCTTTCTGACGCCATCAAATCACTGTCAACAATTTTTTTCGAATATACCTTCCTAATTAGCAGTTCATAAACTCACGGCATTTATTGCACACAGCAATGATAATAAAAACTGTACACAAATCGCGATAAGCCAAGAAGTAATAATTATTGCTGTTATCAGGAAAGGAGGCCGCATCGATTTGAAATTTTAAAGACAGCTCAGGGTCGGGCGTATCACCTGTGAGAAGGTGCTATGTGATTGTGATTTAACTAGGTATAAATCACTTTATTGAAGTATTTTGAATTTTTTTTATTACCATAATTTTGAGATAATTATTATTATTTGGGTCATTAACATGATTATTGTGTGAATATTAGTCAAAATCTGATAACTTTTTACTCAGTTATCTCGTTGCATTGGCATTGGTAACAGAAGGTGAAAATGTTCAAAATTTAAATTTCACTGGAAAACTTATCAAAACTTATCTTGGTGGCGGTGCTCAACCTTCTAACTGATTCCTGGGATCAAATTAAAAGTGATCTTAAGTTGTTTTTGAATGGTAATTCTTATACTTTTTGTTTTGCATACACGTAACTGTATGAATGAATAAAAGTAGTGGCATTGGTTCCAATGATCAGACAAAGTTTAGAAAAAGAGTCACCTTTCGAAGAAATTCCAAATAACGAAAGAGACCTTGTTGTACAAAGAAGCACATTTTTGAGGCATGTTATAGTTCCTTTAGTTTATATAAAATTTCTAGAAGTCTTATAAGAGTTATTCAGTTTAATAGACCCGGAGCTGAGCCATAGTATTTACGGCGGCTCTGGCCAGAGTTTATATAAAAGTATTTGAAAATTTATAATGTTAATTTGTTCATTTAAGTACAAGCAGCCATTTTGTCATTTCTACATTGCAGATAAAAAAATATATGTCGGTTAAGCTAATTTTTAAATTGAAGATATATGGCCGTTTTAATTTTTATAAGAAGGGAAAATACATCAATTTAGGTAGATATGTAACATTTCCAAATTTTGCAATGTTACTTTTATGAATTACTATCAGCTAAGTGAAAATTTTAAATTTTGTCATGTTTAATTAAAATTCCTAAGTATTGCTTATTTTTGGAGTGGTCTATATTTTTTAGAAGTATCTATTATGATATTCACAGTAAAATTTTAACTGCAGCTGAATTTCACCACGTACATGCCCAAAAATTATACTTAATTCTAAAATGTCAAAATATTAGGCACATTATAAAAATACAATACAGGAACAAATATCGAAATTTTATGTCAAGCCAGGTTTCATAAATACATATTTACATTAAATTGTTTATAATGGTAACGAAAATTAATTGCTCTAACATTTCAATCACTAAATGAAATCAGTCTAGCAAATTTCCAAGCGTTGTGGGAAACGTTACCATCAAAATTATAAACAAAGTTTATAAAGATAACCGAAACATTACTGCAACTAGGGCTATGACCAAAATATATTAATCGAGAACACCCTAGGCTATATAGGAAGTTATATTAAGGTAACCAGAATATTTTTGTTACTCATTTTATAAAACTTATATTTGGATAACGTTACCTAAATCAAGTCACAGCAACCTTTATATAATCCTCCATTTAAGCTATATAAGGGGTTTGTAGTGGTCACAAAGAAGCTTCGAGTATCTACTAGTCTACATAACTCAAGTTATATAATTTGGTAAGGGAAACGGTTACTAATATCTAAAAAAAAATTGTTTCTTGAGGTTGTAACACATAGAAATAATGATGGGAGGCAAAATAGATTGGACAACTGTACATAATATTAAAAGTTATTTTGATTTTTGCATGTCCGTCCGTCCGTCTGTTCTTCTGTGCGTTCGTCTGTCCGTCTGTTCTGATTACTCGAGAGCTCGCTCACCTAGTGGCTAGTGAGCTAAAACTTTTTACAGTCTATTTAAAAAATATATAAATTTAGGCTCGAAAACGGGACAAATCGGGTAACTCTTGCGTAGCGTTGCCAACAAAAATTTCATTTTCCACTATATATTTGAAGTTTGAACTCTGCCTGAGAACGAGTCAACGTGAATAGTTGAAATTTTGCATACAGCATTTTCATAAAAATAGTAAAAAATGTTTTACAAATGGAGTGAATCGGGCAATCCGTTCATCTTGTTGCCATACAAAAATTTGGATTTTTTGCACATACTGTGAAAAGAATCAGTCCTAGTCCTATATGTAAAAATAAGAAGAAGAAAAATTAATTTACTTCAGATTATGAGAGACCGGAGATCCTTGACTATATGTAGGAGCAGGACGACTAACATATCAAAGTTAACCTAATGACAAGTTAAGAAGCTGTAGAGCTAAATTTGAAAATTTCTGGTGTTTTTTAGAATGACACAAGTAATTTCATATACTTTCGTCTTTTGCGTTAATGGGGGAAAAGGACTTGGCTATGCACTATTGTAATGCAACTGATATAACGAGTTAAAAACAAAATTCGAGAGAACGTAGGATTAACGAAACAATCTTATTAAAACCCTCAAAATCCTTTCAACCTATTCATAATAATGTACATCAGGTCACACTACCTCGCATTATTAAGAAAAAGATAAATTTCGCTTTGGCCCAAATGCTGAAAGGAGATGTAAAGTTCCTCTCAAATAAAATTCTCATTTTTCCCAAAAATATCAGAGAATCCAGAAAGAACTTCTCCCACTTAATCTCTTCACAGCAAAACGAATGTAAACAGAAGCACGTGCTGCTCAATTAGCATAGAAATTACACTAACAAAACATTGTCCATGCTATAAAAAAAACATTGGCCGATTCTCTCAATTTTTCAGCAAAAGCAAGTTTTCACAAAAGCGCGGGAATATTTTATGAGAGTAAAACGTGAAAACTCCGCCCCTTCTCATTTATTTACGAAAATCAAACATTTGCCATTCTGTTTCGTTGCATGCAGCTTGCGCTTTCACATTTTTTATCTTTATTCATAAAAGTTTTGAAGAGAGTTTAATTTTTTTCGATTTTTTTTTCTTTCTTTCTTTCTTTTCTTGCCGTGTGCATTTTAAATGTATCTCGCCTGCTTCCTAACTTGTTATTAGGTAACTTTGATAATAACTTTGAAATAATCGGGTGCAACCGTGTGCGCCGCCCTTAAGTTCACTGCACCTCCCCGTCACGACAGTATTGTTTGTTTCTTGCCATACAGCGGTCACACGTTATTTAGGAGTTAGGAAGGGTATTCAAAAATGTAGGTACAAAAGTAAATATTTCATTGCTTTTATATGTTCTCCTAAGTCGGACATATGCTTAAACATTACAAATTGTCAATAATAATAAGTATACACACATTTTAGACAGTAGACTTACGTAATTCTAGTTTTTATAATTCGAGTACCCGGAGCATTAGTGGTAGTGTGGGGTCGGCCAATATTTCTGTGGCGTTAGTTGACACATATTATTTTTTATTTGAGGAAAATGAAAACATATGCTAGAAAAACTAATAGCCCAACAAAAAGGAAGTAATAGAAAGGGCATGTCATGGAGGGATGATAAATAAAAAACGCATCGCGTTTATGCTATCGATCACAATATCCCATAAAAACAGTAACACATAGCTACACTACGGGTCGCTTGATTAGCCTCACTTGAAATGTTGACCAAATTCATAATGTAGGGGTACTATTTCTTGGAAACCATTACGATGCGAATGCCTAATGTAGGGGTACAATTTCCTGGAAACCGTGAAGACAAGATTTCTTAAATCTTGTTCCATGCTACCTGATGACGAAGGAGAGAAAATGGAACCAAGAAGAAGTGGAAATTTCCATGCTACATTTTGAGCATTTGAAACAGGGACACTTGATTACCCCAATAGATAATAAAACGAGTGCTTTGATTTTTTTTATTACTACTATTTTGTCTATTTCGTAAGGAATTATACAAATTTTTCAAAAAATTTAATGGGATTTGCTCAAAGTCAAAAGCATCTTCAATTGCTGCAATGCCACGGGTGTGGCTTAGGCCCATTGTGGATTTAAAACCAAGCGAAAAGAAGAACTTTTTATTTACCAGTTTGTTATGGTTTTTATCGGGAAAGATATCAAATCCCAAATCATTCAGAACGTTTTCATGAATACTTCAGTACTTGACTTGAAATTCCACTTGAAACTCAAGTAGGGTTTTTGATTGAATTAATTCCAATTACTTGACTTGAAATTGTCTTGAAATTTACTTGAAGTGATAATTTACCTTTGACAACTATGCATTAAGTTTAATATATATTTGCTAATTTTTAGATAAATATCTTGAGAAAAGTGCTAAAAATCACAGCCTGAATTATCAACAATAATCTTCTTCTTGTTCCTCTTGCCGATTTCATATCTCGCACAAATGAAAAATTTTCAAGTACTGAAATTGCGTTTACATGAATTTTTCAAGTAAATCGAACAAAATTTTGTAATTTACTTGAATCAAGTATACTTGAAGTCAATGCTCGTTTACATGATATTTTGATTACTTGATATCTACTTGAAGACACTACTCAAACTGCTAACTAGATAACTATTTTTCGCTTGGAAAATTTCAATTTAGTTTTAAAGTATAACTTTTGAAATATGTACATTCGTTTAATAACAAAAATTATAATATTTAAGCAAAATATATATTTAGCAATAATTTCCTATGTTCTTCACAGCAAAATCTGAGGTTTAAGCCTTCGAGATGACGGGCTTAAATTAAGCTTGCCTTAAGCCAGTGATATCACTTAAGTTTTGACTGTGAAACCGAAATATTTATTAAGCCTTTGCTTAAGCCATCGCTGTGGCTTAAGTCTTGACTGTGAAACCGGCCATAAGACCTTCTCTGTTGTCAAACTGCCTTCCTTTTCCATAAATTTTTCGATATAGCCATCCCCAAAGATCCTCATGCTTTCCAGGAAATGTTTCCCTACATTGGGCATTCGTATCGTAATGGTTTCCAAGAAATAGTACCCTTACATAGTGAATTCAGTCCAAATTTCTAGTAAGGGAAATCAGGTGACCCGCAATGTATAACAAAAATGTGTGAAAAACGTATACGCAATTCTAACTCGCAAGCACAAGCTTTTACGAAAATAGAGAAATATATTCTGATGATGAAAAAAATAGCCTGCCAGAGCATATAAAAAAATCCGCTGATATATTGACGCCCTACGAAGTACGTAGACTGGCGTATGAATATATGGAGTTAAGTTGGCAAAGATATCCTGAGTTCTCGGAATCCTTATAAGATCGCCTCTGTCTTTCTGTCTGTTCCAGATATTTTTCTCGAAAACGACTTGACGTACGAATTTGAAATGTGGCAAAATATTAGGTCTTTGTGACAGTCGAAGATAATAATGTTTTTTTTTGCCTAGCCTTAGCGGTTGTTGTATATTCTGATCTGTCAATAGCTTCACAAATGCCTCTGTTGCCATTTAATTAAGGAAATCCGAATTTACGCTAGAGTATGAAGGATGCACTAATCTTTTGACATCAGCCTGTAGCTATTGTGGTAATTTTCCATGCATTTGAGTCCTGTTGCATAACTGCAGGCGATATACTTGCTGCATGTGTTGCTTTTCAATCAGTATAGTTTGACGCAGGACCTCAAAGTGCTTATAGCATAGCTTTAGCTTTGTCTGCCTCGAATTTACTCTTGCAAATATACCACAAATTTTGTCCATCAAATATTGGAGGTTTCTTTCTGCCTGCACCAGATATTTCAATTTCTTCGTGCCAAGGTTATTGATACCTTATCATCTCCAAATATGCTTTCAAATTGTCAAGCTGTTCTGTAACATTTTGTTGTACCTAATTCCAAAACTTCTAGTTGAGCTTCCGCCACTTCCTGCTCGATTCCTTCAATTCCCAAATTTTGTTCGTCTAATGGTTTTTTTTTCAGAAAATTCTGTTATTCCTTCAAAGAAGTTTCTAGACAGTACTGCAGAGAATTCCTTTGTTCGTCCAAACGGGCTTCCAGGGAATTCTTTTGTTCTTCCAAAGATATTTACAGAGAATTCTTTTATTCCTCATAAGCATTCTTTTGTTCATAAAAATGAGTTTTCATACATGTCTTTAGTTCATCTAAATGGGATTCCAGAGTATTCTGCGATCAATCTCAAATCTATCATTGAGTACCCAAAAGATGTTCCATGCTCATCGCAGACTTCTCATCTGCCGTGCGTTGAGCCTCACGCAGAATCTCACAAAATGTCATATTTTTACACACCTTGTCGTTCAGACGACGGAAGCGTTGTCATTTCCCCAGCTCATCAAAGAACACCACAGTGTTCAGTTGTCTAAAATATGCATATCGGTGTGCATATTTCTACGCTACGTTTTGTGAGCGTAGTGACTCGATGCGTTTAGTAGTTTTGTCTAAATCACTCGACTAGAACATTCGTTGTGACGGACGTTTGTAATAACCATTTCCCCTCTCCAGTTTACGTCCCATTTCTTTAGCTGATTATAAATTATCTTCCAGAACTTTCACGTAAAGCACAAAATTTCACACGATTTAACAAAATTAAGTAATCACAGTTTGTTTTAAATCAAATGCCACCACTTTACTTCACTAATTTATCCCACTTCTGACACCAGTTGTTACGAGCGGGAGCTTAGTTCGTTATTTAAAACAGAATATTTCAGATATATAACTCACCACAAGTTTTTTTTTTACGCTCTACTCTTTACTTTTATAAAATTCACAAACATCGCTAGTACTGTACTTCAAATTATCGTAATCCAAACAGAACACTTTTGCATGTTTACTACGCGCACTTCACTGTCTGAGAAAATACTCTTTCCTGGCGGTGACAAGCGCTGTATTTATACTCTATAAAATATTCTCAGAGATTCCATTCTAGGAACATCGATTCTCTGAACCTAAAGTTGTTTATGTCCGTATTTTATAGATGTCGCTTGTCTCTTTATATTGCACGTAACAAGATTCTCCGAAAGTTTTTCAAGTGCCCCCTTAATTAGTCATTTCACGCGAAGTATCTATTTCTAATAGGTGTCGCTCGTCCTTTCCTATTGCATGTAACAATGTGTACTTGATAACGGTCGATCGACTGTTCGTTAATAAAGTTCTGGTACGGAACGTAAACGCTAAATAAGCGATTGCTACTCGCCCTTAAGCGAGTTATTTATTTTATTATTATTGCAGCTACTAAATATTAGGTGAAACCGCTACCATAGTCAACCTGTCCCATAAGTCGGTACTGGAGTTGGTTAACCCATAAAAGTTGTTTTTGAAAAAATTTAAATTTTCAACTTCGAAGCTTTTTAAACACTTTAAAGATTTATTATTGATAGTGCAGTAAATTCTCAATTCAAGACAGTTATCCGTTTCTCGTTAACTTTTTAGTTCTTTATTTCTAAGCAAAAATCCAAAAAGTTCGCCTATCATGCCCGGTCTCCTCTAAATTCTAAAAACTTTAAGAATAGTTTAATTTCGTCCAAATGTTATTAATATAATTATTCATGGAACTTATTGTGACCTGTAGTTAGCAGGAGATGTTATTTTGAAAAAAAAAATTACATATAGACTGCTGTTTTCGAAAATATTTCACCATTTTTAATCGGAGTTATACACCGAATAAAGTTCAATATCAAGAACTATCAGCTACAATCCCACTTACGAGATCTTTCTGCAAAATGAGTTCAAAGCAATTGGGAAATGTGTCAAGCAATTTTACGAAAATTATAAAAAAACCCAGGTTAAATTTCTTTATCGTATAGCAAAAATTTGGGAAGTTTCAGAGAATATCCGTCCATACCTCGACTGGATTGGCTCAGAAAAGCTTTGAAATACATCTTCATAGATTATCCTGTTATCGAAACTATTTACCTACTCGCGTAATCCAAATGCATATTTAGGTAATAAAAAGAAATTAAATAAGAAATACGTCGAATATAAATTATACCACAGATTTTCTTTACAACAAATATTTTAACAGTCTAAAAGTATCCGCGCCATATTTCTTTTTGTTTACCTCGTCACCTGGTGAAAATCTGTTACATTACAACCGACTTTGCTGCATTTTTTTTTTTTTTTTTTAATATTAACTGAAAGAAAATGGGAATTGTGCTAAGAAATTTCCAGTTGATTTAGTTAGAATCTGCTCCTTGCACTTTAGTAAGATCGATTGAAATTGAAACGAGCGAAATGTCCACCATATGACGCAGCATAAAAAATGACAATTTAGAAATGTCATACTTTGTTAAACCACGAGATTTGGTCATGTTTTTACCTTTTTTATTCCTCATCGACGACGTTGCGTCTTTCAACTGCGCCATAGACAATTTCTCCAATCTCCATCTTATTCCAAGACAGAGTTTTACATGAGTACGGAGATTTTATGGTCAGCAATGTAAACCGAACCTTTAGGAATTAGAAATGACGAAGCTAAAATTGTTCTACATAATTCCCCACTGAAAAAAAGCAAACAACTTCGATTAGGGTCTTGAAAAATTCCATAAGGAGAAGATACATGGGTCTGTTAATTTTCGATCGTCCTTGACTTCAGAGCCTCCCCACTATAACTTCCGAAGCTCTGTGTAGACAAGTTATGGGATCTGGGGCACTTGATCGTGGAACCCATCCCGAAGCATTATTGGAAAGCTTTCGGACTTCTCTTGAAAGGCATTGTTTATTGATTGTTCCCTAACTCCTACTCAGATATCAAACAATTCAGTAAAAGATTAGTTCTTAAAAAATAAATTCAATTTTTAATTTCATCTTGTGTTCTCCACACTAACGATTCAGTTCGACTTCCTACACTCAATCCTGACTCAATAAACTAAATTAATTTCCTTAAAACAGATATAGGTTCACATTTCATTGAACATGATATTGGATCATAAAGGAGTCATAAAATCTATTGTTCCCATTGACATAAGTCCAATAAATTAATCACATTTTCTACTCTCGTGAATGTCGAATTGATATCCAGAGGGATACATGAGGAGTATTTGTGAGCATCATCATCGATCCTATATCTATCCGTTCTTTAGTAGCAGCAATAGTTCAAACTGAATACTCGAGTGCACAACTGTTTTCATCTTGAACCAGATTTTCTCTCATATTCGCACACATGTACCTATACATTCAACTGGTTTAAGTATGCATATACATATACGAGTGCATATATCCATGGAAGCATACATACAGATAGACAGATATCCAAGCATGGCATTTTGTGTTCCTTCACTGGATTATCAAAGAGTTCCAATCTGTCGCTAATCCGTTTAACTAAATGAGAATGTTCTTCATGACTAAAAGCATTTTTCAAATCGGATTTAGGACTACTACTACGACGCCGGTTCCTCTAATAAAGCTGAAGTCTATCCATATTGGATGATGATACGAAATTTATATACAGGGTGTGGATGTGTATATACAAAGTCTACGTCATCTCTATGGCTCTACATAGCATGCACAGCTCCCTCTATCTATCTATTTATACGATGAAATGGATTTTGAAATATTTAAACAAAAGTAACTGTCGCTAATCCTCGACTTAATCTGTCCTAAGCCGATGAATTTATTTCTGGATTTTTTCCAAGTTGCTTTTTATTGAATCTACTTCCTCCTTACGACCAATTGAATAGTTTCCTTTTTCCGTATATTTTTCTCTTTTCATTTTACAATTATAAGTAGAACTGGTAGAAAACTGAATGGTGCAAGCATTTTGTGCAATTTTTAAGAGTTTCTCTTCTTTAATGCCTCCCAGTCTTGAGAAGGTTCACTGTATTTAGAAGACTTACTATATCAGATTTGCGGGATGAAGAACTAAGGAACATTAATTCTGAGGTATGTGTCCTTTCTTAGCGTAAATTAAAACAGAAAGATGAAATTTTCTGAAAAAGTATTATGAAAGAACCAAGTAAGAGGCTTAGTCATAAAATAATAATGAAACTTTAGCTAAGGGTGGGGAGTGGTATAAATACTTTATAATATACCTTACTTGTCATAGGAAGAGACTCACTTCGATGATGGAGTTATTCCGATATACATATATCAGAAAAGATTGATGGGGAGTGTGCCCAGCAATTCTAGGTGCGCTAGTTGCTAGTAGCAGTCATATTAGTCAGTTGTATTAATATTAGGAGGAAAACCATAACAGAAAGCAAATATTAGAAAAAATAGTCTTGAAACATCTGAACTGATCAGGAAGTACGTCTGAATGTTGTCCAATTGTTGCCATGTCTAAAATTTCGACTTTAGGGGTTACGTACATGCTTTTAAGTAAATATGACGAAGTCTCCTAACATCACATTAAGTGTTTTTTTTCTGTAGCTAAACCTGTCAAGTTAAAGTAAAATTATGGTAATGTGATCTATCCGTCAAAATACGATTATGTTCATTTCATTACACAAACATATCATTTTGATATTCATAATACTGGAATATGAAAAAGGAGTCCCGTACCTACTAATTGTGATTATATTTGGCCGGTGATTCCTCTCATTAAGAGTTATGAATTGGAGGGGGAGGTTTAAGTTATCAAATAACAGAGTTTTTCATTAAATGTTTTACAAAATACTCTGTATTCGTGCTTGATTTTTGTAATTCTAATTACCAAATATCGCAACTTTTAAGAAAATCGGGAAATTTTCAACCCTTGGGACACTTGAATCGGTTAATTAGGTCCGATCCGAACCGATTTTTTTGTATCCGAAATCTGGTCCGAACCTACCCGAATAAGATGTATTTTAAAAATTTAACGAAATGTGATATTATTATCAGTTTGAACTAAATTTTCTGACAGTAGAGTGTAAAGCGGCCCACACACTTATCAATATATTGCTCAACTTGAAGTTGGCACAACTGTTGATCAACTTTGACAACATCCCTTCTCAATTTCACCTCAACATAGACATCAAATAAGTTGCTGTTGAATCTTAATAAAGATGGCATCGCGATTAATTTAAAAAAAAAATAGCTCATTATTCTAGCGGGTGATGCTCTGAGTTTAAATAAAAAAATAACCGGCCAAGTGCGAGTCAGACTCGCGCACGAAGGATTCCGTACCATTGTACAAAATTTAACACTATGTACTTTTTATTTATTTTTTCAAATGAGAGTAGGCGTCATGTGAAAAAATAATGTTGTCATTTGAAAAACAAAAATGCCTACTTAAGTTAATAAAGTGAATGAGAATAAAACGAGGAAAAAACGATGAAAAAATCGCGTTTCTTGTATGGGGACCCCCTGTAAATTTTAATTTTATTTAATTTTTATTATTTATTGTTATATCGCCAATAGAAATACACAGTCTGTGAAAATTTCAACTGTCTACCTATTACGGTTCATGAGATACAACCTGGTGACGGACGGACAGCGAAGGCTTAGTAATAGGGTTCCCGTTCCCGTTGTCACCCTTTGGGTACGGAACCCTAAAAAAGAAACAAAAAGAAGTTGAACTGAAAAGTGGTCACTAAATCGTGTTAAATATTCTGATATGAATTTGCTAAAGGATTTGAGAGAAAATATGAGCCTGATGATTTCAAAAATTTTCTATGTATGGATAGTCAAACTTTTGATCACTTTTGACACTACTAAAACCGTTAAATACCAGAAAAGATACTTTTATGAGAGACGCTATTAGCGCGGAAAAGAGATTAGTGGTAGCTCTGCCCTTTCTTACCACTGGAACCTGCTGGGCTATATACAAGGCATTAAAGAAGTTAATGTGCATATTCCACTCTTCCAGTTTCATCTCCAGCTGTAAACTGTAATCGCTCGAAATACCAAGGCATAGGAATATAAACATGATCTGGAGAACTACCAGCAGTCCGCGATTCTTAAACCTTCCTAATGTGTATGGCAGGAATGAGGTATCGATATCTACATATCAAAGTACCCTGATAGACATAAAAAGGGGATTGATCTGACGAAGCGTACTTTGACATTTCAATTCTGTTCACAGATCTTTAAGCGTAACAAATTTGGAAATGGAATTGACAAATATATATTACGAAAAAAGAAAACTTTGCGTTAGTTTGTAATAAGATCCTGGTTGAGCTGCAAAATCTATCAGTGTGTGTATGTGGTGTCTCAATTCCCAAATTTGTGTGAAACGAAGATGGTCGATGGTTTGTTTAAAAATAATAAAATTGTAATGGAATAATTTTATTAAATATGCGGAGTTTAATATTTGCCGTTTTTTTATTACTTTTCCCGGAAAATGTTTGGTTCTTCTTCTTATCATATTATTATCAACAACTAGATGGCGCTGCGCAATTTAAGAAGTGCCGATGATCAGGCTATATCCAGTAATTTTTGAGGATATTGATATTTTAGATATCTAGTCTATATCTACTAGTTTTTCTGGGTATATTGGGAGTATTTGATGACACACATGGTGCATTAACGGGATGTTCCGAATATCGATACCCAATGTCTATCATAACCATTAGCTTTCATCTAAATGCGGTGCGCATATTAGTAATGTATTTGTATACAAAAATTTTATCAGCCTGAGCAATAATTTCTCAGTACTTTTCTATTAATTCGTTATTGCTAATTCCCACAAATTTTTGTTACTGAGTTTTCCACTGGTCGAATACTATAAACATGGAAACTTTTATATAATTCTATGAACTCTTCCAAGAATTTTTTTTCCTTTATTGAAACCATCTAAAGCTAGTAACATCAACATAAAGATATATCTAGCCTAGTATTAAATTACAAAAAACGCTTACAAACGTTTTAAAATTTCAAAGCTCAACGGTCAACTTATCCTCCAAGGCTTCGAATATAATAAAATCATACCAACAGTTAAGCAACATGCCCACACATGCATTAACCCGTTTATGCCAACCGTAAGTTGATCTCCGACACCCAGCTCAACTTCACTCTCAATCGGAGATTGAGGGTTCAGAAAGCTGTCATGGTTTTACGTGAGCACCAGCCGTTATGGCTTAACCTCACGGCACTCTAAATGCACGGATTAGTAGACAAGCGACAATCAACGCCCTCAAGGGGCAGAATATATTATACTCTGTCCCAGGAGTACCAGTTTATGTGAGTGCATGCTTTACATTGGACTTACTGGTCGAAGCAAGACCTATCTAAAATCTCTTTCGATCTGTGGGTCACGGCACCCGGTTGATTTAGCGCAACTCCACGCCGAGAACCAATCCTCTATGCATACAATTATAAGCGACCATTCTTTAAAACCTCAGGACGCAGTATGCAATTATACAATAGAACAAACTACTCTAATTAGAGAAGAATGTTCGCCTAAGTCATGCAGATTCAGACAATCTCTCTCTGCCCGCAAATGGGCTGCCACCAGCCACTACGATGCTCCCACAAGGGGGCCTTCCCAATGATGAGGCAAATATTGCTACTAATGCAGCTCTATTTGGGGCTCCTCATTCCCGTAGTACCAAGTTAGCAATGTGGGCTACCCAATTGGTATGGGTTTCGTATATCATGATCAACGATCATGAATACTCCCAGTGGACCTTGCATGCAGATCCTTAAACGTTACTGGTAACTCCGTTCGGGCTTAATCATATTAGCACTTATTATAAATAAGTGACAGTTGTGGACCACGAGAAGGTTATGATCCGCCCTTTAGGCTAGGAGAGGCTTGAGACTACAGCCCGTAGTCTTATAACATACCAAGGTACAAATACCAATCTGCATACTGGGTCATATACGCGCTAGGCTACACTAGCCACACGCACTTTCATCAGAAATCAGACGCACAGTAGACATCAGCACAAAGTAGCACTGTGCACATATATGGCTTTTCACATCTTCTGTATCCTCTCCTGGCAGCATTGCGCTTCACTAACCCTTTGCATCACCAGATTGAGGGTTCAACAGGTCAACACCAAACACCAAACCTAAAGGAACCTTTGCACTCCTTACCATTAACCATGTAAAGGCGCAAATGTTCTGCCTGCCGCTGCCTTGCGTCAGTCACTCAATCGACACTAAGGGCAGCCAGTTTCGCCCAGTGTCCCTTTTGACCTGAAAAGAGAGCAATATCGGACCTAATCAACCTTACTAGTGAGGGGACTCCGGGAGGGTGAGAGGAAAAGCAAGAGACTTTACCGTGCCATCACGTTATAAAAATGCTGTATTTTAATGATGTTGGGTACGATTTTAAGTACATATATGTCGCTAATGAATTCAATAAGATCTAAGTCTTCCTTGCTACATTCATTCTTATAGCAATATAACACAACATCTTATATATAGGTATCTGTAGAAAACACTAATAAAAACTAACTGATATCACTATACGTTCATTCTAATATTAATATAAGATAACATTCCAGATATACACACATGTAGTGACAAAAAGGAATTTACTCAAAACCACTGAGTCCACTACACTCATTCTAATGGTACTATAACGCAATATTGTATATATAGGTATATAGTGAAAAGAAAGCATTTGAGTAAGACTAACTGAGTTCACTATTCCTTCTAATAGTAAGATAAGTAATATTATATATATATATATATATATATAGGTATGTGTTAAGAAAAGACTTTAATGAATAATCAAACAATCAATTGGCAACAACTTACATGAGTTGTTGATGAGGATCCCTCGCCGAAGCGCCTCCGAGAGGTTCCATTATGCCACTGGATTCTATTTTAAAATTTTTTTTTTTTTAAAGTTACTTTATTGCTCCGTATGCTCACACAGTTGTTAAGATTTAATTCTACCTCTAATCTATGCTTAGCATCTTTAAAAACATCCGATTGCGAGTGATCATCTTTCAGTAGAGTTACGTTAGACACCTTCAATTCTTGGATCAATCTGAATGTATTTCGCCATACAAGACACGTATTGACATCTGACGTATCAGCTCCAAATCCGGATTTTTTTGAACTCACCAGATATAGAACATAACGTGACACATATAGTTGCCTCCACTGGCACTTTTTATTATGTTTTGCTTCCGTTTGTTGTGATGTTACGGAATTCGACTAAATTTCCTGTTTAACATTATCGGTTTTATCTCCTCAGATATTTTAACCTTACTTTTTCTAAATTTTATTTGGTTACTATATCTCAATAAATTAGACTATTGCATTATAAGCAATTTACTTGCCAACCAACTGAGATGATTAAAGTAATCTCCAAGTCAAGATTAAAAGGAATCTACAAGCCACGAGTCAGCCTTCTTATTCTAGAATTGCGTAACTTAATCTGATGAACAAAAGAATGACCTTCTTAAAGGTTCCTTACTTTAGAATTTTAATAAAAACTTCTTTTAAAATTAAATTCACTATGGATTCTTGTAAGGTGTGAAAAAAATCCTCGTTTTTTGGAATCTGCTCGACTCTTCTTCTTCTTTTTTCCCAAACTCGTTTTTCGGGCATTTGTCCCAGTCAGACTTGAAACGTCTGCTCGAGTCTCGTCAGCAGCACATTCGCCGTGTGGCCCATGCTGTGTGCTGCTGCTAGCCGTCGGGTAGTATACTGCTGCCTGCAGTACGCTACGACCATAACAAGTTGAGCAATAAATTGATAGTATGGGCTACTACTTTAGTGGTGAAAAATTAGATTAAAAATATCGTCGTCTTCAGATGAGGAATGGGCAGAATATTTAATGGAAGAAAGTTTCGAGGAGATTAAAAAGTAGTAATAGTACTTAAGTGGGTACACAATTTACTAAATAGTCGACATGATGGCGAAGCAATATGAAAAATTGTGTGATTATCCAAACAAATTCGGAGAGTACTGTCACATGTTCGTATTGCCACAACCTTCTATATATTACAAGCCATGAAGATGTAGAAGGTTGTGGTATTGCTCATTACAATGCGAATTTCACTTCACACTTCGGTTGAATACCGTCTACACACTACTAATTACCAACATAAAACAAACCAGTCTGATTTCATTCGGATCGGTTTTGATCAGGTGCAATGTAGCCACACACATGGATATGACTTAAGTAGCCCATACACTTATGAACTTGAAGTTGAGGTGATAAGTTGATATGTGTGTGGGCCTCATAAACCCTCAATCTCCGGTTGAGAGTGAAGTTGAGCTGTTGATGGGTGTCTGAGATTAACTTGCAGTTGGCATAAACAAATTGATACGTGTGTGGGCATGTTGCTCAACTGTTGGTATGATTTTATTATATTCGACGCTTTTGAAGGATAAGTTGACCGTTGAGCTTTGAAATTATGAGAGTTTTATGTAATTTAATACTAGGCTATATATATATATCTTAATATTTATTTATTTGTACTAGGTTTAGATGGTTTCAATAAAGGAAAAGCAGTTCTGGGAAGAAAGTAAAGTGAAAAATCGGAAACGCTCTCTGATTTTTTTCAGCAAAACTGAATTCCAAAAAACTGTGACTTGGCCCATTTATTGCGTGTATTTCGGTTTTCTTAAATTCATTAATATGATTTTCTGAAATTCAGTAAACTGAAATTACGGAAATAACACATCACCTATACTCTAGGCAGACGAACATTCATTCATTCGAAATTAAATTTTTTAAAAATCTAGTTACCCAAGATTTTGTGAATTTTCAAAACTCAATTTACCTTTGAATTTGAATTATTAAAAATGTGCTGTCAATTACATATAAAATTGTTGAAAAATTTAATTTTAAATGAATGACTATTGATTTTGTTCGTCTGCCTAGGGTATAACACACATCTCGCAATCGCATTAGCTATTTCGTCGATGTAAGTTAGATTTTAGTAAAAGTTTGTGAGAGTGAACGAATTTTCTATAATTATTTCAGTGTTATAAAAATTAGTTTTACAACTTTAAATTGTTTTCGGTTTTGGTTAGTTGTCAAAAGTTTCTTTCATTGTTTTTGACTGATAAGATTGAAAGTTAATTGAGCAATGCCGAAAATCACGAATAAAACACGAATTGTTCGTCAAAAGAAAAAATGAAATTTTTAAGAAGTTATCTGCTTACGCATCTATCAAGAAAATTTCCCAAGAGTATTGTGTCAACAAATCAGCTCAAACAGGATCAAACAAATGGACATAAAACTTTCTGTATTTCCTCGAATGAAAAAGGCTCTGCATAAATGATTTTTGAAGAAAAGAACAGTTCACATTCCAATTTCGAGTCATATTTTGTGTGAAAAAGGCAAAATATCTGCATAAC
This sequence comes from Dioctria linearis, assembly GCA_963930735.1. Classification (NCBI taxonomy): domain Eukaryota; kingdom Metazoa; phylum Arthropoda; class Insecta; order Diptera; family Asilidae; genus Dioctria; species Dioctria linearis. Next base: position 26,574,389 of record OZ005741.1, read on the forward strand.
AAAATTAAAAAATGTTGAAATCATCGTGCTCATTTTCTCTCAAATGCTTTAACAAATTCATTCCAGAATATGTAACACGATTTAGTATCCACGGTTTAGCTCAACTTCTTTCTTCTTTCTTTAATTGACTTGAGGTCTATGTTGAGATAAAATTGAGAATTGTGTGGAGATATTGACAAGTTGATCAACCGTTTTCCCAACTTCAGGTTGAGCAACAGATTGATAAGTGTGTGGACCGCTTTAAGCCCAATTCAGAATCGGCGCAGCATGCATCAACGCAGCATGCAGCAGCTGTGATGCAAGGTTTTATATCATGGGATCATATGGCGCCATTCGCAATCGGCGCAGCATGCATCATGATGCAAGAGTTTGGAAAATTTTAAAATTTGATGCATGCTGCAACAGTTCTGCCAACATACTGAGGCAAAAAATAAATTTCAAATCTTATTTATCTCATATTTCCTCCGGATCTATTTTTTTTAGGGAAAAACGACTAAATTAAAATTATGCACAATATAAAAACTCGGTATTAAGGTGTTATGTTTGTAAATAATTGCGGATTATAAAAAAAGTTAGCATTACAAAGTTTCCTACACTGCTTGCTGCGCCGATTGTGAATTGACCGGCTAAATCTTTGCAGCATACATCATGATGCATGCTGCGTTGATGCATGCTGCGCCGATTCTGAATTGGGCTTTACAGTGAGGTTTTCGGTTTGGTTCAGTTCGGATCCAGTATGGCCACGGCCATATGATCCCGTTTATGGATTCGTGTTGAATCCGGAAAGTAGAAAATCGTGGGTTAACTTTGTGCGGTCGTAGTTAATGAACTGCGAACGTATATCGGAGCGATATCGATACTGGCACACACTTCTTATAAACAACATGTAAAAAAACTTGAATTGGTCTAACAATAAGACCAATTCTTACAATACCGTAGATGAATACCTGTATGAAATTTCGTATAGTCACCTATCTGTTCAAGTTTGATTTTTCATTTTGCTCTAACATCATTATTTCTGTTCGTTACAAACGGAATGACAAACTTAGTATACCCTTTAGATTTAATCTAGGGTATAAAAAGTAGAATTACCGAATTCCGCACAGATATTGTCCTTCCGACCAGTATTCAATAATTGATAAAAAACATGGCCACGGAACATTGGCCACATCAAAAACAACAACATAAAAAAGTTTCTTGTCTAATTTTTTTTATCATAAATCTAGAATTTTGTGTAACTTTAGCCAATTGTTCAAAGAAAATTAAGTTGTCTTTGTTATTAATTCTTATTAAAATAGTTCCGTATCTCCAAGGAAAAAATTTCTATTGTTTGTGAAAATCTTCCTTTTAATTCATCCTTTTTCTATTTCTTTTTTTTTCTATTTTCAGTGACAGCGATTGTTCCCTGCAGGTGCTGGGATATCAAAAATGAATAGAAGATCCGGTAAAGAGTCATTTTTTTTTATTATGTCTTTTCGAATATTGCTCAAAAGCGAACATTTTACTCTGAACCGGAATCGAACTTTTAATAATTGAATTTGCTCTTAGGTCACCAAATATATGTATTTATATTCTCACATGAAGACGAGCTCCTTCATTCCCAATTGGTATTCCACTACTATTGAATTATTTGTATTCATGTCAGTATAAATAGAAGGAGCAGTACAAATAATTTTATAATCTAAAATTCTAATAAAAAAAAAGTAGATCTTCTGACATTATTCAGTTTTGGAATTTTTGGAAGCATATTTAGTTTAGAATTGCCCAACGGATTTGTTGACATCCATCCAGACTTACACTAAATGTTTTCCAAATGTGATTTAGAGTATCCAAAAAGCTTTCAATTCAATTCAATTCGTAAAGAAGGTTTATATAAAGTTAACAAATATCAAATGAAAAAATTTATTTAAAATTTTTATTTCTTATTAAATGTTACGAAAAAAAAGGATAATCTAAAATTTTGTGCCATTTAGTCATGTTAATTGGTTTTGTAGACCAAATGTTATTCTAAATACCTCTTGGAGATTTACTACCCAGCAAACGACAATTTTCCGATTTCTTTCCGAACTGAAAACTCTTTACTGCTGGAAAGCCGCGGTAAGAAAATTTTGAAAAATTTTTTAAAAACTTTTTCCCTTCAAAAGCTTACATAAGTCTACCAGTGACATGGCATGTACTCATTTCTGAGAATTTATTTAGTATTTACCTTGGGTGCGTTCACTAACACGATAGCGTCCTGTAGCGTTGTGATAGCGTGGTGTTGTGAACAAATGTCAAAAGAATTACTTTGACAGTTAGTCACTACAGTGGTGACTCTTGTGTTATCAAATTGCATTGAACGCAAAAGAGAATAACGTAGCAAATCAAATATTTTTGACGTTTGCAAAAAATAAGTAAATTAAAAGCAAACATGAACGTCAAAGTGCAAATAGCGTTGTCTTGGGAGATGATGATAATTTCTTTCTGGCCCATCACACAGGCCATATTGTTCTCATCAACCAAAATTGATATATTTTCTGCTTCCATTTCATATCAATGTCACTTTGACAACACAAATTTATTATCGCACAACTTTACTATCCTAAATAAGGGTACTGAAATAATGCGCCCTACCTTTTACTCTTGGCCGTCTCAGTTAACGCGTGAGAAATTAAAAGAAAGTGACTACCTGTCATTTTCTGTGTACAGTGAACGCACGATAGCGTTGTGTAGTGACTCGGTAGTGACATTATGTTACTATTTTGCTGTCGGTGAACGCACCACTTGATGATATTTTTGGTATTATCAGCTGTCCAGGAAAATTTTAGGTGTATAAATTGTTATAACTTAATTTTAAATGTTACACCGAAATTAATAATAACTAAAATTATTCAAGAAGTGATTTTTTGAAAGAAACGGGGATTTAGGCGAAAGACGATTTATTTTGAATGATCAATACTAACTTTTTTCTGAATTCTATGAATTCTTTAGTACCTACCTATACCATTCAAATTTTGGTGCTGTCTTTAATTTTTCTTTTCCCGCGCTTTTCCGAAAACCGGTTTTCTGTGAAATATTATGAGAATTATTCAATGTTTTTATAGCATAACCAATGTTTGTTAGTGTATTCCTATGATATGATATTTGAGCAGCACGTGCTTCTGTTTACATTTGTTTTGCTTTGAAGAGATATGAATAGTTTGATAGGGTTTTGAGGAATTCAATAAGATTTTGTCGTTCGGGTAATCCTACGTTCTCTCCATTTCTGTTTTTAACTCGTTATCTCAATCGCACTACAATGATGCATAGCCATGCTCTTTTCCCCATTCATGCAAAAGACGAAAATATATGACATTACTTGTTTCGGTCTAAAACACGAAAAATTTCCGTCTTTGTTCGGGAGTATCTTCTTATTAGGTTATCTTTGGTTCCGACATTCCCTACACACGCTCACGCAAATTAAACGACTGAGCCATGCACAAGTCGCAAGATTTGCTTGAGTGTGTGTAGAGGCCTTTACGTTGTAAAAATTGTGATAAATTGAAATCTAAAGCAATCTGTAGATAGCTGGTTATTACTCTTTGTAGAACAAATGATGAACATATCATCGTGTCGTCAGCGAAGCGAAGATGTAGTATTACTGTTATTTAAAAATGGATTGACAGGCGTATAAAATGAGTATAAGGTTGGACCAAGTACGGAGCCTTGTGGTACTCCAGCAGGGACTAGCTTTGCGGTTGTACAACTACTCTAAAAATCCTATCTCTCAAAAAGCTATTTAAAAGTGCTATTAAATTGGAAGGAAAACCAAATGAATGAATTTGTAAATAAGTACGTCATGTCACATAGTGTCAAATGCAACTTGAATATCAGAGTTAAACCAGATCAGTAGATTTCTGATTGCTAAATTTATTTGTAATATTTTTCATATTCATGGTACTATGATTAGTCCTGAAGCCGAATTGCTCATTCAGTAGAATATCATTTTCATCCAAGTAGTTTGCCAGTTGGGTTTTCAAATATTTTACTGAATATAGTTAAAAGGCTGATTAGAGTTAATATCATCAGTTGGTTTTACAGATTTCGGGACTACAATCACCTTAGCTACTATCCATCGAGAAGGAAAATATTTTAATTTGAAGCAACAATTAGCCTTGATACAATTTCCGTTAATGTTATCCATCTCGCTTGCTTTTTTAGGTTTTCGATTATATTTCTTACTTGACTCAGTTCTAAGTGAATTTTGTAGTCAGAAATTGTCACCGCATTCACAACAAATTCATTAGTCTTTTGATGAACTAACATTTTTGTATTGCTATCACTTAAGTTTTGTGCTATACGGGGTAGTGACTTCAGAAAAAAAAACTAAAAATTCAGCTTTTCCAAAATTTATAATATTTTTGTTGTCTTGATATTTAAGAATATAGAAATGCCTCTGTTTTTTTTTTATTTTAACGAGTCCTTTTTATATTCCAGAAGGCTTATCAGTTTTGGTTAAACTTGCCAATTTATTATTCCAAATTGCATTTCTAAAATTTAATACTTAATTGGTTTCCGTTATATTTGGCCAAGGAACTCGAAAATGAAACATTAAATGTCGAACTTGCTGATGAAGATGAGGAGGAAGATATTGAAAATATTCCCGAAGAAACATATACGAACGAACAATTAAACGAAAATTATATTCAACATTTCATTAATTTTTTTAATTAGAATAAATAATAAAGTTTAACATTAATTATGTATTATAAAAATTAAAAATGATTCAAAAATATTAAAAATATTCAAAATTTTGAAAAATGTACAATTCTTGTTTTCTCAACATCAGATCTGTAGCATCCAAGTTTTTCTCTACTCCAATACTATTTAACTGAAGGTCTTCGTTGAACTTGGACGGTTATAGTCCCAACGCTCTTTCTACCTGGAGAATCTCTAATTTATTTTTATATAGCTCAGACTCCAATTCTTTTTTTTTTAAAACGCGATCAAATCAGTGCTATCCAATTTTCTTTTGTTGGTATTTCTACTTTTATGCTTTTTTGGCGGTTGCTCCATCGACGTTAGATTTTGTGAGATGATAGCAGCACCATCTGATTCTGGCAATCCTAAGCCGTCTATGACTGGAGAGTCGGTACCTAGAATGTCTAGAATTGCTTCATCCACTTCATCCAATATTGCTGGTTTTCCACCACCAGTACCCGTCTTTCTAGCATTATCTCTTTTTGCCTATAATGTAAATCCAAAACAATTTTATTTTAATACCGGCAGAGTTCAATCTCTTATTCGATCTTAGAACAAATACTAACAGGAATAGTTACAACCATTTTTCCATGTAGTAGGTGTGAAGCTTTTGATTTGTTTTCGCTACGGCCGTAACCCCATAGCTACTTCTTGCGACAGTCACTGAAAAAATTTTAAGTGAACTAAAAATGTAATCAAACATCACAATACATGAATTTTACATAGACTACCCATTCTTTTAGTTATTTGCTCTAGGATATGTTAATTAAAAAAATTTTATAAGAAGCTGAATTTACAATTCTGCGGTGCCCGGTTGTGGGTTTATTTTTATTCAACTTATATAGAAACTTACCAAAGTCCGACTTTTCCTCAGCCGAAAAATGTGGTCATGAGCATAAGTTCACTCTCGGCTATTCGAGACCATCCCAAGAGATTGTGTCTTTCGCTTCTACCTTCTTCACTTTGCTAACAGCATTATTTTGGAAAGAGCCAAATAACACATTCTAGGAATAAAAAGTCAAATAAGATAATTTACAAGATTACAAAACAAATTTAAATTACCTTTTTCTCCTTCACCAACTGCAAAACAGCTAATTTTTTCAGCTTGTTATCAACCCTAGTCATAATGAATAAAATGAAAAAATAATGATGAATAATAACTATTAAATTTTTGTTGGCAAACGGTTTGTTTTTGCAATTGTCATTGTTCAGAATATACCGGAAACTTATCAATTCATAAAACTTGTCAAGTTGTCATTTTGTGATAATTAATTTTAAATTTTGGTGCAACACTTATCATCTTTACTTAGCAAAAAGTGATAAGTTTTCTCGATTGATAAGTGAGTGAAATTTTAAATGTTTTTCGTGCAACTCTTATCACTTACACTTATAAAAAACAAATAAACTGATAATTTGCTAACTAGTAAGTGATAAATAGTTGGTGCAATAGGGCCCAAGTCTCAAAATCTGTAGTAGAGTAAATCATCAAATTTCTCAACACTCGTACGAAAATACCAAAGGAATTTTTCAGAATAGGATCATAGTTCATCAAACAATAAGTGAAATTTTCCGTTAAGCAGCCTTTCGCTCCAAATTGGAAGGACTCAATAGGGTTTCTTTCCTTGATATTTTCTATACCCTTATGATAAATACGTCCTACACATATCACAGCTGCCTCCTCTAAATTTATATTGATTAATGGTGATATAAAACATGAATTTTGGGGTGACAGCTACGAGTACTACTAAGCTATCCAACGGTGACAGTGGCCAAAAAGTTGCGTAACAAAAAGCCTCCAGTACTCGTTAGGCTTAATATGAACCAACAGGATAAAAAATTTCGCTAATTACCAAATATGTACATTGAGTTTGGCTACTGAAAGTATACCATGAAAAAATGTCGGAAATTTAAGGTACAGCAGTTTGAATAAATCCCACGGTTTACTACTTTCAATAGCCAAACTCGACAGCTAAGCTAACTTGAAATAAGTTATCTTAGTGGTTGAAGAATTACTTGGTCTACTATCGCAGGGTCAGGGGCCCCATGGGTTGCGCGGACCTGGGTCCATGCGTAAAGATGGCATTGTATGTACTACTGCGTGTGAAAAAAAGGATGCCAGTTACCACTTTACGCTACTTTACGCCACTCTGTGCTGTGAACGCGTAGCGTAGTTCAAAATTGTTAGCGGTAATTTTACATTGTTTTTCTCTTGTCTTCGGCTAAAATTTGCCACACTTACACATCTTGGATGAAAATGCATTTTAGAACTTCATGTAATACAACTTCAATACGGCGCCTCTAAAATGGTGTACGAAGTTTATCACTTATGATTCGACTAAAAATCGATGTCTGGGAGCGTTTAGGGATTGCAGATTACGAACTACGAACCCGTGGCCGACGTCTTATTCCCAAGCCGGAAGAATCCTAAACCCGAATTACAAATTTTGAATCAAACACATAATACCCAATAAATTTCATCAGGGTATAATAAGAGAATTGGTTTATGAAATTTCAGGTACACATTATTAAATTTTAAAGACCAATTTAATTAATTTTCAAATGAATTAATCCATTAAACCATTGTAAATTTGGAAACATATTTTACATTTATTTTTAATATTTATTAATTCTGTTAAACGTGCCAGTGGATTGCTCTAAAGGTTGATATATCGCCGAAAAAAACTGCGCTATCCCACGTTATGCCAAACTTCATACATTTGAATTCGCTCGAATTCTTTATCATACTTCGGCACTTATTTGGTATAACGCTCCTGCTTCGAAGGGTTCAACTTCCAAGCCCTAGATGATTTCATATCCTCTAAAGTCGAATGCTTAAGCAAAATTAATTTTTCCTTTAGCACAATTTGCAACCCCATAAATTCCATATATTGATTATATGTCGAATCGAGCCATAATGACAAAATTCGGACGCCATCTTGTAGACGTCATCTTAATTTTATATTATATACAGGTGTTAAAGTATATTGCCATGCAAGATCAATAAGTGTACCAAATTTTAGCTCAATGGCTCAACGGAAAGTAGGTAAAATTAGCATTAAAATTTTGAATCACGGTCACATGGCTTCGAAGTTTCGAATCTCGACCTTCAAAGCTTCGTTCTTCGAATATTCTTTCGAAGCTTCGGAACTTCGAAAAGAATTCGAAGTAGCTCTATTGAGTATATTTTTTAGGTACAGTGCATATATATATTTTCCTTGATTTGCTTCAATACTCTTCAATATTTCTGGCAGACATTCAATGACCCTCTTCCAAAATTCCTCCAAGACGAAAAATACTCCTCCACTATCGGTCCGACCTCGTCTAAAGAACTCCTGTATTCTTTTCTAATTATCATAAATACTACCAAGATAAAAGTATTAGTTTGCATACTTTTCGGTTTTATACCCTTCTCCAAATTGAAATAAAATTGATAATGCAGTTTAATAAAGTCTACGTGATTTTTCAGGTTCTGAAAAAAATAAGAATGGATAGGCGATTGATCGTTAAATAAACGGCAGAGGTGGAGTCGCTCAATACTCCACGTAATGATGATGACGATGGCAAATTTCATGCTTCCAATAAAGCAAGAAAAACCCAACAATTTTTATAATAAAACGTTCATTTACATTCAAATAGTTTCTTACCCACGATAATTTCCTTCCCCGCTCCTTAATTTCTGCATCAGTCCCAACTACACAGAAAAGGCAAAAACAGCTTACTTAACAAAATATTCAGTTCGCTATTTAGTATGCAGTGCTTCTAATCAACTAATGAACTTTGACCTTAGTTGGTAGTCAATTTTCCTTACAGTTAACTAAGTCGACCCCCATCTCAATGATAGGTACTTTGCCAGCTATTCCTTGGTAAGTGTAAACGCCCTTATTTCAAGACCGTAGCAATTTATTTACACATGTCCGTGCCGTTAGAAAATTTATTTCTCTCGAAATTAGTATACATACATACATATGTCCATCGTCGTAAGCGTATACTAAAACAGTTACATACTGTTGACCTCTTGCTTGCAAATGCTGTGCTGCACCCAAAAACTATGTATTAAAACACCCGAGACTTGACTCGACATCATTCACCGTTTCACAAACCCTTGATTCACTCGATTGTAAATTTATCCAAACATATACGCTACTGCTACTGGGCATTCCCAGTCCAGTCCAGTCCAGTCCAAGTGACTGACCCGAAGCAGTCCGACTGTATATTTCTACATAGTGAAGGTGGCCTGTCCAGTACCCATCCATAAACACTTATATATGGCATGCTTTTGACATGCGAAATGTAAACATTTTGGTGAAAATTCATGAAATATTTTTGTAGTCGTTGCCATTAAATTTAACAATTTAAATATTTCCATCGCTCCACAAATTTCGAGAGAAATTTGCCGGAAAATTGGGTTGTCATCTGGCTAACGAAAGGGAAAATTATCCTCAATGAATGGCGTTGAATAAAAGCGCATAAAGTGTAGATTTGTATCCTGCAACGGTATAATTTTAACGATGGACGTACATCCATGCGGATATGTTGAGAAAGTGTGAGAATACAAAGGAGAAAAGATATCAATCGATTTCTTATGAAAGGGTGAAGGAAAAAATTAACCATGTCGTTGTGGAGAATACGAATTTGGTCGTCGTTCAAAGTATAATGCATAATGTAGGGGAGTCCGGGGTTAAAAATAACACTTTTCGGAAAAATTTTGATAATTACCATCTTGTGGGTAAATTAGCAATATTTATTTCCGTTACAATTATCTATAATCTTTTATCTTTCATCTACAAAAAGCCAGGAGTCATTACGAGGTTCGCTAAATTAGTTTTAATTAGCTGCATATATGTGTGTAGAGGTGTTCTACTGAAAAGCAACCTCGCCTTCCTTATATCACCCAAATTCCAACCGATTTTCAAAATTCTTCTTCATTGTGATTTTTTGAGACTATTACGAAACTCGGACGGCAGCGGGTTACAGAGCAGTAACCCACCACCATATATTAAAATAGAAAAAATTTTAAAATTTAAAAAAAATATTTTTACGGTGGGGGGGGGGGGGGGGTATTTATTTTATATTCCACCATCTGTCAGTACGTTTACAGGAATACTTGAGTACTTGACTTGAAATCCACTTGATCCTCAGGTAGGGCGGTTGATTGAATTAAGTCCAATTACTTGACTTGAATTATTCTTGAATTTAATTTTCCAATTATTTAAGTTGAAATTTACGCGTTGAATGAGCCTTTTCATGATATTTTGATTACTTCAAGCATACTTCAAGTATTCATGTAAGCGTACTGTGTGTAGAATATTCGCACCAAATTTCATAAAAAAAGGATGACAAATGCAATGTCATAAAGTCATTCATATACCAATACCAAAAAATTTCTCATTTCCTGAACTCGGGTGTTCTGAGGGAGGTGGGCAAAATTCCTTTTGCTAATTATTTTGGGATTTTTTCTGATTTTTCGAATACATTTTCCCTCCCCTTTCGATTAATTTTCGAAATTTAATTCTCTGTCTAAAATTTTTTTTTTTTTTATTTTTAATTGATGCGGTTTATCAAGAGATTATCTGTACAAAATTGTAGGAAGATCGGATGCCATTTACCTATTTAAAAATAATTAAATCTATAAAAACTTTGTATACTCACTTTTCGCCATCTACCGGCGCTCTCTAAAAACTTACGGAAATGGTACTAACAGAGTCGGCAATCTACATATCTTTTCTGTAGTTGACATTTTACCGTAATGAATTTGGCGCTTTCGTCAAATTCTGTTGGAATTTAACCGCAACAACTCTCACGAAAATTTACAAATTTGTGCATTTTATAAGAGGTAAGCTTACAAAATTCCGGGCTACACTACATTATGCATTATTTTGATTTCGCTTGGGAATTTGGGGGTCCCACTTGCGTCACTTTCATTTCTAGTCAAACCCTAGATATACTTTGAATTTGGACGAAAACGGTTATCACGAGTAGGGACCCGCCCTCCCCTTGTTAGTCCTAAACAGCAATCACAGATCAGGTCATACGAAACAAGAGAAAAGTTATGATGGTTCTAAGACCAATAACATTATACCCTAGATAAAAAAATCAAGTGAAAACCCAAAGTTCTGTATGGCAACATCAAGAAGCCGTTTCCCGATTTAGTTCATTTTTGAAATTTTATTTACTATTTTGTATGAAAATGCTATGTACAAAATTTGGGCTCTCTACGGCAATACGTTCTCAGGCAGTGTCTAAATGTATAGTGAGAACCCAAAATTGTGTATGACAACACCAAGAAGGGGTTGCCCAATTTAGTCCGCATTAGAACTATCGACTTGCTGACCCCTTCAAGAATTGATTACCTATTTATTCATTTGCCCTATAGTCCAAACTTACCACCTTATGGCTTCTAGTCATTCACTTCCATTAAGGATAAAATGCATGAATTACCATTTAACACGTTGAAAGCAGCAGTGGAAACTTAAGCAAATCTTGTTTCTGAGGTAACTGCGAAATGGTGGGCTCAATACTTTCAGAATTGACTCAAGCATATGCAAAAATGTGCCGAAAACCTGTTCAAATATTTCGAAAAAGGAGAATTTTTTAGTTTTCGTAGTAATCCGTTAAACTTAAGTCGCAACCACCGTATGTAGCTTGAAAATAGTCATTTTCTTTTGGAAACTATTTAATATGGCAACCTTTACCTAACTTCAGGATCCATTAGGAAATTTGAATTTTATCAGAAATATTCACCTACATATCCTTATCGACATTTCTATTATACAAGAGGGATCCAGTCCAGCCAAGAATCTGTTTTTAACGTTTTTTTTTTTTTTTGTTAGGCCTTCTTCTGTTAAGTAAAGTAAAATGAAAGTGATTCCAAGAAATTATTTGTTAAGTTCTTCCCTTTGATTGACCTCATCAAACAACATTTAGTAAAACTAATCTGATAAATATAATCACAGATACCTAAAGTGGCCGGTAATCACCACTATTCCATTCCCAATCAGCAAATCTCCCGTCAAATGACTTTCTAGCTCTTCTGATGTGAGCTGGTGAAACCAAATGGACCAGAAGCGATAATTTGTCTTGAAAGCATGCATAGTACAAAAGGACGATCATAACAAAAGAAACACACACAAAAAGTAAATGGACAGAGGCATATTGCCATCAACTACACATGACTGCCTATAGAATGAAAAACAAGGCCATCAGACCTATTTGAGGAGTCCTATAAGGTGCCTATATGCCTAGTAGAGATTACATAGATATCTAACAACGATGAAAGCGACAATGAAAACTGATGATGACGCTGCTATGAAGTTCCCCTCGAAATCTGGAGGTATAGTGTATGTGTTTCCAGGAGGATGCTTTTGTCCGGTTGTCATCTCATTCCATTACAAATGGAATTACATATACATGAAATGAAAATTTTTTTCTAGGCTCCTTTCGATACCATTTCTTTCCGATTGTTGTCTTTTACAGTTTATTTCCGTTCGTATTTTGTCCACCCACCAGCATTTGTACAAATGATTCCTGTTTTTTCTGGTCGTTTGACGGGTTCGCTTTGACTACGTATGTACCTACATACCAACACGAGTAGCTGAGCTGTACGTACGAATTTCTGTCGATTCCAAAGTGGAATATCTTGTCATATCTATTGTGTCTTGAATAATTCATGAAATGCTATAAAACTGGAATTACATTTCGCAGGATATACCCTTAAAAGCTGGTTCAAAATTTTCTCTGTTACATTCTCATCCTGTTTGATATAACATTAGGTCGAGATGCGGAAAGGGGATGGGTGAGGAGAGAAAAAGGGAGGGAATGATTTTGAAAAGTCAGCAGCAGTCCAGTGATTGCATAACAAATGGGGAGAAATGATGTTGCTTTCTCTAAAAGCTTGCAGCAATACTGAAGCGAAGTTCGGATTAAGGAGCAGATTGCATTCAAATTTTATTAAATTAATATTATGTAGATATATGCATAAGTAGGTGTATGTTTTCTGGAACAAAGTGGTTTCGTCTAAATTATTTGATTTTATAATATCATCCAGATAAAAATGTCCACCTTAAGGAGATGGGTTGTTCTATTTGTGTTGTGTTCTAACCTTCTAAACGATATGGTTGAGTCACTAATAAAAGAAAGGTTATGGCATATAACGTAGTTACATATGTAGAAGGAGCCACTCATAATACAATGATGCGGACCGTACATATTATAAATAGGGGAAGGTGGGTAGATACGAACCACTTTTTTTCGAGAAGACATTTCAGCTGTAATATACCTCCGCCGATAGGATAAAATTGATGAAATTGAAGCCTATTCTTTTAAATTTGTATTGACATAAACATTTCTTAGTCTTAATGAGCGTATTCTAAGTTATTGACAGAAATGCGAAAAAAGTGCTTTGGTTCATTTCTCCCCACATGTGTGGTGAAATGAACCAAGAAGGGGGATATATGAGCCAAGTGCAAATTTTAATAGAAAAATAACAAATAAGTTAAAGTTAGACTTTTTTATTATAAAATAAATAACAAAACATAACAATTCAGTTAACGAAATAAAAAAGGAAAATAGGAACGTTTCAATTAAATGGCGTTAACCCATGTTAAAATGTGAGAAGGACACGGGCAATTGATAGCGGCCTTGTTGCCGCCTTGTTGTTCCTAATGGAAGCGGTGGAGGTAACACACATTTGAAGTCTCGTATCGGTACCAACGCCATATCAGGAACAGTCAACAATCAACTTCTGCTATCGCCCACAAGCAATGGTGCATTTCTACCCAGTAGCACTTTATTTATTCAAATAATTTTTTTTTAACAAAACTTTTAAATTTACTAAATTTGTTACTTTTATTTAAATTAGGGCTTCATGTTATTAACATTATGTTGGCATTATAAATAATTTGTTAGGCACCAGTCAGCTAAACACAAAGATATGTGGAGCACTCAAAAATAGTTTCCACGTGGTAAACTCAACTCACTCAACTAACACGCCTGCGCTCGAGCACAGTTTGTGGACGACTGAAATAAATGAAGCAGTTGTAAGACTGTTTCCATTTTGTCTTTATTACATATCTCTGCCTATTCGAATTTAAGTTATATGGGCTTGGTTCAGCTTAACCCACGGTCCATTTCTACCCACCTTCCCCTACCTAATAACTTGTGCCTTCTCAGGTTAGAAGCGAATATGTAAAGCGTTTGTTTATCCAAACTGTGTCTATTTCCAACGAATTTACCCCAATGATTTTAAATATAACAGAAATTGAGCAAATATATGGTGCAGTGCGAATGTCACTGAACGAGGTGTTCCATCTCAGGCGCGTAGAGGATCGGTGATATGAATTCCTTAATTGACTTCGACATCACTGGCCCTCATAGTCTTATCGAAAAGTAAAGTAAAGTGTGACGATTGCGCCCTTTAAATTTAACAGACTTACGCAAAATACCTTTAGGCGTCGGTAACGAAATTTAGTTAAGTTAAAATGCCAAATTGCCGTAAGTAAAGGTCTTCGAGCAGGAACCTAATGGAGTAGAAATTGTGTATAAAATATGTGTACATGAGCGTAACCACCAAAATGCCGCTTTATGTGTGCGTGAAGTTCGGCCATATTTGACCCTGACTGTCAGATTTCAAAGCTGGAACTTCGTACTTTGGTATTTTTGTTTTTCTTGTTTAGAAACTGATGCATAGACGTAATAAAATGCAGGAATAATGCAAATTTCCCAATTAACTAGGATTTTTATATTTCTCAGATTACCAACTGATATAAATATTTATTTTTTCCATCAGTTTCCACCCAAACAAAATTCCCAATGAATTTGTTCAATGAGAACATTTGTGTTATATGAATATATTTATAACTACGCGAATATCTAATATATTTCGCCTTGTATCATACTGTTACGTGCCACCAAGTGACACAAGCGGCATCTGTTGGAAATGGAAGCAACTTTAGGCTAGTGACATCTTAGTAAACCTTGGGTACGGAAAACGGAATATTCATGAAGGTTCTAGTATAATTTGTAGAGTATAAATACGGCGCTACTCACATCCAGGGGCAGTCTTATATCAGACAGTGAAATGAACGAAGTAAACTATTGCGATAATTAGAAGTACAGTACTAGCGATAACTATAAAGAGTTAATTTGATAATTGTTTGTAAATGTTATAAAAGTAAATAGTGAAGATAAATAAAAGAAAGAACTTATTTATGATATCTGAAATATTATGTGTTTTAAATAACGAACTAAGGCCACGCTCGTAACAATACTTACAAGGTGAGGCTTGACTAGAAATAAAACTGATGCAAGTGTGAACTCCAGATGGCTAAGCGAAACCGAAATAATGCATAATGTAGGTGAACCCGGGGTTAAAATTTACACTTTTCGGAAAGCTTTGATAATTACCATCTTGCTGGTATATTCGCAGCATTTAAGCCACTTTCTTTTCGTTACAATTATCCATAATCTGTTATCTTTCATACATACAGGAAGGCAGAAGTCATTACCGCAATTAGGAGCATTTTACAAAATAAGATTGCGAGTTTTGCTAAATTATCTCCAACTTACATAATTATCAGCATATACTGTAAAGCTACAACCTTCTCTCGGCCAAATTCCAACCGATTTTCAAAATTCTTTTTGCTAAGAGCATTGTGAGTTTTTTATGATTTTGTGAAATTATTACGAGATTCGTACGGCAACGGGTTACAGAGTGGTAACCCGTGGTGGGTTACTTAGATATTATTATAATAAAAAAAAATCCAGGGTGGAGGTATTTATTCTATATTCTACCATCTGTGTAGAATATTGGTACACAATCTCATCAAAATCGGATGATAAATTCAATGTCAAAAAGGCATTCATATACACCAATGGAAAAAACTTTCCCCTTTCTTGAATTCGGGTGGAGGCAGGTGGGGTAAATATTATCCGATTTGCAAAATTCCTTTTGCTAGTTTTTTTGAGATTTTTTCTTCCTAATTTTTTAACATATTTTCCCTCCCATTCTGATTAAGTTGCGACATTTAATTTGCGACGGCCAAG
Organism: Dioctria linearis; assembly: GCA_963930735.1. Classification (NCBI taxonomy): domain Eukaryota; kingdom Metazoa; phylum Arthropoda; class Insecta; order Diptera; family Asilidae; genus Dioctria; species Dioctria linearis. The sequence continues at coordinate 26,590,148 of OZ005741.1, forward strand.
ATTCTGTCTGAAAAATTCATTTCGAAATGTTTTTCTACAACTTATTAATTAATCCATTTTTTTATTTTTTGTTGATACACTTTTACTCTTTATTTGTACAAAATTTCAGGAAGATCGGATGTCATTTAACTCTTTAAAAAAAATAAATCTAGAAAAATTGTGCATACCCTTTTTTCGCCATCTACCGGCGATCTTTGGTTGGCATTTTACCCAAATGAATTTGGCACTTTCGTTCAAATTCTGTTGCAATTTAACCGCGACAACTCCCGCGAAAATTTGCAAATTTCCAACATTTCCAAAGGGGAACATACAAAACCCCGGTCTCCTTACGTTAGGCATTATTTTGGTTTCGTTTGGTCATCTGGAGTTCCCACTGGGGTCACGTTCATTTCTAGTGAAGCCCTACTTATACTGTGAATTTGGACGAAAACGGTGATGACGAGTAGGGACCCTCTCCCTGTTAGTCATAGTCATAGACAAATTTATTTTAAGCCTCGGCCAAGGCCACGTCATACAACGGTGGGCTGATCGAAAAAAAAGTTACAGAATTATACAAGCAGATATATGTATGTCATAAGAAGGTATACTAAACTTAACGAACAAAGTATATATATATGAATAGATATTAGTGTTTAGTAACCTATGAGGTATGTAGATATAAAATACATGTTTCAGAGAAACAACCCATTGCACTCCTAGGTGCAATGCACAAAATAAAATAAGTTAATACTGTAATGCAGCCAGGGACATATGTAAGCTAAGATTAAGTTAACACATCGAGTTCAGGTTACCAGTAGATGAGATACACAATACAGCTACAGCACCCACCAGAAATACGCAACTACTACCAAAGCATATACATATACTCAGGTAACATGCCGTATCTGGCTCTGTATATGAAGCAGAGGGTATTGAGTGAATACATTGTCTGGTGCCGTCCTGGACCGAGGAACTGAGTCAGCGGTGTGACGTGTATGTGCCGTCCCATTCCAAATACGTAACGTAAACAAGCTTTAAAAGCACGCTGTAAGTTGGCAAGACCAGACTTTGCAAAGGAAACATTGCATTATCGGCGTAGAAAAACAAAGGCACCACCAGAGCAGAGACAAGACGGCTCCGAGCCGAATGAGGGAGATGGTGAGACACGGCATAGGGAGATCGAAGACCGAAGTAAATCCTGGAGCAGACAAGGTTGACATGAGCATACCAGTTGAGATTTTTGTCCATGAGCAAGCCAAGATTTCTGATGTGGGAGTCGTTAATCGGAATAGTATGTTTGAGAAGCAGAATGGAAGGAAGGGAGTCCAGTGACAACTGCTGTCTTGATTTGGGAAAATAAAGTATGGCCTGAGATTTGCTTCGATTAAGGGCAAGCCTATTGCAATAACACCACCTAGCCAGATTAACATTGATCTCATCTAATAGTCCCGATATATCTGAACTATGATCAGCAGCATAAATCTGCAGATCATCGGCATAAAAATAGAAGTTCACATTTGTAAGGGGAGAAATAATATCATTAATAAACAACGAGAATAGAAGATTAGCCAGTACTACCCCTGGGGGACACCACTAGATACTGACCTGACACCAGATCTACGACCGTCACTGCATACAAGAAGGGCTCTGCCGCTAAGGTTACTAGCAACAATTGCGCACGCTGAGGTGGAAAACCCAAAGAAGCATCTGAGCTTTTGAATTAGTAGGTCATGTGGTATACAGAGTCAAAGGCCTTCTTGAGGTCCAAAATGATATGAACTACTTTCTTGCCCTCGTCGCAGAGAACACGAATGTTCTTAGCCACCTTCACAAGTGCCGTATTGGTAGAGTGCCTTCGCCTGAAGCTAGACTGGTCAGCCAGCAGCAGGCCTTCAGCATCAATATGCGACTGGATTTGGTCCCTGATTAACACTCCGAATAATTTGGAGATAGCCGGCAGAAAAGAGATGGCCTCCAATCTGACAACGATACAGGCAAAGAAGATTTTGGGATAGGGGTAATCAGCCCAGTCTTCCAAACTGTTGGAATGATCCTGTATAAGTAACCTATTTAATAAATGAGTGACTTCAGGAAGAATGTGCAGGATAATGACTTTCAGGAATTTCACTGGGATCTCATCTAGTCCAATCGCATTTGATTTGATGTTGTGAAGGGCATCTATGATTTCTATTTCGCTACAATTTATGAAGGAAAAGCTATGCATGCTTGCCAAGGGTACGGATGTGTCACTGAAGGAAGAGAGCTGAGGACCAGGCGTAGTATTCCTGGATAAAACTTGACACGGCAGACCACTTTCAGCGGCGAGATCCCGTGATAGATGAGGAGAATAATATTTAAAATTTCCCGCCATTAATTATCATAGCTGCTCCATATGCTGAGAAATGTTCTCGACTTCACTGGTGTACCCACACAACTTAAAAGTGGTTACACTCTATCACGGTTCATGTCAACTTTATTTAGTTTCCTGCTCGAAGGTAAAGGTGAGGTAAGAGTCACTCATTCAATAAGGACGAGATGTGTCAAACAATTGCAACGTCAAAATTAAAATGGAGCAAGAATGGAAGGTATAGATTAGATTAGATTTGTAAAGCGGTGCATAGGCGTTAGCCTCGCAGTCACTGCGACCTGAAAGATCTATTGTGAGTCCGCGTTGAATTTGCTCCATTTATAGGTTTAGACTGTTAATAAAGTCTAGAACCATTCTGGGCTTGAGGTTCCATACGTAACTTGGTGGAGGAAAAGCATGTTCAAGGTGGAGTAATCTCCGCCTGGCCAATGCTTCGCAGTTGCAGAGCAGGTGCTCCGAGGTTTCGTGAGCATCCTGACAGAAGCGGCAGGATGAAGTCTCAGCCAAACCCAGCTTGTTTAGGTGATACCTCAAGGGGCAATGGCCTGAGAAGAGCTCAGTGATCATTTTGAGCTCTGTTCTTCTAAGGAGTAGGAGTTTTTCCGCCAGAGGTGTCGATAAACTTTTTTGCCTGACGAAGTCCTTGTAGCCTTTCCCAATACAGGGATTTTTGTTTATTCTCCCATTTAGGGTAGCTTTGAGGTAACACTTTGAAGTGCCACAAAATGGCTCTGGTCCGACAAACTGAGTTTCCGCTCCTCTTTTGGCTAGGCCATCCGCAATTTCATTGCCTTTGTGGCCCTCATGTCCAGGTACCGCCATGAGGATAACTTTGTTTCTCCTTGATAGATTTTTGAGGGTTTGTAGACATTCCCAGACTATCCCTGACTTGACAGTGTAGGACTTTAAGGCCTTGAGGGCAGCTTGACTGTCCGAGAGGATATTAATGGTTGAGCCATTTATGGTTCTTTTAATGCAGGTATTGGCGCATTCTTCTATGGCCAATACCTCGACTTGGAATAGGGTAGGGGTAGAGCCTAGAGCCTTTGATATATGGCATCTGGGGCCGTATACACCCAATCCGACCCCACTGTTTGTTTTTGAGCCGTCTGTATACCACACCATCGATCCTTGTTGGAAGGACGGTTTGGTGGAGGGCCATTGTTGTCGGTCTCCAAGAACCACTTGGAATGGTCTTACAAAATCCACTCTGGGTGTGATTATATCAGATATTGTCGTCACTTGCTCGAAGCATATCTGTTTTAAGATACTTAAATGACCAACCAGATCGCCTGGCTTTAACTGTTTCTCCGTTTGTACTCTTATAGCACTGGAGATCGCTTCCTTTTTCACCTGCAAATGCAGGGGTGCAAGGTTTAATAAGGCTTCCATGGCTGCTGTAGGACAGGTTCTTATGACACCAGTTATTCCTAGACAGGCAAGCTGCTGGGTTTTTTGAAGCAGAGCCTCAGCCGTCTTTTGATTCGTTTTTGGCCATCATGCGAGGGCCGCATAGGTGACCATGGGTCTAACAACCGTGGTGTACGTTCAGTACATCATTTTTGGCTTCAGACCCCATGTTCTGCCAATGAAGCGACGACACGTTTAGAGAGATCGCATCGCTCTATCCGTCACTCTGGACAGATGCGAATTCCAGGTAAGTTTCTTATCTAGGGTTATGCCCAGATATTTGACTTCGTCGGAAAATAGCAATTCCATATTATCAAGAAGAGGAGCCGTTAGTGAAAGCTTCGATCTTCTTGTGAACGGAACGATAACCGTTTTGTTGGGGTTTATGCTAAGGCCTTTGTAATGGAAGGTATAAATCTTCAATTAAATCAACTTCCAATTATTATTTTTTTGCTTTTACTACTTTTTAACATTGAAAATATTAAATATCAAGGTAATAACCCTTACGGAGTAGACTATACTAAAAATATCAATTTTTCCTAAGTTAACCTCAGTCTCGATAAAATCTGAAATTCTTTACGGCAATTATGGTCCAGCCTTTTCACAGGCAATCAGTCAATAACAAAATCTAGCAAATAGTAGATCATATTGGAGCCCTTCAACAAATTATTACTTACAACAGTGCCAACATTTTTGGAAATGTGTACTCCCAACCTCCCAGAAAAAGAGGTTGTGGCGGGACCAGCTCAATAAATTATTACTAGAGACTTTGATTTTATAGTATGACTTCCTACTAATGATGAAATTTCTTTTATACCTTTGGGTTATACACTTCTCGGTAGCTGAAAATGTACTGGGTTCTATTGTGATACGGCGTTACTAGGTAAAAATATTTTGATGATACAACGTTATAAATATTAACAAGAAATTAGTAAAGCTTCATCAAAAATAGGTTGAAAAAAGGAAAGAGGATTTCTTGAACAATTTAAACAAGCTCTATCTATATATGAGCCACACTACATGCATTAAAACTCTAAGCATCCTTACAACGTTGTGCTTCCAACATCCTAGTGTTAATTACCTGATTACACAGTTGGTCATATTATTCGAGAGTCGTAGTAAAATGTTTCGCTGATCATTTTGGTGTACTTAAGTAAGTCAATTTTGCCAAAAATGCACTTACAGTGTCATGCTTCCGAGGTAGGAAATTATAAATAGATCGTGGAGCTTTTGGAATTTAAATTTCACGCAACATCCATGTAGAAAAGAATTAATAACTGCTATCGGATAGAAGCTGATCACAGAGTAAGGCGGAGAAGCTTTGTGAAGGCCCTATCCTCTCTAGGTAAGTGAATAATTCAACAAATAATAATTTCGATTATTTAGGCCTAGTGTAAGATTTTTTGAAAATAGTTTTTTTTTTTTTTTTTATTATCCAAAAGTATGGAGTTCTATAAGCATGTTGTTAAATTTTGGTCAGGAAATACGAATTTTTTCGGTGGCCTTTCATAGAAAAAGGGATTCGACCAGCTGCGTGATGTGAGACCGATTAAAACGAATCGAGTTCGAGTGTATAAAATCATGGATCTGGCATTGCCAACTGATCGTAAGTAGGTACACAGTTCATATAAAATCTCGTATACTCGATACTTTATCAAAATGTTGAAAGTTTTCAAAACAAGAATTATCCAGCTATCCGTCTCAAATTTGACCACATAATTCTTCACTATTCTTCACGTCCTTCCTTAGAGCTGCTTTTGGAAGCCCCGGAGGTTTTTTTTACTTGAAATTATCATATTTTTCTTTATCGAACTGCTAAAGGCTAAATTCGACACTTAATTCTGAAAAGTCCTTCATTTTGTTAATTATATGCCTCGAAATAAAATAAACTCTTTTTCTATGCCGCTTTGGAGTTTCTCGTCCCGATTATTTTTTTTTTTTTTTTTTTTTAGCGTCGGAAAATTTTCAGACGATTTTTTGACGCATCTTGCAAAAAATTTAAAAAAGGATTGAATTATTTTGTCATATATGCATAAGTGATTTGAATAAACAAACCAACAATTGGGCCGAAGATAGAAAAAATTACTATCATACATACGTACGAGTATATATAATCGAAACTCAGAGATTTAATTAAAGCATTTTGAGAATCGCAACTATTCTGCTGCACAAGATAAAGCCCAACATTTTAATTAAAATTCTCTGAAACATTGTGAGCCAGGTAAATATCATTAGAACCCAATTTCAGCCGAACTCATATATGCCCTCGCATATTAAATATTATTCCCAGCAGAGTCAAATATTAATAACTTCACCGAATTTTCCAAAATTAATATCCGGTTATTTGGGACTACCAACTATAATGTGTGGAAATCTCAATCTGGTCAGAGACGTACCAGCCTGGCATGGTGAAGCTTGTGCATTTATTTATTATACACCTTTCTAGATCCATCACGTAAGCTGTTGCGCCCCCGTCTAGCTAGGTACATATATACTTGTAGATAATGTGCTGTGGGAAATTACATTTTATTTGCTTAAAGTTGCACTAGTTAAGTCGAATTAACTACATAGTTTCACATCATATGCCAGCTTTTCTAGCTAATACTCCTACTGTATCCTATGAGCTGTTCCCGGATATTTCTATTCCTATCAGGAACCATTGTACGATTTGGGGTAGAAAACGGGAAGAGAAGAAGGAATATGGTTCTCAGTATGGCATGCAGTCTAAAATCTCAGCTTCTATAAGCTTGAGAATATCCTCAACGCGTATCATCACGGAAGTAGCTGCAGGCTTATGTGTAAGTGCGGTAGTGTGGGGTACGACTTGTTTTGCAAATGTTTAGACAAATTGAAAAAGTTTTAATTCACTTGGCAGCTGTGAAATCAACTCTTTAAGCTGCCATTCAAGTTTAATTTTATTGCAATCATAAAATAACATGACAGTGGTGAATGGGAGTTTGTATATCAAAATAAATAATCCTTACAATAGGAGTTTGTGTGCTTAGCATGTAAATAATTGTACGTGTATGTAAACAGCTTTGCACAGAACTGATAGGACATGATTGACCTGGACTTATCTGCAATAATTGCCAATATCATATTGCTACTCTTGCTTTTATTTGCAAGATATGAACAACCATTCCATCGCTTTTTCGTACAATATCAAATTTTTTTTGTATGTTTTGACGAAGTTGATTTCATTTTGATATATTCCTCAGAAACATAAGATAGATTTATAGGAAATAGGATTTTTGTTTTTAACTTTGACGCCATGAAGCGTTAGAATGATATGACTATTTAAGTAAGAGGGAATCTAAATACATCTAATGAATGATTTGATATACAAATACCAAGAATACCATTATATCAAAAGTTCGCCCTTAGAAAACGCTCCCGAATATGAGAATCTCCCTTTCAGTAACTATAAAATCCAGATTCGAGAACTTACCAAAAATTTGATTTTCAAAAACCAACTGTTTTTTAAAATCCTTTTTTTGTTTTTAAATAAATGAAAAATTAAAACAAGTCCAATCTCGCTAAATAACAATAAAAAAAAGTTTAAAAATGAGTGTACATATTTCCATTAGCAAGATTTAAAAGAAGCGGAATGTCCAAGATTTCAAGATTTTCTGCTAAGTTATAAGAAAAGGGATTTTCGTCGGCAGAGTTTCGTACTCAGCTCTATCGCTCCCATTTAAAACATGGAGAGCGTAAGCATAACCCAATTTTTTTTTAAAAAGCCCGTGTGCAAAATTTCAGCTCTATAAGTGAAGACGTTCTCGAGTTATCTTGAGGACGGACAGACGAGACGGACCGACGAGACGGACAGACGGACATGCAAAAATTAAAATAATTTTTAATATTATATGTACCAGCATTATATTTTTGTGCATTGCAAAAAGATTGACAAACTTAGTATACCCTATGATTTCATCTACGGTATAAAAATCTGCTAACTCGTTTTTATTGTACTGAAGTTCTTCAGAATATGAAAAACTATGCAATTGGTTATAATCATTCTTACTGCCCGGGCTGGCTTTGGCTGTCAATGAGAGTAGACGCGTGTTTTTTTCTGGCGAATTAATTGTGGAATTATTTGCGTGTATTTGGTAGTAAAAGTGATAATTGTTGAAAATTACTAATTATTTGGCAAGTGTCAAATCAATTTGTTAAAATTAGTTTTGCTATACCGGTGGAAGAAAATTACGCCTCATGGCAAGCGGTTTTGGATAAGGCAGTCCCGTCGAACACAAGGGTCACCAATACTAAACAAGTTATAAATGGCGGCCAAGAGACGAAGCAGTCTCAGAATATAGAGGACAGCAGCTCACAGACAAACGTGAATGGCAGCATGGTAATGCAGCCCCCTTTGCAGACATCTTCCGACAATAACAAGTGTTAATAATAACCCAAGTCTCCAGCTAGCAGCAAACGGATTTATTAAAATTAAAAAAAAAAAAAGCGACTCAGTACTGAGGACAGTATCTAAAATAAACCCAACAAGCAGCAGTCGATGAACTATAATAATAATAAGTTCGCCCCACTAGGAGACTTAATGGATATTGAATCAGAAATTGAGGAACTAATGACCCAAGTCCCTGGGTCAGTTAATAAAGACGGTACTGTACATGATTTTACATTTAACTCAAACATTAATAATAATAACAATATTAATAATACTAAAGTAGCTAAACCACCTAAGTTTTGCCCTCCTATTTATATTTTTGGTGTAAATACCAGCTTACTTTCAGAAATAATTAATAAAAAAGCTGTGGAATTAAATTTAGGCAAGGTAGAACTTTATTTTCGTAACCTTGATTACCTGAAGACAAAAATTTTTGTGAATCACGTGGGTTTACACAAAGAACTAGTGGAATTTTTTAAAAATTCCCCAATAGACGCTTTCTCTTTTACGCCCAAGGAGGCTAGGAAATCTACCATGTTGATCATGGGACTAGACGGTGACGTCAAGCCCGAAGAGATCATGGAAGATATTAAAACACAGGTACCTGACGTAAATATTTCAAAAGTTTTTCGCTTTTCCACCCCAAATTCTCGAAGAATAGACATACCCCTAAACATTTTTGTCGTGCAAACGGATACGGAAGAAGAGATGAAAAAAGTAACAAACATAAGGTATATCCTCTTAAATAGGATTCACTGGGAAAAGAGACGCTCCAAAGATATAGCCAGGTGCTTCAGGTGCCAGAGGTTTGGTCACACTGGAGTATATTGTGGGTATAAACCCAGATGCGTGGTATGTGGGGATAATCATGACTCCTCCAACTGCATTGCACTGGAGAAAGAAAAGAGGCCTCCCCTTAAATGTGCCAACTGTCAAGCTAGTTGTCATCCGGCAAGCTATAAAGGTTGCCCAGAATTCCAAAAATATAAGACCAAGAAAGATATAATAAAAAATAAAATCAAGGATATTAGAGTAAACCAGTCAAGCTTTGTTACTAATGTAGCTAAAACTAATGTAGTTAATCCAAGTAAATCCTACGCGGAAATCTTGAAGGGAGGCGGGAGGATACTAAACTGTCAATCTGTTTCCGACGGTAACGCCCTCAATGATTATATGAATGAAGCACAGAATCTTTTTAAACTACCATTCATTGACCTAGTAAGGAAGATTAGGGAATTCTGGCCTGCATACAAGCTGATAAAAACACAAGATGAGAAGATAGTAACCTATCTTAACTTTACAGCCTCCTTATTGGGATGAATACACAATCCACATTGAAATTACTGTCCTTGAATGTCAATTCGCTTATCTCCCACGAGAGAAGACTAACTCTTCTAAACCTATTAATCGACGTAAAACCCCAGATCGCATATATCTCGGAAACTAGATTAAATGACAGACACAGACTAGCCCTAAATGGTTACAACTCTGTAAGAAATGATTCTGGTAGGGGAACGGCCATTATCATTTCGGAAAAAATAAAATATGTAAGAATACCTTTTAACAGTAATTTTTTTTCGGCTTGCTTTGCCTCAATCGACTTTATTGATATCCAAGGCCAAGTCAAAAAACTACTTACAGGAAGCATGTATATGCCAAGCAATGTTGGGTCCTCCATAAATGACTTAGAAAATCTTTATTCTCTAACTCGTGACTACGACTTCGTCATTATCGGTGGAGATTTCAATGCGAGACACGTAAATTGGGGTGACACGCAGATTAACCGGAATGGCAGAACAATTGCTAACTGGCTACAAAGCGGTCCTTTCTTAACCTTGGATATTTTGGCTCCCACTGGCCCCACGTTCCCCAGGTCAGCTTCTACACTAGATTTCTTCCTAGTCTCCTTTTCAGTGATTAACCTTAACGGCAACAATAACAGCACACTTTGTTTCACGATTCCCTCTCCCTCGGACCATTTTGGACTAGTTGCCAAACTAAACCTTGGAGGCCTAGCAGCTATGCCACTAGCGCCACGTACTTACGTTAGCTATGAAGAAACGGAATGGGATAGTTTCAGATTGGAATTAACCAGGGAGCTAAACCATATTAGGATTGCCGAGAACGAAAACATATCCAACGCCGAAATCAACAGGCACATTGAAGACATAACGGCACTAATCAAGCAGAGCATGGAGAGACACTCTAAAACCAGAAAAATAATGAGTTATAAATACTCGCACATCTCAAGAGAGACTTTAAGGCTAATCCAAATAAGGAAGGCATGGCTCAGAGCTCAAAAGAGGGTATTTCACCGTCACCTAAACAGGGTAAACCGTGAGTACACGGAATTAAATGCTAGAATCAAATGCTTAAACCAAATCATAAAAGAAAAAGTCAAGCTGGAACTGAATATTGCGTTCAAAAACAGATTAAGAAGCATTAATCCTTCCCCAAAAGCGTTTAAAGAAATCGATAGGATAACAGGAAGAAAGCTTTATGGCACCAATATTAATGAGAGTCCACTATATTACCTAAATCGTCAACTCAATTCGACCGCGGAGAAGATTGAGGCATTTCGCAATTTCTACACAGAGCTATATGCTGAACGAACTCCGTCCTACAACCAAAATCTTCTATCACAGGTCATCTGTACGAATAGGGATTTCCAAAATGAACTTAGCGATAGAACCTTTACGCTTTTCTCGGACGTTAACCCTGCCTCGACACCAACAAGTGAGGAATTTACCTCAAGTACTAAAGTGGCGGAGGCGAGGCTACAACTTAATAATAAGAAATCTTCTGGCCATGATGGCATACCAAATTATATTTTGCGTAAATGCCCGTTCACTTTAGATCACACACTGGCAGTCCTCTTCAACCACTGTATTAACAATGGTCACTTCCCCAACAAATGGAAAATTGCTGAATTAATACCAATAGCCAAAGTGAGGAACTCAAAACAAGTTAACGACTTCAGACCAATATCACTCCTTCCCACAATTGAAAAGCTTTTCGAGAGAATTATCTCCGAGAAGCTTGACGAGTTCCTTGGAGAGCATGACATAATTCCAGAAAACCAATTTGGCATTCAAAAGTTACATTCCACGGACCAGGCTATCCTAACTCTTACAAACAGAATCACTCATAATTTTCGAAAGAAGATCTGTACGGTGGCACTTGACTTAGACCTTGAGAAAGCTTTTGATAGAGTATGGCATAAGGGGTTAATTTTTAAGCTGATTGATTGCAACTGTCCGACTGCAATAACAAAGTTAATTCAGAGCTTTCTGACTGATAGAGTTACATCAATCCCCATCGCAGGCCAGTCATCAAACCCTATCCCAGTATGCTCTGGGGTACCTCAGGGATCAATTTTGGGTCCAAAACTCTTCAACTTTTTCCTACACGATTTCCCACCTCAAGAAATTTAATTCCGAAAACCCAGCTGCCATCCTGTACGCGGACGATACGATGATAATAGCTGAGGGAGAGAGGCCTCACCAAGCTCTAATTAAAATTCAGGAATTTATCCCCACCCTCCTGGAGTATTACCAGAGTTGGGGATTCAAGATTAACGAAAGGAAAAGTGGGCTTATTTGCTTCCGTAATGCTAGTGGAAAGGGGCACCACTTGGCGGTTCGCGAAAGCAAATCACTTGCTCTAAAAATAAATAATAGAACGATACCCCTGAAAGAGAATATTACTCATCTCGGCGTCAACCTTCACAATAGGCTAAAGTTTAACCCTCACGCAAGAAAAGTGCTAGCTAAGGCTAAAGCTGCTACCTGTATTCTCAGACCGCTCCTAAACTCAAGGGCGCTAACCAAGGAAACGAAACTTTTGATATACAAAACGCTAATTAGACCCATTCTAAACTATTGCTTTGCAGCCTGGTTCCAAATAACTCCCAGCGTTGGTAACGAAATCGAATCCTTTGAAAGGAAAATAATGAGGCACTGCACAAGCAAATTTCAACGTCCTAATAGTCATAAATGGTATTCAAACAAATTTCTATACACTGAAGCAAATATCAAACCACTATTAATATACCTAATCAATTCAGCTGAAAAGGTCCTTAGGAGATCGGAAAACCACCCTAATCCAGTAATCAATTCCATAATTGAAACAAACAGGAACGATTCAATCATGGATAACTACTACCTTTCCCCTGTAAATATATTGCATGATAGTTCCTCGGGTCTCTTTAAACCTAGAACGACCAGTCCACTGAAATTACCCTTCTATGAGAAAGCGTCTATGAGCAATTACAGAGGATAACATCCCCTAAATATAAACAAATCTAAAAATGGAGATAAAATACATCTCCAGACACACCAATAGTATACCTTTACTTATGTTGTTTAAACCCACTGATGAGGCAATATTTGAGCCCGAGAAGTCATACTATTAGTAAAATCACATGTAAGACACAGTCCGAAATAGTTTACAGACTATAATTTTATATGCAAGAAAATGAAAATGAAAATGTAAATGAAAATGATGTGATAAGAGTGATAATAATAATAATAATATTATTAAGAAATTTTTTCATGATAGTCATAATAACAACTAAGCATATGTTTAGGTGGAACTTCCACATTCTTTACTTTTGTTACAGATACATACATAGTATTGAGCTCTGCTCTTTGATTTTTATTTAGTTTATAAGTTAGGTTAGGAGCCACTGAAGGCAACGTTGTTAGTATTCCGGGAGCAAGCATACTCGTAGGACATATAAGAAATAGAACGAAATCAAAATATCTAATAATGATCTGTAGTCATTTAATAATAATACCAGCAGCAGATAATTTCAGACGTATCAGCAAGTCGAACATACCTTAGGGATAACAAATAACGTAAGTCATGTACTAAAAACTTCCATGTATTCTTGGCCTCAATAAAATTACTTTGACTTTGACTTTGATTCCTACTGCCCGACGAACCGATCTAGAAATAGATCCAAAAAACCACTTCAACACTCAACCATTACCATACAAAATTACATACGGGCATTCATCTAGAGCAGGGATTCCCAAAGTGGTCGATATCGGTTTCCAAGGGGTCAAAATAAACGAAAACTGATTTAGGGGCTCGACGAGGTCTAAAAATCGACCCCTATTAATTAACACAAGTTCTTATTTGAAACTTTCAAGATACTGTATAAGAATGTTGTTATAAGAATGACTAATATTTTAGTGGGAAGTATCATTGTTGTACTTTTAAGAAACTCAACAAGTCTATAAGCGTGCACAAGTTCGTACAAGATGAAAAACTGGGCAAGTCAATAAGCGTGGGCAAGTTCGTGCAAGATAATGTGTTCGAGCGTACAAGTCTTTCAGGCACGTTTTGACTTGATCTGTATTTGACGCATATACGCGACTTAACACGAACGAAATTATGATCAAGTTCAAGTCCAAACATGGTCCTGATATTTTACTAAATAACAAGCTTGCACTTAGGTTGAAAATTCATTTGCTTTTGAAATTCGTTGGAGCTTGAAAGATAATACACTCATCTACTACTGCGTGATTCACAGACAGCATTTAGTAGCAACAAATCTGAGTCCTAGATTGCATCAGTCTTTACAATATGTTATAAATGCTGTCAACAAGATTCGAAACAATTCTTTGAACTCTCGGTTATTTGCTCAGCTTTGTGCGGAAAACGACGAAGTCTTTACTCGGTTACTTCTGCACACTGAAGTTCGCTGGATATCAAGAGGCTCTTGCTTAGCAAGATTTTCAGCTATTTTTGAATCTGTGTTGGAGTTTTTACAAGAAAAAGATCCAAAATCTGAACAATTGTAAAACAGATATTTATTACTTGACTGATATTGTTGGTATGTTGAACAAAGTTAATTTACAGCTGAGGGTGACAATCTCAACTTGTTTAAAACAAAATCAATAATATCGGTCTATGTGGGTAAACTCATTAAACAAACAAACAAAATTTAAGCAGAAAATATTATCCACAGTTTCCGCATTTGTCAAAATTACCAGAAATGCTTCAAGACGATGTTAGATTATCATATATCACTCACTTGGACGCATTACACAACAATTTTACTAAGAGGTTCTTAGGATCTCTTAAATTTACAAATTCCTCAATTGATAATAAATCCGTACAATATCACAGCCATGCAAGAAGCCAATGTGATAACGCAAGAAGAGTTGATTACCATCAGCGCAGACGAGGAGCTTAAGCAGAAGTTCAACCAAGGCTATCAGAAGCTCTGGTTGCAACGCAACATTAAAGCACAGTATCCTGCATTGTGGAACAATGCTGAAAAATACCCTACCGCTTTTCCATCATCATACCTAGTCGGAAAAGGCTTCAGTGTGGTTACAAACAGTTTGGCAAAACAAAGAAGCCGTTTGAAAATCAACGAACGCGGAGATTTAAGGCTGCAACTCACCAATATTGAGCCGGATTTAGCTAGATTGGTCGAAAGTCACCAGGTTCATCCATCACACTGAATTTTTAATTTTTTTTATCTTTACTTTGCGATTTTAATGTTTTTTTTTTCAAAAATTAATTACCTACTTTAAGTATTATTACGTAATTTATATTAATAATTATTAATTACACTTGATATTTACTGAATTTTATGTTTATTTATTTTGTTAAACTTTGATGAGAAAATGAATGGTGTCAAGTTTACTCACTTAACCAACAGCAAAGTTTTTAATTTGGTATATGTATTTTGTATCAATAGAAAAAAAACTAGAGATAGGAATTTTAAAGTAATTTGGCTATGGGGGTCTGAGATATCAGTTCATTTTGGAAAAGGGGTCTCTTGCCCATAATAGTTTGGGATCTAGAGTATCATAAGAATTGATCTTACAAGGAGAGGGTCCGTACTCGTCATCAACAATTTCGTTCAAATTCACAATATATGTTGGGCTTGACTAGAAATGAAAGTGTTGCAAGTCGTGGCAAATCCACCCTTACCCCATATCTCGGCTAAATATTATCCGATTTGCAAAATTTTTTTTGGTAATTTTTTTGTGATTTTTTCTGATTTTTTGAGCATATTTTCCCTCCCCTTCCGATTAAGTTGCGAAATTTAATTTTCGACGGGCAAATTTTCTGTCTGAAAAATTCATTTCGAAACTTTGCTCCACGTATTATCGTTTAATCCAAATTTTTTCGTGGATGCACCTTTATCAGGAAATTATCTATACAAAATTTCAGAAAGAACGGGTGTCATTTACTTATTAAAAAAAAATCTATAAGAATTTCAGGGGCCTGCTTTTCTCCATCTACCGGCTATCTCTGAAAACTCATGAGCATGGTACTTACAGAATCTGCAACCTACATATCCCCTCTGTCGTTGAAAAGTTACCGGAATGAGTTTGGCGTTTTAATTAAAATTCTACAAATATTTTACCGCGACAACTCACACAAAAATTTGCAAATTTCAGCATTTTTCAGGGGGTACCTACAAAAAAATCGCGATTTTCACTTTCTTCCGTATCCTGTCATGTGGGTACTTTTTGGAAAGCTCTCGGTGAGTACGTAACAAAAAATTATAAAATAGATTTGTTTTCCGCTCCACTTTTCGGCAGATTGGGCACAAAAAACCGTTATTTTTGAATTTCGGAATACACATTTTTCTGATATTGTGCCATTTATCGGCACTTTCTTAAAATATTTTCAACGTGTTATAACAGATTAATCCTTGGGATGTCTGCTAATTTTGTACAATTTATCTTATGCTAATGGGATAATCCTTTACGGGATATAATAGCCAATCCCCTTATCATGCATTCCTTTAACCCCTCCCATCCTCCCCTCTCCCTGAGATAGCTTTTTCATTCCATTTGCCTAGATTATATTTATTACCATGTCACGGCGGCATACTTGAGGCAGCATTTTGTGCACCTTTCTTTGTAAAATCACTTGATTGCCAGGCTCTGCTTTTATTATTTAATGCCTATCTTGAATCGGGACACCGACTTAGGACGGATCCTTTATTGTTAGTCTGTCTCTTTACCGGCTTGTGCTTGTTAATTGCTATCTTGTCTGGCGACGTATTCATTTCAGCCTATAAATGCGAAATATCTTTTGAGATGTTTTGGATCCTATAGTAGGTACTCGTACTTCAGTTAGAACTAAATTGTCATTCTGTAAAATTTATGAATTGTACGAAAATACATCATAAAAGTTGATTGGTATTGATATGCAGCACTAACTTTATAAGAATGAAAGGATGAAAAAAAATTAAAGAAGATCCAGAACTCGTTTCACACGATTACAAAATAATGCCAATTAATCTTGCAGTAGCACATCCAAAATTCCAAAGTGGAATTTGAAGAGTCTGCAAGCGAAGGGAGCATCTCGCTTGAAGCATGTACGTGATTTGAAAATTTGGGAAGAACACATTAAAAAGGATGGAACTCGGAAGGATAAATACAACACAATTGATACCTGGATACCTACTTAAAGGTCATTTAAAATATGATCTTCTTACGATATCTTAAAAAGCTGGTTCTTGAATATGGTACATCAAAAACAACGGAGTACCAATCCCAAAAAATTTATGTCATACGAAATTAAAAAAACAACAGGATCCGAGATTTTGAACGGACGATTTCTCAAATTACCGGAATTGGAAAACGATAAATCGATAAATTAAAAAAACAACTTTTCGTAACCAATCCACCTTTAAGGCAGAATCACATTGAAGCAAGCCTCAAGCCGGCCTCTGTCAGAACTCAGAGAATTGAAAACAAAATCACACCAGCACCGGGCTCGGTGCTGTCATTGAAATTTTAATAAAATTGGCGACAATTCTTTACATTCTGGGCAGAAATAATTTCTTATCGGTTTTCAAAAATGTTGATTATAAATTTCAAGTGATTCTTATTTTCCAAATATCTCGTATGAAAGGACAAAATTTAAAAAAAAGAAGAAATCTGTTGACAGAAGTAGGCCTGAGAGAGAAAAATTTCCAACATTGTGCAAAGCGCGCCTTGCAACTAGGCCTTAAGGTTAGCTGCTAGGTTTGGTTTTGCGTTGCCTCATTTAAAAACCCGTGTTGGAAATTTTTATAATGCCTCGAGGAAGCCTCGACGGTTGGGAGGTGATTCTGATCTCTTTGTCGTAGCCTAAGCGTATATTTTAGTCACATATTTTGACATTTCACCTGAAATTTGTCGTACTTTAATATTCACCATATTCATTTTGATTTATCCTTTTCATCAACCACAAAATAAACTAAAATGAATTTGCAATGAATTAATGTCGGAATACACGCCTAAAAGTACGACAAATTAGTCAATAGTTTCCGAGGTTGTGACAAAAATTTTATACTGTGGTAAATATATATTCTGCACCTAATTAAAGTAGTACAAGAGCTTAAATTCAAAATAATATTTTGAATTTGTCATTTGATCATATAACGAAAAGGATAGGCTATGTTGTGTCAAATTCCTGTACGTGTGATAAGCATTTATTTTTATACACGGAGGCGAAATGGCTAGTAGGCTATCGCCTTCTTCTTCTAAGGCCTGTCAGGGTGCGCGCGAGAAGCGGAGTCGAGCTGAAAGCTGGCCAGTGCAAGAGCTCACGCGAGAATACTATGCACATACATTTTCATCGCGCGATCAAGTCAAAGTGGAAGCAACGTGGAACAGAAAGCAAAGCTGATTTCAAAGCGCAAAGCGAGAAAGCTGGCTGTGCAGTGCTTTCTCGCGTAAGCAAAGATGGTTTTTCTTGAAGTGTAGTATAGAAATGGCCATACACGCAAAAAAGAAGTTTTTTTTTCAGAAAAATAATTGCGAATATTTTACGAACGAAAATATTCCTCGTACGACTCCATAATTTTATTTTCCGAATGTAACAACTAAATGTAGTGAAAACTAATTCTGAAACCAAAAAGTACATGTAAAATCATAAGCGCGTCTCGCATTCACTCAGGCATCTTCTCGCATTGCTTGTCGCATGAACAAGCTCCGCTTTGAACTCCGTTCCGGTTCTCGCGCGCATTCTGACTGCAACCTAAGGTTAAGGGCGGTACGCTAGAGCCAAGGAATTAGGTCAAGGAATTTTTCCACTTATTTCTTAAAGAAAATTTGACATTAGGTCAAGGAATTTTTGACAATTTGGATTTGTCAATTGTGTGATATTTCTGACAATAAAGAAATAATAAAGAAAGTGAAGAAATGGATAATTTCCAATGAAAAATGAAGATATAAGTAAAACAATTTTTATTCGTACATTTGTCATTTTAAAATTGATACACCTCTTGCAAAATCGCCGTTCCTTGGTTCAATTTTTCAATTATTCCATCAGCGTCAAAATTCCTTACAGAAATAAGTGCATCGGTACTTATTTCTTCAAGAAATATTGACATAAATGGATTTTTCGTAAAAGAGCGACATCTTTTTGTCAATCGGGAAGTAGAGTTTTTCTGTTGGAATTACTTTTCTCTAGCGTACTACCTCAAGGAATCGGCCAAGAAAAAATTCCTTGAGCAGTCCATGACACTTTTTTTACATAGTTTTTGTATAGGAACAAAAATTCCTTGGCTCTAGCGTACCGGGCTTTATTCTTCAGTTTGACCAGTCTGACTTATTTCTGACATTTCAGATTTTATCAGAGGAAAGTTCGTGTTTCATTTAGTGAATTTGTGATATAAAAGTGATTATAAGTGATTATATACTTAATAGAAGTGCTATATTATACTCAAATATTGTTTTGTGAACGGGATTTCATAGAATCGAGACTCCGGAGTCTTCAATTAGCGGAATGAAGTGCGCTGTGCTGTGCTGCAGAAACAGCCGGAGATATTCTCTTAGGAAATCATTTTTCAGGCAAATTTAATTCTTTCAATAATAAATTATTTTGTTCTAAATAAAATAAGAGTGAAATATTTATAAAAATAAACAGCCGTGGTAGAAAAATTTAACATATTCCAATGCCGGTTTGTTTGTCTAAAATTGAATTGTTATTGTCGCCTTAAGTAATAACAGCCATACAAAGGCAACGCCAAAAAATATTATGAGAAAATAAATGGGGCACTAAGAAAATTCGTAAAATGTAAAGAGTTATAAAAATATTATAAAATTATTATCTTAAAAATTAATTTAAAAATCTTGTGATATAATGAAATCTCTTCTATTGAATTTCTTCAATACTTAATAACGTAGTAAATATCGTAGTTTACTACTTCCATGACTAAAACGAATACATCGACGCGGTTCTACTACATCCTCATAGCCTATCCTTTTTGTTATATGATCTAAGATTCTACCACTGACATATATTAAATGCACTGCTGATACTACTGAAATTACTTATATTATTTGACATTATTATGGGAACACTTTTCTATAGTTGTCTCGTTTTGGTTTAACTACTTTATTCCGCGGAACTACAAATAATAAGTTCTATACAAAATACGCCATAGTCCAGTTTCAGTTCAGTGGTTTCCCAAATGAATATATAGAATAGAAATAGATGGCAATACAATATTTGTAATACTTTCTCTGTCCCCCATACCTACTTTTAGGTGCAGGTAGACAGAAATTGCCTAATTTTATTTCTTTAAAAATCAAGTTTAAAAAATATTTGATGTTGTAAGAGATATGCCTCCAAGAAAGGAAATAATTTCCAATGCATCTGTAATTTGTTGAACTTTTAATATGAATATTAAACCGAAAGTAAAACTTGAAATTATGATAATTGTTACACCCCTGCCAACAAAAGTTGACCCATATGAAATAGAAAATCAGGCAGGCCATGTTATATATGTCAGTGGATTCTACGTAATGTGAGGCTTGCTGAGGCGAATAAAAACACGAAAAAATCAGTAAAAAAGTTCATTTCATTTAGGCATATATTTTGACATTAAAGTGTGACAAAAGATCAGATTCACCCCTCTGGATGTGTTTCTGCCTTTAGGATTGTAATATATCTGTTATTTTTCTTAGTAGTCCCTGTAAAATAAAGTATCAAGCAGTCCATATTATTATGTCAGTTGGTTATTATTCATAGAATTATTAAACAAAAAACAAAAAATTCCCTCTTTCCATAATTTTCGTTCTCTGAGATTTCAATTTAATTCAGTTAGTTTTAAAACACATGCTGCTATACAACTACAATATAATGTACTCGTATAATCTAACCCAAAACATTCCTTACATAGTGGCATTGGTGGTATTAATGACATAATCAAACAACTACCGCAAATCTTACGTCAAAGTTTTAATATAATACCATTAACTAATGTTCGTCACTTTATATGTACATACTCATATGAAATATATCACATTGATATTACACTGGAAACCTTCATTATGCTAAACGAGAACTTTCAACACCAATTATAACTTGAGTCAATTCAGCGACATTTTGAGCAAGGGAAAGGCTTTAGATAACATTAACTTAGTCGGTGTGCAGATGAAAGTACCAAGAATCCAGATCTCAAACCATTTCTTACACATTTAAGTTACCGAAATTCCTCAAATATACCACCATCATTAATTTACTCCCACCACACATCCACTTCTCCGCTGCTAGTACCCCTGAACTGTTCCTGTTCGGTAGTAATTTAACGATATTCGATTGAAACAATTAGTTTCTCAGCAGGATGGGGTTCAGCTAGGATACAATTCCATACACACTGTTTTCGAACAGCTGTTACCACCACCACCTCCACCATCTTCATTGAGAGTACGGATAAGATGAAGCAATCAGGGAAACACTACGTTGTATACTTTCTAAACCCTTAAGAAAGCAACTGCTAATTTAGAGGGAATCCTTAAAAGCTCTAATACGCCTCAATTAGGCATAGCATAAATTAATTATATCTTATACACCGAAAGGAGGGTAATCCATGCCCTCATCATCCCTTAAAAATTTTATGATTGACTTTATGAAGACACATTTTGTAGGCATCCTCCAATTTGTATCCTGTTGCACGGCATTTGAGCAGCTATCCCCGCCAGCCCGTCTTCCGTAGTCTATTTTCTGCGATGCGTGGCTTAAGTGCCTTAAATTTGTCAATAAATCTGTAGAATGACGCCATAAAGGAAGACAAAGTATCTACAGCACATCGGTATTGTTTAGGTGAAATTGATGGGTGGTAAAAAGGTAAAAAATTATTTCAATATGTCCACGTCGGTTGCAGAGAGTTTTTGTTATTATCTTTTAGTGTGTGTGTGTATACATATATATGTACACAACTATAGTAGATACATATGCCTATTACGTCGATGAAAGGTAAAGTGTCACAAGTGGGATATGTTGGCTAGGAGGGAGCTTGTTTCATGACCACTTCTGTTTATGGCAGTTAGGGGCATCGAACTTCTTCCATCACATTATATAACCTTCCTGCAGTTGATCAACCCAAAAAGGCATAAAAGCCTCCAACCCGACAAGAGCCAGGTTTTTCTCAGCACACTTAAAATTTTACGAGAGACATAAAATTCTTGAGGACATGTGCATATAATTTGCATATTTTGCAAGATCTAGTTATGATATTGCTGCCGAATGAGGGGATGAGAATAGAGGGTGTAATATTAAGGCAACGGTAAATAGGGAACGCAGCCATGGTAAGGAATAGACATAACGTATGTGTATCACTTTTGCCGCGCACAGGCAATTGAAGGATACTCATTAAAAGTCATATTACAAGAAATCTTAATACGAGAAAAACATAAAATTAAAAGTTAAAGATAATTTGCGTTTTAAATTAAGGAGTGCAGTGTAGGAGTGTTTTAAAGAAAATTCGTTCATTTTGATTCAAGAAAAAGGTCTCAATGAAGGTAATTCTGTACGCATAGAAGTTTACGAGAAAAGAAATCTGTTTTAGAAATGATAAAAAAAATAGAAGGGCTGAACACCATATTTCGTCTGCTTTACTTTATCAGACGAAGCGACGTTAGGAAAATGCAGAATTCTCAATGTATCAGTGATCGATTTTACTAATTTTGTTACTGAGCTGGAATTGTTTTCTTTAAACTCCTTTAAAATTACCAGAAAATACCCGAAAGGGTAAAGTTTACAAAAGGGAAGTAAAAATTTGACGAAACTCGTAAAGAATTTTGTAAGAAAATCAAGAAGTTTTTATTGGCGCATAATTGAATAAATAAAACTACAGTATTGAGCGACATTACTTTCTAACAAGTCTTTTAAAGAAAATGCAGAAAATTAATGGGTCTGAAAAAAGGATGACTTTGGAATTACTAAAATTGAGGAAAAATATGTAGGAATTGATGCTCTATGTGGAAGAAGAAACTTGACAAACTTTGGATAAATTCCATGACATTCACTGAAAAGAGTGCCAAGGCATTTTGATGAATCTCTCAGATAATGTCAGAGGAAGGGTCAACTAAAACTACTTCCAGGACTATCCTATTCAATAACGCTTTGAGGGCCCAGAACCCCATTGTGGCTCCTATTATTATTATAAGGGTTGGGGTAGGGGTCGGATATCCATCCCCTAAGTACTGCAACCTATAAAAGATCTTTTGCTCCTACCGTGTTAAGTCGCGTTCACGTTCGCCCCTTTGAGAAAGATTATTACGTCGTTAAGGCTCTAGGGAGGTCTGGTGGGGTATGAATCCCTCACCCAGACATTGTAGTGTTTGGTGAACAAATCCTGTGCATTCGCAGAGTACGTGCTCTGCAGATTCTACCTCTTCGTTGCAGAATCAGCAGTTTTTGTCTGATATTTTGTCAATTATCTTAAGCATATACTTTATACTTAAGTGGGCAATGGCCACCCATTAGGCCAATGGATGGCCTGATCTGATGCTTACGACAGTAGATGACTTATTTAAAGTCTTTTTATATTGGGTTTGATGAACTTCCTCGTGTGTATCAATCCAGGAAGACTTTCCCACTGTAACTGATGAGCCATTGCTGTTTTGGACTCTACTTCTCCTGCTGTATGCGCCTCTTTGTAAGGCCGCAGAAGGGTTCGGATCCGGTGAATGGAGTAAATGGAGATTCTGCTTCTTTCCTAGACAGGTAGTCAGCAGTATTATTATCGTCATGCCCCTGCCGCCTGGTACCCACGTAAGAGTTATTTTGTTTCGTTTAATAATAGATCTAAAACATCTTTGCTTTCCTTTGAGGGGTTAAGACATTTTAATTTCATGTCCCTATCACCACTTGGCTACCTATCGGAATTCATGCCTCTTTGTACGTTGATTCTAATATACATTTCTTGCTTGAAAAACAGTTGGGTAAGATAGCAGGGCATCGGCCCACACCCATAGCTTCTTTCTTAGACCCATATGTGTACAAGACGAGTGGTCCGCATGGTAGTTGTGGTCTACTGTTGTTCCAACTTTAGCGGTCTTCTATCACTACTTCAAAGCGGCACCCAAACCATAGAATCTTGGGCATTGTGTCTGTTAACAGCCTCTAAGTTGCGTCATTTTAAAACTCTTCAAGAGTTGTGATACCAAAATATATACCCTAGGGTAATAGCTAGATCACACGTTTCTAATATAAGTAATACTATCTGCTTGGTTATAACCACAAACTTATCAAATATAATTTCATCCACTTTTTATTATATAAAAAGACTAAGAATTTACGCTACTTGGGTAATAGATGCATAAATTTACACAAATACCTACATATCTTCAATGTTTTTTAATATTTATCAGAATTACAGCAACTAAAGAAGGCCACCATTAGCTCCAACAGGTACTTGCCCCTCGAAGTCTGCCGAGTCCTGCATAAAGATCAAAGACATCATTTTCGCATTCTCAAACATTAATTCTGACTACAAAAATGCGACTATACCGTGCGGTGTAATCAACTTTTTCTGCAGTGAGTAAATTCTCTGTCCTTAAACCGTCTCCCTATGACCTAGAATAGCATCCTTGGAAAATCTTTTGGATAGAATTCCACACATATAACCAGGAAAAAATATATACAGTAACTTATACTCTTCCAGGACCTAGGACGACTTCTACTACTACTAAGTAGTAGATAAAGTAGCCAGTAAGTATTAGGTAAAAGTATTATATTGTAAACAAAATGTTCAATTTTCGCAATATAGTGTGCTATTGTCCCTCCACGCCATACTATGCCCAACTACTGCGCTACTCTACTCTCCCAATCCCAGTACCAGTGGGATTGAATCCATTTCGCCATCAACGTAGCTCTATGCTAAGAAGAAGTTTCATTTCAATTTCTATTTCATTTGGCAGTGTGCCGAGTCATTAATTGAAAACAGAAGCGGAACATTTTCACCGATGCATAGCAGAGAGCAGGAAAGGTCTGTTCAGAAAACATAATATAGTCGTGGTCGCTGAGATGTGGTATACTTCGAATAGTTCTTCTACCCAAAGTAATAATACAAGAAGATTAATAACAACCATCGACTACTATTGATTCTAGAAAGTATTTGAACAGCGTCATGTAAATCCATAGTTCCCTACGTGAGTTTCTTAGAAAAGACTTAGTAGCGCTTCTATCAATGATGACGAAGATGTGAATAAGTATTTTGCCCTCTCCACGTTTTCATTAATTTGAAAAATTACAGTGACTTTGAACTTTATCTGTGAATATATTATGAGTCATCCCTTTCATCCTTCATCCTACTATAAGAGCATCTATCCTTCTACTATATCATCAAAACAAGCAACACAGACTGGTTATTTTTGCTCCCAGATTATGAAAATATTGCGGTACGCGGTGGTGTATCATGAATATTCCTTAGAACTCTTTACGCTCAATCTCGAATATGTCAACCCTCTGCCAAAAGTACATATATATAATTTTCTACTTCTAGTAGAGAAGAAGACGAAAGCTAGATGTATGTACAGCCTCCAAGGAAAGGAAAAAGGACCAACTTTCAAAGCATCCAAACTTGCTTAAGACTTCTACTGCTGATCTGCAACAGAACAGAAAGTTGTTGTGTGGAAAGAAGAACTGTGTCATGCCTGGATTATGATAATTCCCCTATCGATGGGATCTACTTCTCATATTCCTGGCACCCGGTAAACAAATTGAAAATGTATTCAGCGTCATTCTATGCATAAAAAATCCGTTGTAACTCCCTTTTCTCCTGCGGATGAAACGGATTTGTTATATAGAGGTTCAATGGTTTGTTTGTTGCCAGTGTTACGATAATGTTGATGGAGGCATCAGGACGTGTCTATTCCTCACCTGCAATGAAGTTGTTGTATACATCCTCGTCTTTTTCCCATATTGGAGAAAAGGATACTCGAGGATATGAGTGCCAGGAAGGACTTTTACAGCGTACACGATTGAGAAATTTCGTATTCATGTGGCTTTGAGCATTCTAACGAGATATGCTTACGTCCTATCACTTACATACATATATGTACATATCTACCAAGAGGGCTCCGTATGTACTGTGCTTCTTTCAGAGCTTGGTTGTTTTTATCTCAATACTTTAGATGGCTGGCATTTTAATAAGGAAAGGAATGCTCCAGGGAAGAAAAATTTTTAAATCTGTTTTGCGGCTTTAAAATTCCTGGCCTATAGGGTGCATAGAATCATAGATCTAGTTACGTTTTGTATAATAACTTTATGTATGCATTTAAGAAACTTCTGAAATTTTGGCATCATCACGTAGCAGTCAACCAGCATATAAATAAATTGAAAGGAATTTAAATCTGGGATTCTGCAATAGCTAGGCATCTTTGGTCCGTTCGAAGCTGGTCATGTTATTTTGCCATTATTTTCATCATAAAATAACCAGCTCCCAGGAGAACTTGGAAATCCTACTCCATTCAAAAGATTCACTTGTAAAGCAGAAGGGTAAGTCTATCGTTCTTGATGGTGACGATAGTGCATTATTAGTTCTTAATTTGTAATTTGAGGTTTCCCAGGTGGCATTCTGTTATCATTTGCAGGGTAGGTAATTGTTTCTACATTGATTCCAGAATGCTAACTGCAAAGCTTTCCTTATACTACCACCTGGATATTTTGTTAATGTGAATATAATGAAGTGAAGATTCTACAGCTACCTCTGAACTTAATTTGTGTTTACGGTTTTTGATGTCCTAATAAATATTTCTGTCTTGTGGAATTCTTTTAGAATCGTCATACATAAAAGGGTCATTCCATGGCAAATCGACCAAAAATCACGAAAAGTGTGACATGACCATCACCAATTTTGTTCAAATTTTACACACTTGGAGGGTTTGTGAAAACAAAAATAGGAATTAAAAATTTTCCTTCTACAATGCGTATTTTGCGAGTTATGGCATTTTCAAAATTTCGCAAAGATGCTATCCAGGATAAGGATTTTATCCTTGAATATCCTGGATGGCGTACTTTTGTTCATTTTTTTATATTTTATACCCGTTATTATCCACTAAAACATATTAAAACTTCAACTTGAGATCTCAACGAGATCAAGGAGTAAAAAATCAAGGAAGTTTCACCAATCTTACATTTGCACACAATAAATTCTTAGTTTTTTGAAAATTTCATGAAAGTTTCTATAGAAATTTATAACTTTACAGAAATTTTCTGACTCATAATAACAATGATAAATGGTCTTAAATTTTACGGCATTTATAACACGTTTTAAAAAACAACATAAGTCGCCTTTCAATTTTCTAAGTACTTACTTCTCTACTTCTACTTCTCTAATGTGCAAGATATGCAAGACTAAGAGGATTTTTGGAGGAAATTTTTGAAAAAAAACGGAAATGAAAGCATTATGTTTAGCCAATGGACATCTACAGATCGGTCGAAATTGGAAAGAAAATTAAAATCTGCGGACGAATTTATTGATAGCTTTATCGAATGCCTGCCAGCCTTACTTCGTCCTATATTTATTACTGGTCAACAAAATAATTATCTTCAAGATACAAAGTGTAACCTACCAATTGATGAGATAGTCGTTATAATGGACTTTTCCGAAAATCATTCCTTCATACTGCAAGATGAGATATACGAATTCCATTGGAGTAAACGCCAAGCTACAATTCATCCTTTCGGAATTTACTTTCGTTCACAAGATAATAGCAATATTCAAAATACTAATTTAGTAATTATAAGTGACTGCTTGGATCACAACACCATAGCAGTTCATCATTTTCAGCGTTATTTAATTAGGTTTTTAACACAAAAATTTGATTCAGTTACAAAAATTTATTATTTCTCCGACGGCTCCGCTGCTCAGTATAAAAACCGGAAAAACTTTTTTAATTTGAGTAAGCGTGAGGAGGAATTTCAAATTGCACCCGAATGGAACTTCTTTGGCACTGCACATGGAAAAAATATCTGCGATGGTCTTGGAGAAACATTAAAGCGAGTTGCAGCAAGGGCAAGCCTACAATGTCCATACAAGAATCAAATAACTACACCACTGGAACTTTCCAAATGGATTAAAGAAAATGTAGCCAATATTAATTTTAACTTTGTAGCCGCCGAAGAATATAAAAAGGTAGAAGCACTATTAAATGACGAATACGAAAGGATTCAACCAATTCCATCAAAGCAGAAAGTGCACTGTGTTGTACCTATCACGAAAGGAAGTGTTACAGTAAAGAATTTTTCTCATTCTTCTGAAGAATTCCAATATAGTTTATATAAAGAAAACAATTTTAAAATTTAATTGTTAATTTAAGGGGTTAGATAGATACTCATAAATTAATTGAAATAGGTAAATTTAATTCCATTTTAGCCCGAAATTAATTTAGGGTAAAATGCTTTATGAATAGTTATGTATGTATTATAATTAATTTTTCAAAATACAAAATATTAATAATATTAGAATGCTTAAAGAGAAATATACAGAAAACAACGAGGAATTCGAAGATGACGACTTTATAAGTGAGAATTGTGTCGAGTAAGAAATCGACGAAATTCAACCGGGACAATACAAAAAACACAGGCGCCATGATATCATACTTTAGAATACATGAATAATACGATGCAACGAGGAGACACCGTGCATTAGGCCTACTGGGGATACCACATAAAACAAAACGCGCCCTGAACTCTACTTCAATGGTGATCCGGAAAAGGGTTTCGCTACATTATGAGCAAATGTAAGGTTGGTGAAACTTCCTTGATTTTTTACTTCTTGATCCCGTTGAGATCCTAAGTAGAAATTTTAATATGTTTTAGTGGATAATATAAGGTATAAAATATAAAAAAATTAACAAAAGTACGCCATCCAGGATATTCAAGGATAAAATCCTTATCGTTGATGTCCTTTTTCGCGTATATTTTTAAGATTATATTTTTCTTAGATAGCTTGATATTCTGTCTTTCAAATGTGCCATATTTCACTGTCCTAGTATAAATCGAAAAAATATATATGAATTTTTATAGAAGACCTGGATTTTTCCGAAAATTTGACAAAAAGATGCCATAACTCGCGAGATACGCATAGTAGAAGGAAATTTTTTTAATTCGTATTTTTGTTTTCAGAAACGCTCCAAGTATGTAAAATTTCAACAAAATTGGTGACGGTAATGTCGCACATGTTGCCTATTTGATATGGACTAACCCAGAAGTGAGATATAAATCTACGCTGGAAATGGATGGGATTACAGCAGCGGCGGATAAAAGGAGGGGGGGGATAGAGGCGCCCCTCTAGAGCTCCGATCGCTCCGCTATAGTCCTAATAAAGTCAAAATTTATACTCTAATAAAATATAATCAGAAAATACACCCAAGTCTGTTTTTACACGAATTTTTTTTACACGAGTTTGATTTAACACGAATATAAAAAGCAATAATTTTATTTTTACACGGTTTTGTTTGATTTACAACGATCACCCAAGTTCTAAGAAAACCTTCCTTGGCAAAGTATGTGCTCATACGGTAAAATAAAAGAGAAAGCACACTACTGGTTATTTACAATTTCATAAAATGTGTGCATGTTGTTCATGTATTATCACATTCAGGTTAATTTTCCCATTAACACTACCTGGAAAATGACCCGATATTTACTGCGGTTATTTACAATTTCATAAGATGTGTACAATCGCACTAACTTAGTAAATTTTTGACGCTGGTGTTTGTACTTTCGGTAGCCTTTGCTTACAGGGACGTTTCTAATTTTAAAGAAAAGGCATGTGCGGATGCGTAAATTGGTGAAGACATGATAACTAAGTTTTTATATTTAGGATAATTGAAGAAATTGGTTTATTATAGAAAATCCATAGAATTCATGCGTATTGTTTAGGTTTATTCAGGTCAGAAAAAAATATGTATGGTGTAATTAAATACAAATGCAAAACGGGACACTTGGGATAATTAACATAAGGATGAGAGGAATGTATCGTACTGTTATGATTTAAGGATTTATCAATAAGCTTAATTCTAGTCGTGAATTTTAAACAGTAAAGAAATAAAAAGAAAATTGGTGCACATATAAAATTAATAATTTATTTGGAAAATTTAATAATTGGTAAGTTATAATTTTCAAAGTTTTGTTTATTAATTAGAACTGAACTATTTCTCGCTAGCCCTTACACAATGTCGGCTATAACAAAAAATAAAAGGAAAGCCATCTCTTTGAATACTAAAATTTAAATTTTGGATCATCTTGCAACTGGACAAGGTGCAACGTCTGTAGGTAGGCATTTTGGTGTGCATGAAACTACTGTAAGAACTATTAAGAAAAATGAAGCTACTATAAGGAAGTCTGTATGTTCTGGAACCAATTTAAGTGCTATGTCATCTTCATACACAAGAGATATTGTAAAAGAGAAAATGGAAAAAGCTCTAGTAGTGTGGATAGAAGATAATGCACAAAAAAGAATGCCAGTAGACGGAAATTCCATCAAGCAAACAGCACTAAGAATTTATACACAGATTAAACAAATGGAGCCGGGCACTTCATCTCAGTCGAACAGAACGTATAAATTTTGTGCAAGTACGGGGTGGATGAGAGGGTTTCTCAAAAGACATGCTCTACATAATTTAAAAATTAAAGGTGAAACTGCGTCTGCCGATGAGTCGGCTGCTAAAGAATACCTTCAAAAACTAGCTAAAATAATTGAAGTTGGAGGCTACACTCCTGATCAAATTTGGAATATGGATGAAACTGGTCTGTTTTGGAAAAAAATGCCAAATCGAACTTACGTATCGAAAGCGCAGAAAACAGCTGGTGGTTTTAAGGCAGCAAAGGATCGTATAACACTTTTATTTTGTTCCAACGCTTCAGGAGATTGTATGTTGAAGCCTCTGCTTGTAAATCGATTCCTAAAACCACGATCAATGAAAGGTGTTAATTTCAATAGATTGCCAGTTCACTGGATGGCAAACAAAAAAGCCTGGGTGACAACTGACATTTTTACTAAGTGGTTCCACACATGTTTCATCCCAGAAGTTAGAGACTATATGACAGATAAAGGTCTCGAATTTAAAGTTATTTTGATTCTGGACAATGCACCCGGCCATCCCGTCTTGGAACACCCAAACGTCCAATTTTCCTTTCTACCGGCTAATACTACATCCTTGATACTACCTCTAGATCAAGGTATAATTGCGACGTTTAAAACATACTATATAAAGCGAACATTCCAATACGTTTTGAACAAAATGAATGATGATGAAACATTAACAGTTATGGATGTGTGGAAGAAATTTTCAATTATGGAATGTATCAATCAAATTAGATTAGTGTTACCTCAATTAAGACCATCTACTTTAAATGCATGTTGGAAAGCTATTTGGCCAGAATATGTTAACAGCAGAGATCCCGTCCTTCCTAATACCACCGAATTTCCCAACATCATAACATTGGCACATTCAATTGGTGGAGACGGATTTGATGATCTATCGCATGAAGATATTAATGAATTGCTAGTTGATAAACCCCTTAGCGAAGATGAAATAATAGAGGCTGTCCTTGAGACTACTGATCCTAAAGAACATAGTGATAATGACGAAGAGGAACCTATTATCAGTGCAGATAAAATTGAAAAAGGTTTAAAACTGGCCAATAAATTGGGTAACCATTTCGTCAAACATGATCCGAATGAAGAACGAGCTGGGAAGTTCCAACGTGAGCTGAATTTATTAATGGCTTCTTATCGGGAAATTTATAAGGGCCTGACCAAAACATGGACGGAACGATTAACATCAAAAGGAATTTCACCAATGAAGCAAAAAGACGATAACCAAGGAGGCATTTCTTCTGATTCCAGTGATATTGTAGTTTTAAACAAACGCAAACGTATAATGTTATTGTCAGAAAGTGATAGCGAATAAAATATTGTTACACATATAAATTAATGGCATTTCTTTTCTTTTTCTAATTATAATTTACTTTATATATATAATACATTTTTATACACATAATGCATTATATATGAAGTAAAAGGTGCAAGCACATAGAAACGATAACATGCTAACATGAATTTTCATATGGTTAATTGCTTTATTTTGGTTTGGAACCAATCTCTATTTTTCCATAGGCACAGTGTATTTTTTTACACGATTTTTTTTACACGGAACGTATCTATCGTGTAAAAACAGACTCGGGTGTATATATAAAACAAATCTTTTTAAAAAAGACTGCTTCTAAATCCACACTAAAAAATAGAAAATAATTTCTTATTTCACAAGAGTTCTTAGAGTTTCTCTTCATTTTATATTTTAATTAAATATAGAAATTATATTAACATTTATATTATATATATTATATATTAACAAATTTCAAGGTACAAAAAGAAAGCAAGGTCTGAGCAATCTGATGTTTTGAAAAAATTTCTATATTTGAAAGTCGTAAGTGCATATTTTATGATTTTAGTAAATCAACTTTTAAATTTTAACCCTTCAAAAATAAAAACTGTATGATAGAAGATTTTCGCCATGCTTTGTTTCATTGATGTTCCAATTAAATGATAAAAAATTCATATTACTAGGTATTGTATAATAATTATCGTTAACTAATACAAACCTGAAGGAAAGAAGTTATGCTAAAATAAATTTTGTTAAAATTAATTACTAGCACGTACGATTTTCTAAATGAGATCCAATAAATAAATATTAATGTTATTTTATGGTATCAGATAACTCAATGCATTCGAATAGGCTATAGGAATTCTTAAATGCATATACTACTACTCTGTTTCAATCAATTATAACAACTTTTTCAAAAATTTATTAACTTATTTTAGTCAAAATAAAGCCTGAAAATATGTTTTATCCTGCTTAGACAGAAAAGGTGGCAAATCTTTTATGTTCTTTATTTTTTCTTCGGTGGCTGGAAGATAGTATTTTTAGAGTTCGAAGAAAACCATTTTATGGTCTCATTAAGAAGTTCGCTTTAAAGATACGATCAATCTCCCGACTGAAGTATTATATTTCAGCTTAAAGATATCACCTGTTCCATAAGGTAAAATCGTCTGTTTCAAAACGGAACACTCTGAAAATTAAGCTTAGTTGTTCTTTTAGCAAAACATTTGAAACCACTTGAGTTTATTTCGATTACTCGTAAAATCACATTTCAATATTTTGCTGCTTAAAATCCTTAGCAATGATGGTGGGCTGTGATTTTTGTATGCTTCAAATATTTGTTTAACACTGTAACATTGTGAACGCTATTCACTTCCTAGATCTGCGAATGGTCCGGTTCTGAAAACTTTTGAATAACAGACTTGTTTTGTTTGTTGTCATTCAATAGTTGCAATATACCTGTCGAAGTTATTCTGTTTTGGTTTTGAAGGATACATGAATCATTCCACAGAAATATATGTTCGCCACGTGAGCCATTCAGAATAATTTTTGTCAATAACTTTTTAAGAACTGATACTAAATCATTCTTCAAACGGCTGCTAAGTACTTCTGTTCACACGGCGCAATATGTTATGTTTTTTTTTAATTTGTTAAAATAATGTAGCAGTTAGATTATTCGTTCAATTTTCGTTTATAATAAAACATCAAAGCAAATACCTTTAGTAAATTGAAGTCACTCTGCAAATCGTATCACATAACAATAGTATTGGGGTCAGTGTACGTTTCATCAACTTTTCTTTCACTTTTTAGTAAAATTTTATCGAAGTATATGCATCTTGAATACTATAAATATATCAGTGTTCAAGTACATATTCAACAGACAATACAATGTAAAGATGGGTTCGATTCTTTATCTTTAACCCATTGTTCAACGCTAAGGGTTATTGATAATGTTCTATGGGCACAAGATTAATTATCTATTTCTGAGAGGTTATCCTGAATATAAATAAAATGTTCACAATACAATTCAAAATTTAAAAAAATTGCTGATGAGGTATATTAACCTACTGCCATTCCCGTAATTTCTGTTTGAATTTAATTCGAGTCCCAACTTGCTTAATAGTAGAAAATAACAAATCTAAATGATGTGCGTTCATTGACGTTAAAGTATCGATGTCTATTTTACATTTTATATGTTATGAAAAATTCTTTTATATTCACTTACGTTATTTTTTATTATAGATACCTACATGCCTTTAAAATATTCGTAATATTTCTCAAAATTCTATTAATCGAATTAACTTCATTAAGTCGAACAAATCGTTTGTAACTATTTCCACTGATTGTACTTCCCCTGCTTCCTTTATTTTACCTAAATTAAAAATAACACTTTCCACACTCATCTTTCACCTTGCACAAATATCTTCTTAGTTAAGTGCGCGTATTCTTAACTATGAAGTTATTAGCAATATCTGTGCATCGAAGATAATTTGTTAGCGCTATATGTACTTTACTAGTTTCCGTAATTACGCCCGACTTACAAATTGAAGTTTTGTCGATCAAGTTCTACTTTGATACAGATAATAGCTGTATACTTCATTGTTCGGGTATGCAAGTATTTTCATTAATTTTACGATATTTTCCTTAAGTTTACGAAAGTGCATGTAATACTACACAATCTCTCTCTAAGGAATATGTACGAAATATTCGCAATTTTATCAAAAGAAATTCACATTTCGTAAAAACTATGAAGCAAGCTTCGACAATCGTAAACGTACGCTCGTTCCTTTTTTACGAAAGGCTTTATAAATTCTTAAAATATGTGTGTTAAAAATCCTACAAAAATCCTAAAGATTTTAAATACTTTTGTCCAATACTACGAAAATCTTTCAAATCGAGAATTTACGACAGCTTTTTTAAATACTTCATTATATTATTGTTTAAAATTTTGTACAGGTCTATCAAACTATCATTTCACCACTCTATGTATGATATAACAATACTAACGTCATGTTTACCGTGTCTGTCGCAATTATGGATTTCGAACAACGCTCATAAATAGTTAAAATCAGTATATAGAGATAATGAACTGACCCTGAAGACTGTCTATAAAAGATTTGAGGGATTTAAAATCAAAAATGAGTGAATTGAAGATCAGCAATGGTCGGGACGTCCATGGACCTCAAAAACACACGAAAGCGTGCAAAAACCGGCAAACGGATTCGTTCAAACAGGCGATTGACTATTCGAGAGCTTGAAGTAGAACTGAACATCTCGCTTGAGTCCATGATAAGCCAGAAAAATGGTTCAATGGCTTCCTCTTTCATCATGACAACGCTCCGTGGCACACCTCGCTCTCGATACGCGAGTTCTTTGAAAAAAAAAATAAATAAATCCTGTCTGTCCGCCTCCACCGTAATGCCCAATCTACAATGCATGGTTAAACCACGTCGTCAAAACGATATCGTTTGCTGAAGAATGCATATAAATACACGAAATATGTAAGTAGTGGTAAGCTGCCAAATTAAACAGCTGTTGACCTGTCAATTATCATAAATGTAATTGCTTCCTCGATTTCATTGCAGAATTACATCAAAGGAAGTATTTGGTCTCAATAATTTTATACTATGATATAGTAAACTTAGCAAACTAAGAAATTGCTTGGGACAAGCCGAATAATATAAAATATTGCTTTCAAAACTGAAAGTGCAAGCTCCCGTTTACAGCTGTTTTGTTCTAAATTTCCCTACATGGTTCTAAATTATGCTGAATACACCTGAGGTATTACTATATCGTTTTTGCTGATTAACTACTACACTTAAACTCGTGCTCATGTCGTCAAATGAATGAGAAAGAACGGACATTTTTGCAAGTATAAATTTTCAAATGGAAGAGTGGGAAGCAAACACAAAAATCCATATCGTTTTGACGACGTGGTTTAACCATGCATTGTAGATTGGGCATAACTCTCCGAATTTAACACCATGCGACTTTTGGCTCTTACCAAAAATAAAAACTGCACTAGAAGAAAAACGTTTGACACCTTTTTCGACATTTAGAGGGTCACGACAGAGCAGCTGAATGCCGTTTCTAAAGAGCCCTCCAGAAATGCTTCCAATCATGGAAATAACGTTGGGATAAGTGCATCGCTAGCCAAGGAGAGTCAGAGTACCTACTTTAAAAGAAAATAATTCGAATTTGATGTAAACTGATTACTATTCACCGTATTTTTTTTATCACACCTCGTAATATAAGTAATTAGTTTCTTTTTCTTTCTTATTTCTACTTCAAATTTTAAAATTTCTTAATCGCCCCCCCCCCCCACCTAGATCAAATGTCTGGATCCGTCCTTGTGTAGATACTAATGTCCTTTATGGTGTCTGTATAAGTTAACGTAGAATAATTGCGTGAACTTCCCGATAGAATTTTGGAATTGAATCTATCAAGAATGCTACCATTTATGATGGGTTAGCAATCGAATATCATCAGCATAATCCAAATCGGGATTATTATTAACCATTTTCTGCAATTCTTTAATTTTGAATATTTCTGATTTGTTGATTTTTTGAATCTCCAGGTATTCTAGGCACCATAATATCCCTCCAAGGGAAAAAAAAGGATCAAACTGTTACGACATTGAGCATATTTAATTTTTTTTACATAATTGACTCCAAATTTCTGTCCTAGGAGCTTGGTGTAGGATATTTATATTCCCTAAAAATTGTGTTACGGTATTCTCTATTCTAGAATAAGAAATAAAGAGATTTCCATCTGGACGGACAGTGAAGGCCTTGATAAAAAAAAAACTTACAACTTCCAAATTGATGTTGGGACGTAAAACCACATTGAACTCTTTTTCACAGTATAATGCTCACTGGTATTGGAGAAATATCGAAGCTTCTCCCTACAAAAATGTGTGTTTTACCAAAACATATTACTTCATATATTGTTGAATGGGCCGACTGCCAACAAAGTCGTCTTTGGGTGAATAGCCCCACGAGCAAAAGAACTGGGAAACACAATCTAAGCTCAACGCAGACACTTTTAAGTCAAAGTAAGTATTCCGTAAAAATCCTGGCTTCCAACCTAATTGGGACTTATTGACAACCCTGAATCCAGAGAATGCCAGAAGGAGACCGGAATGATAACTAACTTTTTTTTTACTGTCCAGCACTACCAACTTAAAGATGTAGATTTCTTGGCTCTTACCTCATAAATGAAATACATGAAGAAAGCAGATAGGAAGCCAATTCTTAAATTCAAGATCATCCGGCTTGAATTTATGAGCGGAATCTCATAAATCATTAAAGGTAATAATGCGTTTATAATGTTTTAAGATTACTATTTCCGCTAGAATACCTATACAGCATCAGCCACTCATTCTTTTACTCATTCTTTTCAAACCTTATACAAGAACTATCAACTATCAAAAATCAACATCATCTTTCATATTCCAGAAAAGCAAAACACGATTTCACTTAAAATATATATCGGGAAAAGTACTTCTCTCCCAAAAATTTCTGTCCAAATGTCCATCAATTATAAGCTGTAAGCATTACTTGTACTAAGGACTGACGTAACCAAAACCATAAGTTAAGTTATAGATACCGATGATATTACACAGCTTCTTGTTTAGTCCATTCAATGTTCCCCTTCCCCTTTAATACCATTACACTATACGACCAGTTAATATTATTCATAAATCAATTTCACACACAAAAGGTACATCCCCATGCACAATTGAATACCCCTCGTCTCATGGTCGGTAATGGCCAGGCACAAAGGAACCATTCATCTATCAATGACCGCCATATGTGAACGGAGCTAGAGAGTTGCGGATGCTAAAACTTGTGCAACTTTTGAATTACAAAGCAATTTCCCTACGATGTTGGTAATAAATTCGGTAGGCAACCTCTCGTTCCTCTCAATGGGATAATAATATTCCACTTTCTGCCTTGTGAGAAAATGCTAACGGATAGCATCGTTTCCTTTCATGGTACTACGACTCCGTTATGGTTTCTGAATTTCAAATGTATGGAGAGGGTGCCGGAAGGAGAGGGCGCAGAGCGATCCAAAACTGCAATGATAAATATTTCATTTACGACCACAAAATGCAAAACACAACCAAGTTTGCAGGAACTTTCAAAGCTCCTTGCAAAATGACTGTGTACAAAGCTGAGGTTCCCAATTCATTCCTCTATGGTCCAGAAATGATTACACAAGCCGATCAGGATGAGCTAACTGAACCAAACGAGGTATCTATCCCCTCTTATCTTCACTTGAAAAAACACCCCCATAGGAAGGGGTCCACTAAACAAATATTTATGGGTGGCAAATACTACTCCAACTATACCTCTCTTAAGCATCTTGCCCAGAATAAATTTTCGAATTTTGCAAGGAAAAGTTTAACCAGAATAACCAGATCCTCTGTACGCTATTTGGAGCTATGTTGCCTCCTATAGCTTAAATGCCGTCTTCCGACTATGAAGGGCTCTATACTACAGTCTCGGATCCCAGCCATCAACAGAATGTCTCGTAGTGGATGACAAAGTTGTGAGTTAATTATAATTACTGCGGCCCGAGTGGTGAATGGGAAGAATGGTGATAAAGGACATTAGGAGAACAGGATGGACAATTAAGAAAGCTGCCGGTGTATATTTGAATTTCATAATTTGTACTTCACCCCTCTAATAAAACAGCACAATAGACGGAGCTCTTGTTCTGTTCTGAACAATTTCGGGGTCTTTGATTAGAAACTCATCGTAAGAGCCTCATGGCGGTCAAAGGAAGTTATCTTATTTGAAAGAATCGCTTAAGGATATATAGAAGAGAATTAATAAGACATCAAAGAACAAGCTGCCAAGGTCTTATTTTCTGTGAATATTTATTCCAGAAAACCATTCGCAATTTTCTCAATTTCAACAAGTTTAACTGAAGTTTTGATGAAGTACACGAAAGTTTGGCAATCATCGAATCCGATGAGATATTTATAAGTTTAGATGGCCATTTACACATTTTGTTATGATTCCCTCATTTAGTATTGCTATATGTAACATACATATAAAGCCAAGGAATTACCAAAGTCTACATAGTTGAACTAAGTCAATAGCTGTTTTCCCATTGCCACTTTTCAAGCACTTACCAACTCAAATCACGATTAAAGTGTCGACTGAAAAGGAAGTTTTTAAAGTGTCAACCATTTTGTATTCAAAATTTCAATTTTGTTTTTGTGTTACAGCAGCCAATAATTACAAATTTAGTACGTTGACACCAATTATTTTTGACTCTTCAACATAAGTTTTATCTTGATGTATTTATATGAAATAAAATATACAACGAGCGCCGGAAATTTTCACAAAAACAATAAATTTACCCCAACTAGCAAGATAGGAAAAATCGTGCAGTTCAAAAACAGATTTCCGTATTTATTTATAATATAACAATTATCTTCAGATTTAGTATTTGAAGATAATTTTTAGCCTTAATAGTCAACGTTACCTTGACTACATAGCTTTAGTCGGTAATACTCTGAGGGCCTGCCCGAACAACAGCTCATTTATGTGAATAATTGAGTATACTTGACTTGAAATCCACTTGAAACTCAAGTAGGATTTTTGGTTGAATTAATTCCAATTAGTTGACTTGATATTTTCTTAAAATTTACTTGAAGTTACATTTTATCTTCGACAACTCTGCATTAGGTTCAATAGTAAGAAACTAAAAGAGAGGCCATTGCGTGTATATACATATATGCCATTTTTGCGTGGCGAGCGTGAAGCTTTTTCTCACTTTCTAACATGTGGTTACATCTCTGTCTACGTGTACCCTAGGCACTGACATATATTATATGGACTCACTACGTGCATAGAAATGTACTGCAAAAAGTGGGCTCACTTCTATATTGCTGACTCTTTCGGTCTAAGCACCAAGTACCAACTGAGAGAACTGTAAACAACAAATAAATCAGTGGGTCTGTTGAAATAAATGTTTTTAAATTAATTATTTGGGTTAATTTTACTGATAAAATTGTTTTACCAAACGCAATATATTCATTAAATATGCAGCAGAAATTCGAAATTCGCTTTTCCAGCTGCACACTTGCACACTCATTTTTTCAACTTCCCGTCAATGATTTTTTCAATGTTGGCACCAGCGTAAGAATTTTTTTTGACATTAGTAATTGAGCCCACATGAAATAGAAAGTTAATCAGTTCATATTATATATGTCAGTGACCCTAGGTGTCACTTTTGTTTGTGTTCGGTAAAGAAATTTACTCTAGCACAAAAGCCGTAGGTAAGGTTAAAATTGGAAGGGTACTAAATAGAAAAAAATTTATATTCTTTTATGTGGAAATTTAGTAAAACTGTACTTGTTTCTTTTTTAATAATAAGCTGGAAATTAGAATATTGGTAAATATTTGTAATTTTGATAAAAGTAAAAGGATTTTAATTCTTATTACGGATTTACGAAAAATGAAATTTTAAGACAAGTTATTGGGCAACCGAAGATGGAAATAGGCTTACTGGGGAACCAGGAATCTCAAAAAATTGTTTTGTATTACTAGCGCTCACTATGCTGCTGCTGGTATACAATTTTGCCTCATACTTTCAAAAACCACGCCAAAATTCCTTGCATAAACATTTTTTCCATCCTCCTGCAATGCGAATTTTTTATAGTAGGTATGCCAGGAAAATTGTTGTTGATGGGCCTCTCCTTTAGTTTCTTACTCGTAGGGTTCAATACATAGGGACATAGGTATGGATTTTAGATAAATATTTTGCGAAAAGTGCTAAAAATTATTAGATCATATAACAAACTTCCCATGCAATTCGGCTTGGCAGAACTGTCAAACTGTCACAAACATTATTACAGCCATTTTGCCTATTACACTATCAAAATCCTCAAGAATACTTCACAAGCCATGAAACAGACTCCCTCCCTACCGCATGCGAGGCCCAACGGAGTCCTTACATTCTAAAATGTTTGCAGTGTTCTTATGTAAAAGTGACAAAAGTTTGATTTGAATAGCTCCTCTGCCCTAAACTACTATTCATACAGAAAAATTGTGTTCTGATAATCTTAACCGTAATAAAATTTATATACCTTTCCTAACAAAATTATTTAAACAAATTTATCTTAACCAAATGACTACGATTTCTCAAACAAAAATTCTCTGCTGAGTAATCATTGTAATGTCGCTGTGCCGCCATGGGCTGCCGTGGGTCGTAACCCCCGGAATATAATACAAGCCATGAAGTCGCCGAAGGCACCGACACATTAAAATGCCTTAACGTGTCGGGTACAGCATGCAGTAAGAGCTCACTCTCACGGATTTTTGTATACTCGTCATGGAGGAAAAACTAAAATTTCATCTTAAACAGGTCCTAAAGCCCAAAACTGTCGCTCCCACAGCAAAATGAAGTTAAAACAAATTGCAGCCAAATATGTTTTCTTTCTAATAGTTTTGAAAAAATATAGCATGTAGAACAAATTTACGGAAATTATAGCGTTTGAACAAAATACAAGCAACTTTTATATGAAAAACTCATTCAGTAAGACAAGGCAAGAAAACTGTGGATGTCGCCTGCTCACCGGCCCGCTGGTCTCATTTTCCGACTTTTTTCATGGTTTGTATGTTGCGGGCGTTACGCAGAAACACATCCAAGCAAGCCTCAGGCCTGGAGGGTGATTCTGATCTTTTGTCGTACTACTTAGTCGTGAATTTTGACATATTTTGTCGTACTTTTTCTTTTAAACAGTTCATTTTGTGTGTTCACTATTATCTACTACAAAATGAACTATAATGAATTTTTGGTGAACAAACGTCAAAAAACACACCTAACTATACGACAAATTAGTCAACTGCTCCCAGAGGTTGTGACAAAAATTTTACACTGTGGTAAATGGAAATTCTACACCTAATTAGAGCATTACAAGTGCTTAAATTCGAAATATTATTTTGAATTTGTTGTGAAGTGTCATTTTCAGTTCATTCTACGTCATTCAAGGGTTGCTGACCTGAATAAAAGCACGAAAAAATCAGTAGAAAAGTTCATTCCAATTAGTCGTATATTTTGACATTCAAGTACGACAAAAGATCAGAATCACCCTCTAGGTATCCAACAATGTACCACCAGTACCGTTTTGGCAGTTCAGTTCAGTTACACACACTTTTTTTTTTTTTTTATATTATTAAGCCAAGCTCAGGGGATACCCTATGATGCAAAGCACAGCATGGCA
Organism: Dioctria linearis; assembly: GCA_963930735.1. Lineage (NCBI taxonomy): Eukaryota > Metazoa > Arthropoda > Insecta > Diptera > Asilidae > Dioctria > Dioctria linearis. The sequence goes on from OZ005741.1 coordinate 26,631,700, forward strand.
GGAAGGAGATAGGGAAAGGATTAGGGGATGTGAGGAGAGTGGCGGAGGTGCCGATGTGTGTCGCCCTTAAACTTCCGCAGATTGTATGCCGGAGGAAAAACAGAAGATGGTAAGCTGTTCCACATTCGCACTGTTCGGGATAAAAAAGCATCTCGGAATTTTACTGTACGGCCGAAAGTAATTTGAAGGGTTAAAGGATGTGCGCGGTTTGCAGCGCGAGTATTGCGTGCAGGAATCATTCTACAAGGGATTAGACTAGATATTTCATCAGAACATTGACCATGCATATAGCGATAAAGGAGCGAAAGGCATCCAACATTGCGGCGGTGCTCGAGTGAGTCGATATGACAAGCTATTGCCAAATCGCCAATGAGCTTGAAGGCTCTCTTTTGGACAATATCCAATGAAGCTAAGGCTGTGCGACCAGCCCCGGCCCATATATGGGAGTTGTATTCCATTCTAGGTCTAATGTAGGACTTGTAGAGAAGCGCTAGATTTGATGGGCTGAAATATTTCTTACACCTTTTCAGAAATCCAAGACATTTCGATGCTTCTTTGGCAACAGAGAAGATGTGATCTGTCCAGTTTAACTTACTGGAAATATTAATGCCAAGAATGCTTAGTGACGGTGCATCAGAAATTAATGCTCCATCAAAAGAAACGGGTGTGGTTAAGTTATGATCTTGTTTTAATGAGATTAGACAGCTTTGAGTCTTAGATGCATTGAATTCGACGCGATTCGCTTTGCCCCAAGCGAGGATACTGTTAAGATCGTTATTCAATGATCTAGTCATGCAATCTCGTTTTCCCCCTGGATTCCGCAAGAGTGTCAAAGGAGTAAGCGAAATCAAGAGTACTGTCATCTGCGAAACTATGGATGGGATTGAAAGTAAGGGAAAGCAGATCATTAATGAAAACTAAAAAGAGAGTTGGAGAGATAACAGAGCCTTGAGGCACACCGGCATTTATGGGATGCGGTTCAGATGTAACGCCATCTAATACAACACGTATTTGGCGACTAGATAGGAAACTTTCAATCCATAATAGAAGAGGAGGGGAGAGACCAAGTGCTTTAAGTTTGGCTAAAAGGGCTGGATGCCAGACTCTATCAAAGGCTTTTGAAATATCTAGAGCAACGATTTTAGACTCACCAAAATTGTGAAGACTACGGTTCCAACGTTCCGTAAGAAAGGTCAGCAAGTCTCCAGATGAGCGTCCAGCTCGGAAGCCATATTGGCGATCGTTGATGAGATGATTAGTTTCTAGATACTTCATTAATTTTGAGTTAATGATAGATTCAAAAACCTTTGAAAGAATCGAAGTGATCGCAATTGGTCGATAATTTGAGGGATCGCTACCCTCTCCTTTCTTGGGAATAGGCTGAACGTGAGCTAGCTTCCAAGCAGTTGGAAATTTTCCTGTCGAATAAGACAAGTAGAAGAGTTTGTGCAGAGGTTTAGCCAAGGATGAGGCGCAGCTTTTAATTAACAGGGGCGAAAAACCATCAGGACCTGCGGCTTTGGAGACGTTAAGGACCCTGCACATCCCTCGTACGAACGTGTATTGGCTCTTGTACACATTCACACGGGCGATGCAAAACAGGAGTTTGTGAAGTTGGTGGAAGACGAGAATTAGAAGCGAATCTAGCAGCTAAAATATTAGCTTTATCCAGGGAGTCAACAATCACTTCACCATTATTAAGTAGTGAAGGTATAGAGGAACTGGTGAAATTGTTCCTGATGGTTTTGACCAGGGACCAGAAACCTTTGCTACCTTTGCGGCTTGTCAAGATTCTTTGTCTAATATTCTGGTCAAAAAGAAATTTTTCTCTCTGGATAATGGACTTGCAGGTGTTCCGTACAGTCTTGTAGACTTGTTTCATTTCCGGACATGGATGCAATTGATAGGCGCGAAAAGCAGACTCTTTCGCTTTTATAGCTTGGTTGCACTTATCGTTAAACCAGGAGCGATCATGCTGTTGTTGAGACCTGCTGTAAGAATACGGAATGTATTCACGCATGCCAAGATTTAGTATATTACTAAATTGTAATGTGCATTCATCAACATCCCTCGAAGCAAAACAGACCGACCAATCAATTTCTTTAAGATACTTATTGAGACTTTCCCAATCAGCATTCTTATAGTGCCAAAGAAGCCTACTTGTAGGTGGAGCAGTTGGGCGGCACAGGTTTGAGGTGGTAAATTGAGCCGTGATTAAACAATGGTCTGAATTTCCAAGAGGGGAACCGACTGAAATGGAATATTTGTCAGGATGAGATGTTAGAAACAAGTCGAGTAAATTAGCTTTATCTCCAGCTGCATCAGGAATTCGCGTTGGTGCATCCACTAGCTGTTGCAAATTAAATGATTCACAGAAGAGTTCAACGAAACGGCCCGCAGGACTTGTGGTAGAAGAATGTCTGAGCCACGGTATATTATGAACATTAAAATCGCCTGCCAGGACGATTTCGGAAGAGGGGGAAACAGAAAGCAAATGATCAATATTGTTGGAGATATTGTCAAATACGGATACCGTGTCGTCATCAGACATATTTGGGCTGCGATAAAGGAAACAGAAGTATATGATGTGCTTGTGAAGTTTGAACCTAATCCATATATAGTTAAACTCTGGATTGGCAGAAGGAAAATCTTGAAGAATTGTAAAGGCCACATCATTCCGAATATATACTGCGATCCCTCTATGCTGAGAAAAAAGAGGCACGAAGCTGTAACCAGGGACGTGATACTGATTAATATCAGCATCAGAAACGACCTTGGTTTCACTTAGCGCAAGAATTGCCGGATTTTTTGAGTTAAGGTGGCAGTACACCGAAAACCGATTTGCTCTTAATCCGCGAATGTTGCAGAAATCTAAAATAAAATTCTGCATGCTGAAGGCAAAAACAAAAAAGCAAAAACGAAAAAAAAAATAAAAGCGACACACAACAACACAAAAATTTGGGCGCCACCAGCCGCAGTCAACGACACAGCGAGGTAAAAAAAAAACAACAATAGTGTTATGCCTATTGCTGCTTCAATACCTCAGACTGTGCAGTTCAATGACCACAGCTGAGTGCACCCGGATTGCTGATCAGTGACAAGTGCTAATGCATTTTATATTAAATTTTACATACATATTAAAATCTTACATACATAAGTATCTGACCAGTATATTTATTGGTTAAAAAAATAAAATGGAATAAAACAATTTTAAATGTCTCTGTTTTCCTCCCCCAATTTTGAAATTAGGTGCAAAAACTTTTAATGGTCCATAGGTGGGCAACTCAAATATACTACAGAAAACACATTAAGAATAGAAAATTGTACCTAATTTTTTTAGTGAAAATACACAAGTTCCCAATACCGAAAGTAAATGACACCGCTTAAATGTCTTAAGAAATTATAACCTGACAAGTGGTACAAAGTTATAGGCAACAACGGCACTGAAAAACAACATTTAGTAAAGTAAAATTCCAATATTTTAATTATTAAATTTTCTTAGTATTGCGAAGTAGCTGTACGATGAATTGAGTATCTATAAATGAGAAAAAGATTACTATAACCATATATTAAAAATTCAAATTCCATTTCATACCGTAGAAAACATTTGCAAATCAAAAGTATACAATTTGATTGCATTTATTTTTAGCGGAGTTTGATATCGTTGCATCATAATTATAAGTAACTTCTTATTGAATTTATTCCAATCATACCAGTTCGTGTCATACAGTGAATATATCAAGAACTCACTTGAAGATGTAATATTATCTCCATAGTTACAAACGAGAAAAATCTCCGTTGCCATGCAAATCTCATAAATAACAAGCATAAAGAACTCAGCAAAATCAGTTGATGGCGACAACTGTAATACATAAATATACCTAATATAAATATTGAAATCTAAAGTAAATTAATAATCTGCATATTCGATACAAAACTAACTTACAATAGACATTCTGTAGAATGTAACACATATGACAATTACCGAAACTCCAATTTGAATACTACATGGCCCTTGTAATACATCTTGAAGATCATTTGCCATTTTTAAAATTTTCTTATGATATTCAACGCAAGATATAAGATTGGTTCTAATATTTTCTTGGTTGTTTCCTTCAAGGCCTATATTCCTTAGACGATGTGATAAGTAATCTAGCTGACACCTTATAAAAACTTCATACGTTGGAGCCCAAGTATCAAAACCGATGTTTAAAAAACAATGCAACCCCGTTGCGAAATATTGAAGAAGAAATAAACTTATATAATTATATGTTTTCTCCATGTCCACAGGATAATTTGCTGGTAGAGGAAGTCTTCTGGTTTCACTTAGTAAGGACGAAAAAACTATTGCATTTAGAGTAAAAAATGCCAGACAACCGTAACCTATACGAAATATTCTAACAAACCGGATTGCTTTAATAAAAATTTGTTTTTCTTGTTCGTTAGTTGGTTGAAATGTATCACAATAGTGTCGTCTCAAAAGATCTTGGTATGCTTCATTCTGAATACGTAATCCAAAAATTTTTCCTAATACGGCAACATTAGTGACGAGCATGAAGAGAACATTTACGCTTTTTTTTAAATTTGATATATTTTTAACAAAATAAGCCACCATAAAATAATTATGAATCAAAATAAAAAGAACATAAGTAATATACTTAAAGTCATGCCAAACTTTTTGCCAAAATGTATATGTTTCTATCATTTTCGTCCATATCCCAAAAAAAATGAAATGATTTGCCTGGTGGATATAAAATTGCTCAGTCAACTTTGTAATATCAACAATTTTCGTACTCATTTTTCACTTTATCACTGTACTCTAGCTGATTCTGTTCTGAACACAATAAAGTTTTTAGTGTCTACAGCAAGAAGCATCTGGCATATATATACAAACTTATATAGATACATTTTTAATATTGAAAAATATAAATAATAAAACATAAAAGTTTTAAAGGATTGCGTGTTTGACATTATTTAGGTAAGTCAAGTGATTACAAAATGCGTCTACTCCCAGTGTTATAAAGGCTTCGGTTTTAAATCGATTACCTTCTTAGGAAACTTTAATTACACGTCTCTTAGACTTGGTATAATTTTTAATATAAATCTTATACTGTTTTATTATTTCTAAAGTTGAAAGTTTTTTATTAACATTGTAGGCTGAGGTTTCACCATGCCTAACAAGAATTCCTGCTTCCTAACCGTCTGGCCAATTGTTTTGTCTTTGAATACCCTTGAATACTAAATTTCTCGGAATACGCGGGGAGACATTTTAACGTAATATGTTCTATTTTATATAATGCTGTTGTGATATGTCTCACAAATATATGGAGATAGTGGAAAAGTATGACATTTAGTATTACGGCAAATGATTTCGTCCTATAACTTTTACCACTATGTCATATGGTAATAACAACGAGGAGCACGAAGATAATAAGACCGCTAACTACTTAGTGAATGGACCCGAACCATTCTGCGGCCTTACAGAAAGGCACTCAGCAGATCTTGGACTAAAATACGCAAAGAAATTCCCATAAAAAGTCTTTAAAATGTCATAAACTATGGTAAGCACCAGATCAGTCTATTTACTGGGGTAATGACTTGGCAAGACCACAGACGAAAACTGCCAATTCTGGAAGGCAAGAATGCGAATGCGGGACTTGGTCACCAAAGACTTCAATGTCTGAGCAAGGGTTTTGCGAACCCAACAAACGTTCACTCATTTAGTTTCAGCATAATAACCTTCCCAGAATTGTAGAAGTGGAGTGAACCTTATGTAGCAGGGAACATAGCGCAAAAAATCTTTTAGGTCGCAGTGCTTAGAGATCGATTCCAGTCCCACCCCCTACTTATATTAATAATAATTTAATAATAATAATAAACTAAACTACACTCACAGAAGCCAAATTTCGTTCACTAACACAAAAAATTTTCATTATTAGTTCTTTTATCACAAGGTCCACGGCGCACTATGGAATATATGGGTCAATTGTTGATCAAAAATTTGTAGTTTTGTAATTTTTGAGGATATATACTCATTGGTAGGGTTGCCATACAAATATTTCGTTTTTCGCTATATATTTCGGCACTGCTTGAGAGCGCATCGATGTACTGAGCTGAAATTTTGTTCATTGCCTTTTCATAGCAATACTAAATAAAATTTCAATAATGGGTTAAATCGAATAACCCCTTCTTGGTGTTGCCATATACAAATTTAGGTTTTGTACGTATATTATGAATACAACCAGTCCTGAATGTTTTTATACCTTAGATGAAATCTAAACGGTATACTAAGTTTGTCATTCCGTTTGTAACACCTCGAAATAATGATGGGTAGAGCAAAATGGATAATATTAAAAGTTATTTTGATTTTTGCATGTCCGTCCGTCTGTCCGTGTGCACGATAACTCGAGAACGCGTTCAGTTAGAAAGCTGAAATTTTGTACACGGACTTCAAAACAAAAGTAAAATTAGGTTCAAAAATGAGACAAATCGAGGTTTGCCATACAAAAATTTCGGTTTCCACTATATGTTTGGACACTGCCAGAGAACGCATCGACATAGAGTGCTGAAATTTAGTACATGGTGTTTTTATAGTCATAGCAAATAAAATGGAACTAAATCGGGCAACCCCTTCTTGGTGTTGCCATATAAAAATCTAGGATTTTTACATATTCTGCGAAAACGATCAGTCCTACATAGATATTTTTATTGTACTAAAAACTTCTTCAGAATACGAAATCCTATAAAATTTCATTTCATTTTTTCTGTGCGACAAACCGTTCTAGAAATATATGAGAAAAACCACTTCAAAAATCAAACTTACATAGATTGGTGACCATCCGAAATTTTATACGGACATTTATCTAGGGCAGGGCATCTTAAACTATGGGTCGCGAGTATTTATGTATCTTTATTTTATGTTTTTTAGGTCGTGAATGAAAATCACAATCATAAATGGGGTGGGTTCGTGAATGAAAAAAGTTTAAGAAGCCCTGATCTAGGCTATCATAAGAATTGGTCTTAGACCGATTTAGCTTTTTTCATTGTTCTTTTCTTGTTTTAACTGTTTGTTTTCGTCATTCCCTGCCGACCATTCTCCAAAGGACAGATTATATGATATATTTATGTAAAATCATTTCCATGCATCTAATCCATACTGGAAACAATTTTCGTCTTCTGGCCTGGCAGCCACTTTCTCTAAATTGTTCATTAGATATGGAGTTGCATCACATATAGTTAATGTGGTTTCTGAAAGAGTGTCAATTAATACCTTAGCCTTTTTTTCGTCTATCATTGTTAGGAAAAATTTATTTTTGACCCGGTACTCCTTCACCACTATTAATCAATGATGGATATAAATTGTCAATTTGGCTTTGAATATTACTCCCAATAACTCTAGTTTTCTACGGAGTTTCTTTTGAAAACTCGATCAAAATAGGCCGACAAAATCTTACAGATAAAGGCACTGGATTTTGCCAGACAAAGAACAAATTCACATCTGAAATAAGTTCAGCTTTTGTTTGTCAGAAAAAGTTCAAGGTGTAGAGTAAAGGCCGATTCACACCGCCGCGATAGCGATTATGATAACTTAGCGATAGCGATAACGAAGCGACAACGATAGATCGCTACACATAGTTTTCAATGTAAACACTCACACCAACGCGATAGATCACAGCGATACAATAATGTTCTGCAGCGTTTGACCAGCGATTCAAATATCTATCGCAGCATGCACAATTTTAGTCATCTATCACGAGCTGTGAGATCAAAATGGATATTGCAAATTCAAGTGCGTGTTGAAAAATGAATTAGAATCATATAAAGCAGGTATGTCAAAATCATATGATATGACGGCCGTTTGTTTTCTATGTTCGAAAATAAGAAATAAACAAAATCATAGTTTAATATTACTTTTTAGAAGATATTTGACATCGTTTTTCACAAAGCAAGTCATCAAAATTTGGTTGAATATATTGAGTTGATGCAATTTTTAAAATTTACGAATTTTTGCTATTTTTCATTAAAGAAAATATTTGCTCGCATAAATAAGTGCTTCCGAACATAGATAGTATACGGTAGGTACGCGTAACAAACGATTACATTTTAGGAATCTATCTAAAGATAAATATGTATAGAAATCTGGTATTTCAACTTCCATACATTTTTGCTTCAGCAAAGAATCACATTCGATTTCAATTAATTCCATTTGTAAGTTTTCATCAACAATTTCAATATCGATAAATAGAAGTGAAGTAAAAAGACGAAATTCTAATTCGCACGTTTTAAAATCAGAAAATCTTCGATCGAACTTCGTTTCTAACAATTTAATTTTGTGAGCATATTCTGTAAATTTTACTTTAGGTGATTTAAGGGGGAAAACGCACCGAGAAGCGCGAAAAAAACCAATTTTTCTGGATTTTTTTGAGGGCAATCTATAACAGTAATCAAACCAATTCTTTTTTAAATGATAAAACACATTTTTAAGAATACATAAAAATTTTTTTATTGAAAAATATCAAATATTCGCCGAGTAATATTCTGTATTCATCTGTAATCATCCGAATTAAAAAAAAACAAAAAGATTATTAAACTGGACAGTATAATCTAGTCTTTGTCATATGCGATTTTGAAAATATCGATTTTTGAAAAAATGGCGGACATTTGAATTTATATAGCGATTTTTAGAGAAAAATACGACCTTATTTCGCCGACTAAAAAGAACTAAGCCACTAAAAGAAAAATCAATATGACAAAGACTATGTAAATAATTATGTGTAGAATAAGCACAAAAAAAGATAATTGCAATCGGTTCATTAGTTTTCGAGATATCTTGCGTACCGACTTCAAAAACATGATTTCGAGGAAAACGCGTTTGAAAGTTGAGCAATGAATATACTATCTCAAAATTCTTCAACTTACATAGAATCATCCACTCCACTTCGGCCGATACTGATAATGGTTCTGAGATTTTCGAGAATCTTTTTTTATCCATTTTTCACCGAATATATTATTTCCGAACGAAATCATTCGATATAACATCCGGTTACGCAGACGATGTTACAATAGGGGCCCACGGCGTATTTCTACCTGAATTTCGTTCGGCCGCTCGGCGCTGACCAGATCGGCAATAACTCCATTATTTTTTCGAATTTTTGCACGCGGCTTTCAACAGACATTCTCAAGAGGCTAAGCTTCAAGAAAAGCCAAACAAAAAAAATCGAAAATTTAGAAATTTCTCGGTGCGTTTTCCCCCTTAAGCAAAAGATATGACAGCTTTCAAAGTGAGAAAAGTTTCCAAAGTAATAATTTTTGATTGAAAGCGTTAATATTATCAAATAGAGGTTGTAACAACTTAAGATTAAGATTAAGTTGATTAAGATGACCTGAGGAAGCCAAATCCTTTATCCATTGTTCATTTTTTAATTCAGCACATTCATAATTTTTTGTTTCCAAGAAAATTTTGATTTCATCCAACAATTTGAAGAATCGTTTTAGCCCTTTATGACTCGAAAACCATCGAACTTCCGTATAGTATGGTAAATCGGTGTATTCACATTCTATATCTTCCAAAAATTAAGCAAATTGACGATAATTAACTCCACGTGTACGAATATAATTTACAATTTTGGTGACTATTTTTAAAACATGTCCGATATTTAAGAATTTGGAGCACAGTACTTACTTGCTGGTGAATAATAGAATAAAAATGGTCAAAATTGTTATTACTATGCTGTTTACATGTTTCTTTTAATCTTGCAACAACTCCTTTAGTAATACCAGTCATGGTAGGTGCACCATCAGTTGCAAGACAAACCAACTTTTCCAATGGTAACTTATATTTCTTCAAAACTTCCATAAGTGCATCAAAAATATCAGCTCCAGTGGTTGTATTATGCCAGCTGAACGATATTTCGAATATTTGTACTTTCATCAATTGCAATAGAATAGGCTTGAAATGTTGATGTTGTTGAATTATGCTGATTTCTCAAAATTCTCGACTATTTCATCAACTCTCCTAGCTACAGTATTTCGACTTAAACTTTTAAATTCTTTTATTTGTGGTGGACATAATACTTCGGCCGCTTGAATTAAGCATTCACTAATAAATTCTCCTTCAGTAAAATGTAAATGTGATAATATATAATTAACCTTTACAGCAGCTGTATTGTCTTCAACAGATTTAGTGAATACACTTTGTTGTTTTTGAAGTATTGATTTCAATTCTGACAATTTGTGTTCACGAAGTCTTGCAACGTATTGGTCATAGTTTGTTTTATGATTTGTGTTGCCTTTTAAGATTATATTCCTTAATAACTGAAATAGAGTCTCTATGTATCAGGCATAATATTTTATTTCTGTTTTGAGCACAAAAATATTGCAATTCCCATTTTTCTTGAAAATTACGACGTTCAATTGAAGGATCTTTTCTTACTCATTGTTCTTGAAGTTTGATTATATTTGTATTAAATAACTTTTTTGGTTGAAGTTTGGTCCTAATGTGGTTGCTGTAATCCTGTATTATTTGAACAGCACGAGCTTATGTTTATATTCGTTTTGGTCGAAAGAGATTATTTGACATAAAATTTACATCTCCTTTTAGAACCTTGACCAAAGCGAAATTTATCTTTTTCTAAAAATTTCAGGAAGCCTGAGACCGTGAATGTATTTTAGCCCTGAAAAGGTACCTTCGCACTTTTCTCCGCAACCAGCAAAGTGTCGTAAATGAACATAAATGAGATTTATGTATGTATGTTCGATTTAATTTAATCCTACATTTTCTCTTTTTCAATCACTAAAATAATATGCAAAATGTAAATACTGCAACCGCATTAAACTAAACTGCATAGAAATAAAAATAATTTTTTTTTTTTTTTAAATCTCGGCGGGCGGCAACCTATGTATTGGTGGGCCGCAACCTATGTATTGTATGTATGTGTAGGAAAAGGATTTTCAGATTAATCTCTGAGATATTGAATTAATCTTCCATAATTGAGGTTGGAAATGATATTCTTGTTACTCGGATTAGTCTCCGAAACAAATGAGCTCTGAGCCAAGAATGATTTTGTGCAAATCAAGTCAAGTCAAGTGCTTTTGCGCTTTCAAATTTTTTCATTGTCTTCCTTCTTTGGATTTTATTACAGGATTTTTCACATCCTTCGAATTGTCTTGCTTACGGCGTTGGGCTTATCTTTGGCCCTCAGCTCGATTAGGTGTCTTCTTTTTGATCCTTGGTTATGTTTCTGATCACCTTTCGTGTTGTTGTTTGTTCTTTTTGTTACAGCTGCTGCGCCACATCAGCTCCCTACAAGCAAGGCGAAACAAAAACGTAACGAAAATGTAAACATGCTTGCATAGAAGTGTACGCAAAAGAACGCTTTGGTGTTGTGAATGCGTAACAGAAACGAATCATCAGGCCAAAGAGAAGTGAAAGTGAAAAGCGTAGACTAGCAGTGTAGTGGTAGTTCGCAACTGTACTCTAAAGTGTTACGTTTTCGGAATGAAAATTACCTTCAGTTAACGAAATGTTTTGCATGAGGACTCAATGGCTTTTGAAGAAAACAACAGATTTTTCTATTTTAATTTATTTTATAAAAATAGCATCACAAAAATAGAACAAAAAAACGTTTATTAAGGAACCTTAGCTTACACTACGTTACAATGTTTTAGGTACATCGAGTAGGGTATAGATATTTGGAATTATCGATAGACTACCAAATAGCTTAGTAAACTGACAAAAGTTCAATAATAATAATATAAGTAATTCAAATTTGTTGACACTCCAAAGTTTTAATAAAATAAAAATTAACGCGGCGTTTTGTTATTCACAAGCAAATTAGCATGCACAACACAGGTGTCTGCTGTCAGGTTCTATGACACAGGTCAATAAATCCAGAAGTACGTTTTCAATACGTTTTCGTTTCACTTTAGGTGTATACTCTCAAATGTTTAGAGGGTTGTAGTTAATGAATTTCTCGACAGAGTTTGTTATTAAATTTGGATATGTTTTGGGATCTTTAGGAAGTTAAGGACTGGAAAGTTCCTATGCTGGCAGGTTTTATCAGAGACATTCCTGGATTCCTAAGTGGATTATTTGGGCTTACCCTCTGTAGTAATCTCCTTTAGTATCAATGATTTTGTGCTGCGGCTTGTCGGCTTTTTATAGTCGCTGTATCCATTTATGAGCTCTCGCCTTTCGGCATTGCCGTAGCAACGCTTGTTGAATTTGCTTTGACCAAGGGGAAAACAGATTATTTGACGTACTGTCATAGGGATGGATGTATACCTTAGGTAAATTTGTGATATTTGTGACTTGTTGTATATTGCTAATAATTTTTTAATTATTTTTTAGATAAATGAGTTCTGTTAGACATTCCCTCCAAAGTTTGCATTGTAGTGTATTTATCGTGGAAGTGCATTGTTCATGTGAATTTATTAGCTTCCAGCTAAAAACGCTGCTAGTGGAGATGACAAACAAACATGTCACAGATACAGGATTGGACCAATGATTCTTTGTGCTTTGTTCCTATTTGTTTTCGGCTGGAACGAGGGATCAATATTTTGTTAACGATCTGACTGGGAGATTCGACGACCGATCATATGATGGAATAGGGTTCTGTCTATGTGAGGACTCAGTAGCGAAACTACCGATAGGCGAACGCAGCAAATGCTACGGGCGCACGAAGTTTAAAGGGCGCCACCAGCGGGCATTTACGAAGAATTTTGTAATTTTTACAAAAAAAAATTTTTAGTTTTAAATTTTAGTTGGAATAAATCCTTTTTTAAAAAAATTAAGGCACCTAAATGTGACTATTTGTCACTACCAAACCGATATCCTGCTTCAGTTTGTATGGAAAATGATAGACAAACACTACGCTACAAGACGCTATTCGTGTCAGTGAACGTGATCAGGAGGGTGATTATGATCTTTTGTCGGTCGTACTTTAATGTCAAAATATACGCCTAAACGAAATTTTCTACTGATTTTTTCGTGTTTTTATTCAGTTCAGTAAGCCCTGGATTACGTAGAATGAACTGAAAATGACACTTCACATTACAAACTCAAAATATTATTTCGAATTTAAGCACTTGTATTGCTCTAATTAGGTGTAGAATATCCATTTACCACAATCTAAAATTTTTGTCACAACATTGGAAGCAGTTGACTAATTTGTCGTACTTTTACATTAATTCATTGCAAATTCATTTTAGTTTATTTTGTGGTTGATGAAAAGGATAAATTAAAATGAATATGGTGAATATAAAAGTACGACAAATTTGAGGTGAAATGTGAAAATATGCGACTAAAATATACGCCTAAGCTACGACAAAGAGATCAGAATCACCATCCTTGTCCCTCTCAGGCTTCCCCGCAGCTCACCTCAAGACTTGCCGCAGAGAAAGGAAAACAAAATTATACCATCGGGCTCGGTGCTGTCATTGTAATTTTCATAGTACATCTGTTGATAGAAGTAGGCCTGAGGGAGAAAAATTTCCAACATTGAGGAAAGCGCGCTTTGCGGCTAGGCCTTGAGCTGCTGGCTTGGCTTTGTGTTGCATCATTTAAAAACCCGTATTGGAAATTTGGACAACACCTCGTGGAGGCCTCGAGGCCTGGGGGGTGATTCTGATCTCTTTCTCATAGCTTAGGCGTATATTTTTGTCACATATTTTGACATTTCACCTCAAATTTGTCGTATTCCGTATACCATATTCATTTTAATTTATCCGTTTCATCAACCACAAAATAAACTAAAATGAATTTGCAATGAATTAATGTTCGAATACACGCCTAAAAGTACGACAAATTAGTCAACTGCTCCCGAGGTTGTGACAAAAATTCTATAGTACGATATATGTATATTCTACACCTAATTAGCGCAATATAACTGCTTAAATTCGAAGAAATATTTTGTGTGAATGTGAAGTGTCATTTTTAGTTCATTCTACATAATGCAAGGCTTGCTTAGCTCAATAAACCCTCGAAAAAGTCAGTAGAAAAGTTCATTTCAATTAGGTGTATATTTTGACGTGCCGGATACAGTATGCAGTAAGAGCTCACTCTCACTGCTTTTGTATACTCGTCAAGGAGGAAAAACTAAAATTTCATCTTAAACAGGTCCTAAGGCCCAGAACTGTCGCTCACGGAGCAAAATGAAGTTAAAACAAATTGTAGCCAAATATTTTTCTTTCTAATAGTTTAAAAAAAAATAGCACGGAGAACAAATTTATGGAAATTATACCGTTTGAACAAAATACAAGCAACTATTATATGAAAAACTCCTGCAGTAAAACAAGCCAAGAAGACTGTGGATGTCGCCTGCTGACCGGCCCGCTGCTCGCTTTTTTCGACTTTGTTCATGGCCTGTATATTCCGGGGTTACGACTTTGCATAAGCAAATTTGACAGTTGTGTAAATGCTATACACTTCGAGGAGAGAACTAAAGGAGGCGACATGTGATGAAAAAAGCGTAGCAACTTACGTTCTTCTTCTTATTTTTGTGAGGTGTCAGAGGCGGCGTTAAAAATTGTTCATGCCTTAAATATCACAACAAATTAATGGCGCGAAAATTCAAACACATTTCTTAGAAACTCCGCACAATCTTCCGCACCACCCACTGACATGTATATAAATGGACTGACTGATCTCTTGTTTCATGTGCCCCCAATTTTGATTTCAAAAAGTATGCTCTCACTGACGATATATTTAAATTATTTGCGAATTTACTTATATATGCATGTCAGTGGAATTTACCGAATTTACCACAAAAGTATTTTTAAAGCATTTTTCTCAACACGGCTTGTTGTATCTAAATCTTCCAACACATATAACTCTTTTTTATATTACTAAAACTTATTCCTCATTTTCATCGATAAGTTAATTCATTTGACTAAGTGAAAAATATCTCCATCTATTTCCAATTCTTGCAACAGTTCCTATAATCTTTTCTCCCTCACACATCGCAAATTTTGTTCACTTAAACCACAAGAATACCGCACTTACAAAGCCAAATATTTGACACAGCCAAACTTTTCATTTAAAATTAACACATAGCGAAACGTGCGGAGAAAATATATATTTATTCATCTTCTTAATTTGACTAGGATAAAGGAATTTTACAATAATCTTGCTAAAAGTAAATATTTAAAAATATTTATTTTATAACCCACCTTTTTTTCATAGAAATCCAAATTAGTATTTAGAACGACCAAATTAACAGGAAAATTAGTCAAGTGAATTAACTTAACGATGAAAATGAAGCATTAGTCCAATAGTCATTAACCATTTCCTATAAAAAGTAAATTATCCATTTGTAACTACGTCTCTGCGCCAAGCAGACTTCGCGGCTAACCCAGGGATTACACGAGTCAGTAGCACTGACTCTGACAGCGATTGACACTTACACAGGCTCGTGTAAACCCCTACTGACTACTCTTTTTTACTGACCAGTCTGTACTGACAAGATTTCTGACGAGTCAGTACGGACTACTCAATAAACTGTCAAACGTACAATTAAGATGGCGGAAATTGAAAATAAAGGGTAGATGCTAATGGATATTTGTGTTTATATTCCTAATCTGCTCTCTTTTGAGTGGGAAATGACTGAAAAGTGTTTAACATACATTTTATTGTTTATTTCGTAGAGAATAAAGACGGATTAATGAAGAAATTGTTTGATATGCATACAGAAAAGAAATGTCTGCACCGCTTGACGACATTTTATTATGAACAGGCTGGTCAATTTTGTCAGTAAATTTGACAGATGAAATCACGACTGTCCGTCAGCTCTATTGACTCGTGTAATCGTTGCGTAAGTGACAGTCAAACACCCTACCAAAAACAAGATGGCGAAAAATTTTGACTACGCTGCCATACATTTACTACTATGGGATGTCGCCTAGTTCTCTCCTCAAAGGCTATTTGGCCGGATTACATTAACAACGCCGACGTCGGCGTGGTCGTCGTTTTATGTCAAAAATATTTAGAGACAGTACTGCATGTATGAAATGGATTACATTACCACGCTGGCGTCGTTGTCGTCGTCGACCCATCTCTAATACTAAATTTAACGCTGGCGCTCCATTGCTGCCAATATGCCAGATCTAAATCTATTATGAAAAAACATGACAAAATGAAACGATATTTAAATTTCTGAAAATAAATGATTTTATATTAAAAAAATGTGGACTTGAAGGAAAAGAAAATATATTTTTTATGATTATTTAAAATTTTATTGCAAACCGGCAGAAATTACAAGCAAATAACTCAACTGTAAAATGTAAGGGAAATTAAGATATGGCGCTGCCGCCCAGTGTTAATGTAACTTGCCCGGCGTTTTGTTCGGCGTTTGACGACAACGACCACGCCGGAGTGGGCGTTGTAATGTAATCCAGCAAATACATTCGTGATATTTTCATTGCGATATATCATTATTGGCCACACTAATCAACTTCTTGGGGAAATTTAACGAAACTGTTGACAATCTTGTGACAATTGCAACAATTTTGACTTTGAAATTATACTGCTGTAGAGTGTAGGATCCGCAAACGGAAAAATACGCTAAAGAAAGTGTCCTTTTTATTTTTATAGGTCTGCCGAACGGGATGGAGGAGGAAAATATTGAATCTAAAGAATTATTCATTTTAAATCAAACTTGCAGAACATGTACGAACAATGTTGATCCTCAAATGCTAATACCAGTTTTTGAGGCTGATTTATCATGCAGTATCGCTCCGATTCAAATTTTCGATGAATTTAATTTCTTGAATTTAAAGGTTTGTATGAAATTGTAGTTATCAAATAATTTTATGCCGTAGTTACAATGGACAGCATTGAAATGATAGTGCCAGTTTCAAATTAGGCTAATGTTACTTATATTGTCTTCTATCTTTTATGATTTGTTTTGCTACAGACAGTGTAAATCTACTATGTAACTTTCTAAGATGTGCTTAACGCTATGCGTGCCTTTGGCACGGGAACTCAAATAAATTTATGTTTATGTGTCGTTTCGCAATTCTTACCAAAGTAATAGTAAATTAGGCGTCGGAAAAATATGTCCACCTGTTGATCATGAAATACACTCAACTAAAAATTGGAAAAAACACGTAGACATAAGACAGGCGAGACTTAAAAGTTTTTTTTTCTTCAGGAATTTACACGACAATCTTCCAAAAACCACAGGAGCATTTGGGCGATAATATTAGTTTGTATAGATAGTATTACATTTGTCGTACGTAAAATGAATGGTTTAATGTTTCAATGCTTCCGCTCTTCATCATTGTGCCTCAATTAGAGGCCTGAGAGTGTGATCAATTGGCATCCAAAGTAGTGCTTTTCTTTGGCACTGGAGCTGGCTGGATTTTCAATTAGGTAATATGCAAGCCATACCAATGTTTGGGGGGTGGGGGGGCTTGTCTAAAAAAAATCGATGTCCAATCCATTGCTATTAACAATCATTAAATGACAAAGGCATAGAGGAAAATTCAGTTTCACTCGCTTAATATAACTTCAACAGAATACTCTCCGAAAAGGATGTCGCTAGGATATAAGTTAACTAAATTTTAATTTTAATAGCTTGCTTGATAAAAAGATCAATTTTGTTGTTGTAGATAACACATAACGATGGACTGCCCCAGCAGATCTGCAGTGATTGTATGAGCCACCTCTCCAACATCAGCTCATTTAGAAGACAGTGTGAAAAAAGTCAATTAATTCTAACTGCTTACTTCAAGGGAGAAATCATATCAAATGAACCAAGAGTTCAGGAAATTGAAATTGTTCATGTAGATAACGATGGCACTGTCTATAAGGTCGAAGATGTAAGTTGAAATAAAGGGAGTCTTTCGGCTACGGGTTTTTAAAAGTATAATTTTTTCCTTAGGATGAAGGTTATGAAAATGCTAATGAAAATACCTCTGAATCGGAGCTCTTTACCACATGCTTCCTAGAAATCGATGACAAATCTATGGTCGAAGAAAGGATTGAGTTAGACTGTGAAAGTACACCGCTTGATGAAATTTCCAATGAGGGGCTAGTTCTTGGAATTATGGAAAATCTTCCGTCCGATGAAAAATCTTCTCTGCAGGAGCAGAACCTTGAAATTAAAAAAAATGAGGTGAAACAATAAATTAACTTAAATCATTGACTAAATATCCTTATTTCCCATATAGCCAGCTCCAGTTAAATCTGCGATCTTAATGTGTAATAAATGTCGGATGACATTTAACAATTCTATCAAGTTGGAAAAGCATCTTACCTGCTGTGATAACATGAAGTGTAGCGTTTGTAATAAGACGCTTATGAATAAGAAAAAGTTACTAGCTCACTTCAAAGAATACCATGCACAAGATGGTCGTTTTGTCTGTCCAATTTGTTATCGCGATTTCGCAAATGTATCGAACCGCAACTCTCACATGCAGTCCCATAATAAATTAAATTCATTCAAATGCGACATTTGTGATCAAGGATTTAAGAGCAAAGTGTACTTAAGTAAGCACAAAAAACATGTACACACGACAGGCAACTATGAATGTTCGATGTGCCTTCAACGTTTCGTAAATAAAACCAAATTTCACTATCACATTAGATCGCATAATCCAAACAAGAAATACCAATGTAAATACTGTGATAAATCGTTTATGCAGAAACATCACCTGTCGAATCATGAACGGATACACACCGGGCTGAAACCCTTTTTGTGTAGTATTTGTGGGAAAGGTTTGTCTTTCTTTTACCTAATTTTCTTGTTTCGTCAAATTTGGATTTTTATCACAGGCTTTAAACAGGAATCCAATTTAAAGCTTCATATGCGAACTCACACTGGCGTAAAACCTTACGGTTGTAGTGTTTGTGGAAAAGGTATATTTTCTTAAGACTGACGCTTAAATTTAAAGTAAACTCATTAACAATTTGGCGTTTCAGATTACGCACAGCGGAGCTCATATGTCATGCACATGCATCACCATAGCGGCAACCGCCCATATCAATGTGAAGTTTGTGGAAAGAATTTCCTACAAAAGTCAACATTAACAGTTCATTTGCGAACGCACACCGGTGAAAGACCATACAAGTGCGATCAATGCGATCGAGCTTTTATGCAGGCTCATCAACTTAAATATCATAAATATTCCGCCCACAATGGACCTCCTCCGATAAGCAGAAAATATTTTGGAACAGGAGCAAATGAAAATGGACAACAGAGTAATTCAAATCCTTCCTATAGTTGTCCTTTGTGCTCAAAAACTTTCAAGATACCTTCCTCTCTGACGACCCACATTAAGTGTCACTCAAAAGAACGAAAGCACATGTGTACATATTGTGGTAACTCCTTTAAACGTGCCGATCATCTAAAAAAACACATAAGTGGGGTTCACTTGAAACAAAAGCCCTACGCTTGTGATTACTGTAATAAAACTTTCTCACAATGCAGCGATCGAAACATTCATATGAGGAGTCACACTCGTAATAAAATTGAATTTTGCTAATTATATATTTTGTATACTTTTGATCTTATTTTTCTTTTCCAGAGGACAAGCCTTATAATTGCCCCCACTGCAAAAAAGCGTTTAAATTGCAAAAATCTCTTCGTGCCCATGAACGGATTCATACCGGTGAAAAACCATTTGCCTGTAAAGTATGCCAGAAGGATTTTATGACATACAATGCCCTTGCAAGTATGTACATTATTTGAGTGAAAAAAAATCAATAACTATTTCCTGTTTTAGTTCACACAATGAAACATTCAGACGACAAAAATAAAGAACATACGGACAGAGCTCTAGCCGAAATACAGAATGCGCTAGTCTCAACTGGGGCTATTGTATCACAGGAAATGTTACAAACTGGTAATGTTTCATCAGCAGCAACTACAGCATTACAGAAACCTCAACTTTTCGAGTATAATATAGAAGATACATGTGAAAGCCAAGATAGTATCGCAAGTGAATGCGTCGAGATGTGATAAACGCATTCTTTAGAGCTACCTGTACCTTCGAGACGCACTTAGAGGTTAGAGGAAAAAACAACACCAGCACTTTACCATGAAATCTGGTATTACGTCGTCTGGAAATTGAGTTACATCCCTTTTGCCTTTTTTGAGCAAAGATCATGTTTGGGAGTTTACTGACTTTTTGAATTTTTCGAAATTATGACAATTTTATCTATTATGTATTACTTTTGTCATCTTCCAGCATTTACAAATGTAACGAAAATGTACCAAAACCTACTGTATCTGGAAATCTATGACATCTCCTATTTCAGAAGAGCTTCAATTTATCTTTACCAACCAAAGCCAGGATAAAGAATATGGTCAGTATAAAGCAATAAGGAACCAACGGCAAAGGAAAATTCAAATACCAAGGGCACAAAATGTAGATCCGCGGCGCTTGAAAATTAAAAGAAAATAATATTTTTTTCCAAGTACTTTCTCTTACTTTCGAAGGTCAATTTATTATAAACGGAAAGAAAAATTTTTTGTAATGACTTTTTTATTGTATCATTTAATAATAAAGGTAAATTTAGTTATTATTGCGTATGGAATGAAACAAATAGTGGGTAGGGTGGCACCGATATATCAAGCTCTGTTTTTGTAAAATTTTATCCAATTTACTAACCGATTTCCTGAAATTTTAACCGGATGTTGGTCATATTCAATATATGCTTTCAAGAAAAATTCCAATTACTACGCTTTTGTACTTCTAACTGACAATACAATAGGAAAGCATTTATAAAAGAAATTCTACTTACGCTACGTTATAACGTTAAGATACATCGAGTAGGAAATAGGTAATTGGAATTATCTCGATTGGGTACAGAATTGCTGGAAAATTAAAAGTATAATGAATTAGTATTAGAGAGCTTAAAGTAAAATAAGATAAAGCGAAATTAGATAAAATAGCTGCATTTAATAAAAATAAGAGCCCTTCAATATTCTCAAGATTAAAAAGTATCTCTTTTCGAAATAATAACTAAAAGTGGGAATCTCTCCTCAAAATCTAGGAATCCAATCAACATTTTCCAACAAAATTAAGCTTCAGTTTACTTCTTAAATGAATCTTCAATTTTTTTTCCTCTCGTTTCCTTTTCACTCTGGTTTTTCTGTGGCTTAGGATCGACCATAGATTGTCGCTCTATAATAACAAGGAAAAAATCTAAAATTGGTCTAAAGGCCGCCGCTACACACGCTCAAGCAAATTATACGACTGGAGCTTGAGTTGAGATTGAAGTCTCCCATGAATGAAATCTGACGCAACTACAAACAAACCCGACGACTTTTCTATAGGAATGAATTAAAGTTTGAACAAAATTCGTTGCGAGTGGAGGCAAAAATTAATATCTGACTTTGTCTAGTTCAATTCCATAGCAAAGTCTTAAGTTTTGTTTGTACGCAATAGTTTCGGCCGATTTCACTCATGCGCTCCCAACTCAAGTTTCGACATTCGCTACACGCACTCATGTAAATCAAACGACTAGGCAAAGCTAATTCGCAAGATTTGCTTGAGCGTGTGTAGCGGCCTTAAGACCAATTCTTATGATACCCTAGATGAATACTCTCGTTTCGTATAGTCACCGATCTGTGCAAGTTTAATTTTTGAAGTGGGTTTTCGCATATATTTCTAGAACGGCTCTTAGCACAGGAAAAATTACTATAACCAATATTATAGGATTTCATATTCTAAAAAACTTTTCAGTACGTGAAGATCGTATAGGACTTATCGTTTTCACAATATACGTAAAAATCCTTACTTTTTATATGCCAACACCAAGAAGGGGTCACTCGATTTAGTCCATTTTTGGAATTATATTTACTATTTTTATGAAAACATTGTATACAATTTCAGCTGTCTACGTTTTCGCGTTCTCAGGTAGTGTCCAAATTTGTAGTGAAAAACGAAATTTTTGTATGGCAACTCTACGAAGAATTACCCGATTTGCCCCATTTTCGAACTTAATTTTACTTTTTTTTATAAAAAAGCCTATATGCAAGATTTAAATTAAACTCTCAAAAGTACACGCGTTCTCCAGTTATCATGAGGACGGACGGACACGCAAAAATCAAAATAACTTTTAATATTTGCTCTAGCATCATTATTCCTGTGCGTTACAAACGGAATGACACTTTCATCTAGGGTAAAAAAATTTATCTGAACCAAATGACTACGATTCCTCAAACAAAAGCTCTCGACTGAGTAACCATAGTAATTTTTTGTAAAGTAAGGTATATACATACTAAATGTAGCCTTTGGGAAGGTAAGGAACCAAGTTGTTAATTACTAGAAAACTATTTTCCTGTATGGATAGTAGTTTTGGCTCTATAGCAAATATGAAATTTATGTTTGGCACTTTTCTATAAACATTAATATAGAATATTTTAGAGAACAGACTCCCAACGCACACATATAGGTTTCTGTTTCATGGCTTGGGAAGAATTCTTGAGGCTTTTCAAAACCCTCGAGAATAGCACAGAAGTCCACACTCAAAATGAAAAATGTGTTTCTTCGCACAATAGTGGAAAAATTGATAGTTTATATTCGTGGAAATTAGATGAAATCAGCCCTTGTTGCTTGTTGTTCTGCTGGACCTCATCAAATAATCTTCTATAGAGCTTCCAAGCGATGACTCTAGAAGCATTTGAGCTACTTATACTACTTACACAGTAGGTTTGTTCGATGAAAACACCGTGTAAATCTTCCCCTACAATTTTCCCCAAATTTATCCGGGGTTTTGTGCACTCATCGAACAAGTTTTTAAAACACCGGGTAAATCTAATGTAATCTTTTTAAAAAAAAATTATTTTTGAATAGGACAATGGAAATTTTTGAGGTGTACAGAAAAATTTTATATTTAAAGACAGAATACGAAATTTTTTGTCCTGGTTCTGTTACATTTAGGAAATTGTCATACTATAGAAATCAAATAGAAAGAGATTTACAAAAAACGAATTGCATACAACGTTTTTTACGTTTTTATGAACAACAATATTTTTTCATTATTGGTGGTCGGGAAGAATTTGTTTACAATTGTAATTTATACCAATATTTAGAATACTTTAATAACGCGGAAGAATATTACGAAACGGACTATGAAGACGAAGTGCTACTTGATGTAATATAACATTAGACGACTGATGAAGAATACATTTTTTGGCGAGTATTTTTGTATCAGGTAGGTCACTCAGCTTTTGAATTTTAATAGCTTGACCACTTTTTCCCTCTATTTATACATATATCTACATATTCCGGACTCTGTATTGAAAATAGAAAAGATAGAAAACCGCAAGGCCTGAGTCAAGTTTCTTTCTGTCGGGTCAGTAAGAGATACTCTCCTCATTTCAGATTTTCTTTTTAGAGAAAACCACTTAAAACTTCTAAAAAATTTCAGGAAAATGAAACGAAAATATTGTGGAATTACTGAAAGACACATGAGGCGTCTTGTAGCTAAGGAAGTAGATAAAATTAATGATACAAATTCAGAAAATAAAGGAATAAACGAAAATTTAAATGATGTAATTGATTATGAAATTGAATGTGTTAACATAAGTCAGAGCGGCGAAGGCAATGAACAACCTAATATTGTAATCTCCAAAGAGGAAAGTGAAAATCCGACTATCATTGATAATCTTGCTGAATGGAGTGTAAAACACAGAATATCTAGAACAGCTATTGATGATATTTTAAAAATATTATCTAAAACTGGTGTTAATGTCCCACAATCTACTAAAACTTTACTACAAACGAAGAATAAACAAATTCAGACCATTATCATTTCACCAGGACTTTACTACCACTTTGGTTTGGAAAATGCATTAAACATGATGAGTCTTTCCTTAGAAGACACTGTGAAGACGCTGTTGATTGATAAAGGCATTGATGGTGTACCTCTATTCAAAAGTTCTCGGCAGACATTATGGCCAATAATTGGAGCTCTTTCTGAATTTAATGGAATTCAACCCTTTTTTATTGGTGCATACATCGGCGCTAGAAAGCCGGAAAATGTTAATGAATATTTAGCGGCATTTATTAAAGAATTTAAGCATCTTCAAAAGGGAGGATTAATCATTAGTAGAAAAAGGGTAAATTTGAAAATTAAGTTATTTACGACGGATGCTCCAGCTAGGGCATGTTTGGCGGGCACGGTTGGTCATACTGCAAGTAATGGATGCTCAAGGTGTGTTCAGAAAGGTAAAAAAATTGATAAGAGATCAGCATATAGTATTAAAATGTCAGCGCCAAGAACAGACGAGGATTATTCGAAAAGTGAGTTATAATGTGCACAGCTTACTGCATTTAACAGCTTGCGTCAATATGTATGGAAATGTTGATACTTTTTCTGCATTAAAGTATGAAAATTTTATGCAGTCATTGAAGAAGGATTGTCGTCGACCATCAAAAATACTAGAGCAATTGCACAATAGAATTTTGGAACGAAAAAAAGTTAAATCAAATGAAAGGAAATTAGGTCCACGACAACTATCTAAAAGCAAACTTGATGTTACTTCATCGCCAATGTATAGAAAATACAATTGCGGGATATTTACTTTAAGCACTTCACCACCTAACAACTTTTGCTATGTCAAATCAATGACACCTATTAAAATTGAAGGATTTTGTAAAGGCTCTGACGGAGAAGATTATATTGTTGGATATACATTTCAGATCATTGAGAATTTTTTTGAAGTCCCATTTGTATCCATTGAAACATTGGGTATATGTCTCGCTAGCAATATTAATAAGGATGAAATAAAATTTAATATTAGAGAGCTCCTTTGCAAAATTCTATGTATGGCATTTGGGAAGAAATTTGTGCTCATTCCAGTGTTACACCATTGTATTTCTTAATATACATAAAGCACAATTACATGTCACTAGATATATAACTCTTTTTATACATAATTAGGAAAATGTCTATTGAATCTAAAAAGTTCCGTCCAAATGCTCCGTACGCAGCGACATGTGTTTTTAGGCAAAATGCAACTTTGGGACTGGAATTAAATCAAGCAACACCAAGTAACTCTTCAATTTCGACCAGTGAACAACCGCCTTGTGAAAATTATACTAATTACGAATCACCCTTATCCAAAAGGGATAATTGTTTAATTAATACTTGCAAAAACCTTCGTAAGATTTCTCAATTCTTTGGTTTATATAATTACTAACTTTTTCTTTTAATAAAGAAAAACAAAATATAGAACACACAAAGGCTTTGACTGAAATTATAGATATTCTTGGAAAACAGCAAGCAATGTTAAGCAGACAAAATGTACTTTTGGACCGACTAAGTGCAAAAATATTTCCCGAAAAAACTAACTTCAACATATTTCCAATTGATAATAGCCAACAGCTGGATGACATTGAAGAGGAGAATAAGCCCCAACAAGAACTAGTAAGTTGTGTTAAAATGAAATGCAGTAATATAAATATATTTAATTAAATAATATTTTTTAATTAATTTGATATTTTTAATTTTTATCAAATGGTCTTTTGTACAACTATTTATATTTGCAGGTACTTTATATTAAGGAAATAATTGGGAAAGCCAACATTTCTAAATGTTTTCCTCAATTATTTACAGAAAACGTAATTTTGAAAATAAATTGGGACGGAGCGAAAAATAAAATTGCAATTAAGAACTATAAACTTTTCAATTCATTTTTTTTCGGTAAAGAATTTGTCTTAAACCTCAACATATGTATACCCACCTATAATGAAATTTTTTTAATACATTTTACAGAAGCTGTTAAAACTGAACATTTCGGATACCTTCAATTTGAAGAAGAAATGAAAGTAGGCTTCAAACTTGCCAAAAATAGATTTTATAAAAACACATACAAATTGAAAACTTGTACTTCAGTGCAAAAGAAAGATATCCAAGACTGTTAAAAAATATTTAAATAAAAAACTTTATATATTTCAGGCAAAGAACTAATAAAAATAAATTAAAATATAAAACTGAAGAACAAATAATATAAAATAGAATACCACTGAATGTAACAAAAATTATTTAATGATAGAAAGATAGATATAAAATTAAAAAGAGAATGTAAGCATATAAAGAATATTAATAAAAAAAGTAATGTAAGATATAAATGAAGATGTATACTTATATTTAAAGTAACACGTATAAATACAAATATAAAAATACACAACAAGCAAGAAATACGAAATGTCAATGAAAATGTATATAGATACAAGATAAGACAAGAAAGTTAATTGAAAAGCTGAAAAATAAGTAACGGTAAAGAAATACAAAAGTGTAAGGAAACTGAATGTAAGGCTTGCAAAATAATATTTTAATGTAATAATAATAAATCACTGCATACAACAACATATAGTATTTTTTTATCGTAGAATAAAGCCCCCCTTTCCATTAATGCGTCTTAAGAGGCATTCAAAAACCACTATGTGTCCCTCCTTATGAATTACTTCTTAGGAAGCATCCGAGGACTTGCTTATGATTCTTTCCGAATCACTTTTTGAGAAGTATTCCTAGATCCTTTCTTTTTCATGATGCCTTCTGAATCACTTCCTGGGAAGCATTCCTAGATCCTTCTTCATGATGCCTTCTGAATCACTTCCTGGGAAGCATTCGTATATCCTTCTTCATGATGCCTTCTGAATCACTCCCTGGGAAGCAGTCGTGGGTAGTATGTTCCCATTTCCAACTGGGATGGGAAAATTTTGAGGTTTTTTTTTTGTAATTAAAATTCTAAAATTCACTTTTCAGTAGTTTGTTCTAAGTTGGGCTACTGTATAAATATACTTCTAAAGAACTACCAAATGATGGCTAGAGAAGCGCTGGTTTTCGTCCCAATGGGAAGTGACTACATTTGTTTACATGTTTTGCGACACACTTAATACGGATCAAGCTACTTGCATCACATCAAATAGAGTTAAGCACATAAGTGAAAATAAGTGTGCATTTTGCAATAAGAACAACAGAATTGTACTAAGTAGTAAGAAAGCACTTTATATAAATAATGTAGCAATATCTTGTAATATGCGTTGTTTACGGCATTCCTGAGTGCTGTTCATGATGTATTTATTTATGAGTTTATAGATCAGAAGAATTATATTATACCGGCAGAGAGCTGCCAAACTTACAATTTTATATGGCTAAAAAGGATAATGTAAATAAAGAAACTGTTACTGAGATAAGGAAGTCAGGGAAAATGGAAACTAATCCAAAGACCTTAACCAGTACTTCGGCGACATTCAGTGACTTCAATCTGAGATTAAAAATATGTTGAGTATAAGCATCTTCACAAAAAAAAGTAAGAAACCATATATTTAGTCTCCATGAAATATAGCTAGGTTGTAGCTGCATTTATAGCATGAAATATAGTAAATTTAGAACAGATCCAAATAATTTGATACACTTATCTTTAATAATATGCGGTGTAAGGAAGCGAACATAATCTTAAATTAAATGAGCTTTTTAATTATATTCAGACTTTATATTTATTCTGTAGATTACAAAAGAAGTTTAGGTATATGTATTGTACTATTGCGGTTTGAATATATATTTTGTAGTGGATTTAGAGATTAAATATGTGCTGTTCTTATATTAGGCAGTACATAGGGAATAAAAAGATTGTACATAATTAGAATGTTAAATTTAATTTAAATGAAAATCAACCTCTTTCTTAAACCAGCTAAGGTGTCCGAAAGGAGGGATTGGGAGAAAGAAAGAAAGAAATATACATGGACAACACTAGGCTTAGGCTTAAGCGCTTAAGTGTATTAAGGAAAATCTAACTAAGGCTAATAAAAATAATAAAAATATAAAAAAAATGTCTTATCCGATAGAATAATGACATCGTTTGGCATTCCATAAGGAACTATTCTGGGACGTTTTATATTTATTACATATTAACTACGTAGGCAAAGTATTAAGAAACACAGGGAAAGATGTCAATGCGAAATTCAGGAAGATTTAAAGAGAATAGAAGATTGTTTCAAAGCAAATAAATTAAAAGTTAATAATGTGGATAAAACTAATAGTAAATTCTTTTCCGCGACTCGGTGTAACCATCGTCGAATCCGTAATTTCCCGGCTCTTTTCTGCCCACATCAGTAGGGAAGAAAAGAATGGCAGATTCGGTGGCAGTGATAAAACCAAGTCGGAGAAAAGAATTCACTATTAATGTATAACATTTAAATATAACTTCAACCTGAATTTAACAATGGATAATGGACAAATTGAACAAGTTGATGAAATTTAGTATCTAGGCATTATTGTTGATAAGGAACTGAAATTTTAAAAAACATATAGACTACATAGTACAGAAGGTTTCAAAGAAAATAGGATATTTTAAAAGAATAAGAAATATATTAGACCTACTAAATGCAATTAATGTGTATAACGTATTTATTAAGCCTCACTTTGAATATTGCTCTACAGGTATGTTTATGTGTGATAATCATTCTTTAGTAAGACTACAGAGACTTCAAAATATGGCAATGAGAGCCATTTTAAAGTGCAATAGATATACGTCTACAATATTTATGCTTAATTCTTTATGTTGGTTGAGTGTTAAGCAGCGAATTACATATAATGAATTTATTAATTTTTATTTATTTAGAATTAAATCAGGTGATATGCAGTAATTTAAGTAAATTAATTAATTATGTTGCAGGCTTACAATTTTACTGTTTTAAGAAACGCTAGTGATTTTAGGCTGCCAGTGAATTCAGAGCTGAGCATATTTTTTTTTTTTTTTTTTTTAATAATAGGGATAGGAATGAAGGATATGCACTCATAAGAGCTATAGATCTAAAAGATGTAACATCGCAAGCTCCTTGAACTGCTTAATAGTGGATGTATTTCTGATAGAATCAGGTAACGAATTCCACAGGGAGGTTCCCTGACCAAATAATCCATTAGAGCCAAATCGGGTATTAGTTCGGTGTGAGACCAGCCTGGAGGTATTGAGAGAGTTCCGTGAGGAACTACGCGAAGCAACATTATTATTAGGCACGTCTAAGCCAAGAGAAGGAAATTCCATCCTTCCCTAAAAAGTTATCTCTCTCTCAAATTGTAGCCAAATATTTTTCTTTCCAATAGTTTAAAAAAAATAGCATGGAGAACAAATTTATGGAAATTATACCGTTTGAACAAAATACAAGCAACTATTATATGAAAAACTCCTGCAGTAAAACAAGGCAACAAGACTGTGGATGTCGCCTGCTGACCGGCTCGCTGCTCTCTTTTTTCGACTTTGTTCATGGCCTGTATATTCCGTGTGTTACGACTTTGCATAAGCAAATTTGACAGTTGTGTAAAACATTCGTGATATTTTCATGGCGATATACCATTAATGGCCACACTAATCAACTTCTTGGGGAAATTTAACGAAACTGAAAAGATAAATTTTTTACATCCGTTTGACATGACAACTCTTGTGACAATTGCAACAATTTTGACTTTGAAATTATACTGCTGTAGAGTGTAGGATCCGGAAACGGAAAAATACGCTAAAGAAAGTGTCCTTTTTATTTTTAGAGGTCTGCCGAACGGGATGGAGGAGGAAAATATTGAATCTAAAGAATTATTCATTTTAAATCAAACTTGCAGAACATGTACGAACAATGTTGATCCTCAAATGCTAATACCAGTTTTTGAGGCTGATTTATCATGCAGTATCGCTCCGATTCAAATTTTCGATGAATTTAATTTCTTGAATTTAAAGGTTTGTATGAAATTGTAGTTATCAAATAATTTTATGCCGTAGTTACAATGGACAGCATTGAAATGATAGTGCCAGTTTCAAATTAGGCTAATGTTTCTTATATTGCCTTCTATCTTTTATGATTTGTTTTGCTACAGACAGTGTAAATCTACTATGTAACTTTCTAAGATGTGCTTAACGCTATGCGTGCCTTTGGCACGGGAACTCAAATAAATTTATGTTTATGTGTCGTTTCGCAATTCTTACCAAAGTAATAGTAAATTAGGCGTTGGAAAAATATGTCCACCTGTTGAGCATGAATTACACTTAACTAAAAATTGTAAAAACACCGCGTAGAAATAAGAGAGGCGAGCCTTAAAAGTTTTTTTTTCTTCAGGAATTTACATGACAATCTTCCAAAAACCACAGGAGCATTTGAGCGATAATATTAGTTTGTATAGATAGTATTACATTTGTCGTACGTAAAATGAATGGTTTAATGTTTCAATGCTTCCGCTCTTCATCATTGTGCCTCAATTAGAGGCCTGAGAGTGTGATCAATTGGCATCCAAAGTAGTGCTTTTCTTTGGCACTGGAGCTGGCTGGATTTTCAATTAGGTAATATGCAAGCCATACCAATGTTGGGGGGGGGGGGGGGGGGGGCTCGTCTAAAAAAAATGATGTCCAATCCACTGCTATTCACAATCATTAAATGACAAAGGCATAGAGGAAAATTCAGTTTCACTCGCTTAATATAACTTCAACAGAATACTCTCCGAAAAGGATGTCGCTAGGATATAAGTTAACTAAATTTTAATTTTAATAGCTTGCTTGGTAAAAAGATCAATTTTGTTGTTGTTGTAGATAACACATAACGATGGACTGCCCCAGCAGATCTGCAGTGATTGTATGAGCCACCTCTCCAACATCAGCTCGTTTAGAAGACAGTGTGAAAAGAGTCAATTAATTCTAACTGCTTACTTCAAGGGAGAAATCATATCAAATGAACCAAGAGTTCAGGAAATTGAAATTGTTCATGTAGATAACGATGGCACTGTCTATAAGGTCGAAGATGTAAGTTGAAATAAAGGGAGTCTTTCTGCTACGGGTTTTTAAAAGGATAATTTTTTCCTTAGGATGAAGGTTATGAAAATGCTAATGAAAATACCTCTGAATCGGAACTCTTTACCACATGTTTCCTAGAAATCGATGACAAATCTATGGTCGAAGAAAGGATTGAGTCAGACTGTGAAAGTACACCGCTTGATGAAATTTCCAATGAGGGGCTAGTTCTTGGAATTATGGAAAATCTTCCGTCCGATGAAAAATCTTCTCTGCAGGAGCAGAACCTTGAAATTAAAAAAAATGAGGTGAAACAATAAATTAACTTAAATCATTGACTAAATCTCCTTATTTCCCATATAGCCAGCTCCAGTTAAATCTGCGATCTTAATGTGTAATAAATGTCGGATGATATTTAACAATTCTATCAAGTTAGAAAAGCATCTTACCTGCTGTGATAGCATGAAGTGTAGCGTTTGTAATAAGACGCTTATGAATAAGAAAGAGTTACTAGCTCACTTCAAAGAATACCATGCACAAGATGGTCGATGTGTCTGTCCAATTTGTTATCGCGATTTCGCAAGTGTATCGAACCGCAACTCTCACTTGCAGTCCCATAATAAATTGAATTCATTCAAATGCGACATTTGTGATCAAGGATTTAGGAGCAAAGTGTACTTAAGTAAGCACAAAAAACATGTACACACGACAGGCAACTATGAATGTTCGATGTGCCTTCAACGTTTCGAAAATAAGGCTAAATTTCACTATCACATTAGATCGCATAGTCCAAACAAGAAATACCAATGTAAATACTGTGATAAATCGTTTATGCAGAAACATCACCTGTCGAATCATGAACGGATACACACCGGGCTGAAACCCTTTTTGTGTAGTATTTGTGGGAAAGGTTTGTCGTTCTTTTACCTAATTTTCTTGTTCCGTAAAATTTGGATTTTTATCACAGGCTTTAAACAGGAATGCAATTTAAAGCTTCATATGCGAACTCACACTGGTGTAAAGCCTTACGTTTGTAGTGTTTGTGGGAAAGGTATATTTTCTTAAGACTGACGCTTAAATTTAAAGAAACTCATTAACAATTTGACGTTACAGATTTCGCACAGCGGAGCTCATATGTCATGCACATGCGTCACCATAGTGGCAACCGCCCATATCAATGTGAAGTTTGTGGAAAGAATTTCATACAAAAGTCAACATTAACAGTTCATTTGCGAACGCACACCGGTGAAAGACCATACAAGTGCGATCAATGCGATCGAGCTTTTGTGCAGGCTCATCAACTTAAATATCATAAATATTCCGCCCACAATGGACCTCCTCCGACAAGCAGAAAATATTTTGGAACAGGAGCAAATGAAAATGGACAACAGAATAATTCAAATCCTTCCTATAGTTGTCCTTTGTGCTCAAAAACTTTCAAGATACCTTCCTCTCTGACGACCCACATTAAGTGTCACTCAGAAGAACGAAAGCACATGTGTACATATTGTGGTAACTCCTTCAAGCGTGCCGAGCATCTAAAAATTCACATAAGTGGGGTTCACTTGAAACAAAAGCCCTACGCTTGTGATTACTGTAATAAAACTTTCTCACAATGCGGCGATCGAAACATTCATATGAGGAGTCACACTCGTAATAAAATTGAATTTTGCTAATGATATATTTTATATGCTTTTGATTTTATTTTTCTTTTCCAGAGGACAAGCCTTATAATTGCCCCCACTGCCAAAAAGGGTTTAAATTGCAAAAATCTCTTCGTGCCCATGAACGAATTCATACCGGTGAAAAACCATTTTCCTGTAAAGTATGCCAGAAGGATTTTATGACATACAATGCCCTTGCAAGTATGTACATTATTTAAATGAAAAAAAAAATCAATAACTATTTCCTGCTTTAGTTCACACAATGAAACATTCAGACGACAAAAATAAAGAACTTACGGACAGAACTCTAGCCGAAATACAGAATGCGCTAGTCTCAACTGGGGCTATTGTATCACAGGAAATCTTACAAACTGGTAATGTTTCATCAGCAGCAACTACAGCATTACAAAAACCTCAACTTCTCGAGTATAATATAGAAGATACATGTGAAAACCAAGATAGTATCGCAAGTGAATGCGTCGAAATGTGATAAACGCATTCTTTAGAGCTACCTGTACCTTCGAAACACACTTAGAAGAAGTTAGAGGGGAAAAAACACCAGCACTCTACTATGAAGAATTCATTAGTGTGTGGCTAGGAATAAATCTGGTATTTCGTCGTCTGGAAATTGAGTTATATCCCTTTTGCCTTTTTTGAGCAAAGGTCATGTTTGGGAGTTTACTGACTTTTTTAATTTGTCGAAATTATGACAATTTTATCTATTATGTATTACTCTTGTCATCCTCCAGCATTTACAAATGTAACGATAATGTACGAAAACCCACTGTATCAGGAAATCTATGGCAGCTCATATTTCAGAAGAGCTTCAATTTTTTCTTTACCAACCAAAGCCAGAATCAAGAATGTGGGCAGTATAAAGCAATAAAGAACACAACGGCAAAGGAAAATTCAAATTACCAAGGGCACAAAATGTAGATCCGCGGCGCTTGAAAATTAAAAGAAAATAATATATTTTTCCTAGTAATTTCTCTGACTTTCGAAGGTCAATTTAGTATAAACGGAAAGCAAAATGTTTTTGTAATGACTTTTTTTATTGTATCATTTAATAATAAAGGTAAATTTAGTTATTATTGCGTATGGAATGAAACAAATAGTGGGTAATTATTTATAACAATAAATGCAAACCGAATTGTGAGCAAACCTACTAGAGTTGCACGGAACTCCAAATCGTTGCTCGATTATGTGCTTACGAATTTTAATCAGGTGGAAGCAGACATACATAAATACTGAATTAAAAATTTCCGACAACGAAACTATTGTAGTAAATATTAAGGTCAGACGATTTGAAGCAAATCTAAATGAAATTATTTAAAGTACAAAAAAGCATTTTTTATTAGTTATTAGCAATAGCGCAATGGTAAGCGCATATAATCTGATTGATACTAACGAAATTGCGAACATCATATCAAATGAACTGTCAAAAATAGTAAAATAAAATGTAAGTAATAAAATAAGTAACTAATAATTTATTAGAATGGTACAATAATGGTCGAGGCAACTAAAAAAACACCAAAGGGCGCGCTATACAGTAATGATGATAATTATTGGAACGCAAGAAATATAAGAGAATTGGAAGAGCTAAAACTGAATACAAATCACATTGCTACGTACGTACTAATTGAAAATATAAATGCTATAAAAAAAGCATTAACTTTAATAATGTATCTGTGACGGATGAAACAATTATTGCAAATGAATTTAATAAATATTTCGTTACTAGTATTAAGGAGATTAATTTATTAATAGACAATGTACCTTTTGTGAATTTAGATCAATATTTAAATGTAAATCGGTGAATCAGTATGAAATTAGCGAAGTTATATAAGAAAAATTATGTAAAAAAATGGATTTTAATTTTATAAGTGCAAAAAAGGACACATTTGAAGTACCAGGTGCAGTTTTTGAGTGTCTCATAAATCGGTCATTAAGTACTGGATGTTTTCCTGATACTTAGAAGGAGTCTCGAGTTATGCCAATTCAAAAGAATAGAGGGTTCAATAATTGTGAAGATATGAGACCCATAAATGCATTACCAACTTGCGAGAAGGTATTAGAATAAAATAATTCATTATCAACAAATATGATCTCTTTATGGAGAATCAGTCAAGTTTTAGAAAGCGACACTCATGTGAAACGGCATTAAACCAAGTAATAGTAAACTGGAAAGAATAGTTAACTCATAACAAGTAAAAAAGCTAGAATTGGACTAAGACCAATTCTTATGATACCCTCTAGATGAATGCCCGTATGAAATTTCGTATTGTCACCCTTCTGTGCAAATTTGATTTGTGAAGTGGTTTTTAGCATATATTTCTAGAACGGTTTGTCGGACAGAAAAAATGATTATAACCAATTTTATAGGATTTCGTATTCTGAAGAAGTTTTTAGTACAATAAAAATATCTTGGACTGATTGTTTTCACAGTATATGTAAAAAACCTACATTTTTATATGGCAACACCAAGGAGTTGCCCGATTTAGTCCATATTTAGTACAATGAAAACACCACGTACCAATTGTCAGCTCTCTACGTTGACGCGTTCTCAGGCAGTGTCCAAATATATAGTGGAAAACGAAATTTTTGTATGGCAACCCCACGAAGGAGTTGCCCGATTTGTCTCATTTTCGAACTTAATTTTACTTTTTTTGTTTAAAGTCCGTGCACAAAATTTCAGCTTTCTAAGTATACGCGTTCTCGAGTTATCGTGCGGACGGACGGACATGCAAAAATGGGATCAATCGGGCAACTGATTCGTATGGTTGCCATACAAAAAAATTTGATACGTGGCGTTTTCAAGCAATTGTAAATAAATTTCAAAAAAGTGCTAAATCGAGTTACCCCTTTTTGGTCTTGCCATACAAAACTTTTTTTTTTCACTATATACTTGGTAGCTGACTGAGAAGGCGTCTAGGTGGAGAGCTCATATTTTGTACACGGAGTTTTAAAAAAAAATGCAAATACTGTTCGAAAATGGGACCAATCTGGCAACTCCTTCGTAGGGTTAATATTCAAAAACTTCGTGCTTTACTATACATTAGGCCAATGCATTCACACACACACACGCGCGCGCACACAGAATCGCGCGATCGAGTCAAATAATTGCTTAGATATTATGCATATCTAACCACCCCACCCATCTATGTAGGTATCTACATTATCGCCGGGCAACGCCGACGGGCTCCCCCTAGTATACAACTTCAGCATCCTAAATAAAATTTACACTAAACATCCAACTAGATCATGTATTTACCTATGCGAGACATTTTTAATGGACATGAATATGGATGGTACCTCCATCGCAGATCATAACGTAATTAAGGTCGTAATCACTATAAATGTTAAAAAATAAAAGGATGAGCACAAAAGTCATCTCAACGATAGACAAAGAGAGATATAAAGAAAAAATTAGAGAGATAATACAAAACTCTCAAGCCATAACAACGGTGGTGCTTATTGACATTATAAAAGATAGTAAACTAGATAACACCGTTTACAAAAAGATTAGAAGTAGGAATAATGGATGGATAACGGATAAAATTATAGATGAAATGAAGAAAAGAGAAGTTATATAAAAAAATGAAGAAGCACACGGAAGAAATTGATGGGAAAACGGATTACACTCGGTAAACATATTAGTAAGGAAAGCGAAACAAGGATATATAGACAAACAGTTTCAGAAGACAAAATACGATACAAGGAAAACATGGAAAATAATGAATTCATCACAAAAAAGGATAATGTAAATAAAGAAACTGTTACTGAGATCAGGAAGTCGAGGAAAATGGAAACTAACTCAAAGACAATAGCAGACACACTTAACCAGTACTTCGGCGACATCCAGTGACTTCAATCTGAGATTAAAACATGTTGATTATAAGCATCTTCACAACAAAAAAAGTAAGAAACCATATATTTAGTCTCCATGAAATATAGCTAGGTTGTAGCTGCATTTAGAGCATGAAATATAGTAAATTTAGAACAGATCCAAATAATTTAATACAGTTCTCTTTTGTAATACACGGTGTAAGGAAGGGAACATAATCTTAAATTAAATGAGCTTTTTAATTGAACTCAGACTTTATATTTATTCTGTAGATTACAAAAGAAGTGTAGGTATATGTATTGTACTATTGCGGTTTGAACATATATTTTGTAGTGGATTTAGAGATTAAATATGTGCTGTTCTTATATTAGGCAGTACACAGGGAATAAAAAGATTGTAATTAGAATGTTAAACTTAATTTAAATGAAAATCAACCTCTTTCTTAAACCATCTAAGCTGTTAGAAAGGGGGATTGGGAGAAAGAAAGAAATATACATCGACAACACTAGGGGAAATGTAACTAAGGGTAATAAAAATAATAAAAATATAAAAAAAATGTCTTATCCGATAGAATAATGACATCGTTTGGCATTCCATAAGGAACTATTCTGGGACGTTTTATATTTATTACATATTAACTACGTAGGCAAAGTATTAAGAAACACAGGGAAAGATGTCAATGCGAAATTCAGGAAGATTTAAAGAGAATAGAAGATTGTTTCAAAGCAAATAAATTTAAAGTTAATTATGTGGATAAAACTAATAGTAAATTCTTTTCTGCGACTCGGTGTAACCATCGTCGAATCCGTAATTTCCCGGCTCTTTTCCGCCCACATCAGTAGGGAAGAAAAGAATGGCAGATTCGGTGGCAGTGATAAAACCAAGTCGGAGAAAAGAATTCACTATTAATGTATAACATTTAAATATAACTTCAACCTGAATTTAACAATGGATAATGGACAAATTGAACAAGTTGATGAAATTAAGTATCTAGGCATTATTGTTGATAAGGAACTGAAATTTAAAAAACATATACACTACATAGCACAGAAGGTTTCAAAGAAAATAGGATATTTTAAAAGAATAAGAAATATATTAGACCTACTAAATGCAATTAATGTGTATAACGTACTTAGTAAGCCTCATTTTGAATATTGTTCTACAGGTATGCTTATGTGTGATAATCATTCTTTAGCAAGACTACAGAGACTTCAATATATGGCAATGAGAGCCATTTTAAAGTGCAATAGATATACGTCTACAATATTTATGCTTAATTCTTTATGTTGGTTGAGTGTTAAGCAGCAAATTACATATAATGAATTTATCGATTTTTATTTATTTAGAATTAAATCAGGTGATATGCAGTTATTTAAGTAAATTAATTAATTATGTTGAACGCTTATAATTTTATTGTTTTAAGAAACGCTAGTGATTTTAGGCTGCCACTGTATAGAAATAGTTCATCACAGAATAGTTAGTTGTATAAATGAACTTTCAAATATTTGAGAGGCTGTCCGAATCCTAGTCTTCGTCTTTTTGTTATTACAGCTATCTACGTAACACAACACAGCAAGCGCAGCTTGATATTTGACGTTCTGTTAAAAGCTTGTGCTGTTTTACATCATGCTTGTTATACCTCCCGCCGTGCTTTAATCAACTTGAAAACAAGCTCTCTTGTCTTTGAAATGATAAATTATTTACAAGGTAGTCATATATTTCTTGACCATAATAAATGCAGTCAAATTCACCAAAAAATTATAAATTTTGGTGACATGAATTATATTGTAGATACTTACTACGATAAGCTATAATGCAAAGAATAAAGTCCAATTATGACTGCTTTAATAATGCTCATATTCATTAAAAAATTTGTTTTTAAAGGAATTAAAACAGTAAAACGACTGCGCAATATTTATGCTTCATTTAGTCAGCGTTCGCCACTTTTGCATCAGCTCAAGACGAAGCTAACCTGTCCGAATTCGTTATCGACAGCCAGCGAAAAAACATAACCTCAAAATATGTTGTCCATTTAAAATAGTGAAAATAGTCGATGACTCGGTGATCTAGCTAACCAGATATTTAAACTGTTATACAAAGTAGAAAAGCTCGATGGCATAGTCATTGATTCGGATTGAGCTTGTCTCGATGTTACGTCACTAGTTGTAATAACAAGACGAGGACTTGAACAGGCCTTTAATAAGTTACCATTAGATGTAAAATTTAGGATATTTAAGAAAAAAATACAAATTTGCTAAAATTACTTATGAGGATTAAATTACGTAAACTAAGGTAGAAGAAAAGTAAAAGTAGAACAAAAAGAGAGCTAGACTGTAGTGTAAAATTGCACTGAACTTTTACAACGATAAACCAACAATTCTATTAATAAATGGTGAAAACAAACGCAAATGTAAGAAAGCACAAAATTTAAGACTTTATTAAACAAATTTATTAATATAAAATTATTTATGCAATAACTGAAAAAGGAATCTTATTCAAAACATTATCAGAGCTATGCAATAGTTTTAAAACATGAAGAAAAATAACAAAAACATTATTCAAATCTACACGTAAGATCAGTCGCACACTGAAAATGTTTTAAAAGAAAAACGTTTATTTGTGAAAAATAAAAAAAATTGCCGAACGGCAGTGCGCGACAAGACCGGCCTAAAATGAAATCGGGAGTTAAACAAAAACAGAAAATCCCGGCTCTTCCTGAGGCTTGGCACTTAGTATTTATACTTAAAATTCATTTTCAACAAATATTGAATGTTCACCTGAGAGGCATCGTAGACTATATACTCATTGTATAACAAGGAACTCTTAATTTTATTATCTGTGATGGGTCTTCCTAAGGGAATTTCCACACCATCTTCTCTTATGAATGACTCTTTTATATTTGGTTGAGTTTGGCCCACACCTTTGGTACTGTGCTTATCGTTTGGTAGTTTTGTGATGAATTCAGAACCTAAACGCTCATACATATTACCGAGCGCAACTTCAGATAGCAAAAGGATACCAGTTGAATTATAGCTACTTGTGAAGCAGTAATTAGCTGACTTTGATACCATGTCAGCGAAATATATTCCTTTACCGAACATATAACCAGTAGAAGGAGCTTCCGGAGGAGCTATTTTTAAACCATGTGATAAAATACCAGCATAGTTCGTTAGACGAGAACCATGCCATAATAACTTCCGATTGTGTAGTTTCTTGAATGGTTTATAGCGACGAACCTCACCGCTCCGTTCAACTTTAAATATATCCATGACTTCTAAGTCATACATACGATGAGTTTCAGCGTGAGTGTTTTGAACATATTTCTCAAGTAATTTGAACTCATCTGTACCTTTATCAATAGGCAATAATTTTGTTTTGAGTTGTTCATAATGTAAGTCGATTGGATTTCCATCTACAGATTCAGAATCTTCATTTGAAATCATGCTATAAGCGCACTCAATTTCCATAAGAGAATCAAGCATCTCACTGAGATTTTTAACTTCTTCTGAGCTATCCAAAATTGGCGGTTTATTGACGCCAAAGTTTTGTGGAATAAAAGTATAAAAACGATTGGTGGCATCAATGAATTTCGCATTATTTCCTCCATTCTGGATGAGTTCGGAAATTTCAGTGAGAACTTTGTAAGCACTTTGAATTTGCTTCTTGCTCAATTTTCCCAGAGGCATTTTCTCCATGTCTAAGTGAAATTCCATCATGACCTTTTTCATTGCGTCGACATCAAATAAAAGCTTTACTAGCTCCTGCACTGGCTGTGGTAATTTCGATTTAACAGAATGTTTTACATTGAGATCAAGTTTTTTCTCTTCCCCATAATCAATATCAATTGGATACATCAGATTTGGTCTCTATGAACGGAAAGAAAATATTTTTTTTAATTGCTATAAAACATTTTTTTTTTTTTACAAAACTCACTTTAATGAAGTCTTTTGTTCCAAACATATTTCCACTTTTTTCCATGTAATATTCATCAAATAATTTAATAGCACTATAAACTGTATCGCAAGACTCCACTTTATTGCCTCCAATCGTAGTTCCTATACGACCCCAGGATCTAAAGAACCAATATCTAGGAGAATACATTTAGCATAACCGAATTAGAATTAAAATCTGCAATTCTTTACCTGTTCTTTCCATCTGATTCGATAATCTGCAGCTTATAATATTTATTCTTGTTCCTTTGAATATCAGTTAGTCCTAAAACAGTGGAATATTTTTTTTTCCCCGTAACATAAATATGTCCTACATCTGCCAATCCAGAATCTGGATCAACGGCTAGACCATCTTTCAATTTTAACGTCATAGATGATGGAACAGATTTTGTGTATATACTCTTGGATTTTCCACTTTTATTAACTTCAACAGGCAGTCGAGCATTGGGATCTGTACCCCAATCACAAATACTTTTACTGCTGATGAATGTAACTGCACCGGAAGGGTCAGATTCTACTGCATCCAGGTACTCCACAGGGACAACATGAATTCCTAATTCCTTAGCTTGCTGCATGCGACCGGTAAGTTTTTCTACTTCATCAAGTGTTGAAATAACAGCTATAGTTTTTTCTGATATTGTCGGTACAACTTTTCCACCCAATTTGAGAATTCTTTCCTTTATAGAATCACGCAACTTCAACAAACCAATTATGGCAAACGGGAATTCGTATAGTGGTGGTTTGTCTCTCTTCACTTTCGGACTGAAATTATAAAAAGGAAGAATATGAATTAGTTCCAGCTATAGCCACTATCTTGAGGTTTTTTTTTACCCATCCAACTCATCTTTCTTCTTAATTTTTCCAACCATTTGAAGAGCTTGTGTACTTGGCACAACCTGGCGAATAATTCTGTTCTGAACGACACACTTGTATTTCTCTAGAAATGGGTATTTATCTTTAATTTTCTTGGGAACCTTGCAAGACACTCGTTTTGGCTCTTTCTCAAATTGTGCACATTTTGTCCACTCTGTAAGATCGCCAGTACACAAGTAACCTGAAGTATTAAACACAAATTGTCCACCGTTACAATTTTTACAAGGAGCAATTGAACCAAATGATAAAATGTCAGCAACATGATCACGAAATTTTTCTCTATCATCCTCTATTGGGTGGTTCTGATCATTCGCATGCAAAATCGCTAACATATCATTTTTGGACATGTGTGTCTGTATATTATCACGTAAATTAAAGAAACTTTCCGTTTGCTTCTTAATTGAATCTTCCAGTTTTTTCTCTTCTTCAGCTTCCTTTTCACTCTTCGGTTCTATTTTCAGTTTCTTAGTGTCGGGTACATCATCCACATTTACCGCTCTACAATAACAATAGGAATGCAATATTGAAAATTGTTAAAACATAATCACTTACGGAAGTGCTTGTTTAACCTTCTCCTGATCTTCTTTGCTTAACGTACTAAAACCGGGTAGTTTAGTCCCGCTTTCAAACCAACCAAGGTCATTACGAACTTGGGCAAAGCAGTCCACATGATGCCAAAGTGGTTGACCACCATATTTTATGCCGACTTCTGTGTCGAACACGACTTTTTTTATCCGAGTTTCTTTATTTTGTATTTTCAGCTGACATCCACAACAGGTTGCACGTGCAGATTTAGCATACTCAACACCAAAGTCCTTGAGAGCCATTGATTCTGCTTTGGAACGTTTCTTGCCTTTACCTTTTGTTGGTAGAATAATTTCTGCTGCTTCAACTACAGGAAAGGCTCAATAGTTTTAGTCAAAAATATTTACAAGATTAAAAATGAGCAATTACTTATTTTTTTCTTGATTTTTTGTTGATCGTCATAACGAATGTTTTGGAAGTTTCCAATATCACCCTCTGATTTTGGTCGCTGTTTTTTAAAAAAGCAGTTCTCATGAAACCAGTTCGGCACCTTTCCATCATGATGACGTGACTGTAAAGAATTTTCGTTTATGTAAGTAAGAATTAAAAGGATATGTGATATCGCTCAAATATGGTAAGGGAAAACCAACATTAATAATGTTGGAAATCAAAAATGGTTTTTGCCCGTATTACCCACACAATCTTTGATTGATCATTCAACAGAGAACCCTTCACATCTTCCATACAACTTTTAAAAAACCCTGTACCCATCCTCCCAGTCATCTTATCTTTCCGTTCTGCGCAAATAGAAAAATTTTTTCCTTTACTTTATCGTTCTAATTATAGGAATAGGATATTGGTTTCAGGAATTCTCATTACCCTTGAGATCAGCTAATTAAATTTAGCTTTTCCATTTTTTGTCCACGTTGATGTTTTTAATAAAAACGAAAACGACACGAAATGAGAAATTTATCTATTCGTTGAAGAGTCAACAGTTGAGAACTCATAGCTAGAGATAATAAACAAGTAAAAAAACTAGAATTGTTCTAAGAGCAATTCTTATGATATCCTAGATAAATGCCCATATGAAATTTCGTACGGTAGGCATCTGTGCAAGTTTGATTTTAACTTTTCATAACATCAAAACTCTACGACTGATCGTTTTCACAGTATACGTAAAATTCTAAATTTTTATATGGCAACAACAAGAAGGGATTTGCCCGTTTTAGTCCATTTTTTAAATTATATTTTCTATTTATATAAAAACACTGTGTACAAAATATCAGCTCTCTACGATGACGTGTTCTCTGGCAGTATCCAAATATGTAGTGAAAAACGGAATTTTTGTATGGCAACTCGGAGTTGCCCGATTTGTCCCATTTTCGAACTTAATTTTACTTTTTTTTAAAAGCTTATATGCAAAATTGCAGCTCTTAAGTACACGCTTTCTAGAGTTATTGTGAGATTGTGAAGACAGACGGACATGCAAAAATCAAAATAACTTTTAATATTATGCGTGGGTGTCCAAAACATTTTGCCCTACCATCATTATTTCTATGCGTTACAAACGGAATGACAAACTTAGTATACCCGATGAGATTTCATCTAGGGTATAAAAAGACATAACAGTCTTAAAATGGGAGGATAAAAGAGATGTGTTGATGCTTTCCACTAAACACTCAGAGGAAATGACGACTATAAATAAAAAACCGTATTCAAATGAAAAGCCCTAAATAGTTGTGGAATACAATTAAGGAAAGTCTTAGTTGATTTATCGGATCAAATGATAGAATCATTGAGTAGAACTGTAAAATGGTACAATAAGTAAGCAACCGAATTGTTATTAAATACATTATTTGTATTGCGAATGCATTAGTAATTTCCAAACAGGTAACTCACAGAAATATTGAAATTCCCGATGTTCGAATGAAAACAGCTTTGCACTTTACAAAGTGCCGAGAAAGTGAAATTGAGGATTGTGTTTCGTCAAGCGCGAGGCTACTGAGCACTCCACGGCATGCAATAAAAAGAAGTGCAAGTAAAAGCCAGGATCATGCGATGGTTTTGTAAAATATGTTACGAAAAAAATTCAAAAAAACCTATGACAGATAACAAAATGGTACATGTTTTGAAAAGATACTTTTTGGAAACAGATGATCGGCTGAAAATCGGTCAACCTTTTACTTTCGGTAAAAGTATTCCAAGTAGTTTCATTAGAAAGAGTGGGTCCACATTAACTCAAAGTTTACAAAAATGTTAGTTAGAACCCTGTTCTATTGTCGCGGATTATTAAGTATTCCCAATTAAAGGAAACCTCCATGCTGTCATGCTAAGAATAGGTTTGTTCCATGAAAACACCGCCTAAAACACCATGTACATTTTCCCGGGGGTTTGTGCACTCATCAAACAAATTTTTAAAACACCGGGTAAACCTAATGTAATGACATTTCTCTGACAGTTCTCCCGAGTATAATTAATTGTAAACAGTTATTTATATAAAATGGGTGAAGACAAAAAAAATGTGCTCTAGCTAGTTTTCTATTTCTTTTCTTCTAATTTTTGCTTATGTCGATTTCGATGGGACTTCGGTGCAACACCAGTATTGAGCTTTTTCCAGCAGTGCAACACTGAAAATTGTTCGATGGGAGAATTTTTATAGCAGAAGTGCAACACAAGTTTTGCACTCCCATCCCCTACTTTGCACCGGATACTTTGTCGGTGTTACAAATACATATTCAAGTTGAATTGTCATCTGCTTTGTCAAAATGTACTGTCGCGATTATTTGTGAAATTTTGGAGTTAAATGAATTAAACATTTTTATTTGGGTAATTGGCTTTAAGTTTAGAAAAAAATTGTTTCTATATATCAATAACCAACATTTATTACGTTTGACAGTTCCGTGTACATAAAAAGTGTGCCCACAAATACATGGAATATGACAAAAATATGTTCGATGGACTTCAGTTCTCCCAGTTTTCCGCTGCCAGAAAAAGTGCAAAACTGAAATGGTCCCATCGAAATCGACATTAGTTTTGCTCAATAGGTCCCAATCACCAACAAATTGCAAGTGACATTTCTCAAGTGACAACTTTCAAACCATTACCCCGAGAAATTTTTAGTGAAAGCTCGGGGTAGTTTAGGTTTTTTAAAAAACAAGATCGTCTAGCCCCGTGTAGCCTTAGGTTTAC
The DNA here is from genome assembly GCA_963930735.1 of Dioctria linearis. NCBI lineage: Eukaryota > Metazoa > Arthropoda > Insecta > Diptera > Asilidae > Dioctria > Dioctria linearis. Next base: position 26,676,470 of record OZ005741.1, read on the forward strand.
ACGGGATTTTCATCAAACAGACCTAATGTGTACAATTGAAAAGGAAGGTACATATACGGAAGCGATTAAGATTAATAATCTCATGTGGTGTTGTACTGGTACAATTTTCAATATTAGAGATACTTCCCAAGCCGTGAAACACAAATCTATGTGTGCGTTGGGAGTCCGTTCTCTAAACTGTTCTATATTGATACTTATGGAAAAGTGCCAAACATTGACTATCCATACAGGAAAATAGTCTGGTAGTAATTTACAGCTTGGTTCCTTATCTTCCCAAAGGTTACACTTACTATATACCTTACTTAACAAAATAATAAAATAGTTTTGATTTAAAAGTAACCTTACCATTTTACGCTCAATAACTCTCAGCTGAGTAATATTTGCATAGTGCATGTGCACCCGGCAGCTACATTCGATATCATCAGCCCACGTCAGCTGAGTTTTTGTTTGAAAAATCGTAGTTATTTGGTTCAGATAAAGTTTTTTAATAATTTTGTTAGGAAAGGTTAGCAAGGTTAAGATTATCGGAACACCATTTTTCTGTATGAATATTATTTTAAGGCGGCTCGATGGTTTTGCCTATACTAGTTTGGAGACTACGACGTTAAGCCGGTGTACATACTACACCAAGAATAATCGTGTGTAATGGCTCAATCTGTGGAGCATATGGAGAAGATGGTTAGTACCTGTTATAGTGCGGGAGTCTGTTTCATGGCTTGTGAAGTATTCTCGAGGGTTTTGGCTACCACCATGTTTATTTTCATGAAAACTACAAAAAAATGTAAGAGTTTGAATACTGTAATTTTTCCGACAGTTTAATTAATTAGCTTGTAATTACACCACGCCGACCAGCCTTAAAATTATGATTTTCGTTTCTTAAATCACCTAATTCGACCCTTTAAGGGCGCCATACTTGTAACAAATGACTTGGATTTTTCTGTCATCATCTCCCGGTCTATTATCATAACACCATTTCTCTGTATGAATAGTATTTTAGGGCGGACGAGCTATTCAAATCAAACTTTCGTCAGTTTTAAATAAAAATAAAATGTTTACAGTAGAATATAGTAAAAATTAATATTTTATAAAATTTAATTATTAATTATGGGACCAAGATATGTGAAATTGATTGAAACATTTATTGTTTGCGTTACTGTAATAGTTATATACTAAATAAATATCATCTATCTATCTGTTATTATGAGACTTTTAAAAATTAAAGTGTTTTCAGACTAGTATCATACGACTTAAATAGTATTCGGTAACAGTTAAAATTAACTTTAAAATAAAAAATCTTATTGAAACCCTTATTATGAACTTTTTTTTAGCAATTATTAACTATTTGCCATTACGTCTCAAGTATACCAGTTTTGATGGGACTTTTTTAGCTGATTGACAAAAATAAGTAAGAGCTCTCACTTTAATTTTGAACTCATCATGGAGGAAGAACAAAAACTAATCTTAAACAGATCCTAGAGCCTGAAACTGTAGTTCCAACAAAAAAAAATAATTTAAAACAAATTGGAACCACAGGTGCTTTGTTTCTAATAAAAAAATAGCATTGCACGTAGAACAAATTTATGGAAATTATACCTACCGTTGAACAAAATACCAGCTACTTTTATATGAAAAAGCAACCGGCCCACTATGCTCTTTTCAAGCTTACTTCATGGCTTGTACATTTGCATACATGCATTGCAATGCTTCTGTCACTGCGTGAAAGCCTTACATCATTCATTTTACTATGAACTATAATTATGAAATACTTTTTTGCTTAAAAATTGTTTGTTCTAAAATATGTATCATTTTATTGTTAGTTTACTTATTTGTGTTGGCTGTTAAGAGTGTATACGCCGATCATGGGCTCGTCCTCTGCCAAAAGGTTTTCTATTTATTTTTTTTAAATTAATATTTCAGTTTACTTCTCAATTCACAAATACAAAAATGCTTTATTGAAATTCTGGAAAGTAAGTTGGGGTATTAGTCAATATCCATAGAGGATATTATCACTTAGTTATAATGAATTGATATATAGCCTTAATTTTAAACAATTTAAAGATTTATTTTGATTAATTTGTATTACCTGCACCATTACGGCAAGTCGCAAAGTACTCAGTGCTATTGGTGTTTTACATCCTTTACAGGCAGCTCTTCCTGATTTCGCGTATTCAGCTGTATACGGTAAATCGTCTTCCATAATTATTTGAAATTTTTACAAAAATTAAACGCTTAAACTACACAAATTTTTACAAAAACGACGCCACAAAATTAAACCCAACCAAACTTCTACCCGGCAATATTACCGTATTCTAATTACTACGCCTCGACTCGAACAAAATCGAATATTCGATGATGTTTTTCGTTAAGGGAATTTTAGCGGGAATTAATTTGAACGAAACACAATTTGAAGAAGCGTTCAGAATTAGCTATCTATGCCTTGAGGCCACTGACTTATAACATGGGACTAAGCAATTTGCTATTTCATGTGGAACAAAAAATGTTGTGTTTCTGTATATCACCGTTAGAGCACCCTTTAAAACGTTTACTACATAAAAACATGTAAAACTCAACCAATCAGTGAAATTTTACATCCAAAAATCGAAATATATTTTCTTGTGTCCAAGTGATATTTTAATCGGTTATATGCACTTTTATAAGAGATTAAACTAATTCCGAATTTAATTTTCAAAAGTTATTCTTAACTGAATCCTGCGTATGGGCAAGAGAGACGGAGCATGGTAAACAGTACACTATCTTTACCTTATTCTTTCTGCCGTGATTGCATCTGCAGCCAACATAAAAACATCAAATGGCATAAGAAAACGTTCCGTAAGCGATATTTTGTGTTGGTAGCTCCAACTCTTCCATAGGGCGAAAGAGAAAACTATAAAACTTGTGCCATTCCTTCCTATCGGAAAATGACAATATGTTCAGTCCATTGTTATAAGTCAGTGCTTGAGGCCTAAACACAATGTGCATAAGCTAGCATATGCAAGCTTTGAAAATATTATTAATTTCCATGCATCACAATGCCATAGCCCACACAAGGGAGATTATTGGAACTTTTAACGAATGAGATGTATTCGGGGTAGGAAAAAGTCGGTGCTATCAATTTTCGATTGGGAGTGCGGGCAGCATACCAATACTACTGCAAGCCGGCAATTTTGAAATTGCGATATTTCTGAAAATTCTCATTGGACGGCTGTACAGATGTTTATTTGCGATTTGAGTGATGGTTTATCTTTATATCAAAAACTGTGATTTAATTCAACACGCACACAATTAATTTCGGTAATCATATAAGGAGCTACGCGAAGCACGTTTAAGCCAAGAGAAGTAAATTCCTTCCTTCCCTAAAAATTTCTTGTGTGGGTTGGCTCTCAGAAAACTTCAGATTTTAAAGTGACATATCGCAATAATTTGGTTGGGGAGCAGGTTTCAGGAATAGTTTTACATATCAGTATCTCGCTCTAAGCCTCTACAAAATATAATTGTAGCAGTAATGGAAATCCGCTTTAACTATTATGAAAAGCACTTGCTCGTGTCTTCGCATATGCTAGCATATTCACATTGTGGTTAGGCCTTTAGCCATAACCCACAAACGGAATATTTTAAGCAGTTTTTACGTGTGAGAAGTATTCGGGGGTAGGAAAAATCAGTGCTACCAAGTTGGGATCGGAAGTATATGGGCAGCATACCAATACAATACTACTGCAAACAAATTAGCTCCGACCATTTTGAAATTCCGAAATTTCTGGAATTTGATTACCTGCGATTTGAGGTGATAATATAATAATTTAATAATAATATACGTGTTGTGAATTTGTGACACAGTTATTGTTTATATAAAAAACTGTGGCTTAATTGAACACGCACAAAATTAATTTCGGAGCTACGCGGAAATCATTATTGTGCTTGCACGTCTCAGTACAAGGGGAGAAAATTCCTTCCTTCCGTATAAAGTTTTCGTGGGGGAAGGCCCAAAAGTCACAAACCATAATTGCGGTTCAGTGGGCCAATGGTATCAAATTAAAAATGTCAAAATTCCGTTCTTGATCGCGCTTATTTAAATTTTCCCTTTTAAATTAAGAAAATGTCAACTGTTTTAAGATTTATAATGCGTGAGAGCAATAAATTTCTCAGGAGAAGTGTTTCCCGAAGGCAAAATTCACTATATCAAAAAATGTCAGTAGTTTTTTTAGTTTACAATTTTTTTAATTAAAAACTTTTAGGGATAAAAGATGTTCTCTGCATATGGCCAGCGGGTCCGCAAAAAAACCTGATACAATGGCTAATGGTAAGTAAAGGGCACAATGCGCAATGTTTGTCCTTGGACTTTCTAATAATAATGTGCTACCTTTTTACTCATTCCATTTGAATAAAAATTTTCTGCGTTATTTATAATAGAAAACTGTAAATGAACTTTAGTCATGCAGTTACATCATGCACTTACAGTAAATTTAATCGTATCTATGACCTAAAGTTTCTTTTCATTTAATTTTAGTGAAGGTGAATATTATGGAAAGAATGGGTCTCGAAATGGATTATAGTCCACTACCAAGACCCCGAGAACATTTAACAAAATATGAACCGAAAATTGAGGATTTGCCTACTAGATCAATGTGCGATTCTCTAACATCTGCGATAATCCCCTTAAGTACGGATGCATCCTTAAAGGATAAATATGTGACGTTTCTTGGCCATGTCCGCCTTGGAAGATTAATGGAGGACATGGATTTATTTGCCGGTAATTCGATTTCTTATTGGAAAAAATAAATACAAATTAAATTAATTTTATAGTCTGGGTCTGCCATCAACATCTGCACATTGAAAACTTTGATTCTAACACTCCTCTCCCGTATACTTTTGTGACTATTCTTGTAGACAAAATTGATTTTAGTGATGTAGTTCCTCGACAGGATCAAGATATTCGATTGGAGGGACATGTAAGTTGGGTAGGTAGTTCATCCATGGAAATAGTTGTGTGGTTAGAACAAGTGCAAAATGGAGAGTGGCGTCGAATAACTCGAGCCGTATTTCTTATGGCAGCCAGAAATGCAACAAATACGAAAGCATCTCCTGTCAACCCTTTAAAACCTGCAAATCCAGAGCAGGAGGGAATTTATTCAGGTGGAAAGGAACGTAAAGAGCGTAGATTGAAAATGCAAAGTGAATCTCTTTACAAAGTCGAGCCTAATGATCACGAACAGAAAATAATTCATGATTTATTTATAAAAACGATTAAAATGGATCATCAGTCCTTGAATAAACGTGTCTTACCGAGGAATTCCCGATGGATGGAGGATAATCTCTTGTCCAACGTGATTTTTTCACATCCTGAACATCGTAATGCACACAATAAAGTTTTCGGAGGATTTTTAATGAGAAATGCTCTCGAGGTCAGTTGGGCTTGCGCTTATATGTTCTGCAAGCATAGACCAAAATTGGAGCATATTTGTGATATTAGTTTTCAGAAACCAGTAGAAGTGTCTAGTTTTATTCAAATGACCGCGCATGTCGTATATACCGAGCTAAATTATATTCAATTGATCACTATTGCTGATATATTCGATCCAACTTCTGGGGAGCAGTTTACCTCGAACACTTTCTACTATACGTTTTCCGATTCTGAACCTGTTTCCCAGGTTGTGCCTCGAACATATCATGAAGCTATGTGGTATCTTGAAGGTAGAAGGAAATTGCTTTATGCCTTAGGACTTTCTTAAATTATTGCAGAAATATACTTCCTACTGTGAATGTCCTTAATTTTAAGTGTGTTTCATTAGGTAATCTCTTAGTACTCACAAAATAATCTCACTCTACTTCCTAAATGGCTTTGAAGTTTTTCTGCTGCATCAAAAACGATATTTAACAAGGATTGTTTTTCCATCATTCCGTATTTTTAATGATAGTAATTTGATGCACAAAATCTTCCGACAGACTGAAGAACTAGGTAGTCTTTCAGTTGTAAAATGTAAAATTTAACGAGAAAAAAAATTAAGTTGGTGTAAGACCAATTTTGGTCATATCTTAGATGAATGCCCAGAACAGAAAAAATCATAATGTTTGTATGAAAATCCGATGAAGCCTATAATAGGTACAGTAATCCCCGAGATGCGTAGCTTAGGTCGAATTTGAAAATCAAAACAGTATGTAGATGCCATATATGTAGATTATTTATTATTTTTTTTTAAAAAGGAACAAGAACAAGAATATTTTGTGTGATATTCACGCAAGCAAGGTTGGCAACCAGTTAGTAGCGTGTCTTTCTTTGTTTACAAAGGAAAATAGAGAGTGAATAGTGTGTATTAACGCAGTTGCTACAAAGTATATAAAAAATAATTCTTTGTAAAATTGTATGTTACTCTACTCAAAATTTTTGAAATTTTCATTTTACGTAACTGCGAATTTACGTAAGTCGCGTGTTACGTATCTCGCGGGGATTAGTATACTCATAATTTCAAGTCTGTGGATCATTGTGCAGTCTTTGCACACATTCGATCCCCACCTTTTTATTTTTTAATATTTGTCGCTTTGATTTTCTCTTCCAGATTGATTTTTCTTAATAGTGTAGTTTCTAGTTGTATTATAATATTTTCCTTATCTATAATCGGATATGAATAAAGAATCATTTTTATTGGTTGACGTATTCACATCTTCCAGCGTAATGTATTTTCATTTTAAATGAGTCCACTAACTCTGCAGGGTGAGCTTTTGAAACTTCCAAGTCAACTTACTCCCAGAATCAGAAATATCAACTTGCCGTTGTTTCGTAGAGATTTTAGAAATTAAAAAAGTTATGATGAATTGATCTCTTCGATCACTTTGTAAGTTAAGTTACACTCTTGAAATTTTTGAGAGTGGTCGGAGAAAAAGAAAAGTAATGTGAATGGAAAACAAAATGCTATCAATTCTAGTAATATTCAAGAGTACTTTGATGCACCCAATGGTACACAGTATTGTATTGTCCAAGTGAATTCCTTATTTAAAGCAAATTTTACCCTAAATAGTCAGTATTCATACACAAATTCCCAGTGTTAGTGATATAAGCCTAACTAATATAAGCTGAGTTTTTGTTTATTGGTTTTTGTCTATGGAATTAAAGTAACTAATTGTGAATTGCGTGTTATACCCACAAAAGTGAATATTTATTTTAGGCAAATGCATTGTGAAATTGGTTTTAATTTAAGTATTTATATAATAATTTAAAGTGGTGCTGATATTAAAATTTGGATAGTTTTACGAGTATATTTAAATGAAATTTATTAAACTTATAAATATGAAGCATCTACATAATTTTCCCTAAACAGTAATATTTGCAGTTGTAAAAAAAAATTTCAAAATGAAATGTAAAAGGAGTTTTCATAAAAGTTGGCATTCAAAAATAAACTGAGGGGAGGCAATTTTCATCTCCCTATTCCAGACATAATTTGAAACTAATTGTCTTTTATTATATTTTCTTTTTTCGCTATTGTTCTTGGAGAAGTTAGTAGCAGTAAGTAACCGTATGTTTTCCAAGCTCTTTAGCGCATCAGATTTGCTTAGGGCTACTAAATTTGTATACTACGTAAATAGGGTATGAAATGTTTCATTTCATGAACTAAATTTAGTACTCGTTTCGCAATATGCTCCTGTAAACTAAGTCATTGTTATTGATTTTTAAATAAAGGCAACTCGTCCTACTTTTTTCATCTTTTTTTGTCTCAGCAAATAAAACTGACGTAATCGATTAATTCTTGTAAAGCAAGAATAACTAAAATGTTGCCCTTTTTTACCACTCTCATTAGAAGTACGCTGATATACACCAGCTTACAGCGTTTCAAAATACACAGTGAAAATCGATTGAAGATAGTTACATGATAGTTACACTACCCCAAGAAATTTTCAGTGTAAGTTCGGGGTAGCCCTAGGTTTACCCGGGGTTTTCATCGAACAGACCTAATGAATTCTGCGCTGCTCCACCTGCATCTGGGAAGTCAAAATTCTTGGTTACCCCTTAGCTGATAAGGTTGAACGTTGCCAAGGTATTCTACAAAATCACTTAGGAGGTAGAGTTTATCGTTCCTAAAAGGCCGCAACATAATGGTGGCATCGGCATTGCATTTGTCCCAGCATCGGCATTGATGCTTACTATAAAAAAATGACAGCATTGTGACATACAACATTAAAAGGTACCTGAACTGTCAAAAAGAAAGATTTTAGTAAAGGGCTGAAATTTATTGTGGAAAACAACATGAGAAATCGACAAACAGTGGCAAAAGTTATAAACAAATCGAATCAAATCAATATACATTTCTTATTTTACCAGCAAAAGAAATTTCAATCTATAAATTTTCAACAAATTCTTCCAAAAGCAATAATAGACTGAACTACAATAGAAGTGTACGTACTTACACTACTTACGTAAAGGGAACGCGCCCTTTAATTTAATAGGCATACACAAATTAACTTTAACTCGTGTGAGGGGCACTTTCGTTGATTTTTAATATCCAATTTTCCGTAAGTATAGTGCGCTAAGAATCGCTCATTCCATAAGAACGCGATGTGTTCAAACAAATAAATTATTACTAAATGATTAAAAGTGCAATGTAAAAATTAAAATTGAGTAAAAATGGTACTGCGCATTAATAGAAAGCACAAATCTTCAATTAAATCAACTTCCATTTGTTAATTTTTTCACGTTTACCACTTTTTAAAATTGAAAACATTAAATATCAAGATAACAACCCTTACGGAATGTGATATATATTTAGGCTAAAAATATCAAATTTTCGTAAGTAAACCTCAGTCTCGTTCAATTTCGTAAAGTTATTTACTTCTATTGTAGTTCAGCCAAATAACGATACTTGAATCGTTACTTTCAATACTGTTCGCTATACACAACGCTTATTTGCGTGGCGCTCATGCCGGTGCTTGTAATAAATAAATTTTGAATTTGAGTATCCGTGCGAATGCTGATACCTTTCCATACTTAATTAAATTTTTATATTCCTTACTTCTTATTTTATATAAGCACGGATTTTCCGGCAGAAATTGATGCCGCCTAAAATATCAAATATCAACCGATGCTGGGCATCGGCGAAAGAATCGATCAATGCTAATACCTCCATTACGTCCATTCGTTTGCTTCGGTGCAATTGTAACTCCGAGTCCGAACTGTCAGCACCAGAAATCAGCTGTTTTTCAGTGCTGTCCTCGCAAACGAATGAGTGATGGTAGAAAGTGTAGATATAAATATTTTGGCTCAGAGGGCCGTGCACCGGGTCAACTAATGTAACTGTATTCATTTTTTATTGTTTAAAAATAATTGATTATATTTATCACAATTCAATTTAATTATTTGAGTACACTTATTTAGTTGTTTTACCACAAATCAATTTAATTATTTAAATTACTGAATGCACTTGTTTTTACTCGATTCAATTTAATTATCTAGATTACTGAGCGCACTAGTTTAGAAACTTAACCTTATAATATTTTACCTTAATTATATCTAAGTTCTATTTTTTCTGAATTTATTAATGTTTTAACTCCACACAATTGTTAATAAATACATTTTGCACAAAAAATCGTGAACCACCACTGAATGGATTTCAAAATGCACTGCATTTCCCATATATTTGCCCTGCCCTACGAACTGCACTAACTACAAGAAAATAAAATGGCGACAACTGTCAATACTATACCGCTGTTCAATTTTAGTAGTAGATCTTAACATAACCATCCTTTTTACCAAAAGATCTTTGTGGTGTACACGTGTTTGTAATCATGGCACCGTCGGAAAAAGTTAAAAAACCCGTTGTTGCGGGCAAAAAGAAGAATAAACACCCTCTAAATAAATACTTAGGGGGTGGAATTATGCGGTATTCTAAAAGTCAGGTTTGTGGAATTGATAGTTTCGTGAAAATATCTAGTTTTAATTTCTTGACGAATTTTGACAACTGGCCTCCATTTCGAGGAAATTGGATTTGCTGTAAACATAAAATAATCTTTGGGTTCTAATGTTTTTTTCTTTCTTGATATATGAATAATCTGTCTGAATAGCGCAATTATAATTTTATTCGGATTTAAGCAGTATTTCTTTAATTTCAGATGTACAAACGAAGGGCACTCTGGCGTCTTAAGGGTGTTAAGCGTCCCGTTGTTGAAAAAGTTAAGAAGCCAATTTCAAAGGTTAAGAAAATTGGAGGACCTAATAATGGTGGGGAGCGTGTTGTTTTCTTGAAGAAACCAAAAGCAAATTATCCAACAAAACCTCGCGTTAAAAAACGTCCAGCAAAGGCAACTTTCAGTCGTCATCCTCGGTACGTTCGACGTTCTTTGAAACCAGGTCGTGTCCTTATTCTTTTGGCTGGTCGTCATCAAGGGAAGCGTGTCGTCTTGCTCAAAGATTTACCTTCTGGTCTACTTCTTGTGACTGGTCCATTTGCTTTGAATTCTTGTCCAATAAGGCGAATTTCTCAACGCTATGTGATCGCATGCCAGACAAAATTAAATTTGAAGAATGTCAAAATTCCAGATCATATTAATGATAAATATTTTAGTCGCAAGATCAATAAAAAGTCAAAGACTGCTGAAGGCGATATTTTTGCTACAAAGAAAGAGAAGTTCGTTCCGAATGAACAGCGGAAGGCCGACCAGAAGGAAGTTGATGCTGCCGTGTTAAAGGCTATCAAAAGCCATTCAGAGTCCAAGTACCTTACGAAGTACTTGAAGAGTATGTTCAGTCTACGATCAACACAATATCCCCATCGTATGAAGTTTTAAATCGAGTTCTCTGTTCCGATTTTTAATATTTGAATAAATAATTCTTAATCTATTAACAACTATTTTTTGTTTTGTTTTTAAAATCCCCAAATTTTGTTGGTGGCAATGAAAACTTCTTGCAGACAATAACATCAGGCCACCTTAATTGTAAATTAAAAAGTAAACTGCCTGCGGCTCGATTATTAAGGTATATAGGGGAGAGATTCTACGAAGAAGGTACCAGTTTTTTCATAATATTTTGCTATTTTTTTTTTTTTGCATTGAATCGGCATTAAGCTGTATACTTTCGGAGAAACAATATCTTTTTAGTAGAAAAAGTGTCATCGGAAAATATATCGATTATAGAGCAGCAACAGTAGCTCTTCATCAGACTCGTTATATGTAATAGCTTTCAGCCCACTTTGGGATCTCAGCTGACTTGGTCTAGGTCAAAATTGGTCTTAAGTACTTGCTTTTCTGCTTCTTGAGTAGATCTTTAATTAAGTTATACTTTTGGGTCATACTTACGTTGAAACACCGGCGCGGTAGTCGTGATAGCGGTTGTGGTACATACATTTTGTTTTTGCAACAACCCAGTTACAATAGCAAAATGTTTGTAACGTCACTGCTACTGCATCGGTCGGTATGTTTCATTCTTTAATTTGTGTTCTTAATGCTTTTGTATGAGTACTGTTCTAGTTGGGCTTGGTAGTTTTAACAATTTTTATACCATGATTTATCAAGAGGTTGAAACCCATTGGTGATTGAAGGTATATAATTAATTAATTAATTATTTACACAAATCTTTAATGAGATCCTCGAAAACTATGTCGTCATGCTTCCTTTGGGCCATTAATCAAGTAAGCAAATAGTCATAATTGGTGGAATTAAATTTCCGATTGTAATCAACAATTGCATAAATGTACTCTTAGTTCCCTTTTTAGTGATGATTGTTGCCTGATTATACTTACACCCTTTTGTGACGTCAGCATAAAGTTTCTAAAATGTTTTTATTACTTTTTTTTCTTTTGATCTTATAGCTTAGTTCAACTTCTGGGCTCGTTCTGGGTTTAAAATTAACTGTTAACGTTCGATAAAGCAGAATTCCTTTTTAAAATTTATAATTATACAAGTCAGCCATTTCAGGTGAGATGAGTTGCTTTATTGAAATTTTCAACAAAAAGTAAAACCTTGCCTATGAATAGCTTTTGGTGTTAATGGAATGGCTATGTACCTACTTAAATTTAATTATTCCTTTAAAAAAATCATAATGGTGTTTTGTTAATATGGATGTCAAGCTCTATGAAACTTGACTTTCGATGATGGAATTCAAATTGCTAGCGATGCTGAATCGTTCGATACATCAGATCTTTATTTTACTCACTTTTTATGTTGTCATGTCATATCAAAAGAAGATTAATTTTGGCGATACTCTAGATGAACATCCGTAAATACATACATACCCCCTAATTTGAAATCATGTAAGTTATTTATTAAATTCCAATCGGGCAACTCCTTTGTAGGGTTCCTAGACAAAAATTTCGTTTTTCACTATATATCGGGGCACTGCCTGAGAACGAATCGACGTAGAGAGCTGAAATTTTGTACATAGCATTTTCATAGCAATAGTAGGTAAATAGATAGGATTTTTACGTATACCTACTGTGAAATCGATAGTCCTAGACGTTTTTATTGTACCTACTGAAAAGTTCTTCAGAAAAAGTATTTTTACTGTCCGACGAGCCGTTGTAAAAATATATGCGAAAAACCACTTCAACAACCAAACTTGCATTCATCTAGGGTATCATAAGAATTGCTCTTACACCAGGCTTTTTTACTTGTTTCTAGAACAGTTTGTCATACAGTAAAAACAGTTATAAACCAAATTTGAATGAGTTTACATTTTAAAGAACTCTAGTAGAAGTACTTACCTACATTAAAAGAAGTGTCGGACTGATTGTTTTTCAAAGTATACGTGAAAAGTTTGCAAATCTGGAAATAATAGTATCTATGGCAAACCAATGAAGAACGTCGAGCCGCGCGCGGTGGTGTACCTAGAGCATTTCCCAACTGGTGCTGACCCCAATTCGCCGCTTTTTCTAACTCAATCAAAATCAAGAGTGATTATTAACAATTAGTGAACATAAATAAATAAATAAACAAATTTATTTCTCTTCTTTAAACAGATTGTACACATAATGAAAAAATTTAAGCGTGTTTTTATATATTTATATTTGTAAGAAGCATATGTAAGCTAAGCTTTAAACATGTATAGCGTAAACTAGCATTAAGAATATATGCGCTATCTGCCTTATGCGATGGTTGCCATGACGACGTCCGAAATAACTACTGTGTACTATATGTCTTATTAAATAAAACAGTCTTGAATAACTTTCTCAAAATTTATGTCATCTATTAGTTGTTTTTCTATGGAAACAGATTTTTCAATCTTAAGTTACTCATTGTAGAAGGATAATAATTTTTAATTCATATTAATTCGGAAAAGCTCCGTTCTCACCTAGCCACAGTAATGCGGCTATTGTTAAAAAATTCTTAACAATATTACTATGTTCAGAATAGAACTTTTTAAGCTAGATAGGGTGTGTTCTTTTGTGTCCGCAGAACAGAGCAGAACAAAAGATACACAAAGGGTCGCCTCATACATTTTCATACAAGATTTAAATGAAGCGAACAGTACAAATAGTTCGCTTCAATCGTAAGAACAATTTGTTCTCTCCAGTATATGAGAGTTCTAGAGCAAGGTACACAAAAGAACACAGCTATATATTTTTGAATAAATGAAGTTCAAGAGGCCCATGCACGATTTTCCAAAGTTTTACTTGGTGTAGGTACAGAAGATCTTTTCTTTTAACAGTCGGAAATCTGTTTTTGTTTCCTAACTTGTTCTTAAGTTAACCTTGCGTCAACTACTATAAGGTACCAAGGGCATTCCTCTTCTTTATTGGCGATGTCCTTGACCGATTGAGGCGCTGTTTGCAATAACAACAATGGCGCTAAAGAAAGTATAAACAGGTGACGTCTGTTTATATGTACACCTGTACTTTTAAACGGAAATAAAAAATATAGCAGTTTGCATTAGGTATTACGTCTACTTTCGAGATTGCAATAATTCTCTTTAAACAAACGGCCCTTTAAGCTAGAGTTAGATAAAGAAATAAAAAAAAAATCTTAAGTAAATGCAGCAGCAGTAGGTACAATCTCAGAAGTGTGAGGTTAATTGAACGCTACCCCCACACAACCAGCATACATTCGATATTATCTCTCAACCACTGACATGTATAATATGGACTGACTACGTTAATAGAAATACACTGCAAAAAGTGGGTTCAATTCTATATTGCTGACTCTTTCGATCTAAGCACCAAGTACCAACTGAGGAGAACTGTACACAAGAAATAACTAAGTGGTCCGTCGAAATAAATGTTTTTAAATTTATTATTTAGGGTTATTACTGATAAAATTGTTTTACCAAAGGTAATAGGTATATTCATAAGATCTGCAGCAGAAATTCGAAATGTTTTATTATAATCGCTTTTCGAGCTTCGTGCTCATTTTTTCAATTTCCCGCAAATGATTTTTTTCAATGTTGGCACCGGCATAAGAACTTTTTTTTAACATAAGCAATTGAGCCCACATTGAAATAGAAAGTTAAGCAGTCCATATTATATCATTGAATAAATAACTAATAAGGAAACGGCATATCGGGTGAAAACCTAAGCCACTCGGCGAAATGTATTAGTGTGCTGTGTTTGTATTCGTTTCGTCATGGCAGTAGTGAAACCGTGAAATTTTGAAGGGGGACATTTTTATAGTCCAAATTGCTATGTAAAATAAACAAATTTTTGGCGCCCCCTTATCTTCAGATAATATTCCTTGGCGTTGCCTATGATAATTTAAGTGACGTGTTAAGCAGAATTTTCAGATAAGTGTCCAGCCCTCTTGTCATTTCTCCCCCCGCGCTTTGGGTTTGACTGATTGAATTGCATACTCACGTACACTGTATTCGCACGAAACCCGCTTCCTTATTAGTTATTTATTCAATGTATTATATATGTCAGTGCACTTAACGCGTGCTACACTTTTGAAATTTTTAATCTGACTCCATCTTTAAAAAGTATCTACCTACTATCTTTAGGAGTTCTAATTTTTATTAGCAAGCGATGCCAATTCCAAATTTACAATGCACGTTTTTTCTTTTTTCACTAAATCTTAAAAATGTCAACATCCAGTTTGACCGCCGAGTAAGTAAGCATTCTGTTGACTAATACATTATTATATTATTTATTTTTATATAATTTAGAAAGAAATATAAAAAAAAATGCCCCCCTTAAATATCTGACTCCCGGATCGGACCTCCCCAGGTACACCACTGGAGTCGTATACAAGTCGTTTTCAGCTCTCTATCTCAAATCACCTTCTCAAGCAAGATTTTAAATTATGGTAATATTCAAATCTTTTGCATGGCAACAGTACAAGTTTACCGACTTAAGGTGTAGACCCAATGATTGCGTGCGTGCGTTGACAAGTTCTGGGTTTGTTGCGTAAAAGTTAAAAAGTTTTGAACTTTTGTGCGTTCAACGAAATGCTCATTTGGTCAAGTTCCATATAAAAGCCATATTTTAACTTAGCTGTCAACGTGTTAGCGCACGCCATGCAATCATAAGGATTTCGCCTTTATCCTTCTACGAATTATATCTTTCATTGCCCATCCGGACGGCAAGCAGCCAGGCACAGATATATATACACACGAATGGACATACAAAAGATATAATGTTGTCTTGATCTTAAGCATTTTTATTACATCGCTTTAAACTTATATTAAGTGTATACTTACATTGAAAGTAATTACAAATTAAATCATTAAATTACTTGAACGCTGCAGTCAGTACAGGAAAAGAAGGAAATAAATTTAATATTATAATTATAAAGAACATGGAGGTTAGCTATCACAAATAAAGTTATCTATGTACATACATACAAATATTTACAGAGTCTATAGTTATTTTGTTTCGGAAGATTATTTATTTTTTTAATTTTAAAATTTTCTTTTATTAGTAGGTATATCATAATAAAATAAAAAGAGTGAATTCTTTTCTCGAGTGAAAACAAACACCACTGCAATTTTGCCACCGCCCTTTAACTTCTATTCAGAGCCGTTAACTTTTGAATTTCAAATTCAATTTCGATTTCGAAACAAAATTGTGACAAATTACAAATCGTAGGTTACAGAGATGTTGTGTAGTCTACAGGGAAATTATAAACTACCTACGTAAATGACATAAAATAAATGATATTAAATAATAATGAAACTATAATATTAAAAATATCGCTTAAATGCTAAAGTTACAATGGGTCTGCGGCGAATCGCCATATTGTCGATGATACTGCATTACTCGAGATTAACCTCGTAAGTTAAAAATAGTTTTCAGGAGGCATTAGCATTTTTTTTTATTATAATGAAAAAATTATGGCTACTGAGTTCTACAATAGGACTAGAAATATCATATTTTTGGATTTTAGACATGAAATTGATCAAAGAAGTTGTAGTTTCTAACTACATTACCATTAACCGCGAAATTGAAATTTTCTACGCAGCTATGATATTGCTAGTCTCGCGGTTATGCAGTATCGCCGACAATATTAATTTGACTTATAACGTCTACAAGTTAAAAAGTTTTGTTGATTCCCATGGAACACTCACTCATAGCAATTAATTTATGTATTTTCTCTTATTTTTGTTGTATTGTTAACACGTTATGCGTTCTTATTAACTATACCATATATTTATATAAACTTCTTAAATTAATCACTTCTGTTGCTTTGATTTGTGCGATATTTGTCTATGCATTTTCCACATTTGTTAAGAAACAGATGAATTTCTTCGTTTTCCTCGTCTCATGAGAGATTCAAGAGAATTAATATGAAGAAACTTCATCTCGGAAGAAACGTATATCCTTTATCCATCATGTTCCGGCTCTATGAATCCTGATCAAAGACAGATTTAGACCCGGCGTGAAGACGAACAATTCTAAACTTATCGATATGTGTTCATTTGAATTTACAAGCTTAGGAGTTTGTGCAGAATTTTTGAGAAGTGGTTACATGAAGGAACCAAATTTGGACAAGTGCGAACAAAATGTGCGAAGTGTTATATTTTAATATTAGGCGTAAAAAAAAACTAACATTTTTTTTGCATTTATTTTTATTGATCTATCTCTTATTGAAACACCATTCAAGATAATCTTAGGGAATCGTCAACAGTGGCATTCTGGTGAAATACGCTTTGAAAAAGGATCTCTTAAATGGTACACGGATGAATCTAAAATGTAAGGTAGAGCAGGTGTGGGCATATATGTATGGATCGAACTACCCACTCGCTAAAAGACCTATTATTTTCCAGGCGGAGATCCACGGTCGCGAAATCATTCATAAGAATATGCATGGAGTAAAAATATATATAATATCATACAGCTACGTGGCACTCAAAGCCTTAAGCTCACTTACATTTGAATCTACTTAAGGGGTTATACCTCCCAAACGCTCTAAAAACAAAGCATTTTTAATAATTTTTTTTTAAGGGCATTTGAGATTAATGTCATACAAATAATATAACATTTGATTAAGCAACTCTTGAAGAAGAGAAAAAAAATTTTTGTTGACATTTTTTTACAAAATGGCGGCTTTGCAGTGATTACCGTAAACCGCTATTTCAAGAAGGTCCTCCACGGCGAGCAGTAGAAGTCTCGTCCAACTCCAACTATATAAAAAAACAAAACAAAATTTCCATTATCTACATGAGTTTTGCTAGTGAAGTACATATGATTATATTTTTAGAATTTTTTCTTCACAAAATGGCGATTGTTTTAACTAAAAATCGTGTTTTCGACGAAAAAAATCGACTTAAATTGTTTATAAATTTTTTTCTTGTTAATCAATCGCTAAAATCGTGTGTACTTCACTAGATAATCAAACGATAAAGATACAAGTCAATCGGATGTAAACTTTTTGAGTTCTACTGCTCGCCGATTTTGAAAACATGTTTTCGAGAAAAACGCGTTTGAAGTTTCAAAATGCTATAAATCTTAAGAATCGCAAAAATAAAGTCCATGCTGTACAGACGTTGTAACCGTCGTAATTTGATCAACGACCTAAATAATTCAAATTTAAAACACGATATTGATCATAGGTAACTTCTACTAATTTCCAAAGCCGCGAAATTCAAAAATTCGAGCATCGCTAAGATAAGCGATAATTGT
Source organism: Dioctria linearis (assembly GCA_963930735.1). Lineage (NCBI taxonomy): Eukaryota > Metazoa > Arthropoda > Insecta > Diptera > Asilidae > Dioctria > Dioctria linearis. The sequence goes on from OZ005741.1 coordinate 26,694,493, forward strand.
AATTTTGGAGCATCGAAGGGAAAAAATGATTTAAGAAAATTGTGAGTTTAGATCGGAACTTGGGTGTTGTAGATTTTGATTCTAGGGTGGGTTCTTTTGGCATGATTTGAGCCAATTAAAAAAAAACAAAATGAAAAAATAAAAAAAAATTTGGGAGGTATAACCCCTTAAGCTGGTCTGAGACTATCTCACTTACCATGTTTACATGCAGGGTTGAACCATGGTTCAGCTCGGGTTCAACTCCATGTATACGCGGCTCAAGTTGAAATTGGGTCGACTCGAACACGCTTGGCTGGCGGATTGAGTACTCGAGTTTGCAGCTAACAGTTGGAATTTATTTTATTCATTCTTTAGTCGAAAGTTTTGGTATGTTGTGTATTTATTGTGAGTTTATTTTGTTTATTTAAACATAATATATAACTTTAATAACTTCATCACAAAAAAAACCATAAATAATGTTATGTTTAACTGTCACTTCAACTATAGTTAGATCCGTTCTCAACTCAATATCTCAACCCAGCGTGCTCAAAATACGATAGTCGAAAACTCAACTCAATCTCGACTCGATATTTCAATTCTTCATGTAAACATGGTAATTGTCTTGAAGCAACTAGATAAAACAAATTAGATTACGCTGATTTGCATTCCTGGATATGAAGGCATTAACAGCAACGAGATTGTGGACCGCCTTGGAAAGGAAAAGTCAGATTTTTAGGACAGAATTAAATTGGCACACTGTGAAAACATCTCAGGGCTGGGACAAGCGAAGAGATTTATTATGTGCTCGCAACAGAGGACAAAACAAAGTATTCCTCATACTCAGCAGGAAAGAACTATGGGTTATAACGCGCTTTCTTACTAGGGATTGCCCACTCAGGTATCATTTCAAGATGGGTAAGGTGGTAAGGTCGATACAGAGACCTGTCGCTTCTGCATGGAAGGCGATGAACCAGCTGAACATGCTCTCTGCGACTGTGACTAAAACATCTAGAAAAGGCATACCCATCGCCAGAAGATGTTGCAAAGATGACCCCCAAGAGCGTTATAGGTTTTGTAAAATATCTTGAGTTCGAATGGGTGCCCTTGGGGAATTAGAGCTAATGTCACAAAAGATCTTTGAGGCCGCAGGCACTAGAGGAGAGGCGGAATTTCTGTCTGCATACCTCATGTGAATAATAATAATAAGAATAACAATAATCTCTTGTCTAAATTGCCGATCAAAATCCCACTGTGATTGCGAAGGTCTGGCCACATAAGGCTAAAACGGCGACTCAAAGACTCTCTTGGGATTGGGAGCAGATAATGCTGACCACAGGTTGGCGTCATTACTGGGCACATCGAATTTCACACTTGTTTTCAAATGTCTGTCGTTTATAATCCCGAATATCTGCTTGGAGTAAAATTCAAATTAGTACTTAGTTTTTTTTTTAATTTCTATATGCTGCAATATAGTGATGAAGAGTAGTACAAGATCGTTAAAATTTCCACCGAATATTTTCGAAAGCTATGTCAGAAATTGTCAATATGCTATTCCTCAAATTTTTCGACTCAAAACAAATTTTCATTAAAATCATCTCATAGAATTCGTCCGCGCATGTTAACTAGTTTAAAATGTAGAAATGTCCTAACATAGAACCTTGCGGAAGAAGGCGCTTTCAAGCTATTTATTCTATTTCTTATGTAAGTAAATAATTGTATATACTCAAAGCAACTTTAGGCGGCGATATCAAGATTTCTCGCACAGTTTGTGATTGTTATCTGATGATTTCTTTTATTCAAATCAGCAGAATGACAAGAGACAGATATTTTTATAAAAACATGGGAAAAATAAATAAATTCCAACTGGTTATTCATCAACACAACATTCCTTATCTCAAGGCTTAAAGTGGTAAGTAAAATCTGTCTACAACTAGTTAATTACATAAATATTATATACAATAATTTCTTCGATGCATCTACACGTGTAAATACTAATTTTTCGTTAAATTTACATAAATCATATTTTTTGTTTTTATAATTGCACGTTCTATTCGCTGTTTAAAATGTTTTTTAATAAAAATATTTTGTTTACTGCTAAAATTTAAAAATTTGTGTTCTATTAAAATTTCATGTAGTAACTATGCGCCTAGATTTCTAGTTTTTACAGATACTCATAGAACAGTATCCAATAAGAAATGTTTAGAACAGAAAACAGGAAAGGAAAAAAAAATCGAGAAAACCTGTCGATATTGATTGCCCTTTTTAAACGTTCCTGGGCCGGTGTTAATTTCGGTAGTTCTGGAGGTTTCGGAGGTGGTGGTGGAGGTGCTATAGTTGGAGTTAATAAAATTCTGCTTTCTTGCCTTGGTATCCATGGCCCGTCAGAGTTTGAGTCAGGTTTTGTTGTACTACGTGCACTGTTCTGAATTTGATCGAAAACAATAAAATATTTTAGAATCTAATTTCTAAATCTATAGAAATAGGATAAAATAACGTGAATATATCTTACCACTCTTTTAGCAGGAGTTATTTCATCTGGAGATTTATCACTTTTTTCGATTTTCTCTTCTTTAGGCTTTTCTGATTCTGGCGGTGGTGGAGGTGCAGCAGGTTTTGGAACTTGGGTATCTCCCAAGACAATATTGACTAAGCAGTATTCCATAAGTGCCATAAACACGAAAACCGTACATACAGACATAAAAGCATCTACAGCTTTAAGATACGATACAGGCGGTAGAGCCGCTTGAGATTTAGCGTGTTGAGTAGAAAGTGTTAGCAACGATGTCACACCTAAAGTTACTCGAGCAGGTGCAGCTTCTGGCTTTATCCAAAATGATACCCAAGACATTATCACGATCATGCAGGTAGGTATGTATGTATGAAATATATAATAGCCTAAACGACGTTTAAGAATGAATATCACTTCCAGGCATGTGAAATTCCCCGTAGAATAGACTTGAGTGCAATCAGCTGTTTTATTTTCGATCAAAGCAAGTTGAGGTAACTCGATGTTTTCATCGACGACAAGAGGAACTTCAGGATCCCATTGAAAAATCATATCGTCCGTTGTGTGAGATACTGGAAATATTTAAAAATCCTTTTGGTATTACAGATATTGCAGTGCGGTGATATCTATGTTTACATACATATATGTATGTCTACTGTTTTTAACTTTTCATATATTATCTGAATTAATAACGAAATTACACTATTTGACTTGACATTTTTCCTTAAAATATCCTTTCAACGTTAGACATATTATTTAAGAGTTAATTTTATCTGTATTTGGGGTAATACCTTATCAAAACGGGATGTTATTGGTGAGTCTGAAGCATTCAATTGACATTTACCTGGGATGGTATTATCGTTGGCTTTATTCAAGTTAAATAGTGCAATTCCGTTCAGAGAATGATGGCTTTTTCTAATACTTACGGCTCTCCATTTGAAGTTTACACTCTTGAGTATCATGGGGGTATATGGCGAAATTCATTGCACAAGAAAGTCTCAGTGTTAATTTAACCATGTAAAGAATAGTTTTGTCCTTATACAACCACATGTAGTGATTTGGTATAGTCATAGTCTGGAAGGTGACTGATTTGGCATTTTTAAAAAATGAGTCCGGTCTCCACATATTCTTCAGCCAATCCACTTCAAGTAAACGATATTCTGTTGTCATATTTTCTGGTAATCGTAAACGATGATCTTTCCATGTTTGTGCGAAAAATATATCAGCTGCATATGTCATTGAGGTTTCATCAATTGAATCCAAACCCATTACGGTAACATGAAAGAATACTGTTGTGGCTTGGCCATCTTTTTTGGGCGGACGCATTTTATCATAACGCTTTGAATCTTCAGGGAGGATATCTGTGAATGCTAAACTGTGCCTAAATAATAGATATTGTAAGAAGAATAGATTAAGTATATTAGTTTGTGTTAATTAATAGTTTGTTGTTTGCTAGTACCTATTATTATCAAAGAAACATATAAACACAGAGATCTTTTGTCTAATACAATTATTTTTTACACCCTGAATTTTCGAAAAATGTTTGTATTTAGGTATCTAGGAAAGTTATAAAATTCTAACATTATTTACTTTGATAGTAAAAAGGAAATTCTTGCTGTGGTCAATAATTTTTTTCTCTCTTTTACGTGTATAGCAGTTTCATTGATATAAAATAGGGACAGGACATGCGATGCAAATAAGTACTGTAAGACACAGACACAGTGTTAGAAAAGACTACAAGTTTTTCGATATAAATATTGGCAAATGTATCCCACACCTTTTACCAATTTATGACAACAAGAAATTATTTCGCTAAACAAAAATTACGTTCTAGTTTAGCGTATTCGGACTTGCTATCTAGGTATAAAAAAAAGTTTTTTTAAGGCAATATTGCAAATGTACCATTTTCAAAAAAAAAAAAAAAATCATTTCGAGACTTGAGAAACACTTCTTAATCCCAGCAAACAATTTGCCGAACGTCCGCAAAAGTGAAACTTAAGCGACAATAGAGTTACACGATGCCAAACATGAGAATAAATGCGACAGATCTAAAAATTTTATTTATGTTATCGAAGCGATATAAAAGCGAAACAAAGGCGAATATAAATTCTCTTCTATTTTATTTATCTTAGATAAACACTTGCATGTGCGCTATTTTGTGCCTTAACTTCTGAGAATTTTACACTTTCAAGATTTTCGGTTCTATTTTTCCATTCGAATTTCAGCGTGAACAAGAAATTTGTCGTGTTTGTGTTTCTATCAGTGAATTGTAAAAGGTGAGCAATTAAAATTATATTTAATTAACATTAAGGGTAAAATGAAAGCTACATTTATAGGAGACTTGATTAGATAGGAAGAGAAGCAAAGCAAAGCCAAAGTGATTCCACCTATGTAATGGAGCAATATCAATATCGCGTATGATTGAGAAATAATTTCACTTTGGATACATTTAAATTTACCACATTTTGTCGAAAAAGAAAGGAAAAAAGAGTCTGAAGTTATACCACCAATGTTCTGTCAACATTTGCTCCCGCTCGAGGTTTCGCTTTCATATCTCATTTGAATTAACTATAGCGAAAATTTATGTTACACTTTGTGATATTTTTGCGATTTGCATTGGCTTCGAAATGTTTGATGGTACCATATTATGTTTTGGCCTCATACATATTGGAATTGCTTAATTTTTTTAAGTCATGAAAAACTGAAAGCCCTCGACATCCAATTTTGTATCGGAAGCAGGTAATCAGACATGCCTCCCCGACGCAGTTAAATACATTTCTACATATAATCCAATTTTTGAGTTCTTTACTATTACTATGTAAATAATTTGAGCATTAAGGAATGGGAACAGAAATGTATAAATTAACATTTTCAAAAATTACTTCACAGCCTTATAATTTCAGTACCGTCGATGTCCCGAACTTTGGAGTATAGAACAATGGAGTACCGGTACCAGTTTGGAGGCTTCATATAATAAGGATGGATTGAGCCATCCTATCTAATTCTTCTAGTCAAAATTGGCTCAAATTTTGGTTGAAATCTGTTTGTCTCCTCAAGCTCAAAATGTATGTTGCATTGGAACCAATTTTGGAAACAGTACGGCTGTACTTCAGACGAGAAATATTTTGCTTATGTATACGTTTATCTCCTTCAAGCTCAATTATTGTTTGACATCAAATCTGCAGAGCAGCACATTTTTCAGTAATATTGAAAATTAATTTTTGTGTTAATTAAAACAAGTTTAACTTCCTAAATAATTTTTATTTAATGCAATACTATTTTTCAACATCTTTTTTGTTTCTAATCGACAAATAATAATAAATTATGAATTGGTGTACAATTGTACGAAATAAAGGGTTTTCACAGCCTGTTCAAAATTTGTGTCATTTTTGAAGCCAGAACACTCAGTCCATTCTTATTATAAGTATGTCAGTAGTCTGGTGCTTGTTGCTACTTGTTTGCAATCCTCCAGCATTGCGTTAGTTTTCGATTGCACAGTGAATAGCTGTGCTTATTAACTCGAAATGCTATTTTTGATAAACAATATAATTATAAGCAAGCTTAATAAAGTGTAATTATAAGCGAATATATAATATCACATATATATATATCTTGACTTAAGTTATAAATTTTATCCATATTATAGTAGGTATCGCTTTTAGTTTTCGAATTATTTTATAATTTTCAACAAATGAAAATTTGGTGCCCAAAAATGAACATTAATTGGAATAATTTAAAATGATTTACAAAATGTATCATTCTAAAAGTAAAAAAACTCAGAAAATATCTTCATCAAGGGATATTTCCAAAATCCCTGAATTTGAAGATATTTAGGGGAAAATGAAAGATAAATAAATTTAAATACAAAAAAAAAAATCAAAACTGAATTTTGTATTAAAATCTTAGATACGTACAGGGTATGGAATTAGTTAAAAAATTAAAACGGTATGTTCCTAATAACAAAAAAACCAATTAAGGTTCCCCTGTTTTCGTCCCTAAATTTTGAAATTTTGTGCAGAGCTCAATTTTGTAACAACACCTTTTATTAAATATATACTGCATAAAACACATTAAGTGTAGAAATTACACTTCATTTCTTTATTGAATATTCACAAGCTCCCAATACCGAAAGTAAATGGAAAAGTCTAAATGCTTTTTAGAAATTATAACCAAATATTTCTGAAGTTAGGAGAAACGACAGTATTTTTTTTTTAAATCTGCAATACTAAATTTTCAATAGAACTTTTAAATAATCTGAGCCCATGCTGGAAATATCCTTTTGAATTTTTTAGATATTACTGATATTTGCTGGTTAGGTTAATAGTAAGTCTTGAAGAAAATAAATCAGATAAAGTTCCCAAAGCATTTATGGTTGCCTTTTTGATTGGGTAAGTCACAAGTATAATAATTTTGTTCTGTTCAGATATTGACTTTTTCAATCTTATTATAAACGATTGCGGTTTTTCATAATATAAACACTATAATTTTTTTCGAAAAGGTATATACATATTAGTTTTTCAGAAAATATATGAAAGTTTTTGAATCTGCTGGTATCGTTTGCATATTGAACTTTTTTAGTGTTGACTGAATTCGATAATTGAAACAGATGAAAAGGAAAGGAAATTTAGAAAATGATTTATCGCAGTCGAGTTAATTTTATTTTTAAGGATCGTAACCGTTACTCGATAGCGTTATTCGTGTGAATTCTGGATTATCTGTACATAATCCTTTTAATATTGTCTATAAGGCATAATGAGATATCATTACCAATTCTGTGCATTTCCATCCATACCACATAGTTAGTAACTTTTTCGGGATGAATAGCGGTCAAAGCAAGGGCGGATCCAGACATTTGCTCTAGTGAGGGGAAGGGAGGGGGGGGGGCAATCGGCCCCATTGCATCCCGTATCCACCGTTGCCATCAGTTGTGAGCCGTTCTGTATACCTTTCTCTTTTCGTTTCAGCATGAAAATTTGATTAACATCCAGATATCGCCGGAGTTCTTTCATTTATATAATATAAGTTTTTGATCCCGTAAGCATAGTAAAATTTTGTCCCACATAAAATAGACATTGTACACTTCTTACTTATCTTACTGCTGGTATTTTTCACATAAATCTAGATTGCATTTCGTGGAAATACCATAATTTCCTGTGCTGGGCTGCAATTTGTTGCAAATTAAAGACAACGTTTCTAAATTTTTTTTTCCAATAATTTCTTTTCAAATCGACACTTTGTTATAGAAATTTTCGAAGAATGCTAATTAGGTAGGGTTAATATATGTATAGCCCTATTTGCTTTAAATTAAATATTTGAAGAAAACTGAATCTGATATTAATTACCCCGGTTATGATAATTTTCCCAATATACTAATTTTTATCAAAATTTCCGGCTTTTGTGATCTTCCGATCACAGAAAAGTGTAACATTTTTTTTGTACTGATAATTCCTTAGTGATATACATAATTTAATTATTTTTGAGAATAATTTTATGACTAAAAAAGAAAAAAAAAATATAGGTATCTTAATACATAAAATTGACGTGTCACTGTGTTCGAACACGCTATGAATTTTAGTGAATATGTTTGATTGGTTCCAGCTTGAAAGATAGGATAGGTTTAGACACGATAGATGGCGCTGTTGGCGAGATCTAAAAAACTGCCTGAGAACGCGCCGACGTGGATAACTGAAATTTTGCACACGGCGTTTTCATAAAAATTACAAATACAAGATCAAGAATGGACTAAATCGGGCAACTCCTTCGTAGGGTCGCCATACAAAGATTTCGTTTTTTAGTATATATGTATATGGACAAAAAATTACAAAAATGAACTAAATCGGGCAACCCCTTGATGTTGCCTTACAAAACTTTAGTTTTTTACTATATATTTGGACACTGTCTCACGTGCAGACGTACGGACCTGCAATTTTGTATACTGGCCTTTTTTAAAAATAGTAAATTAATTTCAAAAATGGGACCAATCCGGCAACTTATTCGTAGGGTTGCCACACAAAAAATTTGGTACGTGGTGTTTTCATAGCAAGGTTAAATAAAATTTGAAAAATGGACTAAATCGGTCTACCCCTTCTTGGTATTGCCACACAAATCTTTTGTTTTCACTATATATTTGGTAGCTGCTTGAGAAGGCGTCGCACAGTGTGATATTTTAGCAATCTAGCTGGATTTAATTCAATTTTTCGATATTCTAAATTATGCCCAAAAGTATTTTATCGTAATGGCAACTATCCTAGGAGGTATAAGCCTCATTTTTATTTTCCAGGAATTCACCCATTAATAAACGAAGAGGTCCTGAACAAAGGGACTGCAGGTACACGGTAAAAGACACCGTGCGAATTTATTTCATTCATGTGATTTTTATCGACGAATGTGCTGTGTTTATGTGCTTTGTTTTATCTGTACTTATTTTCTGTGTGTTTTTGGTCTTACACGTAAGTATAATTTTTTTTATTTTCTTAAATATAATTTGGAAAAATCAATATAACGATCCCTTAGTACTCTTGTAATGTAGTTCAATATATTGTAGATTTAAAATATATAGATATGAGCGAATATGGAACTAAGAATATATTTATATAATAGATTAAGATGTTTACTTTAAGGAATTTAAGAAAATAGTTGCGTATATTTGCAACGGTCATACAATTGTTTTTCATTTTCAGAATGTCTGCCAATATTTTGCGGAAGGACATTTTTGAGGTTTGGCGAATTTCTAATAGCAAAATCCGGTTCGAGGCGGTTTATACCTATGTTTTGGAACAGTTTGGTGATGTAGTGTTTCCTGATGTGATAATCAAGTGTATTAAAAGACAATTAGGAAGTGTATGCCAGCAAATTAAATTGAAATGGAACAAATGTGGACGAAATCACGAGCGCTTTTTGATAATGTTCTCATTATGGCTAAGTGAACCAGTGAATTTCCCAGATATTGTTTTTAAAGCACTACCATCATCGTCTTCTGAATGTGCCACTACAAGGCGTGGGAGGCCATCGAAAACATTTCTGGAATGCAGTGACCGGACGAAGAAGCGTAAACTAAAAGAACTTGTTGAAACAACTACTCCGGAAGAAATATCGGTGGCTGCTGAAATGAAATTGCGAAAATTAGGTAAAAAAGATTCAGCGTCAATTGTAAAGGAACTGACAAGTGCTTCACCACAGCGAGGAACTAATGTTAAAAAGGCTAGATTAACTTTTTCACACAAACCGAAAATTATTCCTGCCGATAAGGCACTGGCTCTGATCATTGACTCCAATCTTTCTACACACCAATACAATTTAATAAGGCAGCAATCAAATGAATACTCTCCCAATTTATTTCCATCATATAATAAAATAAAAGAGGAAAAGAAAAAATGCTATCCAGCAGAAATAACAGTATCAGAAACTTCAGCTGAAATTAAACTACAGTCCTTGATTGATCACACTGTTCGAAGACTGTGTAATGCGCAAGAAGAAGTATTGCAAAGCTTGCAAGATCTGCCTAATGAAATGCAGATCATAATAAAGTGGGGGTGTGACGGCTCGCAACAAACTCGCTATAAGCAAAAACTGAGTGTAGGTGAATCAGATGAAAATTTATTTAGTATCTCAATGTGCCCTATTCAAATGTACTACGGAGACAATTCTAGAATAATTGTCTGGCAGAATCCTGCTCCGTCATCGACGAGGTATTGCCGCCCAATTAAGTTTGTTTTTAAAAAGGAATCGACTGATTTAATAACGAAAGAAGTGAAAAATGTTGAGGACCAAGCCAGTTTACTGACACCTGTTCCTGTTACCTTTGGAAACCATGTTGTTTTGATTAAGTCTGTTTTAGTTTTAAGTATGATAGACGGTAAAGTATGTTCAGCATTATCTGCGTATAATTCTTCAAAGACCTGTTACTTGTGTGGCGCGACACCAAAAGTAATGAATAAACCTGATATTATCGAAAATAAAACAGTCGATGTTAGAGCTTTAGCATTTGGTTTATCTCCTCTTCATTCATGGATTAGATTTATGGAATGTCTACTCCATATATCGTATAGGTTAGATCTGAAAGTTTGGCAGGTAAGAGGGGATGAAAATAAAAGAAAAGTTGCCGAGAGAAAGAAAAATGTTCAAGAGAAATTTAGACAGGAATTAGGTCTATTAATTGATTTGCCCACCCAAGAAGCAGGCAACACTAATGACGGGAATACGGCTCGAAGATTTTTCAGAAATGCTGAAACATCTTCGATTATAACTGGTATTAATTTAGAGTTAATCAATAGGTTTAGAATTATTTTAGAAACTATAAACTGTGGATACTCTATTAAAATAGATGCATTTGAAAAATATGTTGTAGATACAAGAAACATTTATTTAAGGGAATACTCTTGGTATTACATGCCGAGCACTGTACACAAAGTTTTGTTCCACGGAAAAGATATTATTGCTTCCTGCATTCTTCCGATAGGCCAGTTATCGGAAGAAGCGCAGGAAGCTAGGAACAAAGACAATCGGAATTTCAGGGAACATTTCACAAGGAAATCGTCAAGAGTTAATACTAATATGGACTTGCTACACAGGCTTCTGATTTCTTCAGATCCTTACTTAACAAGTTTGAGGCATAAGCCAAAGTCAAAGCAAAACATCACTAGCCCTGAAGTTCTTGCATTACTTTCTGTACCTTCGGCAGAGGACGATAACGAAACTGATTCCGATTAAAAATTAGTTATATGTATACCTATTATTTTATAGCTTTTTATAATAAAATTTATTAGAAATATACATTATGTATGTACATATGTATTATGTAAAAATAAAAAAATTTAATAAAGATTTTTTATTTAATTTTTTTTTTAAATCTCCAAGCCAACTACGGTAAATCATTAGTTTCAAGTAAATGTAAATAATATGAAGTTGTTTCAACACAATTATCAAAAAACAAAAGTTATATGTTACGGGCAGGAATTAAATCCCGCTAGATTGCCAAAATATCACACTGTGCGTCGTGGTGAAGTGCTCATATTTTGTATAGGGCGTTTTCACAAAAATTGCAAATACAGCCCGAGAATGGGACCAATCGGTCAACTCCTTTGTAGGGTTGCCATACAAAAATTTCGTGTTTTACTATATATTCATGGCACTGCCTGACAACGCGTCGACGTAGAGAGCTAAACTTTTCCACACATATGAATGTATGCACGCACACTCATACACGCACTCACGCTACACATACACATATACGACATGAAGTGAAACCCTAGAGCACGGAATCTTGTGATCGGGTCAGATAAGAGCTTAGAAATTATGCATTTCTAACAACCCCACCCCTATCCCATCCCATCTAGGTATCTATATTATCGCCCTAGTAACAAATAAATTTTTAAAAAACTATCGAGTTTTACTTTTAATTAAATATTAATATTATATTGCATTTGTGTATAAATTTTAAAATTTTCAAGGTACACTAAGAAAGCAAAGTCAAAGCAAAGTAATTTAATTAAGTATTTTGATAAACGTTAGGAGTGCCTAGATAATCTTGCCTTTTTAATGCGGATTTAGAAGCAGTCTATTTTTGGTCTATTTTCTATTTCATTTGATTAGAGTATATTAGAGTTTTATTAAAAGAAATTCGAAAGAATTTAGGGACACAAGCACACTTAAACTCTTATTTACAAGTTTTGTTAGACCTGTTTTAGAGTATGCATGTGTAATTTGGTCTCCTTATTATAGAAGCCATATTAATAGGCTTGAGTCAGTGCAAAGAGCATTTACTCGCTTTGTATGTTATAAGATTAATATCTGGGGTATTAATATACCTAGTTATGAGTCAAGACGTTTATTGATAGGTTTGCCTAAACTTACTACAGGCGTGACGTTCAATGTGCTTTATTCATTAAAGATATTCTCTCTTCATCTATAAATTGTCCCAACCTTCTCTTACTGTTGAACATATATGCCACACCAAGGTCCTTAAGATCACGTGATTTACTTTATGCTTCCTCTCATAGAACTAACTATGGTTCAAATGAATGTATTAATAAATGTGTACGAATTTTTAATATATTTAACAAACATGTTGATTTTTCATTGCCTCGTCAAGAATTCAAAGCATCATTATTTATGATTGAAAATAGTATAGATCATTCCTAACTTATATTAAGCTTAATTAAATTTAAATCTGTATATCTAAGTAAACCTTACTAGTCTGTTGGATATTATTCTGTAGACTGAAATGAAATAAATAAATAAATAAATAAATAAATAAATATATCCCGATCCCCCCCACCCATGTATCCGCCCTTGGGTCACAGCACAATGGATTGTGCTAAGTTTCCTGTTTCCTGTTGATTTCTTTTTGGTAAGCTGAAGACACTTTGGAAATCATAACTTTCCACATAATGATTTGGATCAATATTTTATTTATCCATTTCGCATTCTGTTTTTGAAACATTATCCTCAAACATGTGTCTTTCCTATATATTTTATTTCTGTCTTTTTCAACCTTTTGTATTAACTAAAAAGTATTTGTTATACATTGGCGCTTTTTGGTCATATGAAATACTGCATTGAAATCATTGTTGAATATTTTTCGATATAAACTATCTTCATATGATTTTTAACAATTTGTAAATAATATTGGAAAATATTTGATAAAGTTAAATCTAGTGGTGGGTATTTTGTTTTCGATCGATACTCCATAGTACTGCGATACCATTGTCTAGAAACTCTTAATATGTTGTCGAACCTCTTCAGCCTTTTAGGTGGAGTATACGTTTTGGTTTACTTTTCTTTGGGCGCCTCCGAGTTTTGATTTGTTAAATTATTAAAGCAGTAATAAACTCTTTTCAGATCAAGTTTTAATGTATTAACAAAGAATGTATGTACCTACGACAAACTCTTTGGATCTTATCATCAGCTTCAAGGAAAAAATTAAAAGATTGTAAGTTTTTCTCCGTTGTATTATTCAGACGTCGTTTAGCGGATAGATATTTTACAAAATTCACTTACAATTTAATTTTATTGTCATCAGATCAACTCCAAAAATCATCAAAATAATTTTTTCGTTGTTATGCAGAAAAATATTTTGAACAGATATATTTAGATTTTCCGTAATACATATGTGCATTAGAAATTTATACTCATGTGGAGCATAGCAAAGTCTGTTTCGTTTCACATTGTTGTTCTTTTAAATCTGAATATATGTACACTTGGATTAGAGAAGAATGACTTCATGGAGGCTTATTTTCTATACTATAACTTTGCTCTATTAAATATTAAAAATTAGATAAAAAAACCCGACTCCAGTTTCGGGTAGAGCGCTCTGGAACCCCTTAGTATCATAGTATCAAAATGTGAAAAAATGGTGAATAGAGCAAATAAGAGCTTAGCCCACAATTTGCTATAGAGCTTCGTCCATTCTGGGGTGAAAATGTCATTTTATGAATAATAAACCAATTACTTAGCACTTTCAACAACTTCAAAATTTTACGAAAAGATTATTTTATATTTTAATAAATAAATTTGTTTACAGCCGTTGTGGAATTTTTATCATTTATATTGCCGATCAAGAACGATGATATCTTCTCTAGGAATCGCATTGAGCATCTCATACGCAGTTGCTTATAAAACGCGTCCTTAATTGTCTTCTTCTGCTTCATGAATCACGATATGGAGTGCATTATTGTTAAGCTTCTAAATCTGATACGCAATTGCGTTGTAAACAATGCTTTTTCAAACTATTTATAGTCACTATCAATTGAAGATAGGATCTTTGGTGGCAATTATTCTAACACCATCACTATGAGATGCTATATGTAGTTGAATTGTATTTCTAATAGAGTAGGTAATATTTTTGTGTTTATATGTCTCTTTTGTTCTATATTATATTATATATATATTTGCACATATACTTACTGGTATTCTCCAACTGTTATGAAAATCTCTAGACATATTGATAAAAATGCTAAAAGGAACATAGAAGGAGTCATGCCCGTGCCTAAAAGAAATAAAAAAAAAAATAAATATAAATAAAATTTTGTTGTTTTTAACTTGTAAATTTCTTGAAGGAATAAGCGAAAAAAATCACACATTTAAAGAGGGTCTTTCTCCCTACTGATTTTTAAGTTTTCTTTAAGATTTAAGTAAAGCTCAAATAAGTGAGTTTTCATCTTCGAGCACAGTCATTTCCTCTTCATTCATAATAAACAAAAGAAGAAGAGCACTTGAATCGACTAAAAAGTGAATTGTAGACAAAAAAATTTCTTTAAAATCTTCTGATGCGGATAAAATGTTCGAGGATCCTTGTGCAATTTATGTAACTATGTATGTATGTGTAGGTATTTGTATATTTCTTAAAAAATTGTAGAAGGTACTATCGTCCCGGCCTGATATTATGATTTTTAGGATACCTACCTACCTAATTACTTATTCATATTAACTTTTTGTCAGCTCATTAAGCAGTTTATAATCTTTTAGTTTATGAAAGTTGACTTTCTTCGATTTATACTTCTTCATTTATAGGGGGAACATTCTGATCGATAACAGCACTTCGATGAACAAGTGCATGCCAATTTTTAAGTGGTCTATTTATAGAAATCTTAAATGGAAGAAAAGCTTTTTTTCTACGCTTTGATTTTGTCTTTATGCTGCAGTTTGCTCAGAAGACTTTTAATTGTTCCAATTTATTTGAAAGTCTATATTAACATTGGACAGTTGTTAGTAATCAATTTTAAAGGATTTTTCTCTCTTAGAATTTATGTAGAATGTGATAACTTAATCCATTTTTTTTTTATAATTAACGTCTAATTTGCGAGTAAGTCAATACTTCATACACATTAATGTCGGCAGTAAGTTTTAAGTTGAAAAACGTCGTGTAAAAATAACGCTTTTAGCGCTACTTTCGTTAGATGTTGTGATTGGCCCCAGTAATAGTATTTTTGATGAAAAAGTCAATAAGGTGAAAATTCAAATTCAAATACAATTAGGTATGTATGTATGTAAGTCATCGATGTACTCAGTAAGTTGTTTATTGAGGCTATATGGTTTTTAATATAAGTAACATTTTAAGTCTTCATTGGAACATTTAGCATTAAAGAAAATAAATTACTATGCTTATGAAGCAGTTTATTATTTAATCGATTATTAAAGATTATCAGTGGCTATATTTTACATATAGCGTTTAAGCTGCCTCTACTATATCCTCTCCCCAATGATCGCAGTTCAATGTATACTATAAGAATACCTTTCATTATCCGAATGTATCCTTTCACATTATTTCCTTTCTCTGAGCTGAGACTGTCGTGGCTTACCTTGGGGAATACTCTGAGGAATCTGAGGACTCAGCATATTAGGAGAACTAAAAATCTCATACAGTTTAGATACTTTGTCGATAATCACCATATCTATCTCGGACTGTAGCATAGAGCTTTAGACAAAAACGACCTAAGTCTCTTAGTGATATATGACAGTATTTAATATACTCCGAATGCATCCTATGTGCTAACTGTGGCCGTTAAACAGCTATTAGCTAATAACCTATTCAGGTAATACCAAAATTAGACGATATTTTTTTTTTAAATTACGTGTTTTCAGTCACTAAGGGAACAAATTATCTTTGAAAATAGGTTTGAGAATAGGTTAAGAGCTAATAACTCTTTAACGAATACGGATAGCATATAAGTGTAATAAGTCAAATTAAAGGGAAGAATCCATAGCTTACAGCTTTTATAAAAAAAAAGTTATGTTAACCACATTTTTGTAAAGAAAAGAGGTTACATAAAAAAAAAAAGTTAGAAAATCGGAATTTTTTTGTTTAGACCGCCATAACTCCTGAGAGGAGAGAAGTATGCAGCTGGTTGAGCAGTCTTTGGAAAGGCCATGAAGTTCTGAAGTTCTGTGTTCTTGACGGTGGCCGCACATTCTGTACTTTTTCAGATACAGGGTGTATTCTGAAAACCTACTTCTGGATGATATGCTGCATTTTTTCATAAAGTGCAGCAAAGCTCAGCATTAAAGAAAATGCTCCCGACCATCAAGAGGACCTGAGTCACTGCACTCAAATGAATATGTACAAGATGCTAAATTTACAAAGCTCGAATGCTTGAAATTAAACCCAAGGAATGGACAATAATAACTGGGATGATGTTATTCTGCACATATTGCTATTAGAAGCTAGACAGAGACAGACAGCTATATGGAATTTTGTCTTAGTCCTTGAACTTCCTCCAATAGAAATTTGACTACAGATTTTATTTTTAATATTGATTCACTCGAGGTTTCAGCTTCTTCATTATTCTTAACCACAAAAACACTCTATCTAAGTAGTCCACGTAAAGGGCAATACATACTATAGTATCAAAAATGGCACTAAATTTATTAAACTTCCCAATATTAAACAAACGAGAACAGCATACCGATTGCAGTATTGTCCACAACTATAATTAAAAGAACGAAAATGAACAATGAATGTAAGTTCAATCCCAATAAAGGAATTGCATAACTCACTCATACCACTTTCAACACTAAAAAACAACTACTTAGTGACACATTTTTGGCAACGCCCATGATCGTCATCAATAAATTCCATGAAAAATTCTTAACGATCAGCCTAAACTGGAGCACAATTTCATTTCTCTATTATTAATATTTTTTTGCTTTTTTGTTTTCAAAACTACACAGTTATAAAAGTTATAAAATATATTTTAGCTAATGAATTATTGTAAAGAAAACTGCTATGGGCATTTCTTATCGCCCAATAAATTTGGGTGCCGTACAGCCTATTACTGTCCGCGCCAAGCTAAATTTTATATGAAAATTTAGCGCGCTAAGAGCTATTGGCGAAAATTTATTCTGAATTTTAGCGGGAGCAGTACTAAGGTCAACGCGCTAAATTTGGCTTTTGGGTTTTGATCAGAGATGGCACCACCAGTAACCTCTCCAAAAAAATTATTTGGAAATATTAAAAATATTAAAATAATATCTATAATATATACAATAAAAAAAATAACAATTATATTGAAAATACAGCCACGAGAAGAAATGTAATTCATCCGTTTTTACAGCAAAGACGTATAAAACTACGTTAACTACAAAAATCCGTTCAATAAATTTATTAAATCTCAGAACTCTGACAATGAATATTTTTAGCGGGCTAAAGAACGGCCCGGGCGGAAAAATTCAAGCTAAATTTTTTTGGAGATTTACTGGTGGTGCCATCTTTCTCGCTAAATTTCAGGATAAATTTTCGCCAATAGCTCTTAGCGCTCTAGATTTTCATATAAAATTTAGCTTGGCGCGGACCTTAGTACTAGGCTTAACTAAAAAAGTTTGAGTTCATCCTTTAACCAAAACCACTTACATTACAATCAGATTGGGTGAGTTCCTCAAATTTGTTTTAATTGTGTAAGGGTCAAGCTATTATATCCCTGTACTAAGTGAATACGACACACGTATCTACATATCTATCCCTGAAAAAGACTTAACACCTTTCACCTGAATTTCAGTTTAATTCAGGAAACCAGTTGAAATGGTCAATATGAAAATGACAATTTAATTTTTTGAATAGATGTAGAGCAAAGGAATATTATAATAATAAATTATTTAAATATTCGTCTTTCGTTTTCGAAGCAGTTTTAGAAAGTAGAAAACATTAAGGTATAAATGGTTAACGCTTTAGAATGAAAGAAAATCATCCTAGTAGCAACACAAAAGACTTTTCGTAATTAATTCTAAGACTATCGTTCCTTAATTTTATAATTCTCGTTAGGGTGTAAATGTTCTATTATGGTAATTTTTCCAAAACTGCTGCTGGGCTTGCAATCATGAACTTGAACAGCTTGAAAAAATTTCAAAAATTTTAAGTGTAGCGGCATCTATACTGAGACATGAAACTAAACTCCGCTAACAATTTCGTGAAAAATACAAATTTCCTAGAATATTTTCTAGTAAAAAAAAAAAAAAAAAAAGATGTGTAAAAATGTAATACTGCCAGGCTACATGTACTTGCATTCATTAGTAAAACAAAAAGTTTTCTCAAGACTACATATATTCCATCAATATAAAGGTTTAATTAAAACTAAGTCGAGTTTTGCAAAACATTTAAGAGATAATATTAACATAATGTTGGTGCATACATACATTGTAAAAAAATGTGTAACTTTACACGGTTTTACTTTCATGATAAATAAAGTAAAAGTGTATGGGGCGTGGAAAAATATATAGGTTTCGGTAAAATGGTGAGTACTTTTGCCTTCTCATAGTATTTCCTCACTTGTAGTTAAATTATAATCAATATAGGCTTCAAACCTCGATTTAGATTATTGAAAAAATTACGTTGTTTAGATATTAGAACAAAACCGCAATTTAAATGTATATTTTAACAAATTTACAAAAGCTTAAAGAAATAGATATTTTACACTAATATATGTACCTTACATACCTATGTAAATGTTGCAAAAATATATAGGGTTCACGAGTAAAGTTTGTCAGTGAAATTTCCTTTATTCAAGAAGAGTTTTGAAAATATAAAAGTACTAAATAATAAGTAAAAAAAGTCCTTGATGGTTTTCTTCCTCACCAAATGGGAATGTTACACAGAAAGAGTAAAAACGCATGTAACATCAACACCCTTTTTATAATATTTTTTTATACAGAAGAGTAAACGAGTTCATTCTGGGTCAGAGTTAATATCAGGTTTTCTATACGTATTACAAAAATAAAGGTTAAATTTAAATATTTTGTTTTTTATTTTTATAATATGTGTGTTATCTTGACCCTGACGCGGAATGAAAATCATATACATATTAACACAATTTGAATAAAATTACACATTACACACGTACTGAGTAAAAATAAGTAGGTACAAAAAGCAAAAAATTGTACATGTTACATTGTATATAATTTTATCTAATATCGGTGTGAAATTACATTCGCAAAGGGTAACCTTCCTTTATTTATTTATAAATAATCGTATATTTGTAGAAATTAGGGTAAAAACTACATAAACTTATAAAAGAAGAAAGAAATTTTAGATGTAATCAAAAATCTAGGTACTACGATAAACCTTGCAAAATTGTATGCCAATGATTATCGTAGTAAAATTACACATTACTTTTTAACATTATACCTTTAATGGAGGTAAAGTTTTAGATAGATATGAAATTTATTAAATTAGAAGAGAATAAAGATTTTACCTACCTATTTAAATTGACTTCAGTAATAAGAGCCATCTACACTTGATCCTTTTAAACTGAATATAATCTATTAGAGTAGCTAACCACGAAAATCATTGGCTGGGGACTGTTTTGCTTAAATTTTTATACCCTAGATGAAATCTGTAGGGTATAAGTTTGTCTTTGTCATTCCGGTTTGTAACGCATAGGAATAATGCTACTAGAGCAAAATGTCTTGAAAATATTACGTTATTTTGATTTTCGCATATCCCCGTCTGTCCGTCTATGCGCACAATAACTCGAGAATGCATTTCTTTAGAAAACTGAAATTTTGCACACGGGATTTGTAAACTTGCTGAGAACGAGCCAATGCAACGTAGAGAGTTGAAATTAATTATGTATACGGCGGCGTTTTGATAAAAATCGTAAATATAATTTCAATTCATTTCAGTTTAGGCTATTATCGGGCAACCCCTTTTTGGTGCTGCCATATAAATATTTAGGTTTTTTTTTATGTATGCTGTGAAAAAGTTCTTCAGTTCTTCTTTTTACTTTTTCTTCAGTTCTTCTTTTTACTGTCCGACCAACCATACTAGAAATATATGTACTTGCACTATGGGTGACCATACGAAATTACATATGGGAAATCATCTAGTCGCTAGGGTATCAAGACCAATTCTAGATTTTTTACTTGTTTTCTTAATTTTTGTGTAAATAAATACAAGAAACAATAATTTTCAAGTCATTATTTCTATTTCATTAGGTTTTTAATAATTTTTTTTTCTCAAGTATATATAAATAATACAAATTGAATACGAGTGAGTATAGTCAGTGTCTGCTAGTCCATATAAATTTGCACTTTCAGCATAGATCGTTTAGCACAGGAAAATATCCTGATTGCATGCAAGATGAGGTAACGGACATCCAAAATTAAAATGTCTTATTATCGCTTATAGGTCGGTACTGGTAATCCACTATTTGTCGTATGAATGGTTTCCAACAGAATCAGAAATAAAGATAATAACACACGAAATATAATTATACTATTCGAAATTCTTCTCTGTCACACTCACCAAAACTGAGTAAAACGACAATTTACAGTTATCCTATAATTAAATCCTTTTCGTATTAAATCGACATAATATTATCACAAACCAATTTACACAAACTTTTAACATTTTCAATATCATGCCTTGCTGCTATAATTATGTAATCTGCTTCAATCACTATCACTTGACACTTTTTTTTTTTTTTTGCAAAAATATATTTAAATATATTTTTGTTTTATTTTCTTATATTTAACTTTTTTGAATATTCAAAATTTTTCTTTATTTTTCTACATAAATAAAATACTTGAGAACTATTCCAAAACTGTTCATATTTCCAACTGGAATTTTCAAATTCCATGGACGTTTTAAAAGCATTTCCATGCAACCGCAGCGAGAACTAGAAGATTACTGTAGTCCTTACAAACTGCGCGGTGTGCTTAAATAGATTTTTATGGTGCATGAAAACTTCATCAGAAATCCCTGTTGGGACGACACGGGAGAGCATGAAGCTTAACACAAACAAAAATGCTGTGTGCGGAGATTTATGTATATTGCAATCTAACTTTCAATCCCTTGAGATGGTAAGCTTTTTATTTTCAATGCCAAGGTGAAAATTGATTAGGAAAATGTTTCGATTTTAGTTGAAACTTGTGAAGGATTTTATTTTTGAATTTTCTATAGTTCGAGTCTAATTGGTGTAGTAGGACGTAGCTATTTTCGGTATACTCTTGAAATTTGTATGAATGTAGTTCCGTAGTTATCTGGCAGTGCCTGCAATATAAGTTTTACAATTAAACAATTTCAAGCTTTTCGACATCATATCGAGACAAAAGTAACGGTTTTGAAAAAAAAAAAAATGTTTCACATTACCACCCTCTGGGAGATTCTGCTCTACATATACTTATTATTATCTGTAGCTTACCTGCGCCTGCCGTTAAAGTTCCTTGAGATTGAGAGCTTTTACTATACGATAGTTCTTCAGGAAGACTTAAGACTCAGCTGTATAGGGGGCAATTTAACAGTTACGTGCGGTAATGTCTAGCGTAGAAACTTTTGTGTCCTTTTTCAACGGATTTTATAAACCTTGGTATCGTTATGTAGAGTCATTTGTATTTTTGTCCTGAATACTTTTGCATATTCGCCATTACAACTTTACCGGCGCACCACTGCACAAAAGACAATGTACGCGGAAACCATCCATTTGCTCATGTAATGCAATGTAAGCAGCTTTCACTAACCCAGAATTTTTAAGGATTGCCGTTTAATATCCTTTTTCCAGGACGTTCTTCTATTCCCTTGAGTTTTCAGTGTGCTTTTACGTCATTAAATTGCACTGAATTGAATTGTGCATAATTTTGCTGTCGATGTAGGGAGGAAAGTTTCATGTAATATTTCGTATATAACCTCATTATTGGGTTTAGTTCAAAATAGGAATATGCGAGATGTGATGCAGTAATGAAGGACATGGATTACATTTATCGATTACAAATTTTGATTTGTGATTTTGTTTTGTTTCTTTTTTCTTCATTTTTGTTCATGATGTTGACAACAATGCATATTACTAGAGAATTGGGAACGTTGAGGTTTGGCCTTGATCTATTTTTTACAATTTGAATTCAAGGCTAAATTTCTTAGGAAACTTTCTCTTTCTGTGCATGACATGTAGCTCTAAATTGATAATTCTCCAATAACGTATGTATGTGTTCAAAGGATAGAGTCCTGCCAAAATTCGAAAATGGGCATGATCTGGCGTGTTTAGGGTTACCATACAAAAGAAAATGTGATAATTGGTTTCGAGTACGTTTACGTATGACGTTCTCGCCTTCCAATGGAAGGACTTTATTATTTTAAACTTAATTTTTAATTTAAGGTTAATATTGTGCAACAAGAACAAATTCTTTTAGAAATTTACTAAAAATAGTATGCTTGGACAATGAATGTTACAAGAAGAAATAGAAGAAAAAATTAAATTATATATAAAAGGAGTCAATATTAACGTACCTAACAGAAAATCAAAAATAAGTCTAAATATCAAAGGACTCAAATTCATACATTAAGTTCCTTCCAAAACGTATGGCTGAAGGCAGTACGTTGAATATGAACAGGTAGAGAATTTCATAAGCGTACAACCTGAACGAAGTAAGATTACTCCTGGCGCTACATGCTATATCAACGTATCAAGGTATCAAGGTATAGTCGAGCACAGGGAATAGAGAAACGGTGTTAGGTAAGTTTCAAATATAATATTTTATGAAGAGCATAAAGTAGCTGGTGAGTAACAGATAAGATCCAAGATCTAAAAAGAGACACTATCAAGGCTTTAACAATTTTGTTGATGAAGGTAGTAATACCGGACTCTAATTGATTATAATTTTCATTGCATACCATAGGACCCAGATATTGAAAAATGCTACCTGAATAAGGAACTTTTCTCCAACTTAGTGTAAAGTTTTCCGTGATGGTTTAACTATCCGAAAGCTTTAATCTAAATTGTTAATCGTTTCATCTGTTTATACTTTGCTCGTGATATGATATATCTACATATGTTATGCTTACTAAATTAACAAAGGGCTAACAGAAAAAAATCCCGCAGCGATAAGTATAGTTTAGTTGATTTGTGGAGAAAGTGGGGATGCAAATCTTTTTTCGCCCATCATTCGAGAAATTTTCTAGTCTGCCCTTCTGATATACCTCAAAGAAGGGGCAGAGCACAGTGTTCATTATAGACACATAGCCTAGTTATGAATAGGAAAACAATTTTTTCCTTAATATGATACCATCCATACTTAGTCTACCCAGCTGTGAACGATGAAAGAGTGAGTGATGGTGGTATAGACGTGAAGTCAACTCTGTCAGCAGAAGCTGACAGCTAACTCCGAGATATATTTCTCACAGGACAGCACGCTAGCTCGTCTCAGCTTAAGGCGGAGAGTGTGGGTTGAGTCGAAATAAAAACCCTGTCACTAATACACACTATAAAACAAAAGTTTCGTGTCTTTAAAATTAGCAGCCAAAGGGACTACACCCTCAGAGTCCTGAAGGGACCGTATAATACTCACCTTTTGAGATGATGGTGCGGATGTAATGAAGATGATCCCCACTGTGTCGTGTCCCAACCTCCCTTGGCATCAATGGACATTTAATTCTGATTGCTCTTTTACCTGGAAATTGCGGAGTAGTAGACCTAAATGACCTTCATATTAGAATGAAAGAGGAGCATGGAGAGAGAAAGAAAAAATAAATAATTTTATCGCACCATTACATTATAAAGCAAGGTTTATTTCTTTTGGAATTTTTCCTTTCTATATGTATACTCAAAAGTTGAAGCGAGCGACTCGTAAGTATTTATAAATAGAAAAGGACTTGCGCCCCCCTCCAAATAAATAAAAATATTGTGACATTGCAGATCGACAACCAATTAAGTTCATTACTAACTAAAGCTTTAAATTAGATTAAAAAACTTTAAGGAGAAACTTGAGCATTTTTATATTTTTATACCATGAAAATAGCGAAGGCAATGAATGTTCATGGGAAATTTGTTGGGCAAAGCTGTAATCGGATCGTAGTTAAATTTTTTAAATTTTATTCATTTGAATTATGATTAAAATGTGGGAAAGTGGAATGATTTAATTTTGATGTACCTTTGCTGACTTTATATAATATTTCTTTACAATTTCCTGCGAATTGATCTCTTCTAGTTTGTTAGTACCAGATCTTTCTTAATGAAACGCGCATAATATTAAAAGTTATTTTGATTTTCGCATAATTTGAAAAAAAAAGTAAATTTAAGTTCGAAAATAGGAGCAATCGGGCAACACCTTCGTAGGGTTGCCATACAACAAAGAGAGCTGAAATTTTGTACACGGCGTTTTCATAAAAATAGTAAGATTATTATGAATTTTTGCCGGGAAAACTTTGGACTTGATCAAGAAATTTGCCTCACATAATTCACACTGAGAATTTATTTTCAGTTTATATGAGATGAGATCAATTTGATCTTTCTCAAGCGTCTACGATAGGCAGAAACTAAGCCATGCTGAAGAGTATAAGGTTGCTGCTATAATATGAAACGCTTATTTCTTCTATTCTTTTTTCAGCCCACTGCGGGTGTACGCAGGTTCAATTCTTTTGAATTTATCTGGTTTTTTTAATTTTCTTATATAACATTTTTTTTCTATTTTTCATTTTTTTTCATTTACTTTCATTTTTCATTTGTTTTTTCAAGTCACTTAATTTTGCTATTTGATGAGTCAAAACCAAGGCTTTAACTTGCCACCCAAAATCAAATAAGTTGTGTGATGAAATAACAAATACAAAATTTATTTCCCAAAAAAAGCCTTCTTGAACAAGTATAAAAATAGTAATATAATTCCAAAAATCGGCTAGATTGGGCAACCCTTTCTTGGTGTTGCCATATAAAAATTTCTGCTTTTTACGTATACTGTGGAAACGATCAATCCTAGACGTTATTATTGCACTGAAAAGTTCTTCCGAATATAAATCCTATGAAATTGCTTATAATCATTGTACTGTCCGCTGAACCGTTCTAGAAATGCGAAAAACCACTTGCAAACTTGCACCATGGATTACCATACAAAATTACATGCGGGCAATCATCTAGGCCATCATAGGGTATCATAAGAATTGGTCTTTATTTATTTATTTAGAACTCCATCAAACACCCGATTTCTATGTTTACAAAAACCAAACGTATACATAGCAATAAAAATAACAAGTAAAAAAGCTAGAATTGGTCTAAGACCAATCCTAAATGAATGCCCGCAAGTAATTTCGTATAGTCACCCATCTGTGCAAGCTTGATTTTTGAAGTGTTTTTTCGCATATATTTCTAGAACAGTTCGTCAGGTGGTAAAACTGATCTAACTAATTTTATAGAATTTCATATTCTGAAGAACTTTTCATAAAAAACCTAAATTTTTATATGGCAACACCAAGAAGAGGTTACCCGATTTAGTCCATTTTTGAAGATATATTTACTATTACTATGAAAGCAGAGAATACATAATGTCAGCTCTCTACTTGGATGCGTTCTCATTCAATGTTCAAATATATAATGAAAAACGAAATTATTATATTGAAACCCTACGAAAGAGTTGCCCGATTCGTTCTATTTTCGAACTCAAATTTTAATATTTTTTTTTGAATTTTTTGTAAATTTCAGCTTCCTAAGTGAACGCGTTCTCGAGGTATTGTGAGGATGGACAGACAGACGGAAGGACGGACAGACGGTCATGCAAAAATCAAAATAACTTTTAATATTATGCGTGGGTGTCCCAACCATTTTTCTCTACTAACATTATTTCTTTGCGTTAAAAACGGAATGACAAACTTAGTACAGGTGTATGAATTAAGATTTTGATTCGGTTGAAAATTTTACTAAAATCTGTGAAAATGCAATCGACTTGCTATCAACTTTCAATAGCAGAAATGTAAAAATAAGTAAACTCTAACAAATTACTCGTAGTAGATTTACCTTTCATTAAGTCATGCTTAAAAGAGTGCAGGAAAGGCTTGCAGTGGAAGTACAAACAACACAAACCATGACTTCAAATATCTTACCCAATACAGCTTACATTAGCGACAGGTCTGTAGTTAGAAATATCGCACTTATTACCCTTCTTGTGAAAAAGAATAATTAAAGAAAGCTTCCACTGTTTAAGAAAAACAGCACAGGTTAAAGATAAATTAAATAAATAACACAAAACGGAAACGATGGACGTAGCACAATGTTTTATGAGCGTGGGTAGAACGCCATCGGGACCAATAGAAAAGCTATCGGCCATGCTTGAAATATACTTGGAGACAGACGCTTCATCGAGCAACAGATCTTTAGGTTGAAGAGAAGTCGTCGGAAGCATCGTTAAATCGGTAAAATCATTATAATTAATATCACAGTGGTTATCACAGAAGGTAGTTTTAAAGAAGTCACCAAAAATATTGGCAGTCTCCAAGGGATTAACACTATCTATGTTTCCGAAATGCAACGATGAAGGGTATCCATCACAGTTGCCCTAGAGTTCACAAACTTCAAAAATTGCTTAGGTTCAGTACGCAAGGCCGGTCTCACTCTATGTACATAATCATTATACGAGTCAGTCAAGTACGAAATGTACTGAGTACGCAAATTAGAATAAGTTACGTAATCAGCATCCATCACTCTTTGAAGGAACAGAACCTCCAAGCTTTATTCTTCAAACTTTTAAAATACTTTAAAAAGCTATTGATCCACAAAGAAATAGTATGCCGTAAAATGAGCTCACAGCTTTATCAATGTCAAGTTCCGCCAGAACACTCTGGTCCAGTCGCAAGCGGATAGCCATTCGTTTATTTTATAAAAATCATTAAAGTTATAATAATAGTTACTAGAAGCATTATATGATGAAGTTACAGGATGAAAAACAATACTATATTTAGTGCCGGATGACGACTTGTTTCAGGAACCATATGAGTGAAACAACGCTTAACAAGAGTCCCATTAGGATCAGACGAAAATATCAGGTCAAGAGATTTGCCAGAGTCATTATAGTCACGCAGTCTCATTAGGCCTGAAGAAATAATGTTGTCAATAAAAGATATGGCACGTTGAGGAGTCGACAAAAAAAAAAGGCTATAAGCTGTCATCGTCAATAGAGTTTACCCAGTTTGGCAGGCAGTAAAAATTAAGTTAGCCTATCGATACATGAAGCAAACAAGTCAAACATCTCAGATGATGAGCATGGAGGGATATAGACTGTAGCTATACATACGGTTTTGTGTGAAAGCCTGAGATCCACACATATACACTCCAGATCACCGGAATCAACAAAGTCGACCAACATCCATAGAAGGTTGCGACGAACGGCGCAAAGTACTCCACCTCCAACAGGAGGACCCAGAGATAGATGATGGCGGTCAGAGCGAAACACCAAGAACTCGGGACCAGAAAGCTCTTCATCTGCGATCTTCCCACACAGCGAGGTATGTCTCGGACAAGTAGACCATGTCGAAATAGGAATTAGTCGAACTTGTAAAAAGGCGAGTCGTCTTGGAGTGAAGACCGGTTACGTTGGCGTAGTAGACACAGATTTCGCTAAATTCACAAACAATGGAATTGCAGGGCCAGGAGATAGGACCTCCTGAAATAGATTTTCCGGAACTAAAATACTGAAGGACGCAGAAAAGGAGCGTTTCTCATGATCATGTCGAGTAGATATTTTCTTACAGGCAACCAAAGAGCACGGAGTGCCGACACATGATGAAATGTGTTTAATAATCTCATCTTCAGTGGTGTCAGGATTTCCTCTAGAAACGAAAATACATTTAGGAAACTTGACTAACCGCAGCATAACAAGATCTCCAACTATAGAGGCGAGGTATCTTCGGTGGGGACGCTATCCGCAACCAAAGCAGACCATAATATTCCGACAGCCGAAGACTGAGATGAAGCAGCAGATTTAAATTCCTGTGCGGTAGATGATCCAGTAGTTGCTGTTGTAAATGCGGTTGGTGCAGCTGTAATTGTTGCTGCCCGCGTAGTTCCAGCTCCGGATTTTGATGCTGCTTGTTAGGCCGCTGCCGCTCTTGTTGTGCCCGTGGATCTTCGTTGTTGTATTTATCGTTTCTTTTAAATATTTGGAGCTTTTCAACTTTCATGAGTCGATTCAAAACTAATGAAATACAATTCACCATGCACTATGTATACTACACCAATACCAAAGGGTAGGAAAAAAGTAGTTAGAACCAGGTGTAAGCATGCGTCAAAGAAGGCAAACCTTCTTACTGCGAAGCTAATGTTAATAATTTCGGATTTCAATTTGTTCCCAAAACTGAAAATATTGCTCAAATGTAAAATATTTACTATTGATAATGAAATGAAATGATCAAATGTTAATGTTGCAACAGCCAATCACTAGAACGGGAGATTATTCATTATACATCTATATACCTACCTACCTTTATTATATACATTATATCTCTACGCTTTTTGTTTCTAATTGATTTGAAGTTCTATATTGAAATAGATTCGTTGACTTTTTCTATTATTTACAATAAACTATCTTACGAACACTATAGTATATTACTAAGCTCGACTTTTAACCACCAGTCAAACAGCTTGAAACAAAAGACATCCTTGGGGTCGTTATATAGACAATAAAAGATATACTTGAGAAATATCTTGAATATTCAGCATAGGAAGCATAAATTTATAAATAAAGTCTTACAAATATTGCACAAAGTTATTTTCATAACCTTATACTAATTATGATTCTTTTTAATTAATTAAAATTCAAAACATTTTTCAACTACGACATTGAAACAAAAAACTAGAACTTTTACTCGTCAAGCACTGGCGAAAAAAAAAAGTCATTTAATAGATGAGTTCTGCAAAATTATCTTCTTCATCCTCTTTTTATGCACTCAATAACAAGCTCTTAACCTCATCTCTAGGTTCTCTTGAGGGTCTATTTAAATCGTTAGGAATTTTTCACTATAGTTACATATAGTACCTTCATAGTATAGTTTCTACCCTGGTGAACATTCTCTTTGGCACCAGAGCAATTCTTAACAGTCTCATCTTGTGATCATCGTCGTCATCATCATCGACAGTTCTTCTTCTTGTCACTATTTATAGAGCTCGTTCATAGTTGGTACCTTGGTGTAGGCTCTTGTCTCTATACGGACTTCTAAAAAGGACGGCATCGGCATAGGCATCTACGAATACGAAATCCAACAACATTAAAATCCAAGAGGGAGTTTTAGAGTGAATACGACAAAATTTAAAAGAAAAAAAAAACCGCTGTAGTAAGAAAGGAAAGACACTGAAATTTGTAATGGGTGACGTAGATGAATGTTGAGAGGGAGATGTTCGTGAAAAATATTCCACACCCACACTTACGAAGTGTTCTAAGAAGAGCAAAACGGGTCATCATGACATCCCTGCACTGTATTCAAGTACCACTTTTAGGATTCTTCAAGGACTTTAATTTTCAATCGTGTCGTTAGCGATGCTGCAGGTCTCCATTCCTGGAGAAGGCTTAAGAGTTTTTCAAGCTCAAAGGATTTCTTTTCTTCGATATTGATTACATGAGTACATACATACATATATGCAGAATTTTTAAGAATTATATTCACACTAGCCTTTCTAGAATAGAATTCCAATTACTACAGCGACCGAAGGTTGGTTGTTAAAATCGAGGACAATTTAGAAAAATCAATTGGTGATTTTTATACAAAAATTTTGGAGTAAATCTATGGAGTTGAATTTTTTGTTTTTTATGATGTCTATATAAAGATGAAGCTGGGAGCTTGTTGAGAACTTTTTATTTGAATATTCAACAATATAACGTCACTATAGGCCTTTAGATTTGCATATTATGTAGACTCTGCTTAAGTGGATATACCCAGTGATAGTGCTTTTTGTATTGTACGTATTACGTATGTCGTCATATTTCTTAATTATATTCACTACAATTTGGTTTTGTTTCGAAACAGCTACGTGTGTGTTCCGTAAGATCGATAAACCTTTAATGGAAAGATTTTTTATTTAAAATATGCCAGAACTTTTCACTGGTGAACACTCCGCGTCTTCAGGAGATCTTATCTATAAGGTAACTATAGTAAGCCTTTGCCAAAATTTACAATATCTCTATTATCTACTTACGAAAAAACATTAATGACAGTAGCAATTCCCTTCGATAAAATGTACAAACACTCGGCGCGAAATAATAAAAAATTACCATTTAAATGAAGAACACTGCAATTTAAAATAAAAAAAACTATAAATTATTAAAATATACACAGAAGAAAGAAAGATAAAACTACTTTTGAAAACACATTTGAGACCACAATATTTAAATCTCACGTTTAAGCAGATAAAGCAGCATCCACATTGCGCTATTTGTCGTTACTTTATGATCAGACGGGAGAATGTTTTGTAATTGCACATCTATATATACACATACACATGCACATAAAGCCAATGCAGTCTTGTTGATGTGTTTGTTTTTTATATTCGACTTGTGACCTGCAAACCGATTTTTAAGCAATTGACCTGTGGTAACTACATAATTTAAATTGCAGTTGGAATTGCCTAAAACTGAACCCATACATGGAATGTTATAAACCAGGTCTGTAGAATGTTCCTTATCTGTCCTATCTTTTACCCGGCTGAAACACCTCCTGATGATTTTGTCAGCTTTAAAGCCGGACAGATCTGGTAATTTTTTGTAGTAACCATCTTTTTGAGTTTTTCAGACAGACCTGGAATATATCTGACACTTCGATATATTTTGGCTGTATTGTGTTGTATGGTGTCAGTAAGCCTTGAAACAGACTCCCTGCCTACCACATGCGAGGCTCAACGTAGTCCTTACATTCTAAAATATTTGCAGTGTTCTTATGTAAAACTGACAAAAGTTTGATTTGAATAGCTCCTTCGCCCTAAACTACTATTCATACAGAAAAATGGCGTTCTGTTAATCTTAAGCTTGTTTTCTTATCTTCCGAACCGTAATAAAATTTTCATACCTTTCCTAACAAAATTATTTAAAAAAAATTATCTTAACTAAATGACTAGATTTATAGGCCTTCAAGCTGGCTAATCGCAGATAGGTAGAACTAGCCACAAAGACCCCGCTTGGTAGCTACTTCGAATCAGGAAATTAGCAGACGAAAAGTTGAGAACCTAGTTAGGTTTATTAACTCTTGTGGCTAGTTTTATCGCACTCCCCTCTACCCAACATTGAGCAATCATCTTCAGGTAAGGTCCCCATGCGATGGCATTACAATGAACGGTTGATGATCTTAGTGATCGGAAGTATATCGATAGCTCTCACTAAATCTACTTTATCTATCTCTTTTGCCTCTAGAGCCTTTTCAAGAGACTTCTTTAGCAGCTTAAGAAGAATGGCGTAAGATTCGGATTTGGAAGAAAGATTCTTTCAGCTGGTGGTGTAATGTGGTTGATGTCCATACATACATATGTAGTAACAAATGTTTTTAAGTCGGATAGATTGTTATTGAGTGACATAATGAGATCGCTTTATGTAAAACAACTCATAATGTTGCGTACTCCCACCTTCATGAAAGCCACTGATCTATTCCATGTGCATAGATATCTATGTATGTTTTATTTCAAATTTCACAGCAGTCGGACCTGCTTAAAGGATCTTTCGTTATTTCTATCCATATTAACAGCACTTTATTATTAAAAAACCACTATTATAACCTGTGTCATACAAATAAAAAAGCCTCCTACAGATTTTTAGCCATCCTTTTCTAGGTTAGTCGCGTTACGTGTGATGCTCTTTGAACAATTTTAGAATTGTCTTTTCTCTTTTATAGATAGACACGCTAGGCGCTATTCAGAGACAAATACTAAAGTCGACATTAAGATAATGCTTATCCATAGACGAATTTGAAGTGAGTTTTAACTAAAGTATAATTTAACACACATATGGTAACAAATAGGAGAAATAAAAATGTCCGTTGGGGGAATACAAATTTCTCAAGTAAAAGACCATAGTTTCTTCTTTCCAATTTTGTTTTTAATGTAGAAGAACACTTTGATTGCACCAATAACATTTGAGAAGGCAGCCACGAAATAAAAATTGTTTTTAGCTTTTATTGATTATAAAGTATATATTGTATTAATAATCAATGCTTCTACTCAACGCTCAACACTTTCATTAAATTTTATGAATTGTGGTAAAACTAGTGCCACTATTCAATTTTTACATTTGATTATCCTACTAACTGTAGCTTGAGATATTCCATGAAGAGATGCTATTAAAAAAAAAACGTATTTTAATAAAGTAAATTTGTAATCTAAATTCTAATTTCCTATCTGAGTCCTCTTCATGAGTATTTCTTCCCAAAAAGTGTAAGGTAACAAGCACCATCAAAGAATCATCAACAAGTAATCCTTTGTTATTCATTCTTTTTGGTAGATTGTTTTTTACGAAGTTTATTATATAACGGACAAATTCCTTCCTAAATCTGTACCGTGAGAAAAAAATGTTGTGTTATCCATTTCAGAAGGGTCTTGTCATGAATTATATATTTTTTGACGTCGGAAATTGTTCATATAATTAATAAAAGCTAAATCTTCTTCGATTCTTTCATCAATATTGATATCCACCAATTCTTCAATTTTGTAACACTCCTATTAATTTATTTAATGACAACTTTTTAAAAATGAAGAAATGCACACAACACTCTGAAGCTAAAG
This sequence comes from Dioctria linearis, assembly GCA_963930735.1. Classification (NCBI taxonomy): domain Eukaryota; kingdom Metazoa; phylum Arthropoda; class Insecta; order Diptera; family Asilidae; genus Dioctria; species Dioctria linearis. The sequence goes on from OZ005741.1 coordinate 26,727,415, forward strand.
TATACTTAAAGATAGCAAAAGTCTGTTTTAAAATTAAAGTCAACTATCACCGATATACATAGAGTCAACTGTAACTGCTTTACAAATAACATAAAATCACTTTATGATAAAGTTGACCTCTACTTACGTCCTACGAGGGATTTAAGGAAGTTGGAAGAAAAAAAAAGATTAAAACGAAATTACATGAAAATACCAACTTTTGCAGGGTAAATGTTTCGCAAGCTCAAGGCTTGTATTTTAGAAGATTTTTCTCAGTGCGGTATTTATTAATTTACTCGGGGTTGAAGTTAAAAAAATAGCAGCTGACTTTACCGAGACTCATCATCTGGTAGTTGCTGAGCTTGTTGTTTTTCATTACACTGGTTTCAATGAGACTTTTTTTGGTGAGGTCTGGCCATTGTCTGAGAATATCGTCAACAAGTCTCTAGCCTCTAGTAAGTCTGAATTATTAAGTATATCTTCTTTAAAATCTAAAAAATGGAGAAAACATTAAGAAAAACGTATACATTTTACCTTCCATAGAACACAAAACAAAAAAAAAACAATATGAATCCATGTCCTACCACAAAACCTCCCCACCCCACATGATTTAAGAAAACATCCCAACCCCATACCAACAAATCATGCAACAATCAGTAAAGCGTGCCGGGAACGATGTCAACATAAATATTACCACGTGTACCCTCCCCTCTCTAAATTTTCGCGCAAACTCCATAACTACGTGCATTTTTACCGGAAATGTATCGATTTTTCCCTTAACTCTCATTTTCAAAATTGACATCACAAATCTAATGTCAGAGTTGTTGTGTTCTTGAAAAAATTGAACTCTCGTTCAAAGTACTTGTTATTCATCCCGGAAGTTCTATAGAGTAACTGAACTTAATATTTGGCAGTTATATGATGCCATTAAGTTTTATAACTGTTTTCTAGTGATAAACTATCCACAAAATTTTAGGCCAAATATGATTAAAATGCGACCATATGCCCCACCTGATCGGATAGCTATAAGAGATAGCATCGATGAGGAAGTTAGTGATGATATTGAAGATGATGTCTTTATTCGGGATGGAAAATCTGCAAAGGTAAAATAGATTAAATTTCGTTTGTAATGTTATTAAAACTTTTTTTTTTTAATTTCTAGCAAAACGAAGAAAACGGTCTCAAGAGGCCACTAATGGCTCCAAGACGTAAAAATAGCAAATCTGGTAGTTCTGCTCCTATAATGAAAAAGCGCCGTCGTTGTTGGAAATGTTGTGAACCTTTTTGTTATGGTATAGCAGCGCTTACGGTTTTGATAGTTCTTATTTTGCTAGCAGCTTTCATTTTAACACTTTTTCCAATACCACTGCAAAAAATAAAAATTTGGCTGAGACGTGATCAATCGGTGGGGCTACAGTTAGATAACTATGAAATAGTGGGCACAGAATTTGTACCATGCACACAGATAAGTGTTCAGCGCCTATGGAGTCATCCATTTTCAAGGATGAATAGTGAAAGTCCGACTAGAAAGGTTGACCTAAATGGAGACAGTGTTCTTGATGTAATTTTTGGTTATGGAATAGGTAAGTCGTCTTTGAGCCAAGACAACGACTAAAAACATATTGTTAAAATGTTCAATGTTTCTTTGTTTTTTTTTTTGTTTTTTAGATGAAAGTATTCAGTACGAAGACGTTCCACTACCGAAATGTACTTCTGCTAGGCAGGATGAAGAAGTTTCTTGTGAAGGTGGAATTATTGCGTTAAATGGAGTAACTGGGGAGCTTCTATGGCAGAGATGGTCAGTGGGAAATGTCTTTTCTTTGTTATGTTCCGTTGATATAGACAAAGATAATTATCCTGATTGTATTGCAGCAGGCGGAAAAGGGGTTTGTTGAAAATATTTATTTATGATTTTTTTTTTGTCCACTTCAAATATGCCAAATTGATTTTTAGATGATTATCGCTGTCAACGGGAGAAATGGAAATGTGATCTGGAACTTTAGAGAATTGGATGTTGAAACGAATTCCCTGATTGTGAATGATTTGTACACAATTAATGCTGTCAGAGATTTAAATGGTGACGATGTTCCTGATATTTTAGCTGTTCATGTTGAAGAGAGAAAGACTTCCAGAGCTGGACATATAAAACTGATTTCTGGAAAATCAGGAAAAGTTATTCGAAGTATTCCAACACCATTCCGAGAAGAAGTTTTCGTTCCATTACAAATTGTTACAAAACAAGATGGCACAGAGGTTTTGTTGATCATTACTGGTGGACAAAACACTCCTGGAGGCATTTATTCCATTAGACTTCTCTCTCTGATGCAATATACCAGTGAAAAGCAATTTACTTCTCTGTTTCAGCCAGGCACTTCTGGATTTATGGTACCTGCTGTACTATCAGATATTACAGGCGATCAAATTGAGGATATTATTGTGTCTTCATTCAATTCTACGGTGTTTGCATTTGATGGACGAAATTATACTATGCTATGGAATTATTCGTTTTCCGCTTCAGAGAGTGTTAGTTCTATTGTCCCGGGACATTTTAATCATGACAATGTGACAGATTTTATGATTAAATACAATACGGGACCAGGATTTCCAGTTTATTATTACTCACAAACCACAATTTTGAACGGCATAAATGGGCAACCACTTCTCGATTCCATGATGACAGATTCAGGTGGGCCAAGTAGCCTGCTGGGCGGCATTTCAATATCCCAAACTTTTGGAGGTGATTTCTTTTTACACTGGCAATCTCAGTGCAGAGGAAAATTAGATGCAAAGGACGCCTATGAATTTACTCCAGGTATGCTTGTAGATAAAAAGTTTCTATTACTTTTATTTAATTACTAGGATCTAAAAAAATATGGGGTTTATTCTGTGCCACTTCACAGTTTTGCTTATTATCGCTTTGGTATCAATTCACTGTTGATTCAGAACTACTTCCAAAGGTTATAACAGATATAATATTTATACATTACGGCTTCTTTTACTGTTAATTTCTATCACAAAACCGTTTATTTTAGAACCCTCTATTATACAGGGTGTTTCCGTTACGGAGGTCCATAGGGCAAGAGATGATAGTACTCATCTAGGCAAACAAAAATTTGTGCAGCATAGTGAATGGCGCCATCTTCACCGTTTCGGAGTTTCAGTGTTATTAAGAAAATATGCTAGTTTTTCACAAAACACCCTCTATCGGGAGCTGGACGCATAACAAAAACTCTTTAACAAAGAGAAACTTAATCAAACGACGTTTCTCAAAGAAGCGAAAAGCAAAAGAACAATTTCACAAAATAATCATATTATATAAAAGTGCATTTAGCAAAACTACTCTTTCTCCGAAGGCAATTTCGCAAAAAGTTCTTGTTTTCAAACATTTTGTCTGCATGCACATCCACAAAAGTTGGTGATTGGTTTCAAGAAATTTATGCTTGGGGTAAGAATAGTAGACCACCTTTAATTCCACTCAGTTTCTGGAGTTGTTTTGAAGCAGACGAACCCAAAATTATACTCAATCATGGCACCATAGAATAAATGAAATAATTGACGCTGATCATGTAGGTACATAGGTGTATATTACTGGATTACTGGAAGAACTTCGGAAAGAAGTTTTGTTGGTTGGAACTGAAATTGAAAAGTTTCAGAATGGGGGGACCACCAACTGTAAAACGAAAAACATTTTTACCGAAAGACATTAGAATAAAAAGCATATTATAAAAAAAAAAAAAAATTAGTATGAAGCCCTTGATTTCTTGAAGTTCCAAGGTACTATACTAGCAAAAACATTAAATGCTCCATTACGAAATGTCCCTTTGCCAAACAGCACGTTGCTATTTCTGTGAAACATAGGGTTTTCTTAAAGAACCATTAGCAAAATTGCATTTTTTGCAAAACGATTTTTTGTGAAACGTCTTTTTTGCGAAATGACCTTCGAAAAAAGTTCATTTTGCCATATGTTTTTCGGGCAAACGAGTAGTACCCCCTGTATCAGTACAGTCACCGTTAAGAGCTCATTGTAAGAAGAACCGCATGGCCTTTCTAACAACTGACCAACCAGCACCGTACTCCTCTCATCACCAGAGTTATGGCTATATGCCATGTAATTTTTAAAATGCATGGTGTTTTGAGAAAACTACCATATTTTCTTAATAGCCTTGTAATTCCGAAACGGTTCAAATTCGGCCACCTGCTATACAGTTTTTTGTTTGTCACGGTGAGTACCATCACCTCCCATTCAATGCACCTCCATGACGGAAACATCTTGTATTATGTAGAGGTAGAAGTTTATATCTATTCCTTATTATTACAATATCTATCTTTAGGATTATTATAATTCGTCAGATAGATTTACACCCGATGGTTTGTATGCCAATGCAATGAAAAAAATCTTTGAGTTTTTTTGTCGAAGCACTTTTCAGAGTGAACATCAAAAGAATGACTGCATTTGAATTAGTATCCTGTTTCTTCAATCATTCGTCCACTACTGCAAAGGTGCTTATTATCGAGAAGGTGAAATTGACGACTTCAATCTTCCAAGCCTTTAAAGCTCCTGTTCGGGATAAAATTGTTACGGCCCTCTTCAGTTTACTTATTAATAATAGTTATTTCAAATTGCTTAGTTTATATGCATGCTGATCCGCTGATAAAAATAACTTCTTTTTGGGCCACCATATATGTCTTATGGAGGATTTTATCTGTAGATTTAACGTGGGCGATAAAATTTGTCATTTGTCTATCAACAACAGTTTCTCTCCAAAAAGCCATAAACCTCCCTAAAACTCTTCCGTTTTTGCTTGAATAGGTCATCATCATATAAGTGTCGCTGTAAAATGTTATATTTCCGAAAGAGGAATGCCCATTTTAGGCCCAACACCTCCAGACATTAGAGATGTTGATTATGATATTTTAACATATTTTATTAACAATGTTTATTTCAATTAGCGGGTGAAGCCACGGGGGGGGGGGGGAGTCAAAGTTTTAGTACATTTGGAAAATCTAGTACAAAATCGAATTCCCTAGGTCCTGAGAAGAAGTTTGAGTACCCACACTCCTATATTCTGAGGTTTAAATAGCTATTTATAGCCATCCCCATATTCACTTTTTATGATTTCCGTCTTTCTTATTCGAACTGAGGTACTACATTTTTCGCACCTTAGATCGCCTCTAACTTCGTACGGTTATGACCGATCGGAAAACGGGTGCCATTGTTCGCCTCAGCTCATTATCAGCTACAATTCGTAGAAGACAACTTTTCTCTGCATGCCTTTAGAGTGATGAGTAGGAACCCCTGGCGAGGAGGGGTGTGGTTCCAATACCGGATGTTGTATAACAAATTCAAGGTCTCGCCGAGTACTATCGTGTGGTGTACTTTTTTCCCGATACAGAAAACTTTCTCGGGACGATTTGACGCAAAGAAACCAATTTTCATGCACGTGGGTCACATATACCCCAGTTACTACATTTCGCATATATTTTTGCAGTTCCTTCTTCTATGGCCATAAGTGCTCTGTTGTGAACATTTTTCTTATAGAAGTCATTTTCCACGATGGACCAATTCCGCACAATCGCGAGAAGTAGAAAAGTCAACTTTTTCACCCAAGATCCGATGGCCAAAGCTTTCCCCACTTAATTGAAATAAACATTGTTCATAAAATATTTTCAGAGTATCATAATGCATAGTTAAAGACATCTCTCATGACTGGAGGTGTCGGGTCTAAATTTGCATGCAAAGTGGGCACTCCTCTTTCCGGAATGACCACTGCTGCGACTGCATCAAAATGATCCTAGATAAGATATATGGTGGATATCATCTGAGATTATATTGTGTCATCTTAACCATTGACATATGCATTATTTGGTAAAGTGTCTCTAACTATCACATATTTCATTCATGTGTTAGTGTTGCATAAAATTTCGCATTGACAACATGGATATGGTATTAATTTGTTCTAATTATTTAAAATAAAAGATATTCGCACTCTCTAGTAATATTCAATGTACGAAATCCTCTATATATCCTTCATATGACTAGTCACTATTTTTTTCCACTATTTAACTGGACTCTGCTCACACATTCCATCTCTAATGTAGCATGTAGGATTTTCATCTGAATTTTCTATTTAACTTCCTCCCTTCCGGTGCAAAGCAAATTGTTAGCCCGTATCAATTCGCATTGCCAGAATATTTTCTCAGTTATATTACATAATTTTCATTACCATATGGAACGTATGAAGAGAGAGAAGACATCTGCTTTTTATCGCCTTTAATTTTCTATCATGCTGACTGAACATTATGCTTTACTTCTTTTTGCATCATCCTATGATTTACTTGCATTTGCCGGTGCATAACAAATAATATCAATCACTATTAATTTCTTCTCTAGTTTTTAATTTATTCTTTCGGCTAACAATATTTCTCTTACTCACCTATTTTACAGAAAGTGATATAAATCAGCAAGCCAGAGCAGATACATGTCTTCTTCGATATAACACAACAACAGTTCTGAAGCTGTATGCGATAGCGAGACATGTAGAGCCACCAGGAGCAGTAATATTTAGTTCAGGTAAGTTTTTTCTTAATAATGACATTGACAGAATAAACAAAATATTTGCAAATATCTTTCTAGACGATCTTGGAGTTCGCCTTAACCGAACAGAGCACCGTAAACTTACACAAAAAAACATCTCTTCATCACTTAAACATCCAAAAATGATCAGAAAATTAGTATCCAAAGACTACATACCTAGTGATAGCCAACCAGTCGGTTCTGTAACACATCATAGTGGAAATAAAATGCATGAGGATAACGATCCTAATCGTAGACCGATGAAAATTCTTCGATTTCCAGATCAAGAGAGTGATCGTGCCATCTATGATCAGGTTAAATCGTATCCTTATATGCCGATAATGAATAATCAGCCAGGAAAAGAGTTTGTAAGTTTACAAAAAAACCAAAAAAATTATGATTTCATATAAAAGATATATATTTCGTCAATTTAGAAGGACTACGATGCAGATCAAAGGAATCAGGATGACTACGATATACTCTACAATGATGACGGGCAGAATAGTCGACCGATTCATTTGAGAAGCAAGTATCCAATAAATCGTGGTGTTCGCAGTGATGTATTAGTCGACTATGAAAGCAATCAGATAAATGAGACCACTACTGAAGCTCCAATAGATCAGAGCAAAGATCAAAAAAACACCAATGAACAACCTCTAAACCTCTGGGATCTCGAAATGGAGAAGGAAGAAGAAGAAGCAATTAAGGAAGCGCACAAATTCGAGTACAATGCACGGCACAGAAGGCAAGATGAATCAAAGGACGAAGGAGATCCATTTGTGGCAGCAATTTATTCCACAGGAGTACTTCTGCCATCTTTGGATAAAGCTAATAGTTCAATTGATTTAGTTTTTGTTTTGAATGTGCGAGAATCAGAAACATATCCTCCGCTATTTCTTCCACAGGATTTAAATTGTGTGAACGATAAGTTGAGCGCCTATAGAAGTATGTTCCTTTACATTTTTATTTTTTGTATTTGAGTAAAACCCCAGCATATTTATTTCAGGTGACGTCAATGAGGAACTTGTAAATTTAGAGAAAGAATTCATAAAGCAATGCTTACAGACTCGTCTTAACGATTTTGCTCCAACCGTGCCAAAATACGAGTCACAAATTGTGATTACAAGGATATCAATAACTTGCACTTGTGGAAGTTTACAGCAGAGTGAAGTCTGTTCCAAGCTAGACGATTACGATAATCAAAGATGGACTGAGTTTATGGGAAATTCTGGAAGTGGATTGTATAGAAACTAATTGAAGTGATGAGATATAGATGAAATTTTCGATTTTTTAAATTTTTTTTCACAAATTTTTTAATTGTAAGCTAACAAAAATGTGTACAAATACATAAACACCATCGGTAGGTAATACGAAAATTTGAATTTTTTTCTTATGTTTTTAAATTGGTGTCCCTTAAGTATTTCAAATGCGAACATAAGTTTGTAGCTTAGTAAAAAATAAAAACCTTGTCCAGGATTATTAACCAACCAAATAATGGTGGACAATTGTGTCTGAAATGATAAATCAGAGGATTTGTCTTGCCATAGCTGCTGCATACCCAAAAAATAAACTGCGCCGATAAGATGCTTTAAAATATTAATATTTTTGTACACTTCAGCTTTGTGGCGATTAAAAGAAATATTTTTACTGATCCAATATTAAATCAATTCTAACTTCGGGAAATATTTTAAAAGTTCTCTGTGCTAAGCTCTCTTTTTACCACGCATAAATCAGTACAGTGACCAAACCGATTTATCCTATCTGAGGCTAAAAGCAAAAAGGTCAACAGCAAAATTTGCTCATCTTATTTACAGCATGTATGTACCTAATTCGTTTATATTTATCATAAATAAACGAAACAACTATGAACTTATCATTTATCTTAAGACGTTAAAATCTTGCCCTTAATTATAAAAATTTGATTGTTCTTCTGCTTTGCGTCTGAAAAAGGCGCGATCTTATAGTATTCGAATTACGTTTCTAAAAACTAAGAAATAGCAAAAAGACCACAGGACAATAGATATTATTAGAGAAGAATGGAAAAAAATGTCTACTTACAAAGAAATACGAGAAAAGACATATTTCATTTAGAAAAGAAACGTTACCATTTTGTTTTTTGACGCCAATTTTTCAAAACTTTGATAAAGTGTGAACTGGCATTTGGCAGTCCTTCCTTCACCAATTTAAAAATTCGTTAACCATTGTGAATATTTCGGTTTGTCATCAAAACGTCAGCTCAATGCCTGTCACCTCGTTCAAGATATTTTTCATGCCGTCGGGATTATTTACTTGTTGTAACGGTTCAGTTTAATGATTTTACGTGAAATTCTGTAAAAACAATTAAAATACGGAATGGGCATTCTTGATAAGATCTCGGAAATCGAAAAAGAAATTGCTCGGACACAAAAAAACAAGGGTAAAAATTTGATGGTATCATTGTGAGGTTAACTCTATTTAATCGTGAACTTTGTTTTTTTTACTAACTTCCAGCTACTGAATATCATTTAGGTTTACTAAAAGCAAAGTTAGCTAAATATAGATCTCAACTTCTTGAACCACCAAAAAAAGGTGATAAAGGTGATGGTTTTGATGTCTTAAAAAGTGGTGATGCTCGCGTTGCTCTTATCGGATTTCCCTCTGTGGGAAAGTCTACTTTGCTATCAACGCTAACCAAAACCGAATCCGAAGCTGCCAGTTATGAATTTACAACATTAACTTGCATTCCTGGTGTTATTGAGTACAAGGGTGCAAATATACAACTTCTTGATTTGCCTGGAATTATCGAAGGTGCTGCACAGGTAAAGTATTTCATGATTGATTTATTTATGCATTTTTACTAAAATTTTGAGTCTTTTAGGGTAAAGGTCGCGGACGTCAAGTAATTGCAGTAGCACGTACTGCTGATTTAGTTGTAATGATGTTAGACGCTGGAAAACCGAACGTTCATCGAGATTTATTGGAACGGGAATTGGAATCTGTTGGAATTAGGCTTAATAAACGAAAGCCAAACATATATTACAAAGTAAAAAAGGGTGGCGGTCTCAGTTTTAATGCAACATGCACTTTGTCTAGGTGCAATGAAAAAATGGTCCAAACAATCTTGCATTCATTCAAAATATTTAATGCGGAGGTTTTGTTCCGGGAGGATTGTACTGAAGATGAATTCATCGATGTAGTGACTGCGAATCGCGTCTATTTGCCCTGCATCTATGTCTATAACAAAATTGATCAAATTTCAATTGAAGAAGTTGATCGATTGGCTCGACAGCCTCATTCGGTTGTTGTTAGTTGCAACATGAAATTAAATTTGGATTATTTGCTAGAAGTACTTTGGGATTATCTGATGTTAATTCGAGTGTACACAAAAAAACCGGGAGCACCTCCAGATTTTGATGATGGCCTTATATTGAGAAGGGTAAGTACTTGAGATCAATTTATCCTCCTTCTTCTATGATAGTTTGAATGTTGTTCATTTTATGTAATCTGCTTTAGTATTAAGCTAACATACCCTACCCACCCAAAAAATGCTTTTATATTTTTACTGCAGTGTTTGTCGTATATTGGGATAATTTCGCTTTTGTTATTCGTGTGGGCTTGCTCTTGGCTTAGTATAATTGATGATTAGAGGAAGAGTTAATTTTTAAATGTAAGAGGATGAGTACACTTACCTGATTGGAAATTTCACATGTCTGTCTAAAAATTTTTCAAATTTTCAACCACTAAGCTCCTTTATTTCCTGTATTCTTGGCAATTTCATTAAGTTGCTAGATGTCTTGTGGGCTGATAATTCACGCGGAATTTACTTCAGACTTGTGAAATCAAATAACGGCTGAGAATTTTTATGTAAATCCTTTCAATTTTTGTCTTTAATGCCGTCCTTTAACTCTTCGTGGTATATATGCTGGGAAATATGCTAGCCGGCTCTGAACCACTGCAAGAAATTACCATTTTCCCTGTATACATACGTGAAAAATCTTTTATACAAATCATATGAAACAACTGCCTCCTTCTACTATCCAGATGAAGGCTTTCTGAAAAAGTGCCTAAGTATATATGAAAATTACTTAAACTCTATTTACCGGACCTGAACCATGCTGCGGCCTTACAAAAAGACACCTATCAAGAGAAATAATGTCCAAAACATAAAAGGCTCAGATACAGTGAGAGAACTTTCCTGGATTGAAACACGTGAAGTTCATCAATTTCCCATAAATAGACTTAAAAAATTCATCAACTGTGGTAAGTATCAGATCAGGCTATTCATTGGCCTAATAATTGACCATTGCCCACATGCTTAAAAAAATGGAGATAATGACAGATGATAACTGATGATTCTGCAATGAAAAGTTAGACGAAGGACTTGGTTGCCAAAAACTCTAATGTCTGGAAAAGGATAATGTAAGACGTCCGGAAAACTTACCCTAATAATGTAATAACGTTCCTACAAGGGACGAACATGGACTGGACCTAACACGACAGTGGCATAGCACAAAAGATCTGTTAGGTTGCAGTGTTTAGTGCTTAGTGCTCTCCGGCCCAACCCCCTACTTATAATAATAATCATAGGGTATCCCCTGAGCTTTGGCGAGATCATAAAACAAACAAACAAAATTGCTGAAAATCAAAACATTTTTATGGAATACTACGAAGGAGTTGGCTAATTTTACCATCTACGTAAGTTACTGTGTACAAACTGTCAGCTCACTAAGTCGACATACAGTAATCAAAATGTATCATGATTTAATAATTTTGTATGCCATCATTATTTCTATGCGTTGCAAACGTATGGAAAAATTTGGTGTATCTTAGCATGTCATCTAGGGTACACAAACCATAGGGTAGCTCAAAAGTTATACTTGACTATTTCCACCAGAGCTCATATTCGTGACATTTTTAAATGGATATAACGCCTCGGTGTGGCAAATATGAGGAAAAATTTATTGATCAGCCTATCACAAAGAATATCCCCGTAAGATCCCGGAAGGCACCTTGATCTGAAACACCCTGTACCTCTATATCTTTTTTAATTTCTTTTGTTAAGATTAGATTTTTATGTCTTCGTATGCTAATAATTGAAAGAATGAATGAATACTCATCAATTAGTGATGTGTGTCTTGTGTGCCATAAAAGTAAATTGTTTGAAACAAATTATTAAAAACTAGGTTGTCTTCATCATGACTTACTTTGCATTATTAGCATGATCATTAAAAGAATGGATTTTTGAAAAATTTGTGTTGGAGCTTACGAAAATATAAAACTTTTTTACTCACCCATAAAACTTCTTTCCAGGGTGTTACTGTGGAGCATGTTTGTCACTCGATTCATAGGAGTCTTGCGTCTCAATTTAAATACGCCTTGGTTTGGGGTACTTCAACGAAATATTCGCCGCAACGTGTTGGAATTAATCATATTATGTCCGACGAAGATGTTATTCAAGTCGTTAAAAAGTAAATTGAAATCACTACGAAATACTATTCCTCAGGCTTATGCAGTTTAACTGGCGATTATTGGATGTTGTTTTAAAATTAATTCATTTTCTTTGCTTTCCTTTCCGTTTCGGGTTTATTATTTTATATTTTTATGAAATAAATAAATTTTTTTTAAATAGCGGAGAGCTGTTTGAGAGCCTAATAAATTCATTATTTTAATCCTTGTCCTTTTCTCCCATATTAACTTCTAAAAATTTTTCTGTATTTTTGTGAGATTGCAAATTTTATTACTTTTATCAAAGTTGTGGATGATAAGAAATTTAATTCTTCAATTAGGAGCTGTAGGGTATGAATATAGATAGACTTCTTTTGGAGTGTGTACTTAAAAATTGATTTGTTTGTTCGTTTAGATTTAGAAGATAATTTAAAATTTTATAGTTCTCTGAAATCAATCTGCTTTCTCGAATTATTATTATTAGAGTCTTATTTCTCATTTCCTCTACAGGCTTGTGTGCCAATCTCTCTTTTTCCTTTTGTACTACTTGTAATGATTAAGGTTAATATCAGATAATATTTATTTTGGCTAATGTAAAATTAGATGTGTAAATTTAATACAAAATAAATGCTTAGTCTTTGAATGATGAAATGAAATATTATAAGCGAGTTTGTTTAGGAAAATTATAATAAAATGAGGACGATTCTAATTTTCACGCTTTCTTATCAACGAAAATATAAATTCAATAAGATGTTCCAAGTTTTCAAACATACTATTTTTCACCTTCATGTTTCTCCTTTTTTTTCCTTAGATTAAAAAAAAAACACGCGGCACCCAAAACTTAAGTTTTTTAAAAGAAGAAACTAAAAGCCCTCCCTAGTGGCGAGTCTAAAATAATCCAAGTTATGCTTAAGACTGAGGACAGCGTAACACTAGTCAGATTTTTTAGACTTACGTTCCTATTAGCTGCAGCTGTAGTGTAATCATAATGAAATTGAATTATGAATCCAAAGGGACCCATAGATGATAACCACGCATATTAACCAACTCGAGTAGGACAAGTATTTTGTCATGCAGATCTGACGTTTGCAGCCCTGTTTTGATGGTGTGAGCACGAAGTGTAAGGCGCTTATATGGCGTTGTTTGTATATTCGGGATTCGGCTCTGCTATAGTAAGGATTACGAGAATGCTATTCAAAAGTCAGTTGAGCATGCGTTTATGCATGAGCATGAGTTTAAGCTTAGATCCGCGATTGTGCCATGTCACTGGACTACGTTATGTTGAAAAGTCATAATAAGAAAAGGTACTCTTCCAATTACTTATTGAGATGTTGTGTTATCGAAGAAGGTGTAGGGATACTGTAACCTTCTCATACCAACCCGCCATTCTGACTGTTTATTGTAAAATTGTTCGTAGGAAAGTTAGCCGCCATTTGGTATAGCATTCTACAGTTGCCATTGCATGCTGCGCTCTCCACAACTTTTTGTAAAGTTGAGAATATTTTTCCGAGATACTTTCCTAGCATCATGCAGGTTTTAATGGCTCTTCTTCAGTATATTCCTCACCAGATTTTCTTTAAGAGCATGTTTGTGGTTTGAATATTGTCGGAGCCTGATTATGATCTCTTCCATGATGTTCCGGTATTGATTCTGATTAAATCTTTTTCGGTTAGTAGTGTTGCTCTGTACGCTCCTTCCAGCGTGCCTTCTTACGTTAGCTACAACGAAGTGTTCCAATCTTCGAATATGCAGAGGTATGGAAAACTATCAGTTTTCGATTAAATGCTTTTCCACTTTTCATAACTGCCTTTATAGTTTTGTATTAAGACAAAACACGGAGAGATCTCTGTAGAGTTTCATATTCGGGTTAACTGCTTTTGATTTGTTTATACGGGAATTGATATCATCTTCTTTCGCATTGTCAATTTAGGTAAGATGATGCCAAGATAACAGACTTTTTTTTGTTATCCATCTTTATCTTTTGTTATCTTTGTGAGCAGCTTATGTTAATCCACATTTATATGGTTTTTGCTGGCTTTTGTCTTTCGAATTTTGCAGTAGAAATTTTTGAGTCATAGCGTCGAGGCTCTTGTGGCGATGAGCCAGCAAACAGATATCATTAGCTTAATTCAGTTGTGTAAATTGTTCTAATTGTCCTCATTGTGAAGTGTTCGAGTTGAAAGGCTCTTTAACCCACAAACTGAATATAAATAAAAGAAGTTTTGAAAAATTTTGACTATTTAGATCCACAACTATTTTTTTCATTTATCGATTGAAATGAAGGCACTATGTACATATGTGTGTATGTGTCTATGTACAAGTAGCCAAGTAGCCCGCTGATCAAGTAATATAACTGAATAGAATCAAAAATTGAAGGCATTTCATTATAATAAAAATTTCAAAGTAATAAAGCTTTACAACGCAAAACATTTTCGTATCTACATGGATAGAATCAGGACAATACAGTCCCTTTAGCCTCAAAAGGTCAATTGTATTCAGACAATAAAAGCGAAATTTAGTTGCAATTTTGATGACCAAATTGAAATGTGTCCCGGATAACTGATGACTGCATCTAATTCATTGCATATGCGGTGCGGAGTGATTTAAGTGCTGCTCCAGTCCAGAGCGTTACCAACTATGGGTAAATTTGAATGGCTTCATATCCGCAATGGAACCCATTCATCAGCAATCAAGTTCATCTGTCGTCACTCCACAGATGGGGCCGACTGAATGCAAATTTTGGGGTAAATTTTATCAGAATCTGAATTTGTAATCATACACACTAGAGGTAAGTTGCGGGAGGCCACATTATGTTAGTAACTTGAATAGTAAAAGGTTGTCATCCAGGTATGTATGTTTGTAGGTATTCAATCAATACAGGCTAACCCTTCCTGTTCTGTATGTATAAGATCATTTCAGAATTGTGAAGATATGTTCGAGTGCTCTAGAGAAATTTCAAGAAATATATACGAGTATTCGTCACTGGCTTAATATATTTCTAGCACACTTGAATGTCTCCCTGTTGGGTAACTTAACAGAGCCAAATGGTAATAAATAGCTCCTCGTAGCTGTCGCAAATAACTTACAACCTCCCGTTTTGCCATTTTCCGAACAAAATTGTGCAAAGTAATTTCGTAGTTGTTGGCCTGATGGTATTGCCTTGCCTTGCTCTCTTGCTTGTATAGAATATTTTGTGCCGCCCCCTGTTTCTCCACCATTTTAATTACCGACAACGACTAACAATTAGTGTGCTAATGGGGCTCAATTAAATGCAAATCACTTTTGATAACAGCAGAGGAACCGAAAAGGTGAGGCACCTTATGTCCAGCTACAAATGATAGCGTTCACTCCATTTTTGAAGCTTTTTTTTCCTTCACAATTTCCTTTGGTATTCTAAGCTCTAGCTACTAACTATAATTAACCGTCAGCTGCTTGTCGATTATTTTCTTCTTACTTCGAAATTTTAATTTCAAACTGTTTGTGTAGCACTACCGAGGGTGGTGGTTGTGTCATGCAATAAATTTCATGAGGTTTTGATGTGGCATGGTAGGTAATGTAATTAGGAAGATGTAAAGATTGGCGGATAGCGTGATAGATAGGAGAAGTTAATGGAATTTGTAAGGAAATTGTAAGTGTTTTTAATATCTAATTACATACCTCTACATTCCATACGATTTCAGGCTATAAGGCATCGATCACTTCAGCTCGACCAGGTGCGGTTATTGGCGAATCCAAGACTTTCCTGTTGAATTGTTGATGGACATTGATCCAGAGTTTTTATTTGATTAGGACGTTCGACGAAGTGTCTTTCTTTTACAAGTAAAGAGGAAGGCTTCTAAGCTCATTCTATCGGAGTGACTGGGTTATTATTGTGGTAACTCTTGA
Source organism: Dioctria linearis (assembly GCA_963930735.1). Lineage (NCBI taxonomy): Eukaryota > Metazoa > Arthropoda > Insecta > Diptera > Asilidae > Dioctria > Dioctria linearis. The sequence goes on from OZ005741.1 coordinate 26,743,277, forward strand.
TAGTAGTTCCCTTTACGACAAGTATCGTAGCGGTGATAGGAATTTAAATCCTTCAGGGATAAGATATTGCAGATTATCAATAACGTGGTTGGTTTAGGTTAGCATTTTCTTCAATTATTTAATGGTTTTACTGAAAATGTATTCTTGAATGGGGTTATGTTGGCAGCTTCGTATACCACGTTATATGGCGTAGAATTTACTTTGCCATATTCCCTTCTACAGAGCCCCGTAAAGAATCGGAAGACTTTTTTCTTTGTAGTTTCTGTGGACGTTTTAGGTATGTGGGGTTTATTATGTAGCAGATAGGGAAGCAGTATATGATTACAGGTCTAATGAGTTGCATGTAGAGCTGTAACTTGGTGTTTATTGATAGACCGTTTCGAAAATGGATGATTGGACTGAGAAGACTGTAGGCGTAATTTTTAGAGGGGTTCCAAATGCAGATGAGTTTCGTTTTTTGAGTGTTTATTTTAATTCTCCATTTACTGTTAGTAGGAATCAAGTTTGTTCCGGCGAAGGGTTTCCTACGAAGAGAAGATTTGTGGATTTTTCATCTACAGAATTGGTTTGGAAAGTGATTTGTGATTTGTGCTGTGAGTTAGGTGAGTTAGGAATCTGAATTGGATTAAGGCCCGCAAGTTCTTAGTACTTATTGGTGGATGTTCCTTTCAAGGAAAGCTTTTCTCATTTTCTGGATTAGTAATTAGTGATCTGAATTATTTTACACTTTTAAAGTTGTCTTCTTTGTGATGGGAATTATTTTGAAGGTTTTTCAATTTTCAGAAAAGCGTTGTTTATGTAATTATTACAAATTATAGTAGCAGTTGTTTTTTTATATAATTGCATTGACAATTTTATCGGTACCAGTCGAATTTTTATTAGTTGTAGCTCCTGATGACAGTGAAAATGTAGCCCAGGCTTGTTGGGTTCATTGCTAGATTACCTGAGCTAAAACAAGTTAACGAAATGTGTTAACTGGCATTTGAAAAGGCCAATATGTCTCTTTATATCATCTTGCGAAAGTCTATATGCTACTTTGACTGCAATTATCTGTGAAAGTGCCTTAAAAATATGTATGGAAAAAGTTCTGCATTTTTTCTCTTGTGGGAAGAGCTAGGATTTCATGGTTTATGGTGATGATTTTGTTGGGTAATGTTGGTTTTCTATTGGCAAACTTATTTATATATTTTTTGAGAAGATTTTAAGGCCAGGCTTGATTTTTTCGACTCATTTTCTAGATTATTCATCACAGAAAAAGTTTAATTCCAGAAGATCAAAGATCAACATCTCGTCCCAGCACATCCTTTATCTCAGTATTTCGAGAATTTTGAGGATGGAACACAACGGCAAAAATTTGAAACAATCAAGCAAGAAATCTTCTACCTGTAGTATTTTCTTTTGTCTATCACAGTTTCTTAGCTTCATATCGTTCAGAGTTTCATAAATGGTAAGATTCCTGGGAGCTTAAATTTATAAAAAATCAACTTTTTCACTAAAAAAGCATGGATCAATTTGATTCACGGTGGTCGGATGGGTTAACGAAGGAGGTTTACCAAGAAATGTGTCCCGGCGTTTGGAATACATACATTTAATTTATTTGGAACTCGAATTCATCAGATTTAAATTTGCTAGATTATTCGGTGTGGTCAGTTATTGGTCAGACAATTAACAGTCATTTTGTTCCTATACAGAGCAGTTAAAACGTTCTGACTTTCCAAAATGACTCGAGGAATGTATGGGAGCCATTTCAAAAATTTATTCCAATATTTTCTTTTGTATGATTAAACCTACTGAAAGCGTTTTCTTTAATTGGAAAATAAAAATATTCCATTAAAATTGTTGCTTTTAAATATAAATAAAATAATTTAAAAAAGGAGTTGTCAAACAAAACTGAGGCCAATCCGCATGAAAAAGTAGAAAATAAACTTTTCTTCACACACAGAGGTGGACTCAGATTTTTTGATTGGGACATTTCTCTTGAATATTCTTTCTCTGCATGAATCAAATCACTTATTACCTCTGATTGATCATACTGAAATACATCGGTGATTGTCAGCGAATAAAATCTGAGTCCACCTCTGTGTGTGAAGAAAAGTTTATTTTGTACTTTTTCATGCGGATTGGCCTCAGTTTTGTTTGAAAACTCGTTTTTTACTTATTTTATTTTCTGCCTTTTTCACGTTAACTAAATTGTTATTACGTGCTGCATCGAGATATTTTAAAACAATTTTTGAGTCATGTTTGGTGCCGATCCGAGACCAAAAATTTTTCGAGTATCAAATCGTTGAAGTACTGCAACCGTTTTCTGAAATTCAAATTATGTTTTAAACAGCGCTTTTTAGCTGTATTCCAACTTGATCCCATATAACATGAATTTTCCCGATTTTCCATGTTTTCCACAGACTTTTCCTATTACTATGAAATTTTTTAAAAAATTTACATGCATTTTCCTCGAGTTTTCATGCAAGTTTTCATGATTGTTGAAGAGAAAGTATTGATGCCAGTAGGACGGAAAAAAAATGATTCCGCATAGCTCATAAAACTTTTTTGTCGGAAAATTCCGAAAATTTTCGGAAAATTATCCAGAAAAATTGGAAAATTCTGCATTTTTCCTGAAACAGATTTATCACTATCGATGAAAATTTGTCCGATGATTTTCCCGCTTTTCCGGGTTTTCCGCGGAGTTTTCCACAAAAGAAACTTTATGCAACTCATTTCGCTCTACAACTTTGTCTTAGGTTGCAAAAGCTCAAACGCTTCCTTGGTCTGAAAAACTCCGGAAAAGCGTTTTACATGAATTTTCCTCGATTTTTTCTGCAAGTTTTCACCGTTGTCGGAGAGAAAATATTGATGCCAGTTGATAGCGAAATTTTTACCGGAAAATTTTGCGGAAAAGTCGGAAAATTTCGGAATTTTTTTTCGGAAAAATCGGAAAACTCTGCATTTTTCCTAAAACGGATTTATCACTAATCAAATTTGTACCAAATTTTCAAATGCTTTTTCCCGATTTTCCGGGTTTTCCATGGAAATTTTAGGTTCAAATTTTGATAGATTTAATTGTCACATGAACCTGTGTGCCAAATTTCAGCTCGTTGTGATGACGTAAAGTGGGTCTACGAGAGTGTCGAAAATAGTAAAAAAGAAATATATAAATAGACACACAAAACGAGTTAAGGAATGGCCTCAAACAAGAAAAATTTCTGGGATTTTGTGCCGCACCCTGTGTGGTCAACATTTTGTTTTAACGATACAATCTGCCTTATCTCTCGAAATTCTATATAGTACTGTATACATACCTACATTACATAATATGTATTATGCCGAATACAAGAATTTCTTATCTTAATGCAATACAAATTTTCCATTTTATTGTGCAAACTAAACGCCTCCTTTAACCATAGAACTTTCTAACCTCATTGAACGGTTTAATTTTAAATTCCAACAAGTAGGTAGGATACCTACCTACCTCTCCGTGTATACCACATGCAGGATCCTCTACGGTAATCTTCTAGTTCTAATGTGCTTCTAGCATAAAACTTGCTGTTCAGAGAGAAGAAAATTCATTGGCAAATGTTTACCGTCCACACAAGACTTTCTTTCGAAGGAGGCTGGTAAGAGTCCATAAAATTGAATTTAGCAAGAATTGAGGAAGCAATTTTCAAATATTTATCCACTTTACCCTTACAGTTCGTCCCCAAGAGAGGCAATGATTCGCCATGAGATTTCTCTTTCTCATCCATCATCTAGTCTGGTCTGCTGGAGCAAACAGAAGTACCTACGTAGTTAAAGGAAATGTTTAAAACTAATGCCATTTGCGATAAAATTTTCACAAGTTTCAATCGGTTTCCTGCGTTCTCCCCCACTTACTTCAAATAAAGAATGTCCTCAGATTTAGCTTAAACTTTTCAACATTTTTCATTACGACATTAGGAAATCTCAAATTACACAATTGAAGAAAAGTTAGAGTGAAAATCTTCTAAGCAATTAAAAAATTACAAGAAAATCTGGATTTTAGTTTTATCTGAGATTTCTGTGTTGTTGTTACATAAGTCGTTATGGAACGATGTGTATTTTTTTATGCTTGGGAGAGGCTCCTTTGACCATATGAGGTAGTTAAAAGTTAACCAAACTCCCGCTACACTGTGCTTCCTACTGTATCTACTTTACATAAAATGAAATACAAGATCGCTAGCAGAATATGACTAAAAAAGTTATATGAATTTCTCAACACAGAAAAATAGTTGAGTTGAGTTGTTTCACCCCCACAACAAAAAGCCGAAACAACTCTAAAAGAAGGAGATAAGCAGACGGACATGTGGCTATGCGGAATAAAATAAGCCTCCACATATGACGTCCATAAATAACCGTTGATAAATGAAAGGATAAATGGAAATGTCAGAATTGTTGTCATCCAAGGATATGCTATGGATTTTATCCTCAGAGATACGGTTTCTTTTACATAAAACAATTCCCGACTTTCGGCTCTGACTGAAACCGGACTCCATTTTGGTTGTTGCTGTTTCTGTTGCTGGCCCTTTTGAGTTTTAATGTGCTTACTACCTTGAGTATATGTTTCAGCAGATGTTGATCTCACCTCTAGAAATTGAATTCTTGCTTCTATACCGTATAAGTTGTGTAGTTACATCTGTATATATGATGTACATACATACATTCATACATATAACATATATTTGTCAGACTTCTTGTGTCAGAATCGTTGAATAATTCCATAATAGAATTTTGATGTGGCAGAACAAGCATCTGTGCTGTGCCGGAATGTACTGATTTAGAAGCTTTCTGTCTTGGGTGAGAAATTATTTTCAAGCGGATGAACTGGATGGATGCAATGAAAGTGATTTTCCCAGGATACTACAAATAGGGAATTTCCGGGATTTTACCGTAATCCTTAGAGAGGAGTATGGGACAGAATAATTGGTGTAAAAATAAGATTCTTATGTCGATGTGTAAACTATCAGTTTAGGTGTAAATTGAACAGAAGCTAAATTATTCATTTGACTAAAACATTAGATAGGGGATAAAAGAACAATCACTGATCTGATATATTTCCATTAATGGATATGGAAATATTTCAGTGCAGGAACTGTTCTGTTTCCATTGATTATGGAGTAATAAAATAAGTAAAAAACGAGTTTTCAAACAAAACTGAGGCCAATCCGCATGAAAAAGTAGAAAATAAACTTTTCTTCACACACAGAGGTGGACTCAGATTTTTTGATTGGGACATTTCTCTTGAATATTCTTTCTCTGCATGAATCAAATCACTTATTACCTCTGATTGATCATACTGAAATATATCGGTGATTGTCAGCGAATAAAAACTGAGTCCACCTCTGTGAGTGAAGAAAAGTTTATTTTCTACATTTTCATGCGGCTTGGCATCAGTTTTGTTTGAAAACTCGTTTTTTACTTATTTTAATTTCTGCCTTTTTCCTGAAACAGATTTATCACTAATCATATCGATGAAAATTTTTCCGATGATTTTCCCGCTTTTCCGGGTTTTCCATGGAGTTTTCCACAGAAGCAACTTTATGCAACTCATTTCGCTCTATAACTTTGTCTTAGGTTGCAAAACGCTCAAACGCTTCCTTGGTCTGAAAAACTCCGGAAAAGCGTTTTACATGAATTTTCCTCGATTTTTCCTGCAAGTTTTCATTGTCGGAGAGAAAATAATGATGCCAGTTGATAAGGAACTTGATCCTGCATAATTTAGAAAACCTTTTTACTGGAAAATTTTCCGGAAAAGTTGGAAAATTCCGGAATTTTTTTTCGGAAAAATCGGAAAACTCTGCATTTTTCCTGAAACGGATTTATCACTAAATTTGTACCAAATTTTCAAATGATTTTTCCCGATTTTCCGGGTTTTCCATGGAAATTTCCGGTTCAAATTTTGATAGATTCAATTGTCACGCGACATGAATCTGTGTGCCAAATTTCAGCTCACTGTGATGCCGAAAAGTGGGTCTACGAGAGTGTTGGAAATGATAAAAAAAAGATATATATAAATAAATATACAGACAGACAAATTCGTGTACGAGTTAAAGGGACGGGCTGCCGCTGGCCTCAAAAAGTTATCTTCAGATTCCGGTGTACGAGTTTTCTGTGTTTACCGCATGGCGTGAGTATCGTATATAAAATCGACGATGCCTTGACTTGATGACGTAACCAAATGGTAAGCCAGAAATGCCTAGCTCCAATATAAAATCAACGATGTCTCGAGTCTCGATCTCAAGCTGCTGTAAGGAAGCCCTCAATTTCTCCTTAGAAATTTACTGGAATTTTTTTCTTTAGAATTTTTATGCACATTTTGGAGGCCGACTGACAACGGGTGTTTGGGCCGCTAACAATTTTTATAAGCGTAGTAATTTGTTTTTTAGAAATTTACAGAAAATGTTTCGGCAAAATTTTTATTCACTCTTGCTGGCCGACAGAGGCTATTTTCTGATACAATACTTTCATTCTGAGTCGGCCTCCAATAACGCATAAAAATTCGAAAGAAAAAAATTGCAGCAAATTTCTATATCGAAGAAAAAATTAGGGCTTCGTTAACTGGCAAACCCATTTTTATTATTTTTTTATCTGATTAATTTTACTAAATATACAGAAAAAATATATTTTACACTGTGCCAAAGCAAACAAATTAAATTTATGTGAACTGAACCAATACAAAAATGACAAATATGGCTTTTCGGGCAGGTAAGTATACATAATTTAGACAATGTAATAAGAGAACTTGTAAGGAAGAATCAGGATTCTGGGTGCTGATTCTGAGCTTTTGTCGTAAAGGTCAAAATATAGCATACGACAAAATAAATAAACTTTTTTTGTTTTTTTTAATGTAGAATGAACTGGAAAAAAACATTTTTTCGAATTTCAGTAATCATTTGTAATGTTCTAGGTATCTACAGCGTCCTGAAAACATCAACAACGAGAGCGTGCAACATCTACGACAATTAGGGCCGGTTTCACAGTTCAAGTTTAAGCCTAAGATGTGTTTTAAACTCAGTTTATCTCTTCCATGCAATTTCACAGTGGTAAGTTAAACCTCGTTTAAAATTAGCTTACACCATCAAGATTGAGCGTGTAAACTCAGTTTATCTTTAAATGTAATGAGGTGACATTTCCATTTGACACTTGCTGAAGTAGTTTGGTTTTTAGAAAACAATTTATGTAATAATCCAATTGTGTGATAATAAAGTGAATTCAGATCAGAGAGATATTAGCGATGAATATATCGATAATATTTTTGTGTTTTTCAACAAATTTCATTAATACGGTTGTTTCTTCATTTGAGAAATTCGTAGTGCGTTTGAAATAGTCTTTACTTATTTTTGTAGGCTTAAATAATTTTTAATTTTTTTTTTTCACTACAATCACCGTTTTTTTTTTCATTACGAGTTGCCGGAAAAAAACTTGCAAATAATTCAAATCAGAAGCAATATTTTGACAAATGTTCGCTCACAGTTCAGAACTGAAATAACCACAATCATATCGCTGGCTAATGATATAGACCTGCAGAACTACTAAAAGTGAACATAAACATTTCAGCAGACATCCTCCTACTACTTAGTCCTTGAAAGAGCATGGAATATCTTGAGGATTGGACGGAAGGTATTATAGTCAAAATTCCAAAGGAGGGGAATCTAGGAAATTGCAAAATCTGGAGAGGAATCTGCTTATTCCATCTGGTTTGAGATTCAATTCAGCGAAAGCAAAAAAAAAAGCGGATTAATACAAGCTCCACCTCCGAAAAGCACGTAAATATCGAGAGAGTGGGAGCATTGCAGAATATCTGTTACATTGGAAGCATAATTACCGAATCTGGTGACTACAGAAGAAGACGTTCATTCCCGTTTAAACAAATCGAGTAGAGTATTTTCCAGTGCGATTTCCGTTAAAGTTAAGTTTCGGCTCTTCAACTCCAATATGAAAACAATACTGCTATATGGTTGCGAGTCATGGAAGGTTACTAAATAACCAAGTAGCACGTCGATTGCAAACCTTCGATAATAGGCGCTTTCACTGAATCATAAAAATTCGTTGGAGAGAATGAGTGTCCAACGAAAAACTTTGTAGGCGCTCAAGTATAAACATAATCGACGAGAAAATAAAAAGATAAAAATGGAATTGGATTGGCTACACGTTTTACGACGTGACAACAATAACATATCAAATCAGGCTCTCGATTTTTACCCGTCGTATACGAAGACCAAGAACCAAATGGAAAAGGAATATTCTCATAGAATCAGAAGGTAATGTAATGAACTAAAAACTGTTGCACAAAACAGCATACGATGGAGAGCAACAATTTCCACCTGAGGCTGATGCTCTTCAGTAAAAACTTTTGTTGCAACCTCGGGAGAAGTTGAATAATCGTACTTTTCTATTTTGACGTTCATTAACATATTATATTAACATATTAGTTTATTTTGTGGCAAAATGAAAACGATAAATCAAAATTAAATGAATAGTCAAAACCGAAGTAGGTACGACAAACTTGTGAATAGTTTGAAGGGATTTCGGAGATATTTAAGATGGTTTTGTAGTTCGGGTAATCTTACGTTCTCTCATTTTTATACCCTAGATGAAATCTATAAGGGTATACTAAGTTTGTCATTCCGTTTGTAACACCTCGAAATGATGGTGGTAAAGTAAAATGGATTGGACACCCATGCATAATATTAAAAGTTATTTTGATTTTTGCATGTCCGTCCGTCCGTCTGTGCGCACGATAACTCGAGAACGTGTATACTTAGAGAGCTGAAATTTTGTACACGGACTTAAAAAAAAAAAGTAAAATTAAGTTCGAAAATGAGACAAATCGGGTAACTCCTTCGTGGGGTTGCCATATAAAAATTTCGTTTTCCGCTATATATTTGGACACTGCCTGAGAATGCGTCGACGTAGAGAGCTGAAATTTCGTACATGATGTTTTTACTACATTAGCAAAAAAAAATGTCAAAAATGGACTAAATCGAGCAACTCCTTCTTGGTGTTGCCATATAAAAATTTAGGTTTTTTACGTATACTTTGAAAACGATTAGTCCCAGTGGCGTAGCGAGCTTAACTCGCGCCCGGGGCGCAATACATTTTTAGCGCCCCCCCCCCATTCGAAAACCATATAATATTATATGTAAAATATGCTCGCAAATAAATAAATAAATAAATAAAGTAAAATAAATAAAGTCATCGGCTCAAGCTAGGCTTTAAATTTGAGACAAAAATTGTAGTTGAGAAAACAAGACTAGATTTTGAAATGTATATGATCATCTAGAATTAGTTCAAAAGATACCTATTATTTATTTTACATATTTATAAAGAAATATTTTAAAAACACGCATTTTTAAAACAATAAAAAAGTAAATATTTATTATCTCTAAGGAGATACATATATTTAATAATAATATGATTATAATACATTAATAAAACTAATTACTATGTATAAATTTTCCTTGCTTTTGATGAAGCAAATTTATCAATAATATCATCAAAGTTGATCATTTCAAATTTTTCTCATTCCACACTTGAAAATGCTAGGTCAATTGGGCGATCTTGTCCCATTGTTGATCGTAGATATGTCAAAATTAATTTTAATTTGCTGAATGAACGTTCGCAGCTAGCAATTGATACTGAGATAGTCAGGAGTATTTGAAGTGCCACTCTCAGGTTTGGAAAAACATCTTCTCCATACGAGATTATAAAAGTAAGAAATTCTAATGGAGTTTTAGGTTCAATTTCTTTTCTACTGCGGAGCAACATTTTGCAGTCACATACTTCGATAAAGAAATCTGTATTATAAAATTAACCCAAAATTTTACAATTTTTTTCAAGGTAGTTATCAACATTATCGTGTACATATTTCTTGTTGGAGACGGAGTTGGTAAACTATCTTTTTTTAGTTAAATTTAAAATTGAACTAAGGTAGGTTGTTAAAATTGGCTTTAAGAGACGTCAAAATCCAATGCTTATTAATGTGATAGTTTTGACAAGCGTAGAAAAGAGTTGCTGGTTTTAGGTTGTCCCCCAGATAAGCCATATTTACGGTAAATTAAGAATTCTTAATTATTATTGCTCTATAAATAGTAATAAAAATTGAATATTGTCTATTTCTTCAATTGTTTTATTGAACACTGTTAACAAATTTTTTCATACCCTATTAACTGAATAATAGAATCGACGAGCAGATGTAATAAGTAATCTTATTTGTTTTATTACTTACCAAGAATGCCTTGAGCTTGAAAGGCAATAACACAGTGAAATATACACTATAATTTATGCTAACATTAAACTTTTAACATATAACATTTAATATTTAATAACATTTCATTTTTATTCTAAGCAGAGCGCGATGACAAGGACGCAAAACTGAAAAATACACGCACAAAATAACTTAAACGTTAATATTTCGGGTATTTCCCTAATTTGTTGCGGACTTCCACAACCTGTCGCAAGTGTCACGTAAAAAAGTATCCGGAAAATAACAACTAAAGGATCGACGATCGTCTATTTTTTTAATACAGATACTTCTCAGACACACAACAAATACGGCGTTTGTGTCCTTTCCTAGAAACGACAAAACGCCGTATTTGTTGTGTGTCTGAGAAGTATCTGTATTAAAAAATAGACGATCCTTTAGTTGTTATTTTCCGGATACTCTTTTCCGTGACTGTACAGCCCTGCCAGTAGAAAAGATGTGCCATTTCTATTATGAATATATTATTACAGTTTGATTTAGACTATTAGTGTTCCTTTTTTTCCTTTTTATTTACGAATTAACATTTATTATATTACACTGGCACTAAATTTAAAATATATTTTCCAGAAATCAATTACAATAAAAATAAAAATAAAAATTATCCAGCAATTTTTGTTTTGCGGACCATTTGGCGCCCCTATGTGAGTAGCGCCCGGGGCATGATGCCACCCCTTGCACCCCCCTCGCTATGCCACTGATTAGTCCAAGATATTTTTATTGTACTAAATACTTCTGCAGAATACGAAATCTTATAAAATTAATTATAATCATTTTTCTGTGCGACAAACCGTTCTAGAAATATATGCGAAAAACCACTTCAAAAATCAAACTTGAGTAGAACGATGACCATACGAAATTTAATACGGGCATTCATCTAGGGTATCATAAGAATTGGTCTTAGACCAAATCTAGCTTTTTTACTTGTTGTGATTAACTTTGTCTCAGTCGCAATACAATAATGCATAGCCAAGTTCTTTTCCCCCATTCATGCAAACTGCAAAAGACGAAAGTATATGACATTACCTGCTTCGGTCTAAAAACACGAAAAATTTCCAATGTTGTTAGCCTGTGTCATATATTCTTATTAGGTTATCTTGCTTTTGATATGGCCTAACCAACAAAAAAGCTCAAATTAAGATTAATTAGATAAAATTTCGATTAAAAATAAATTAATTTTTGCATATTAATTTTGTATCTTGAATCTACCTACATAAATAGATTAGATAGATTTAAATCGAGATTAACTAACCAAAATGAAAGCAATTAATTCAACTTGAAATTATTTCAGAAATAATTTAATAAAGCCGGAAATTTATTGATTTTCCAAATGAAATGTATCTAAAAGCAGCCAATACCAGCATGAAATAGATAGATCGTATTGCAATGGCTCGAATCCAACTCTGTGGAACACTGGGTACAAACTAAACGATTTCATGCATGCATATTGACGATGTGGTCACTAGTCCTAGGATACAAAATATCATTATAAAACCGTATACCAAATATATACAGGGCATCTTATTGGCAACCGCTGAAGTAATTTTCTATTTACAGTTCAGGGGAATTAATTTGTGAATTTTCAGGCAATCGCGGTGTTTTATCCCAATCCCTTAATGGCCCGCCATCTATATATAGTCATAATATGCATGGTTGAGTTCGGACTCCCGTCGAGAATCCGGGAAACGATATTTCGGAATCATAGGAAGTAAATTTATTTGTTTTGTGGGAGTACACAGTATAGGTATTTGGAATAATTGTTAGAAAAATATATACATACATATAGATACGCGAGCACTTCATCATGAAGATTAGAATACTCTCTGTGGGAAAATGAAAACGTAGAGACTCCAATTATATTTGTATTATATAACGAGGATGGTTAAAATTGATAATATTTCGGCTGCCATATGTCAGACTTAATATTAATCTATTGTGGTGTGATAACATTTTAATTTAGGTCAGTTTAGAAACGATGTCTATGCTGTAGGCGCACAAACATAATATGATAATTTTTCCATTTAGATTTACATTTTTCGACGTTATAATGGTGCCCAAGCGTATATTGAATGAAAGGTATAGCGCACACGAATATACGTAAGCAACATTAACGCGAAAGAAAGCTGTTTTATGTCTAAAGAAAGAAAAAAAAAAAACAAGACACAGGAAAACCAATTCTCACAGCATTTCATTTTCTCCCGTAACTTCAATAAAATACTTTTTCAAGGGGCATTCGGATCGGGAAAACAAACTGCTCCCAGAAGATAAATAAACATCCTTAAGTAGCATCAGATGCTTTAGATAGAAGGAATAAAAAGGTAAAGGCTATGATATATTTGACCTTCCATTAAGATCTGCTTTTTGCAAGTGCCTAGGTGTATAAATCTAGTCGCAGGTGTAATAATTTATCGGTCGAATGGTAACTGTACTATACTATAAGTAGCAATAGCAGTAGCAGTTGTAGATACATAGATATCATTCGCAGCATGCTTTTTACCTTTTGTGAAAGGGTAGGAATTCCCGAAAAGGGTTTAATTTCAAGTTTTAGGAAATTATAAATTGTCTTAAGCTATAGGTTAGGTAACACAGTAAGCAACGATAACAAATTTTGTTTTTGGATTATATTCACTTTGTATAAATAATTTCACTTAACAAAACTTTGTGAAACATTTTCATTTTTCATCTGAGTGTTGGTAATGGCGTCAAAACATATTAAACAGGCCGATTTCTAATTGGTGGTCATAAATGAAACAGGTGATAGGTTGAAGTAGTTAGATACAAAAAATTGTATGAAGGAGAAGGAGGAGGGGGTAATATTAACTGGGCTCCAGGCAGAGGGTGATTCATAACTGAAAGTTTTTAGATACCTACCATAACGTTTTTATCTCTGGTGATCTGTAACCTTTAGGCTTGAAATAAGTTTCTTGTAATATGTAGGTAAAATAAGTCTAATAAACTTTTGGTTTTTGTATATTACATTTGTAAAATCATTCATGTCTACTACCTTTTTAATAACCCTTTATAATTTTATCTAGAGGGCGCATATGAAACCCTTTTTATGGTGTATACATTTATGTGCAGCAAATTGAAGCAGTTCAGAGAAAATTCACCAGACTACTTTTAATATATAAAATAGAAGGACGCTATCTGAATTATTTGACTAGCCTCGACAAATTTTGTATTTTCCTCTCTGGAAAAGCTTAGTCTTTTCTTAGCTGAAATATTTTTATTTAAAATAATACATAACCTTATTAATTGGCCTGAATTATTCCACAACATTAGCTTCCTTGTTCTATCTAGAGTCACCCGGTCCCCGTTAATTTTTCATATTACTACTGCCAAGACTAATCTACGGTATAAGTTCCTTTCTTACAGAATAAAAAAAAAAAAAAAATCATAACGACCTATTTAACGAAATTGATATCTTCGGTCTTAGTCTCTGCACCTTTAAAAAAATCATTAGAAATGAGATTCAGACTTCCCTTTCCCACTGCGCTAAATTAAAATTTCCCGCCATTTTGCGCGGAACATAGCATTATTACAATGTTAATTTTAATACACTTTGGAATAGCCCCTACTATCCCCTTTATAAAACTCAAAAATTAGTCTAAAGGTGCGAGTGCACGACGACAATTCGGGATGTGCCTTAAATCAAGTGTTTACGTTAAATTTCAGCCTGAATTACAGCTACAGAGTCCTCTAAACTAGTGTAGCTGGAGAAAGTTGCATTCTCTTGAAATTTTTGTGAACAACAATTTTATTTACCAGTTATTCTCCGAATGAAAAAGGAGATAGTTTTTATCTATCGAATCATAAAATTTAGATATATTTTTTGCATGTTCTAGCCTAGGTGCATTTATTAAAAAAATTTAAATCTTAGTGGGTAACATTTGCGGTTGGAGAGGAAATTTAATTTTAGACTTTTTTTTTAATTTCTCACAAAAATGGTAATAAAAATAAGATAAACTTATATTAGATCCTGGAGGGTTGTGTGTGTGGTGTAGGTTATATTATAATTAAAGAAAGATGACATTAATTTCGCTTAATGTATTGTTTGGTATCGAAGACTAACATTAAAATAACCTTTATGGTAGTAAAGGAGATGCTCATTTGGTGAGACATGGTCATGGGCGATTAACCATTTTAAGTGTAAGGGTGGGAGGTATTTAATATTTGCGAATGAGTTGTAAAGTATGTTTATATCCTGGACTATATGTATTTTCAATAAACTCAATTTTGACAATAAACTTAGTTCGAGTTTGAACAGGAAACAATCTATTCTATCTGTCTTGGCCCTACTGTAAAGATTTTTATTACTTATCTATTTAAAACGGCCGGGTTTTCTTTTAAAATTAATCCAATCCCTTAGAATCAGCATCAGCTCAAATCTCAAATTAAATATCTTGAAAAAATAATAAAAGACTCGATCAAAATTCATGAAACAGAAATCTATATGTGGCCGTTGGGGTGTCCGTTCTCTAAAATATTCTATATTGATACTTATGGAAAAGTGCCAAACATTGACTTTATATATGCTATAGAGCCTAAACTACTATCCATACAGGAAAATAGTCTTCTAGTAAATTACAGCTTGGTTCCTTACCATCCCAAAGGCTACACATTCTATGTGCCTTTTTTTTTATTAAAGCGGCAGGGGAATAGGAGGTACCTATCCCAGGCACGAAGGCCATAGTGGCCCATTGTGCTGTCCTGATAGAAGCACATTCACCAAAACCTTCCTGTCCTCTTAATGAAGCGCATCAGGTCTTGCTGAGGAAGGTTTTTCAGCTCATCCGCAGATCTGATCTTCTGATCAGACCCTAGAGTATACAGTCTGCTCCACGCGAAGGCCGGACACTCACACAAAAATTGTTCGGTTATCTCAGGCTCTCCCTCCAGGCAGGACAGACACTCATGGCTGTCAACAACTCCCATCCTTGTTAGATGAGCGTGAAGTGAGCTGTGGCCGGTGATGATGCCAACCACAGTTCTACATTGCTTTTTTCCGAGCCCATGAGAAAATCGGAGAAATTCCTATTGGGCCCATCAAGAAACAGTTTTGTTCACTTACAAGTACTCAGGTTCTCCCATCTCTGCTGATACTTCCTATGAACATCCGCTTTGATGAGAGATCCGATACGCGAGGTGGTAACACCTACGGCGGGCTCCGGTCCGAGGAACGGCGAATCAGAGCCAGCCCTAGCTAAAAGGTCAGCCCTTTCATTCCCCATGATCCTCATGTGACCAGGAACCCACAGGAGGGACACTTTGTTGTGAATACACAATTTATCCACTGACGACCTGCAATGCCCCAGTAACTTAGACGTTATCCGAGGGCCACTCAGAGCCATCAAGGCTGCCTGACTATCCGAGAGGATAACAATGTCGTTCCTCTTAATTTACATATCTAGGGCTAACTTCGATGCCATTGAGATGGCGAAGACTTCAGCCTGGAAGACAGTGGTGTGTCTTCCAAGTGAGTACTCCATTACAAAATCAGGCTCAGGAAAGTAGACACCCGCCCCATTAGTGAGAGAGCCGTCGGTGAAAAGTTTTAGAGCAAACCGGGGAAGGCTCGATAAGGCACCTCCCTCAGTCCACGATTCCCTTACAGGAAATCTCACAGAGAACGCCCGAAACGAAGATCAGGTACCATCGCATCGCATGCCATACCGGCCAGAGGCTTTTCCAAGTCCAGCCGATACGTCAGAGAGCAATGAGAAGAGCCAGTCCAGCCGTCATCCCAACATCCCCATGAGCGCAATCTGCACACAGCCCTTTTGGCCTCTGCCTTAATGACAAGATCCAGGGGTGGCACATTGAGTAGGACCTCAAGAGCCGCAGTAGCCGTAGATCACATGGAGCCCGTAATTCCCAAGCAGGCAAACCTTTGCAGGTCCGCCAGCTTCCGGATCGTAGTCCCCACAAGTGTCCCGGGCCGCCATACACAGGAGGCATATGTGAGCATGGATCTGACGATCGAGGTGTACATCCAATGCACAACCCTCGGTCTCATGCCCCATATGCAGCCAAAGGTTCACCTGCATTGAGCGAAGACCCTCATAGCCGCATTAACTTTTTCCTCTACGTGCAATCCTCATGTCAGCTTCGAGTCAAGGAAGACTCCAAGGTGCTCCACATGAGGAGAGAGTTGCATAGTGTGTCCAAAAAGCTTTGGAAGAACAAAGTACCCAAGCTTACGTCTTCTGGACGAGAGCACCAAGCTGATGTTTTCTGGGTTCACTATCATATCATGACGGGTGCACCAGTCCTCAACAATAGTGAGGCCTCGTTGACAGGCAGCAGTCATGCTGTGTCTGGAAATGAGCAGAGTGATGTCACCGCATCCTATGTACCTTACTTAAAAAAATAATAAAATAGTTTTGATTATAAAGTAACCTTATCATTTTACCCTCCCTAACTCTCAACTGAGTAATAATTGCATGTGTGCACGTGCAGCCGGAGTCCGAATCTGTAGGCAGCTACATTCGACATCATTAGCGGGCATGCGCGGCATACAATGATTACTCAGCTGAGAGTTGTTGTTTGAGGAATCGTAGTCAAGTGGTTCAAATACTTTTTTTTAAATAATTTTGTTAGAAAAGATATAAAAATTTTATTTCAGCTCGGAAGATAAGAAAGCAAGCTTAAGATTATCAGAGCACCATTTTTCTGTATGAATCGTAGTTTAGAGCGGAGGAGCTATTCAAATCAAACTTTTATCAGTTTTACATAAAAGCACTGCAAATATTTTAGAATGTAAGGACTCCGTTGGAGCTCTAATGTGATAGTGAGGGAGTCTGTTTCATGGCTTGTGAAGTATTCTCGAGGGTTTTGATAGTGCCCAAAATACATATATACTCTTTTATGTATGCGTATTATTACGTTTTACACCTTTATTTTAAAGGCTGAACTACAATAGACGTAAATAACTTTACGAAATTGAACGAAACTGAGGTTTACTTACGAAAAATTGATATTTTTAGCCTAAATATATATCACATTCCTTAAGGGTTATTATCTTGATATTTAATGTTTTCAATTTTAAAGAGTCTTAAAAGTGAAAAAATTAACGAATTGAAGTTGATGTAATTGAAGATTTGTGCTTTCTATTAATTCGCAGTACAATTTTTATTCCATTTTAAGTTTTATATTGCACTTTTAATTATTTAGTAATAATATAATTGTTTGACACATCCCGTTCTTACGGAGTGAACGACTCTTTCACTCCTTTACTGACTGCAATTTGACTTTTAAACTTAACGAAAGTTCCCCTCACACGAGTTACAGTTAATTTGTTTACGCCTGTTAAATTAAATGGCGCGTTCGCTTTACGTAAGTAAATATACTTACGTATACGTTTATTGTAGTTCAGCCTTAACATGTTCACGCCGGCGCCGATATTCATGTCTTTCACTGTGAGACGGCGGGCGGTCGAATTTATGTTTCGCTTCATCTGGCAGAGCGCTACTATCGCACCCGACCATCTCCGATTTGGGAATCTTTCACTGTTTGTAAGGAATACCAAAAATAGCTCAACCATATTTTTTGTTTCCTCTACTACTCCCCCATCGTAAATTTATGATGAAACGTCATTTTCAAAAAAACATATGGTGAACGAAGCAATCGATTTTTCTGTTTCAAATGCCTTTTATAAATCAATATAGCAGCACTGAACGATTTTTTTTATTAATAATAGTATTTTTTCCAAAAAAAATAGTATTATTCACTAGTGAGGATTCGTAGAACTTTTTTATTTATTTTTATTTTGAAGCTAGAAACCTTATCTATCTACATACATGTATATGTGCAAAAAATTGCGATGGTGTTCGGCTTTATTGGAAGAAGTTGGAGTTTGGCCGAGATAAAGGGTGGTGGTTTTTCAGTAGCAAACTAATGTCCGCAGCAACTTAGTTAGAAAGTAATTTAGCGAATCATGCAATCTAATTTTGTTAATTATTCCTAAACGGCTGCGAGTAATGGCTTGTAATTTTTCTTAAACGAAATATGACAGATTATAGATAAATTTAACAGTTAAAAATGGCTTCAATGTTGCAAAATTTAGTAGAAAGATGGCGTTGAAAGTAATGTAATGACCGATGAAACGTAGTATGTTACGGAAGAAATCATTTTAGATTCGGTAATTGGAGACCGATCGAGGTTTAGTGAAAGGTTTTATTTTCAGGACAAATAGGGGTTATCATTAACTACCCCAATTTAGCCCTCTTGGGTAATTTCGGAACTAAAAAAATCATTTCAAAAAATAATTTTTTTTAAAAATCCAAAAATTTTGCCGTTCTTATTTCCACCTTCCTATCTTACTGGGCCCACCCCTTACATTTACACCCCTAGTATTGCGACATATCTTAGCTATATTGTGAAAAAAGAGTTATTGAAATCCATCGAACATTTACATCGACATATCGAATTTGGTATGTATAAAGGTAATTTGAGGTTACCCGAAAAATGCTCAATTTGATCATCTTACAGCACAGAGGAGACTCTATAATTTTTTTTTTTAAATATAAACAATAAAGCTTTTTTGTAGAATAAAATTGCAACTACATTTTGTCTTGTAATCATACATATTTTATTAGTTTTAAATCCGATAAATAGTTTCGGAGATGTTTCGAAATGAAAGGAAACCAGTCCTTTTTAAAGTGGAACATGACCGTTTTTTGAGTGCAAAATGGATTTACTTTAATCACCTAAACAAAAAACGTTCACAACCGACCGCTAAGCATACGAAAGAAAGAACGGGCAAAATATATGCAAAATGAAGGAAAGGGGTGTGTATGACCCAAGTGCCAAAAAAGCATTTTTTAAAAGTAAATCGTCCGTATGAAGTTAACAGGTTTATAACACGAACCCCGTCACTCGATCACATTCACCTCCCTCTTCAGTTTGATACCCCACACCCCCTATTTTGGACAAACCTTATTGGGGTGGCACAACCCTGCATCCCCCAAACAATTAAGCCAAACTTTTTTGTTCCTATCTTTTTCTCGCGAATACCTCAAATCCAACTAAAAAACGGCATTGCTCTACGGATCTCCCACGCAAAGTTATATTTTTAATAAATTTTTAAAATCACCGTATAAGTGCGGTAATTAGACGAAATACTATTATTAACGGTATTACTATATTTTTTTATGAAAAAACATAAAGCATTAAGCTTCATTTGGCAGTTAAATCAGAAAAATCGATTCCTCCGTTCTCGAGATATGATTTTTTGAAAATGGCGTTTCGTCGTAAGATCATGAAAGTTATGGAAGTTATGTTTATAATGTGTTGAAATAAAATTTCCTTTATTCAATTAATATGTGTTAAATTTGTATTATTTAGATATTCAACTGTATGGCAATTCTTCCTAGTTACTAAGCGAACTACATTTTTGGTGTTACGCACCGCCTGATAGCACAACCAAATGCATGCCACCGTGGTTCGCGCCGTCCGATGAGGCAATCTTGTGCGACCCACCGGTGGTACGCGCCGGTCCGATCGTGTTAAGGACACAAAATGGTCGGAAAATGGTTGCACTTTTGAGAAACATGTCGAAATAAAATATCTAAGTTCCGAATTTTAAACTAATGATCAATCTCGACTTTCGATGATTACTTCCATGGATTAATTGCCTTTAAAGCTAAAAAAAAAATTAAGTGGAGAAAAATTTTTTCAATTAACTGCAATTTGTTCTTAAAAAATGGCGGATGTATCCTTTCGTCATGCTATAGTTAAGTTATGCAGACTCCAAATCATTTGAATTTTGTATGCTTGTATGCGCAGTGCTTACAGACAATCTTCGTTACGGGCGGGCTAATAAAGCTGTTTTTTTCATTTGTTTCTTATTTTCCTTGAGTACTGCATGTTGGTTGCCGTCAAGTAATCTCAAAATCGAGACAACAACAAAAATATGTCTTTAAGAGAAGATTCCTTGTCTACAGTCTACTTGTGGAAACTTAATTTTCCATCGTTCATGTGTAGTTTTTGTCCTTGTCGTCATCGAATTTCTGCAGGTAGTTTGAGTAAAAATAAAACTCTTACAAGGAGCTCTATTAGATACTTCCATGTCGTCGTCGTCCTTTTCTCTTTAATTTACATGCACGGTTTCCATCAAAAATTCAACAATTCAACCGAAGACGTTGTTCACTCCGGTGAAGTTGAACCCACTTCCAGGTCTTAAAAAACAAACACTAAACTTTTTGGGTGAAATGCTGTTTCATGTAATACGCATGAACTGGAGCAAATTGAACAACAGAAAATACAGAGAAATCTGAAGATGTACAGTGAAGCGTAGATACTTTAGTGTAGTGAAGCTATCAAATACGTCCCCTTCGACCTGCTACCCCCATCCCCCTTGCCCATGGGAAAACTTGCTTGGAAACTGATGCTGTTCTCAAGTTTTGAGAATTTAATTCTTCTTCATGTCGACGTTACATCTAGCTAGCTAGCTAGAGAGACATGACTACAATATTGAAGAAGCTTAAGGAAGGATAGAGGAAAAAACTTTTGGAATCGTTGTTGCCTTGTGGAAATAAGCTACTTTCAGCGTTTATTATAGGACGAAGCCAGCGGATGAGAGGAGCATATGAGAAAAATTTTCCTCGTTGTTGATATTACATATTTTGTTACCGGTACTGGTGGTGATGCAATATTTAGTTGGCGATTACGTGCAAAATGGGAAAATTTATTGCATATTGTTGGGGTTATGGTGCAGCAGCGGATCAAAAATTAAAGCTCGACCGCAAAGTTTTGAATGCTCTGTTTTTTTTTTTATCTTGTTTGCTAGTTGTGAGGTGCTGCGATTTGATAATTCACTTTTATACGATTTAATAAAGGATTTAGTGATGAATAGTCATGGGAATAATTTCAAATCAAATTATATTTGCTGTTCTTGTCATGTTTCAGAATCGTAAATTTATGTAGGTATGTGACCTTTAGATGGTCGAAGAAAATGAACGGAAAGGGAATAACCTCCACGGAAAAATTCGAGTGCATAACCTCCAATAGTTATACTCATACACGCAGTGAAATAACTGGTCATATGTAGAGTAGACTATAGCATTGCCATTTTCGGTTATTTAGTATGTATCAGGAAAAAGCCTATCCAGCATATCTGTAGTAAATAACCCCTCTATTGGTCCAACTATGAATTCTTTGCCTATAGCGGCGTTTCTGAGCATGATGCCTTATGAGTGGATATTGCCCAAAACACGAAAACCAAAGTTTTAATTTTTTAGTAATTTTATTTTACTGCAATTTTAGTTTCATAACATGAAACAAATGAAAGGACCAATTCTTGTGATACCCTAGCTAGATGAATACCCCACTGCGGGCTTAGACAGGTTTGATTCATTTCCAATAAATCTGATTTTTAAAAGTTTTTTAATTAAATTTTTTTTTCCAAATTTTCCAAATTTTTTCATTACTTCATTTCTTTCATCTGTTCTATTTTTCATTTGTTTTTTCGAGTCACTTAATTTCGCTATTTGGGACCTGTTGGTGAGTCAAAACCAAGACTTGAAACTTGCCACCCAAAATCAAATGAATCAAATGGCGTTGTGTGATGGATTAACAAATAAATTTTTTTTTCACTTTTGCCATTGTGCCGAACAATAAAAAAAAATGCTTCTTGAAAAAGTATGTATGTATTAAGAGTATGGCCCAGGATTTATCGGCAAGACCAAGCCATGCCCCCCCCCCCCAACACTAAACACATAAGGAAGCAGGTATTTGAAATAAGCAGGGCGTTTAACCGCAAAACATCAGCTCATATCTAAGGCTGAAATCATAAGATAACAAATAAAAATAATAAAGATGAAACTCTTTATGATTGTTTTGTGCGGTCACATAAGATTTGGTAGTAATGTAGCTACTGGCTGCAATTTCTAGATGTTGATGCTGCCATCTCTTGAGAAAATCAGACGTAATTTTTTCGGAGTCGCTCAGATTTCGGAGAATGTCACCAGATTCGGGATCCTTTTAATTTTGAGTTTTTTGCACACTCCGAGATCTCTGTTCTGAAAGACTTTTTCATCTGACATTTTGATTTAAGTAAGCAAATAAAATTATCAAAAAATTTAAGGTTTATTTCTTATCTTTTAGGTATAAACAGTCCCACCACATAAATGTCAAAACTGGACGATCACATCTTGCTACTTTGGATAGTGCATTTTCCTTGTGTCATCTGTCCATCTCGAATTAGCGTCTACACAGATGTCGTGACTTCAAGAAAAATTAACTTATTGCATAAGTATACCTTTTTCCTGGTTTGGATGACTGGTTTTTCTGTAGTTACTTCTCCGTCAATGATTGGCACCTTAACTAGTAAAATAATTTTCATATTCAAGGCTCTAGATCGAAAAGCTTATCACGAAATTATAAACAAGATATTTTATCCTCTTTATTGAGTTTCTAACTTTGAAACGACTTTGAGGTTTATTTTGTTACGGAAACGGAAACGACAGCTAGTCCTTCAATCCAGAGCTCCAAATCATTTATCATGATCGTCATCCTCCAGTTGGCGAGGTTTTAAGTCACACTCTATATGGCTATTCCATAGGCAATATCTAATTTTACACGTCTTTTGCTATAAGGTACCTAATTAAGTGCGAAAAAATGCAATTTACTTTTCTTTTGTTCTACGGTGTATCTTGGCAGAGATTGCGAGCTCATGAACTCCTTCCATTTACAAGTTGCACAGGAAATGCAAAAAGTAGATTGATAAATTGGTAGTAAAATATTATATTATATATAAACACAAATAGAAGTTTACATAGCTCACAAGTGTTTCAGAAAAGCAGAAAATATAAAAAAAAAACAAGTAAAAAAGCTAGAATTGGTCTTAGATCAACTCTTATGATTCCCTAGATGAATGCTTGTATGAAATTTCGTATGGTCACCGATCTATTCAAGGTTGACTTTTGAAGTGGTTTTTCGCATAAATGATTATAACCAATTTTATAGGATTTCGTATTCTGAAGAAGATTTTAGTATAATAAAAATGTCTAGGACTGATCGTTTTCACGGTATATTGTAAAAAGCCTAAATTTTTATATGGCAACCCCAAGAACAGGTTGCCCGATTTAGTCCAGTTTTGAAATTTTATTTGCTATTACTATAAAAACACCATGTTCCAAATTTCAGATCTCTATGTCGACGCGTTCTCAGGCAATATCTAAATATATAGTGGAAAACGAAATTTTTGTATGGCAACCCCACGAAGGAGTTTCGCGATTTGTGTCATTTTCATGCTTTTTTTTTTTTTTAATGTCCGTTTACAAAAATTGAGCTCTTTAAGAATACGCGTTCTCGAATTATCGTGCGCACGGATTTATATAGAAAACTTAAATCCAAAAGGCGCGTTTGTCCAGGAAATGACCCCTATCTACCTTATGTATAGTCCACTAGAGTAAAACTACGAAAGTTAAAAGAGTCGAAATGATCTACACTAATTGTCAGCTCAAATACGAACGAAAATTAACCGTAGCAGTAGTTCAATGCTGATATTCTGAGTTTAAAGACAAAAATTAATTTTAAGTTAGAAACAAAAGGAACACAAAAAATAATACACTAATTAAGCTCACGAATATTTTTTTTTTCTTAGCTTTCTTCTTTCCTTCTTATTTTCTGTGGATATGTAAATTAATTTTCCGTGAGAAATTTTTTTTTGTAAGTTAATCTTTTCTTGTTTAGATTGTACAACACTACATCCTGTTCTCGAACTTGTGTTTCTAAATTTGGTAACATATTTTCAGTTCTTGTGACTGTTGCAGTCAGTTCCTCTATGTGTGCCCATAATTGAGCATTTTGTAATATTAAATTTTGTGCAGCATCGTTGCTACTATTGTTACTATAATTACCATTACTGCTATTACTACTTTCATCACTATTATTAAGGTGATTATGGTTTGTTGATTGTGTGCTGGATTGATGCTTGTGCCTGTTTCTTGTTGTAATTTATTATTAATTTGTTCCTTTTGTGGAATACGTTGAACAAATTGTTTTATATACATGGCAACGAAGTTCCAATGAGGATCTCTTTAACTAGTCATTCGGCAAGGTGGAATGCACTTGTTTGATTGGCTTCTTTAACCAATTCCCCCAAATCTTCATTCTTACATTGTGCCTGGATACCAAGCAAATTCTTCAAAAGATGAAACTATTTCACCAGGAGTTTCAGTTTTGCTATACGTGAAATTGCGGGCAAATCTTGGTCAGAGAGGTTACACCTCAATCTCATTATCACTCCTCGTCCAATTTTACGCCAAGAATTTGGGAGGATGGTGAAAATAATTTTTCTAATTGAAGTAAATTAATATTGGGACTAAAAATTATTCTGAAATTATTTACAGGATTTTTTTACTAGCTGATGGCCACGGAAACTTTTTAATTAATCCCTCGATGTTGCCGACTGGACGATTTTCAATGACAGAGAAGATTGTCTTCTTCTTCTCAACCAGCATGTCAGAGCTCGTTCGTCGGGTTTGGGCTGTGTTCAGGTGTTGGTTTAACCACAGCCGGGCATACATGCTGCAGTATTTCTCAGTGTAACATATTGCTATATGCAATACGCTACGACCATAGCATATTAGTGACAAATGCTTGCAACTTCCTGAAATGTCTAAAGTTATTGTCACTGGCGATTTTAACCTACCTAATATAATTTGGACTTATAGTAATGAAGAGATGTGCATAAGTATGTCTGGTTTTATTAATTCTGTGTAATTTAAGACAATTTAACGCGATACCTAATCACAATAATAGAATACTAGATTTAATCTGGTCCAATTTGTCCGAAAATGATATTAGGGTATCGGCTTCTCTGGAAGTACTTTCCCGTATCGATCAACATCATCCACCTAAACTTTTCTTTCACAGGGCCGCTTACACTGTTATCAATGAATATCTGGCTGCAGTTGACTTCTCTTCTAAGTTTTCCACTGATATAAATAAATCATTTAATAATTTTTTTTTTATTCTAGATAAGTGTATTGCGACGTTGGTCCCATCATTTCAACCTAAAAACCAAAAATATCCAAATTGGTCCAATCACGAATTAATCCAAGCTTTAAAAGAAAAAGAAAAGTATCGCCGTAAATATAAACGCTTAAAATACCCCGAAACGTATGCAAGTCTTTCCCTATATCGTCGATTGTCCAAAAGATTAATCAAAGAGTGTTATAAGAAATATTTAGAAGAAGAGCAACGTTAAAGCATTATGGGCTTATACAAAAACGCTGAAATCATCAAACGTCTTTCCTAGTGAAATGTATTATGATAATACACACAACAGTATAGTGATAATTACTTGTCCACATCCACAACAGTTGCCTCAGCACACCTCTCATCTCCTATATCTTCCTTCACTTCTAGTTATTTCTGTGCTTCCAATCATTCCGCAAGATTTACAAACAATACTTTTAGGTTTAGATATACGTAAGAAAGCAGGACCGGACGCTGTACCAAACATCTTCTTGAAGAATTGCTCTGCAGTCCTAACTACCCCAATTGGTCATTAGATCACAAAGTTTATCCATCCATGCTAAAGAAATCTTTCGTTTCTCCTATCTTTAAATGCGGTGATCCTAAATCCTTAACAAATTACAGACCCATATCCATCTAAAATAGTCTAGCTCTTGTGTTTGAAAAAATAATTTACGACACACTTCTTTCCCAAACGATCTGCATTTTCAACTCTCAACAACATGGATTCCTTCCGGGTAAGTCCACTGTCACGAACTTAGCGATATATACTAACAAAATTGCCGTTGCACTTGATGAGGGGAAACAAATTGATTCTATTCAAATGGACTTTTCTAAGGCTTTTGATAAGATCATGCACTCTCGTATATTACTAAAAATGTCTTGCTTAGGTTTTCATGCAAATCTAATAGGATGGTTTGCGTCATATCTCCGTGAACGAC
Organism: Dioctria linearis; assembly: GCA_963930735.1. Classification (NCBI taxonomy): domain Eukaryota; kingdom Metazoa; phylum Arthropoda; class Insecta; order Diptera; family Asilidae; genus Dioctria; species Dioctria linearis. Next base: position 26,769,473 of record OZ005741.1, read on the forward strand.
TCCAGATAGTAATTTTAAATATGGTTATCAGTCCACTCCTTTTGTGCAAACGTCTGGTGTGCCGCAAGGTACCATTCTTGGTTCTTATATATTCTATATTATGGGGGTCCTCTAGTTTCTCGGCTGTTTTTTTACGGGAAAACCATCGAAATAATCAATCTCATTGTATTTGCATAATCTTTATTAATATTTAGATAATCTTTACAAATTGTTTGAAGTCAAAATATATAATAGAATAAAAGTTATAGTGGCCGACAGGAAGACATCAAGTAAAAGAGGTGCTTGACGGTGACCAAGATTGCGGCTGTTCTGCTTATCTGAAATCAAAAAACCAAACGGCATTATAATCTTCATATTTAAGACTAGCAATTGAGCTAGAGTGAAATCTAAATTACAAAAATTGACTTTTTTATACACTTTTGAAAATTACATTCTATTTTTTACTCATTTTTTCTTAAGTTTTTCGCTCGTAGAAAAAAAAAACTATCGAAGCAATCATCATAATCCTAGTTCAATCGATGGCTTATAACATATTAAAGATGCTGTATAAATTTGAACAAGATCGGTGCAGTAGTTTCTGAAATATCGTGGTCACTGTTTAGAAAAATGGTGTTTCGAGAAAAACGCGTTTGAAAGTTCGCGCATGTGATTTATACTAAAACTGCCACAGCAAAACTGAACTAACCGACACTTCACGGCGTCTTAGTCAATATTCGAAAGCGTCTGTCAACGGTCACGGCTCCCCTTTACTCGGGCCTAATTCGCGCTCCGTATACCTGCTCCGTTCCAGGGCCGTAACTTGTGAACCACTTCGAATATCGAAAAATGCTTTGGCACACATTTTCAAATACCATACATTACCATTACTAAATTGCTGATATCTGTCTTAATAGTGTTACTGAATTGAAAGACCTGGGTGTTATATTCGACCAGAAACTATTATTTCAGTCACACATCAACTGGATTATTTCCAAAGCTTTTAGATTACTTGGGTTCTTATTACGAGCTTGTAAGTCTTTTAAATCTTCATCCTCGTTTATTATCCTGTACAATTCCTTAATAAGAAGTCACCTCGAATACGCGTGCACTATCTGGAATCCTTTTTATGGTGTGCATATACAACAGATTGAATCTGTGCAGAGGAAATTTACTAGAATTGGATGGATGTTATCTAAATTATTTTTCTCGACTTGACAAATTTGGTATCTCTATCCTCGAAAAGCGGCGCCTTTTCCTGGATGAAGTCTTCTTCTTTAAGATAATACATAACCATATTCGTTGTCCTGAATTATTAAGCAGCATAGTAATTCTGTTAATCCAACTAGAGTTACCCGTTCAAGTACCAAGAACCAATCTGCATTATAAATCCCTACTTATAGGATTTAGAAAAATCATAATGACCTACTAAACGATGTTGACGTCCTCAATCTTACCCTCTACTCATTTAGAACTGTTATCAGAAATGAAATTGAGACTTCCATCTCTCCGCAATAAGAGTAACCATTATATAATAATAATTTAATACCAAGAATCATTGTTTATTTCCCCTTTTGTTGATTCATCAAATTTCCATAAGCGTTCATTATTTAATTTTAATCTTTTTACCTTTAATTATTCCCTGTTATCTTGAATTTTTGATAGTACCTAATTCATCTAATTTTCAATAGCTGTTAATAGTAACTTTACATTGAATTCCATAATACTTATCTTTATGGCATCTAGCTTTGTTAATTAAAATTTGTTATTATTTTAAATCTTCTTCTGCAACTCTTATGCATATTATGAAGGATAAGGGAAAAAAAATAATTTTTTTTTCTCATTTTACTTTTGTATTTTCTAGTTATTAAGATCCCGGTAGCTTTTAATTGTGACCAGTCTGTAAGCTATCGCTGTAAATTTTTGAATAAATAAATAAATAAAATTCAAACTGTCCTCCATGATTTTGTTTCCTTTAAATTCTTTCTGTTCCTTTTTTTTTGAGGCCATTCCCTTTAACTCGTACACGAATTTGTCTGTCTATTTATTTATATATTTCTTTTTTACTATTTTCGTCACTCTCGTAGACCCACTATTCGTCATCACAGCGAGCAGAAATTCGGCACACAGGTTCATGTTGCGCGACAATTGAATCTATCAAAATTTGAACCGGAAATATCCATGGGAAAACCTGAAAAATCGGGAAAAATAATTTAAAAATTTGGCACAAATTTGATTAGTGATAAATCTGCTTCAGGAAAAATGCAGAGCTTTCCGATTTTCCGAAAAATTTTTCCGGAATTTTCTGACTTTTCCGGAAAATTTTCCGGTAAACAAGTTTTCTAAATTATGCAGGATCAAGTTCCCTATCAACTGGCATCATTACTTTCCCTCCGACAATTGAGGAAAATTCATGTAAAACGCTTTTCTGGAGTTTTTCAGACCAAGGAAGCGTTTGAGCGTTTTGCAATCTAAGACAAAGTTGTAGAGCGAAATGAGTTGCATAAAGTTGCTTTTGTGGAAAACTCCGTGGAATACCCGGAAAAGCGGGAAAAATCATCGAACAAATTTTCATCGATATAATTAGTGATAAATCTGTTTCAGGAAAAATGCAGAATTTTCCAATTTTTCTGGAAAATTTTCGGAATTTCCCGACTTTTCCGGAAAATTTTCCGACAAAAAAGTTTTATAAGCTATGCGGAATCATTTTTTTTCATTCCTACTACTGGCATCAATACTTTCTCTTCAACAATCATGAAAACTTGTATGAAAAATCGAGGAAAATTCATGTAAATTTTTAAAAAAATTTCATAGTAATAGGAAAAGTCTGTGGAAAACATTGAAAATCGGGAAAATTCAGTAGAATCAGTGTCTTTTCAGCGTCATAAAATTGTTTTAAAATATCTCCATGCAGCACGTAATAACAATTTAGTTAACGTGAAAAAGCAGAAAATAAAATTAGCAAAAATAGAGTTTTCAAACAAACTGATGCCAAGCCGCATGAAAAAGGTAGAAATAAACTTTTCTTCAACACAGAGGTGGACTCAGATTTTATTCGCTGACAATCACCGATATATTTCATTATGATCAATCAGAGGTAATAAGTGATTTGATTCATGATAAGAGAAAGAATATTCAAGAGAAATGTCCCAATCAAAAAATCTGAGTCCACCTCTGTGTGTGAAGAAAAGTTTATTTTTCTACTTTTTCATGCGGCTTACTTACTTATTTTATTTGATTCCTGAATCGAATTGTTTTTTTTCTTTTTTTTCTTCTGTTTATGAAGAGTAGAATTAGACTAAACTGACCTCATGAGCATCGTCGGTTTTATAAAATAATGCCTCCATTCATTGCAAAATTCGTTAAATTTGTGAACCTTTTTTCAATTTGAACCATCCAGTTGAAATTTGTAATAACTTTTTTTTTTATTCTTCTTGACAATATTTTTTATGTGCCGTTGCTATCAGACTTTTTTTTGCCCAATTTTGTCCAAAATTCAATAAAATCGTCCGTTTTTTTGACACCTGATCTCCCGTATGTAGTAAAAAAATCTTTGAAATACTATTTTCAGCCTTGGTTGTCCAATTTTTACTTTGGATGGGACTAGTCTGGCCACTGACATACATATAATAAGAATGGATTGAGCCGTCATATCTAATTTTTATAGTCAAAAATTGCACAAATTTTGGGTAAAATCTGCTTGTCTGCTTCAAGCTCAAAATGTAGATTGAATTGTAACCAATTTTCGAAGTAGTACGGTTATATTAAATGGAATGGAATTCAGAGAAAAATATTGCTTATACATATATGTCTATCTCCTTCAAGTTCAAATATGTTTGACATAAAATCTGCAGAGGAAGATATTTTTGAAGACTTTTATGTACGACATCTTTGGAGATATGTACTTTTGACTAAACATCATATAGATATGTCAGCTCCGGAAATTTTATCCTCATGAAATGAAATTCTTGCGTGAGTTGTTAATTAATTTCATTAGTGAGACGTTAAGTGCTCAAATATCCAGAAATCGGGAAGACGAATGGAATCCAGGTAAGTCTATTTTTTTCTAATTAAAATTAGTATAAACTACGACTTATACCAAGATTAATATCTCTTTCGTATTTCACATTTATTAATATTTAATAATAAAAAACAAAAATATCTAACCGCACTCAACGTGTTCTTTTTTCGTCGAATTCTGTCACTTTAGATTAGATTTATAAAGCCGCCAGTATCACTGACCTTCCGTCACTGATTGACGAGCTCAATTTTACTCTTGATAATATAATCCGGTTTGTGCCTAACTAATGGTCTGGGCATAAATCCCACTAAACCCCAGACTATTGGATATTCTGTCCGAGCCAATATTCCTAGGCTTGTTGACACCCTTGCGAATCTGCGTCTCCATAACCAGATCATTCCCCTAACGAGCAGTCATATCAAGAATCTTGGCCTCCTCATGGACCCCCAACTCACTTGACGGCCTACGTTCTCTACACGCGCTCTCACACCACCTGCGACAATCTATTAGGCAGTCCCTTATCTTATCCCAGATCTTATCATGCGCATTTTTTTATGCTGATGCTACTTTTTATCCGTTACAGGCTTCTGAAACAGTCAAACTTAACAGAGCGCTCAAATGCTGCGTGCGGTACATCTTTCGTCTCAAGAGGCATTCTCATGTCTCTCACTTGTTGCAACTTTTCATGTCTGGCTCTCTTACCAAACTCTTTGAGCTCAGAGTTCTATGTTTAATTCATACAGGTAGGTGGATGTGAGTTGGTCTCCTCTCTCCTCTCTCTTAATGCCTCTAGGATGGTCTCACACCGAACGCTTACCCAATTTAGAGCCAATGGTTTATTTGGTCAGGTAATCTCTATATGTAATTCCCTGCCTGAATCTATCAGGAATGTACCCTCCATTAAGCAGTTCAAGGATTAAATGTCTTGTTGGAAATTATCATAAAATATTTGTAAAAAGTTGACGAGAAGAAAAGCGGAAGAGTTGTGGTGAAGGTATGAATGAGTTTCAGACTATTTAGCTTGATTGTTGAAATATCAGTTATATTTAAGCAACTGTAATAAGTAGTAATAAAATAATTATGAATAGAACATAAGTAAGTTTTAGATTTTGCTTAGTTTTTGGAGCTTGTGGCGCTCCTATAAGTGAAAAACTCCATCTGCTTTTTTTTTTGTTATTATTATTATCACCCAACTCTTTCTCCAAAAGTAGTTGATAAATTATTTCTATATGTTCTGGAAACGGTGCATAAGAAAATTAATAAAAGAAATCTAGAAGAAATTTGCAAAGGGTCTCTCTAATTCCTTGCAAAAAACATTTGTTGCCAAATGTGCGTGAGGTCATGGGAATCGATTTTTAAGGAGGAGAAATAAAGTGTTAATTTGTATGTAAATTTATTTCACAGGAACCATATAAAATACTGTAATAAGTGCAATTTTAATTTCTTAACGTAACGAGAAATTGATACTTCCAGTTGAAATCTCTTTTAGAGGAAATTTGCTTGTTGTTTTAACGAAGTACCCAAAAGTTTTTGTTAGTAAGAAATAGTAAAAAATAGTAAAAAAAAAAATGAAATATATATAATTTCCACTCTTAATTCTTGCGATCTTTTTAATATTTATATAGTGAAATTAGTTATTGATAATGGTAAATTTCTAAAATAGAAGTCAAATTTGCAATGCACCATAACGAAATGTAAAAAGTGGTGCAAATTAAAGTAAATTAAAATGTGGAACACAATATTTATTTAAAAAATCAAATTTAATACCATTGGGAAAAATTCCAGTGAAAGTTCGGCATCACTTAATTTGAAAAATGGTATTCTGTACATATATGAATCCATTCTCTTTGCTTAATTAATATGAAAAAAAAAAAAAATTACGATGCATCAGATATATTTGCGTACACTTTGAGTACAACCTATAGTAGATTTATTTTATACATGTATTAGGTGGAGAAGATTAAATGATTTGTCTTTTATTTGAAAAAGTACTTTTGTCAACGCCTTATTTCACTCTAGAAATAATATGAGTATTACATATAGTGAAAGGGAGAGTAAGATGACGATAGTAAGCTTTTATCATTTTTATATCTTCGTGGCTTTGACCTACAATCATAGTTATTTATTTAGAGTAATTGTTAATAGGCTTACTTTCATAAATTAAAAACTTTGCATCGCTTTTTCACTTGTTTGACTTGCTGTCAAATTCGTCATCTTATCCTCGTTTGCGGGTAAGATGACGCAAGACAATAGAAATGAAAAACAAAATCAATTCATATATTTATTTTTATATACAAAAGTCGCATACATAGGTTTTGCATTTCGCTTCTGCCGGCATGAGCTCATTTACGACATATTCAGCAGGAATAGCACGTCTTATTTTTACCAGTGTCATTACAGATCACTCAAAGTTCTGCCGCCATGAAATTATTGCTCTCGTCTTCTTCCATATAATTTCAATACATAAGGTCACAGCAATATTTGTGAACGATTCGGGTTAGATAACGAATTCGTGTGAGAGACATACAGTCCCTGGCCAAAAAATTACAAACACTTTGAAAAAATTACAAACACTTTGAAATTTTTTTAAAGTTTTCCTTCATTTTTTTTGGAAATTTGGACCACTACATAGGGTGAAACTCCCTGGAGACGAGAAATTTCTCTCATTGAATGGTTCCCTGTTCTAAGAAGTGCAGAAATTGCACTCTTTTTTCATTGGGGATATCTGCATTTCGTCCCATTATGAAATATGTACACAAAGATAGATTTTCATTAAACTTGCTTTTTTGTACTGTAATAATGTCTAAAAATAAAGCAATTTGACTACTTACACAACAGCTCAATGTTTAATTCCAAAAAACTTTACAATCAAAACCGAAGTAATACAAATTTTTCAATTAAGCCACTAAAAACACAGTTAATCAACCAGAAGCACTTGAACAATTGGCACCTCTAACAGAAACAACCTGGAAAAAGGATCAAACCATCGTTTTATTACCGTAAACCAATTAGGAAAACCCGATCAATAACCATTAATAACCTAAACAGGTTTCCGAGAAGAAAGGATGAAGACAATTTGAGGTAATGATGAAATTTACAAGTGTTTGTAATTTTTTGGCCAATTTTCAAGTATTTGTAATTTTTTGGCCAGGGACTGTAAATTCACTTTAATTTTAGATATCACAATTTGACCACCTTTATACCACACAAAACTGATGACAACCTGCTCGGTCGGTCCTCGCTAAAAACAAAAACATCGCTGTCAGTTCAAAGGAAATCCACTATCGAGTTTGCTTTGCTTCTCTTCAGAACAAGCCCAAGTGGAAATTCCGTGCTTTAAAACTGCACCCGAGCTTACGACTTATTGCAGTTGGGTCCTATATAAAAATTTCATTACTTACATTCGCCATCTTGTCTGGCTGTTGAGTTCGTCAACTTACCTGAAACGACCATTTATAAATTAAAGTGGTAAGAAGTATTGCAATTTACTTAATTCATTCAAATAACAACAAATATGTAATTTAAGAAAACACTTGGATGGAAATTCGAAGACTTACCAAGTTTGATGATATCACAACTTTTTTCAAACCTAATTTTACAATGAAGTTGCATGTGAACACATGAGACGCTATTGCCTCAATAACAGATGGTCGCTGGTGTTAGTTTTCTCTTTTATTGTGCAAGCAGGGCCGACTTAATCCTGTATATATCACAGAATTAGTGCCATCGGTTGGCAATCTCATGTAATTAACGATTCGCCATTTTGTCAGACTCGTCATCTTCAACAGTGAAAATATTCGGTATTCCATTCTTATTTTGCATTTTTTTCTGACAAACTTTTCACTTACTTCGTTTTAATAGCTAATTTCCTCTAAGTTTGAAAGTGATAAAGTAAATTTATCTTTCTGTTTAGAAAGTAAAATTGTACGTATTTTAAACATTTTAAATGGATCCAGTAGAATAAAAGTGAAACTTTATTTTTCTCTTAAAGGTTCGTAACCCGGGGGCTACACCTGTAAGTACAGCTTGCATGCAACTTGCACTGCCATACTTCTTGCACGTGTAATCCAACTGCCATGCAACTTTCAGCGAACTTGCATGATAAAAAGTTATGGCAGCTGGGAGATAGTAATTTGACATTTATACAGTTTTCAAAATGGCGGAAAAGAAATGCTTGAGAGAATTTGAAAAATTTATTCTGGGAAAATGAGATTTTCTGGGATCATTTGCATTACATCATTTACCAACACCTTTCACTTCCTTTTTTCTTGGGTTTTTAACTTCATTCCTATAATTTTCCAATATACACAAGACTCTACGTCTCAATGAACTTGCATGCAAGCTGATAAGACATCAACCGAACTGCCGTCTGCTGTCAAGTTTAAAATCGCGTTGGAAGGGAGGCTTACATGCAAGCTGTACTTACAGGTGTAACCCCCGGGTAAGACGCAGAAAATGATGAATCTATGGTGCGGGACAGTCATACCACGTCATACTTATAAGTCTGTATACCGTGCATGATACTATTTTGTCATAACTACTAACCAACTAACCAGAACCAACCAACACACTGTTTTTAAACTTTATTGAAAGTTAACCAGGTTCCTAATAAACCACCGTTATGCCAGCTGTGTTTATATACCAAGCAAAATCACCTCTATCCAACACAGAAAATGCACACTGAACTGAGAGAGCATAATAAAGATTTTGTCAACTGAATTCTTACCTTCTTCGGTTGTCGGTTGAAAACACTGGTTTAGGAAAGTGGTTTACAGTATCAACACAACATCAAAATATTCCGCTTGTTTTATCCATTTCTGGACACCCCCCCCCCCTTCCAGCGCACACTGCTCTTCGTGTTTCATCCAATTCACGTTGCGCTCTGGTAATGTCACATTAAACAACAAAATTAGACGATTTGTTACGGCTTCCTGTGTACATGTGCAGTTCGGATTACCTCATTTGTAACTTTAATTACTTTCGACTTGGACTCCTGAAGTTGATTCAGTGTTTGTGGTTTTATCTCTTAATAGCAGCCTTTCTTGCTGCTAAAAGTATCTATGGAGGAGAGATATAATAACAATTGGACTATCCTGCGATGAAGGTGAAAACCCGCAACACTAAGGTAAATTGGATTGTTCAACCCCTGAACTTATAGTGTTACTTGTATAAATACCACTTTATACCTCACAGGTTAAAAGTATGGTACAAAGGAGGAGGGAGGAAAGCTTTGAAAAGTTTTGTTTTGTCACTGTTAAGTTTATCAATTTTGTGTAATTAATTTGTAGAAAAGGAAAATTAGTAAAGTTTTCTGCTGAGTAAAATTTAAAATTTAAATTATTTATGTATGTATGAAGGTACATACGTAAAGAATTTCTATTTTATTTTAGGTAACTGGTTTAAATGTTTCAAGGAGATAGAGGATTTCAAGACAAGCCAGAAATTGTATGGCACATGAGTTATCAAGATAACTTAAAAAAATTTATCTCCTGAAGATATGATTGCGAAAAGAATGGCCTTTTCAAGATAATTTTGTTTTTAAAAATTTTCCTTTTTTAATCGACATCAGAAGGAGAAGGTTCTCAACCTGACTAATTTGTTTTTTGTGGATGTTACCTCGTATCTCCGGTATTTCTAAAAACCAGGGACCGAACCAGTTATGGCTTTTTACGAAAAAAAAACCAACTTTACCTGTTATTCCTGACCGATAATAATTTGAAGTTAAAAAAACCAAGCTGGAAAGGCTTTTTATTTTATCTGGCAAAAATAAAAAGCCAGCTGGGCTTTCTATTTTTGAGGCAAGCCCGTCTCTTTAACTCGTGCACGAATTTGTCTGTCTGTATACTTCTTTTTTACTATTTTCGACACTCTCGTAGACCCACTTTCCGTCATCACAGAGAGTTGAAATTTGGCACACACGTTCATGTCGCGTGACAATTGAATTTATCAAAATTTGAACCGGAAATTTCCATGAAAAACCCGGAAAATCGGGAAAAATCATTTGAAAATTTGGTACAATTTTGATTTGTGATAAATCCGTTTCAGGAAAAATGCAGAGTTTTCCGAAAAAACTTTCCGGAATTTTCCGACTATTCCGGAATATTTTCCGGTAAAAAAGTTTTCTAAATTATGCAGGATCAAGCTCCCTATCAACTGGTATCATTACTTTCTGTCCGATAATGGCGAAAACTTGCAGAAAAAATCGAGGAAAATTCATGTAAAACGCTTTTCCGGAGTTTTTCCGACCAAGGAAGCGTTTGAGCGTTTTGCAACCTAAGACAAAGTTGAGCGAAATGAGTTGCATAAAGTTGCTTTTGTGGAAAATTCCATGGAAAACCCGGAAAAGCGGAAAAATCATCGGAAAAATTTTCATCGATATGATTAGTGATAAATCTGTTTTAGGAAAAGTGCAGAATTTTCCAATTTTTCTGGAATTTCTGGAATTTTCCGACTTTTCCGGAAAATTTTCCGACAAAAAGTTTTATAAGCTATGCGGAATCATTTTTTTTCCGTCCTACTGGCATCAATACTTTCTCTTCAACAATCATGAAAACTTGCATGAAAAATCCAGAAAAATTCATGTAAATTTTTAAAAAAATTTCATAGTAATAGGAAAAGTCTGTGGAAAACATGAAAAATCGGGAAAATTCAGTAAATCAGTGTCTTTTCAGCCGTCATAAAATTGTTTTAAAATATCTCAATGCAGCACGTAACAACAATTTAGTTAACGTGAAAAAGGCAGAAAATAAAATAAGTAAAAAACGAGTTTTCAAACAAATTGAGGCCAAGCCGCATGAAAAAGTAGAAAATAAACTTTTCTTCACACACAGAGGTGGACTCAGATTTTATTCGCTGACAATCACCGATATATTTCAGTATGATCAATCAGAGGTAATAAGTGATTTGATTCATGAAGAGAAATGTCCCAATCAAAAAATCTGAGGCCACCTCTGTGTGTGAAGAAAAGTTTATTTTCTACTTCTTCATGCGGCTTGGCCTAAGTTTTGTTTGAAAACTCGTTTTTTACTTATTTTATATATGTAAAAAAACAAAATTTTTATATGGCAACACCAAGAAGGGGTTGCCCGATTTAGTCCATATTTGAAATTTTATTTACTATTGCTATAAAAACACCATGTACCAAATTTCAGCTCTCTACATATACGTGTTCTCAGCCGTTGCCAAATATATAGTAAAACACGAAATTTTTATATGGCAACCCTACGAAGGATTTACCCGATTTGTCCCATTTACAAACTTAAATTTACTATTTCGAAAGAAGCCCGTATGCAAAATGTCAGCTCTCTAAGTGACTGCCTTCTCGAGTTATTTGCTGCGTTCCTTTTCTCGTTCAGAATGAATTTTTTCAATCCATGTCGTTCTTTTTCTCGGGCCGAACGATTTAGTTTCAATCTGTCATCGGTTTTTTCGGATTCCGAATCGTTCTGAATGCACCTGAGTTTTTCCCGAATTTAAGCAGAACGATTTTAATTTGTATTCGTGTGAATGTGTTGTTTACAATTTGGACGAGGTGGTAATAGTTGAGTTTAAGTTGCCTTTGTTGGAAAATGGCTTTATTTTTATGATTTTTATAAAAAGTGCAGTAGAATAGATTTACGCAGTGAATTATTTTGTACGAAAAATGCAGAAGATCTCCTGCAATATTTCTTCAGTGGTCTTCAGGGAGCGGTGCGCGCCTTCCGTGGCTCCTAGCTGTATCCGCCCTTGATAACAACTTAATTTCATCCTTTAACTTTACAAGAACAATGTTGACTTTTTTGGGAATCTCAGATCAGTGGAAAAACTAAAATATTTGGGTTTATGTTTTATTTACAGTTGGCCCGACACGAGGTTTTGACTCTATGGTTTTCAGTCGTTTTTCTAGGTCAAGAAGGACAAGACGAAGTAAATAAACATAAAAAATAATGAAGTTATAAAATTAAAATCACAAAATTCCGGACTAGAAAAATACTAAGATATCATCAGCTGATTTTAATTACAATATAATATAATAAGAATATAAATAAAAAAAAAATAACAAAATTCCCGAAAAAGCCAACATGGTTCTTATATGAACAAACCCCGATCAAAAACAGTACACAAATATGTGAATAACACTTTACGATTGTTTGCTTACGCTCTCCTCCAGCTAGGGGGCTCTCCTACAGCGGTAGATACGCCGAGCTATTTGCGTAATAATGTTAAAAATATGATTAGGAAATGCTATGATAATTTTATTTCAGAAAGTAGAAAATCCTCAAATCCTAGAAGGCTTTTGGTCGTTTAACAAACTCATAAAGGAGTGCAATGCACAAGAAATGTAATTAATTTCACTCGCGACAATTGCAATAACTTTCTAGCAAAATGCAGGTGAGAGAAATGTGAATGAATCAAGGTAATTTAAATCAGGGATGTAAAGGACTCACATTTTGACTCAACTCATCGCTCAACTCAGGATTTGAGTCCGCTCAACAGTTGAGCGGTGGTTCATCGCTAGAAATTTGAGCGGACTCACTGGTTGAGCCGACTCAATCGTGAGCGGACTCAGTCTTGAGCGGACTCATTGCTTGAATGAACTTGAGCGGAGTCAAGTCTTGAGCGGACTCACTGCCTGAGCGGACTCATCATTTGAGTTGAGCGGACTCAAATCATATTTTAAATAAGGAAGGAAGGAGGAAGAAGAAATGTTGGCTAAGAAAATTAGCAAAAGCTAAATTAATAAAATATAATATAATGAATGACTTTTTTATAAGTTTTTCTTATTTTATTGAAATTTCAGTTTCAATTTTAATTAAATCAGATTCTCTTTATGTTATTTAAAATATGATTTGAGTCCGCTCGACTCAAATGATGAGTCCGCTCAGGCAGTGAGTCCGCTCAAGACTTGAGTCCGCTCAAGTTCATTCAAGCAATGAGTCCGCTCAAGACTGAGTTCCGCTCACGATTGAGTCGGCTCAACCAGTGAGTCCGCTCAAATTGCGAGCGATGAACCACCGCTCAACTGTTGAGCGGACTTAATGATTGAGCGGACTCAAATCCTGAGTTGAGCGATGAGTTGATATGATAAATGAGTCCGCTCATTTACAACCCTGATTTAAATTATGCACATATACTGTAGTTTTCTTCAGAAATTTTAAACTGTTTCATTATGTGCATGTTTATGTGCATGTGCTAAGTATATATGCAGGAGTAAGTACAACCCACCTGAGCTCCTGAATTTGCCAAGACTTTATGAAAATGTTTTTAAATTGAATTCGTATAATTCTCCAGAAACAATTGACCTCTTTCATACGTTCTACATATATCGTTCTGCAATAACGTAAGTAATAAAATCTCTTGTATTTCCTTCCTATAAAAGGCAATATCCATCATAACCCTTTGAGGACAAAGGAAAAGTTTATTCTGTAAAAATATCCTTTATCTCCTTCAAATCTACCTTCCTGTATTTTCATTACATCCTATATATGCTTTAGAGAGTTTTGGAACGTAAAAATATCATATACCATGGCTTGCAACTTTAATTAAGATCCTGGGAAAGGTGTATGGATAGAACTGTGAGCATACAGGAATATGGGTATAATACCCAGGGACTATCTGCGATGATGGATGGCATGGCATTCTCTATTATTCTATAAATGTGTGTGTATACGTTTTGTCTAACAATATAATACAAAGAAAATACCTATGTACATGGGGTATGGATATTGAAAGGACCTTTAATAACTTTCCGTAGTCAATATACCGTTTTCTTATTCTATTTATTGGGTACAGTGGTATCCCATATGTGTGTATAGTTGTGTCACCAAGTGTTAAACCCAAAATAACCGTAAAAAGGTCACCGGGGTGCCTGACTTGAGGCTATTAACTATATTCCGCTCATGAATATTGTATTAAACAAGGAATTTTCAGAGCTTTCCATGTATGTATGTATACATATGTAAGGCTCAACGAGGTGCCTATAGAGACACAAGACACAACATGTCGGGCTTATAAGATTTTTAGCATCTAATTTTGAATAGTTCTTTTCTCTCACTGAACAAGCTGTTAGAGCAGTTTAGACAATCAAATCTCTTTGGCTAACATGGATAATTCTGGATGCCTTTCCATCACTAACCGGCAAAATACCGTAAATATGATAATCTGTTAGAAAATTTTAAAACTGACGCCCAACAAATGTTAACGAGAAAACCTTTATCATGATGTCGGCGCACCATCTGAAAAAAAAACAGGCAACAGACTCCCTCCCCAACTAAACTCTCTACTGCTGGACTTGCATAATTTTTGAGGAAATTTTTCCTCTTGTTTACTCCACTATTTAAGTACTTTCAAACAAATTCAATTTGCATTTTATATTAAAACTTGAAATTTTCTGACCGCCGCCGTCGCATCCTTGTACATTCTAAACTATATACAGTCAAGGAACAACGGTACTAACAATCATCTGTGCATGAAGGAAATTTATCCTGGAAAAGCTATAGAGGTATACTAGGACGACTATCTAGATAGCATTGAAGAGAAGAAAAACTCTCAAAAATGAGCCACAAACCCACCAATACAGTAAAAAAAAAAAACTTCTTCCCTCCTGATGCTAAATTCCATCAAAAGTTTTAATTAACATCTCACTGGGGATCAGTGGAAAACAAGTGAATTGAAAAAAAAGGAAAAAAAAAAACTGAAATTCCAAACCGAATTGGTGATCCCGGGTCAGTGGTGATGTGAATTGAATTTTGAATGCAAAAAAAAAAAAAAAAACTGACAGATTTAAGTTTGCTCATCGGATTCTGTGTGCAGGAGATAAAAATAGACATAAAAACAGTTATTTGAGCATTTTAATTGCATGACTATCAAATTTACCTGGAATTGTTAAATGAAAACATTTAAAACAGGAAATAAGTTCGGCAAACAATGGCGCGTCCATTTTGTCCCATCTTCTTGATTTTCGATATTCTTGGTAAGGGAGGCTTCTGGTTAGTTTCTTTAAATAGTTTCAATAGTTCAACAGGCCGAATTGGAATTATGTAAACGATTGCTTTTATCTGTTTGTTTCTACCTGTACTACCGTTTGTACAAAACACATATAGTGGCACCCTTCGTCCATACAGCATTCAATACTTAAGTTGAATTTTTCAAACTCGTCATAGACCAACTGTAACCCAATATAGTTAGTATTTATTTGACTTTACTGTTTACTCACACAATTCACAAACAATTATCAAATCAACTCTTTAGTTATCGCTAGTACTGTACTTCTAATAATCACTATCCAAATAGTTTACTTCGTTCACTTCGCTGTCTGAAATAAGACTCCGCCTCCTGGATGTGAGAAGCGCCGTATTTATATTCTAAGAATTATCCTAGAACCTTCCTGAATATTCCGTTCTCCGAACCCAAAGTTTATTAAGATGACACTAACTTAAAGTTGTTTCTATTTCCAACAGATGTCGCTTGTGTCACTTTGTGACGCGTAACAGTATGGATATCTTTTCTTTTGTTGAAAATGTCAATGAAATTCTTCTATCAGTAGCTATGTAACTGTAAATTTGGACTTACTCCATGATACTGCTTAGATGGTTAAGAAGTGACAATTTGGTCTTGAAAGTTATTGACTTACGCCACTATGATTTTCACCGGCTCTTCTACAGAAGTCATTAAATGGCACTGCAACCCGTACGCGTTCCTCCTTACGTTAACTGCAATGAGGTTGCGTTCTTGAATTCAGTTCTTCATTGAAGAATTTCTGTTTTCCTATTACATATATAGCAGTCACGATAGTTGTCTTGAGATCGCGCATGTTGATAGAAACCCTCTAGATGTCTGATCGTCCTGGAAATTACGGGCTCCATGCGATCTACAGCTACTGCTGCTCTTGAGGGGCTCTACTGAATCTGCTACTCCTGTCATTCAGTCAGATGCCAAAAAGGCTATGTGCAGTTGCGCTCATAGGTATGTTGGGAGGACGGCTGGACTGGCTCCTCTCATTGATCTTTGGCGTGTGGGCTGGATCTGGAAAACGCTCTGACCAGCATACCACGTGTTGCGATAGTAACAGAGCTTCGTTCTGGATGTCGCTTCTCTGTGAGTTTCCCTGTAAGGGAATCGTGGACTGAGGGAAGTGCCTTATCGAATCTTTCCCGGTCCGCTCTAAAAATTGTTACCGACGGCTCTCTCACTAGTGAGGGAGCCGGGGCGGGCGTTTATCTTCCTGGGCCTGACATTGGGATGGAGTACTCACTTGGAAGACACACCACTATCTTCCAGGCTAAAGAATTCGCCCTTGCAATGGCAGCGCAGATAGTTCTTCAAATGGAGATCAAGAGAAAAGATATTGCTACCCTTTCGGATAGGCAGGCAGCCTTGATGGCTCTGAGTAACACTCGGATAACATCTAAGTTACTGGGGGAATGCAGGTCGTCTGGGATAAGCTGTGTATCCGCAATGAGGAGTCCCTTCAGTAGGTTCCTGGTCACATGGGAATCATGGGGAATGAAAGGGCTGACCCTTTAGCTAGGGTTGGCTCTAATTCCTCATTCCTCGGACCTGAGCTCGCAGTACGCGTTGCCACCTCGAGTATCGGGACTCTCATCAAAGCGGATGTTCATAGGAAGCACCAACAGAGATGGGAGAACCTGAGTACTTGTAGGCGCACCAAACTGTTTCTTGATGGGCCCAATAGGAACATCTCTGATTTCTTATGGGTCCAGGAACTGTGGTTGGCATCATCAACGGCCACAGATCACTTCACGCTCATCTAACAAAGATGGGAGTTTTTGACAGCCCTGAGTGTCTGGCCTGCCTGGAAGGAGAGTCTGAGACAACCGAGAACTTTCTATGTGCTTGTCCGGCCTTCGTTCGGAGCAGGCTGGATATGTCTGCCCTCCTGTCTGTGGATAAGCCTAAAAACTGACCTCACCAATGACCTGATGAGCTTCATTAAGAAGACAGAAATGATTTGGTAAAAGGATTTCTAGCAGGTTAGTACAATGGGCCGCTGTGGTCTCCATGCTTGGGATTTCTCGTCCTCCTGCTATTAAAAAAAAAGTTCATTTCAAGTCCAACATTCGAATTTCTTTCGTCCTCTACAACAATAAGCAAAGTAAAATTTTTTCTTAAGCCAAATAAGTATAAAATTTGCATGTCACTTCAATCTAGGCAGGTATTACCATACAATCTTCATTAATTTTATAACATATACCTGAATATCTCATCAATGTCGCATTTAACATTCAATCAGGCGGAAAATTGAGGTATCCTTCCACCAAAAACTCACATTCGTGTTATCTTTTTTTCAAGTGAACAGACTAAATTTGTATTTTTTTTGCTTTCTCTTGAAAGAATGCTTATCAGAGTAAAGGGGAGCGAATGGAGTAAGGAGAACAGGGGTACCAAGCAGCCCCACAAGATATTGTGCAGAGCTCCGTAAGTCCCATAAAAACCAAGTGAGCCGAGTAACCGCGCCATTGTCAACAGTAAAAAGAATCCATCAAAGCGGCAACGGCAGTAAAAGAGTTTTCTTTCATCCGTCGACGACGAAATTTACGTTTTCAATTTAGGGCAATATTTTCCATCAGCATGCAGCCCATAAAATATATCATTCATTCCTGCCCCCCCCCCCGCCTTGTTTATCATCCTCCACTGCTCTATCCTATGCTAAGTTGTTTCTAAATGTTTGTCGCAAGTATGCTCGTCCATACAAATTCACAAGGAATCGCAGCAGTTTGCTTCGCATCGCACACACGTGACACGATTCTGCTGGCTCTCGATTGTGTCTCCTTTCAAATCATCATGTGTAATGGCACTTGAATATGATATTGGTGTTGCCTGATGTGAATGGAGGTTGTAGGATAGGATGCGATTTGTTTTCAACTCATGCACGATAAAAATTTCCTCCCATCCCATCGGTCGTACTTACTCAGCTTTGTATTCATCCTCCTTGTGTTGTTCCATGAATTTGGTTGTTTTCGATCGATCCATCCATCCCTCTTCGTCGAGAGTTGAGCTGACTAGAATTTCCAAACTCTGATAAATGTTTTGTTCATTTTTTCCATTTATTTGGCATACGTACGACGAGTACTAGCGTACTCAACGCACCCAATTTTAGTGGGAAATTCAATGGCACATCTGGAAATTATGCCATTTATGCATAAATATACCCGTCTGGAATGGAAATGCTTGCACGAAGCTCTTCCATACTGTTCGAATGAACAAACTCGATTTGGTGGGTGCTCTAAGGTTAAGCTCTACCCATGCAGACATTATGAGTAAGTTAGACGAAATTTTTACATACGCCGAAATCTTTCACTGGTTAGTGGTTGGCTGTTTTGTATTTGGTTCACTATAATGAAATCTGTCGATGGGTAGAGTGAGTTTTTTAAGCCTAGATGAAATCTTAGGTTATAGGTACTAAGCTCCTTATTCCGTTTGTAATGCGTTATGTGGCAATATTGATAGTATCAATGTCCGTCTGTCCCTACAATAATTGTAGAACGTGTGATCTACAGTACTTAAATTTCGTACAAGGTTTTTTTTGTTTTTTTTTTTTGTAAAAAATTGCACATATAAGTTCGAATACATATGTACCCGAAATTTGGTTAATTGTTGAAAGAAAGGGTTGCCATATAAAAATTACATTGTTCACTATATGTTTTGATATTGCGCTGAAAACGTACTGGCGTGGAGACCTAAAGTTTGATATACGTCGACATTTTCGTAAACATTTTAAATATACGAATCAAAAATGGGCGAAATCGAGTAAGTCCTTTCAAAGTGGTGCCATACAAAAATTTTGGTTTTCACTACATATGTATTTAGATACCTACTGATTGAAAAACGGATATCTGAGAAAAATGTACATACAATTTCAAAAATTTACTCGTATCTGGTAACTCCTTCGTAGGGTTGTCATACAAAAATTACTATTTTTCACGTACACTATGAAAAGCACACTAAATCTAGTTGAAAGATATGTGAGAAATAACTGGAGTTAATTTGCAAGGGTATTTAGGTTATCGTTAAAAGGGGCCTTCGATCAATCTTGTTACTTTTTCCCTAGTTTTTATTTAAATTCATGCGAACCGATAAATCAATTTACTTGCTACCAACAAAATGATTACAAATGTTATGCAAGTTTAAAATTTACTGAGTTCACACTTTTATCAATATTGCGTTCACGTTTATCTAGTCGTAAGTAAATTATATTAAATTTTATTAAAAAATAATATTTTTTAAAAATTTTAGCAGGTGTTACAAGTAGCATTAGATGATGAAGTTACAGGATCGGAAAATAGACTTAGTATGAAAGTTCAAGTCAACAGACATTGTAGAATCATTAGTTATCCTGCTGGAATATATGAAGACAGCAAGTCAAATAGGTCATATGATGAGTATGGAAGGATGTAAGCAGTAGCACACAAGTTTTCACCTTGACAATAAAACATTGGCGGGGGGTTTGCATCTCAATCGTTACGGAGCTACAGGCTGCTTAAGGAAATGTGCTAGTTTTTCTCCAAAGCTATGATGGTTCAAAATAATTTTTTTTATTTTTACTAAAAGCTGATTAACATAACTGTCTTTTATAAAAACTCTGAACTGTAGACTCTCCTTTTTAAGTTGTCCTATTACACCTATGTGCTAGCTGTAACTGTTAAAAGTCATTAGCTCTTAACCTATTCAGCTCAAAGATAATTTGTTCCCTTAGTGAATGAAAATACGTCATTTAAAAAATAAAAATAAAAAAAATTTTAAATATCGTCTAATTTCGGAATGACCTATGAGCTAATAATTTTTTTATAGGTAAAGTTGGATGGATGGATTTAAAAGAGGTTGGGGCCCGAAAGGTCTCTGAAACGTAGGCCAGAATACGGTCCATTGTTCACCCTCCAGACTTATGACCATTGCTCATAGAACGCAACCGGGCGCTCTTACAAAGCTAAGTATTGGCTTCCAACCCGTCCACAGTGACAGTGACAAAGAAATTTTATGGTCGCAGCGTACTGAATGAGGCAGTATGCTTCAATTGTGCCACAGACAGCTAGCAGCACTCAAGGCATATAGAAGACAAGGTACATATTCCCATTAAAATTTTGGCACATTACAGCTAATAGCCTGTTACGTAATACTTTGACTAATGTATATACATTTTTGTAGGAAAGACAGAGAGAGGAGAGATAGTATTGAAGATTCTTTTCCCGCCCTGTCTTCGGAGCTGTGTCGGCTGAAAATAGGGAGAAAATCCGCGGTATTCCTAGCGTGATTAAGGAAGTGAGAGATCTCAAAAAAAGAAAAATCAAGGAAAATCTTAAGTAAGAGCGCACGACACAGAAAATTTAAAATATCTCGCACTCGAGTAAGTAAGCGTGAGAGAAAAAAAAAGAGCGGGCATTTATATAATTTTCATTCCTTGTATTATTATTCCAATAAATTATATGGGCGAATAAAGCAGTCAAGCAACCCCGAGTTGTACCAGCGAAATTGTAAGATTGTAATAGCGATTCCAGTGGAAATATTCCGGAGGTTCATATGGATCAAAGCTGGGCAATACCTACTTACGTTAAAAATACTTAACTACTACTTAAAGTACATTTTCGTTACTTAAGACTTATTACTCAATATTTTTGATATGCCCCTACTTAGTATTTGAACATAAGTACTTGCTTCTATTTACTTGTACTTACGACTTAGTTTTGTACTTAAGTACAAAGATTTTTACTTAAGTATTTTTGAGTCTATTAAGTACCTACAAATATCTAACTCTTCGTAGAAAAGCAAACACGATCTCTAGCGCAACTCTTTTTTTGTTGAGTTTTAAAGCACGCAAAGAACTGTCAAGGCATGTGGCGCACTCACCCGTCAAGGCAGAACCTTAGACAAACTAATAACATACAACCAAGATAGGCAAGGAGAACAAAAACCAGTAACGTCTCGATCGAATATAAAATCGACGATGCCTCGGCTTGATAACATAACCACTGACATGTATAATATGGACTGATTACGGTCATAGAAATACACTTCAGAAAGTGGGCTCACTTTTATATTACTGACTCTTTCGGTCTAAGCACCAAGTACTAACTGAGAGAGAACTAATAACAACAAATAAATCAGTGGATTCGTCGAAATTCATGATTTTAAAGTAATAATTTAGGGATATTACTGCGATAAAAACCGTTTTACCAAAGAAAATATACTCATTAGATACGCAGAAGAAATTCTAAATATTTTATTAAAATCACTTTTTGAGCTGCGTGCTCACTTTTTCAACTTCCCGCCAATGATTTTTTCAGTGTTGGCACCGACATAAGAACTCTTTTTGACACAAGCAGATGTGCGCACGTGAAATTGAAAAATAAGCAGTCCATATTATATACGTCAGTGGACATAACCCACATTGAGCAAGCAATGCCTCGCTCCAATATAAAATCAACGATGCCTCGACCTGATGTAGGGAAGGCAGCAATTTTTTCTTAGAAATTTGTTGGAAATTTTTTCCTTAGAATTGTTATGCATTATTGGAGGCGATAATGGGTGCTTGGGCGGACCTCTAGTAGTTTTTATGAGTGTAGTAATGAGAGGTGAAAGCTTTACTCTACCTGTAGCGCCGAAAACTATAAAAAACTTTAAATGGTAGCCACTGGTTACTATAAATATTATAGTTTTCAAAATGTATTTATTTATTAATATATATTAACTGAACTAGATAAATTTCATTATATTACTGCCAACGTACAAAGATTCTAAAAAAGTACTTTAAAAAGTACTTCAGAAAGTGCTCAGTACTTTTTATAGACTTAGTACTTAGTTACAAGTACTTTTCATACATTCTGTACTTGTACTTACGCTGAAGTACTCAACCCTTCGATACTTGTACTTAAGTACTTTTTCTTTGGTACTTGCCCAGCTCTGATATAGATGCATATTCGCATTATACTACATCTCTCTATTTATAGGGAAATAATACAAGCAAGAAAATCAAAAACAATCAGGGAATACCGCGTGATATTTTGGCGGCAGGCACATCCAGTCAGCAGTTTCTACTAAGCTCCCTCTGTTCCTCATTCTTGGGTTGATTGAAATTGCATATTGACATCCAGTCATTCCAATTCACGACGGAGAGAGTCAGTCTCAGTTCCACAGCAGATCTTACATCTTTACATCCCAAATTACGAAAGTACTCATCATCGTGACATCCAGTCATCACCACATTACTGTGGGTTACGATCGGCGAAAAATTAATAGATTAATTTTTTTGATTGCTATAAAAGGATTCGCAGTAGCAGTGTTAGCCACTGATCTCGGGCGATTTGTCCTGTGACCCCTGACAGCACATTGTACGTTTATATCTGAAATTTGTTTTTGTGTATAGAGACACGGCGGAACATCCAATAAGGCGCCTCGTAGCTGGATCCCAGCATAAATTCACGGTAAGTTTTTCCTTCTCTTAATGTTTGATAGTAATATAATTTTATGAAGTAAGTTGGTCCACGTAACAAGGTTGGGATACAGTACGAGAGCTGCGTTTAGTGAATAGTTTTCTATTGCTGAACACATTTTAGATTGATCCAGACAAGAGGTTTTACCAAAAGTTTGTTGTACGGAATATAAACTTTCATACCCATGTTCTGAGAACTATTTATCTCCCGTATATCACATTTTATTTAATATTGGACATAAAAGAAATCTCTCATGATGAGCAGCATTTACGATGTAGACTGTTTTAGAATGGCTGAGTTACAGCTAGGTTCATATTAAAGTCTCACACTTAAACGCTGGATAAAAATTTCAAATTATAAGACAAACATTATTTAGTCCCCTTCTCAGAATAGATTTTGCATAAAATCTTTTATACATTAATTCCATATACATCCGTGGCATATGGCATCCATCGGCACGGATCTGTTAACTTTTGTTTCTATTTAAGACACCAACTAAGATAAGATACAGCGATAGGGCTGTATATATTGAAAATGTTTATGATTGTACGCCTCTATTTTACGGTAATTTTGGTAATCAGGACTAAAAATACTCTGAGACTGTTTCATTATCTGTGTATTCCCAAGATCAGTCTTGAAACGTACAAACTTAGCTTTAAGGCGTTAACTACATAATTTTTACGTTCATTGTACTCCTCACGTTCGGTAATTTTATACACACAGAGTAATTCCTATTACGAAATGATTTAAAGATAGGTGTGAGCTTAGCTTGATAATGTTGAAAAAGAAAATGATCATATGGAACGATAATCCCTTAGTTTTCCTTCTCCTCCCGGAGTCCTCTCTCATGGCAATGATCGAATAGGTTCAAAGCTCAGGTCATTTCAGGTCATCATTGGGACACTGCATATCAATGTGCCCGCTGTGTCACAGGGTGGATGGGGCACGGCAGTGAAGATGTAACACCTATGTCTTCGACAGCAGGTAAAGGTAAGTGGTGTAAGGGTCCTTTTTGGACCCGATGTGGTGCTGTGAGTTGTTTGAAAGCACGAATAATTTTTTTTTTATATAGACTGTGACAGCGGCAGGTATTTGGTATACCCACCACACATTCTCCCGCACTAGTCGAGGTGCTAGCGTGCCGCCCTGTGTCAACGCTGATCACAGAGTGAGCTGTTATCTCATGGAGACAGAATGGACTTCACGTCCACGTATACTCACTCCTATGCTTCCGCAACAGAAAGATAGTCACCGGTTCGGATTCCGTAACCTCTGCATATACGATCATCAATAAGTCTCATCCTGTAAAGGTGATCCCTGAAAAAAGAGTGTTCAGTGAGAAATGAAACTAGAGATCTCAGGGTTGGTTTGTTTAGTCCCAAAAGCTTATTCGTTAGGTTTGGGCTGCATTTACCCCACAGTTTCTTTGTAGTTCTACCCGAAGGGTCATCTAACCAAAGGCGACTGTGCTGGCGGTCGGCCAAAATCGAAATAATAGAGGTAAGGTATTTTGGTGCAATCCCAATTGTGGAGGCAGATTCCTCCGAGGCTGCACCAAGACGAGCAAGCTGGTTCATCTTTTTGTTCCCGCTGATATTGCTGTACCCTGACACCAAAAGAACGAGTACCCAGTTATTCCGCGATAAGGAATTCGGTTTTACACTCCAGTACTAGTTTGGAGATTGTAAAGGGTATAGATAAAGCCTTGACAGCTTGTTTGCTGTCTGAGCAGATGGCAATCTCCTTGTTCTGAGTTAAGGAGATACGTTTCCGCTTCAAGGATTGTCTTGATTTCCACCTGGAAAACCGTGACATGGCTTTCAAGTTGTATGGTTATTTCTATGTGAGGCTCCTAGCAGAAAACGCCTGCTCCAGTGTTTTTTTCGGATTTGGAGCCGTCAGTGTAGTTAATATGGCGTTTGTCAATGGCTGAAGTACAGAATATGATTCCCATTCCGCCCTGGATGGAATTCTAGATTTAAAATTGCTTTCCAGCATAGTCGTGAGGAGGTGAACATAATTCATGTCGATCTTAGGTGCAATAGACTGCACGAATTCAAACATGGATATCGTGTAGAGCACTTGCTCTAGTGTGAATCCAGTTTTGATTAAGATGCAGTCTTAGCGCTGTAATTGACGCGCTTTCTTGATATGTATTTGCACGGGGTGTATGTTGAGGATAGCCTCAGAAACCTGATTGCTAGTTGAGTTGAGAACGCCACTTACACTGAGAAGTCACAATCTTCGAATCTTCTCCAATATCTTACGACCTTTGGTGAAATCTATTGCTTTCCACCACACCACATAGAACTGTAGTTTAACATGGGCGGATGACGGTAGTGTAAATCCAATAGGTACAGTTAGGACATAGTTATAGGTAAAATTAAAGAGATGAGCTTACAGTTTTAATAAAAAAAGTTATATTAATAAGCTTTTTGTAAAAAAAGGTAAGAAAATCCGAAATTTTTATTTTATACCACCATAACTATGCAGGGGAATTCGTACGAGAGATGTGTTCAACGTCCTTAAGGGGATTGACGTATCGAAAGTTGCAGTACCTGATGGTTTCTCGCCCCTATTAATTAAAAGCTGCGCCTCATCCTTGGCTAAATCTCTGCGCAAGCTATCCCACTTGTCTTATTCGACAGGAATCTTTCCAACAGCTTGGAAACTCACTCACGTTCAGCCTATTCCCAACAAAGGAGAGGGTAGCGATCCCTCAAATTATCGACCAATTGCATTCACTTCGATTCTCTCAAGGGTTTTTGAATCTATCATTAACTTCAAATTAATGAAGTTTTTAGAAACTCATCAACGATCGCCAATATGGCTTCCGGACTGGACGTTCATCTGGAAACTTGCTGACTTTTCTTACGGAACGTTGGAACCGTAGTCTTCACAATTTTGGTGAGTCTAAAATCGTTGCCCTAGATATTTCAAAGGCCTTTGATAGAGTCTGGCATCCTACCCTTTTAGATAAACTTAAAGCACTTGGTCTGCTTTCCCTTAATTTCAATCCCATCCATAGCTTTGCCGATGACAGTTGTTTCATTTCTTTAAAGCAAGATCACCATTTAACAACTCTCATTTCATTTTATGGAGCCTTAATTTCAGATTCACCGTCACTAAACATTCTTGGCATTAACATTTCAAATAAATTAAGTTGGACAGACCACATCTTCTCTGTTGCCAAAGAAGCATCGAAATGTCTTGGATTTATGAAAATCTAGCGCTCCTCTACAAGTCGTATATCAAACCTAGAATGGAATATAATTCTCATATCTGGGCCGGGGCTGGTCGCACAGCCTTAGCTTCATTAGATATTGTCCAAGAGAGAGCCTTTAAGCTCATTGGCGATTTGGCAATTTCATGTCACATCGACTCACTCGAGCACCGCTGCAATGTTGGATGTCTTTCGCTTTTTTATCGCTACATGCATGGTCAATGTTCCGATGAAATATATATTCTGATCCCTTGCGCTGCAAGCCGCGCACATCCTCTCACCCTTCAAAATACTTTCGACCGTGCACTAAAATTCCGTGATGCTTTCTTATCCCGAACTGTGCGAATGTGGAACAGTCTACCATCTTCTGTTTTTCCTCCGGCATACAATTAGCGGAAGTTTAAGGGCGACATACATCGGCACCTCCGCCACTCTACTCCTATCCCCTAATCTTTTCCATATCCCCTTCCTGCCATGCTGTGCTTCGCATCATAGGGTATCCCCTGAGCTTGGCTTAATAATATAAAAAAAAAAAAAACAAAAAAAATTTATAATAAAGCAAACTGTCCTTAAATTCTTTTCTTTCCAGTCTATCGCTCTCTGAGCACCAAAATAAAAGCTTTTTTTGATTTTTTTATCCAAATACAAAATTCATGAGTGAGTGTTACCAAAAAGTTTTCATACACCCATAAGATAAAAAAAAGATGAGGTGTGAAATCGTGCACCTCACCTGACTTTATCGCTTTAATATTCGCCCCAGAGGAGTTTTCATTCTAGTCAAGCTATAGACAAGTTTTATCATTCGGTGGGTGCCCACCCGTATATCCACCATCATCAGCACCAACCGTTGAGATATGAGGACCTATAAAAACGTAGCAAATTGCCTAATAAAGAGAGAGTAATGGCCCAGACAGCTTGCAATATGAATTGATATTGAACGTTGTGTACATATATCCTAGAGGCTCTCCTTTCATATACCCCCATAGCCCGAGGAGGTATATTGGGAGTCAATATGAAATTCTAACTTTTTCGTTCGTTACTAATATAAATATATTAAATATACCAATAGCAACGGTAAATTTAATTTATGCATGAAATATAAAATCTCGATTTATGTGACCTCCCAGCTTTTTAAGATCATTTTTCAGGGTGTGTTCTCCGGCACCTTAAATTCATTCCTCTTCAAATGTGTCACAATTTAAAATTACAAAATAAAATTAAATGCAAAAAACTTTTAATTACACGTTTGAAAAGTTTACATTAATTCTTAAAATCATTTACTCATCCTCCTAGATACCCCCACTCCCATTCTGGGCATATTCCAACCATCCCCTCTTCCCATTCATGAGTGATGCATGTCGTCACTTGATAAGCTCAATTTCAAGCTTAATTTTCCATCCGTTAACCGATATTGAAAGTTGAAGCTAATCTACGGTGATTACCATAAATCAATATTTGGCTACAGGGTGATTAATTAGTACCAGTTATACCTGAGATAAATTGCAGTTGGAGTTTAAGGTGCGCGACAGGGGGTAGAAATAAATTTATTGGACAATTTTTGCGCGTAAATAATGCACTGAAAATCATTACGCTATTAATTTACGTGCTAAGTTTTGATGGAAATTAATGCATAAATCAGGATTTAACTGATATCAATTATCAGATTGATGGAATCAATATTATGCAGCAAGCGATATGAATGTGTGTGTGTGTATGTAGAAATTTATATGTGGATATTGAGCTGTGTGAAGTTTAACAAAGGCCGACTTTTTCAATGTGTTGCCTCGCTGTTTTCAAATCCTTTACAGAGATAGATAAAATTTTTTAAGCTGTCGGTGTTTGTTGCAGTTTGAATTTTAAAAGATTTTTTGTACTTACAGTTTGGCTACTTAGTTCTAGAATATAGCTAAGCTGGGTCATCTAATGCATATTCTCTGTCTTCCTTGTTTGAATATCCTCGATGAATTCAGCATCCAATGATTTGATTTTTTTGGGGCGTTGCGGGGCACATTTCAATTTCGTTATCTTCTCTTGTCCTCTTCTTAGATAATAGGTTTTTGGGTTGCCGACTTCGCGTGATGTTGCCTTCTTTTATTCCTGGATCTGTTGAACCATATCAGCTGTAATGTATCACTATCCCACAAGAGGGAGTTGTTAATTTAGATGGGACAGATGGGACTAGGAAGGTAAGGATTGGCTATATCAGTTGGGCGGGGGGGGGCCCAAGTAACAATTTTTCCAATTTTTGGTGACTGAAGGTGATGGCTAGTTTTATTAGGGGTATATAATGGTTACTCGGTTATATAAGAATTTCAGTGGTTATATAAGAGTTTTATAATATTACCAATTGGTGATGTAGTTATATTAGAGTTTTTTAGGTTACTAATGGTTATCGTGGAAGTAAGTAACTAAAGGTTTTATAAGTTGGTGATGGAAATGTTTCAATCACCGGTTTATATAACTTAGAGTAACCATTACTAGAAGGTATATAAGAAAGTTTTATAATTGTTTTGATCACCACGTTATAAACTTATTGGTAATAAGTGTTTATTGCGGTATCCGTGGTTACCCTTATATAACTCGACAACTTTCAGTAATTTAGGTGACTTTAATAAAAATTGGGAACTTTCGGTAATACATATACCCACTATAAAATATCGTAAAATTTTTTGGGGGCCCTTTAGTAACTACGGTGATCGTTATAAAAACAAATTACTTTTAGTGTCGAATGGAGCCATTATAAAACTGTTTTTATTTATATAACATAATATAACTAAAGGGTATATAAGAACACTGTCTGTTTTTTTGTGACTATAATTAAGATATATAGCATTACCAAAGGTTACATATTATGACTAAAGGGGTATATAAGGACCATTTTCGAAGCTTGGTAGTGCCTTTAGTTTATATAATAATTCTAGAAGTTTTATAAGGGTCATTTAGTTTATATAAAACTACTTGAAGTTTTATAATGGTAATTTGTTCATTTAAGTACAAGCCGCCATTTTTTATCTGTCCATTACAGATAAAAAAGAAAATGGCGGGTAAGCCAATTTTTTAAATTGCAGATATATGGCTTCCGTTTTATTTTTATATGAAGAAAATACATCTTTTTATGTACATATATAACATTTCTAAAGTATGTTATGTAATTTTTCTGAATTAATGTCACATAAGTGAAAATCTTAAATTTTGTCATATTTAATTAAAATTATTAAATATTGCTTATTTTTGGAGCGGTCTGTATTTTTTGGAAGTATCTATGATGATATTCACAGTAAAATTTTAATTGAAGCTGAATTTCACCACGTATATGCCGAAAAATTGTACTTCTAAAATGTAAAAATATAAAACCCTTACATTATAAAAATGCAATAAAAAAAAATCGAAATTCTATGTCAAGATAGGTTTCGTAAATATTTGCATATTATTGTTTTATAAAGGTAACGAAAAATAATTTTCCTAACATTTCAATCACTGAAAGTAATCAGTCTAAGAATTCCAAGCGTTTTGGAAACGTTACCATCACCATTATAAACAAAGTTTATAAAGGTAACCGAAACATTACCGCAACCACTGCTATGACCAAAATAAATTAATCGAGAGCACCTTGGGTTATATAAGGGTTATATAAGAAGTTATATTAAGGTAACCAGAATATTTTGGTTACTTATTTTATAAAACTTTTAGTCATATAACGTTACCTAAATCAAGTCACGGTAACCTTTATATCATCCTCCATTTAAGCTCTATAAGGGGTTTATAGTGGTTACAAAGACGTTTCGAGTACCAGTCTACCATATATAACTCAAGTTATATAATGGGGGCATGGGCGTAGCCAGGGTTTTGTTGTGGGGTGAGCCTAGTAGGGGCCAGTTTGACACAAAAATTGAAAAAGAATATTCTTTAATCAAGTATTGTTTTTCAAAAATGTGTAAAAGTTTCTAAGACGTTAATCAGTATCAACACCAAGTTTCCTTTCATCAAGCAAACAATTTTTTTGATTAGCGTTATTTTTCAGATCGAATACAAAATTCATATGATTTTTTTTAAATCTACTAGCATTACGATTTCTACTGGAGTGAGAAAACTTTCATAGATAGAAGAAAACTCCTTTTAACGGCAATCAAACCGCAGATCTAATAGAAACTAAATTTAATCAATATGTTTCACGAGAAAAATTCTTCTTTTTATAAGAAAATTATCGCTTATACAACGAAACTGACTTGCTACAACAAAGAACATTTTACATGAAGTTAACATAATACATATATACCTACCTATTAAAAATTAATTTGGAACTTTTAAAATAAATCTTTTTCTAGAATAACGAAAAGTAGACTACATTTAAGAAATTCTATTCTTAAGATATATACAGGGTGTCCCAGACGTAACGCATTTCCTATATACCCCGGATTCCTCACTCAATTTCGAGAAATAAATTATATGGGAGGAGAGCCAGAAAATGCACGGTTTACTATTTTTAGTACTGTTTCCACTTTATACCCTGTAAATTACTCAATATACACCTTATCAAGGCGAAATTTATCTCAGGTGATAGCAAACCGTCTATGCTTTGCAATGAATACCCAACCAGCCCTATTGTCATCTTCAATCTTAAGTTGGAGTACGTCAAAATCCACAACTTGGAAAAAAGTCCTATTATTTTCAAATTTTAACGATGTTTCCGCCAAAATGTACAATAACTATACAGTTTATTTACATGATTTAGAAACTTCGGAATGTTACCTTTAATTTAACTATGCACATGTACCCACCTAAATGCTACCGTTTTTTAGATATTCCTGTTTTTATGATGCAGAATTTCATTAATTTTGCTAATAACAGTAAATATCGCGCCTAACTTTATGCAATTCCACGCAAATTAGCAAAATTCATGAAATTATAAATCACTCACGTAATAAGGCTTCCATTCCAGAATTTTTTATCGACCGAATTTAACTATATTTAAACCTAAACGAAATTTTGCATATGATAACTGAATAATATTCAAACTCACGAACGCAAGAGTAATTTTATAAGAGTTGGTTTTTTTAGTAAGATTTTTTTTACGTTAACTTAAAAAACCACAAAAAATATGTGACTGATGATATAATCTGCAGTTTTTCTGTTATTCTAACCCTGATAATATCAAAGTTTTAGCTTTCAAATTCTAAATGATCGTGAGTGTGAAGGGGCGGTGCTTCTTCGGGCTATATATCATTATAACCAAAGCACTACCAATTTTCATTTTTTTGGGTTGGAATCCTCGAAAGTAGCCCTTTCAAACAGTAGTCGATACCCCACATAAATATATTTCATAAACCTTGACTATCAAAATATGCGCACATTACGAAGACCTAAAATTCTGCCAAATCTCAAATTCATTTGTCACCTTGTTTTCCAGAAGAACATCTTTGACAGACGGATGAACAGACGCAAGAGCGTTCTAATAAGGGTTCGATTCTTGCCTTTTGAGGTACGAATTACGGAACCCTAAAAAATAGAATGGTGTGAATTTGATAAAGCGGGAGTGATCTTAGTTATTCATGATTTTATATAGAATAATAAATAAAACTTCGGATGCTGGTCTATTCTTGATAACGCAAGGCATAATTTTTCCAATTGTCCAAATATACATACATTCTCGATCCAGCAGGACAGATTTTGCCTAATTAAGTATTGGCGTTGAATTATGCTACTATTATGAGTGAATGGTCTAGATCAATTGTAAGGATCCGTTCGACTTTTGGTCCATCACTGAAAGCAGTAATAGATGTAGGCATAGGTAAACCCAATAAACCCATTGAGTTCATCCAATTAATTTATATTCTCTTGAATGGATATCAGATCATCCATTTCCAAAATAGAGAAGGATTCGTGAGAAAAGAAGATTCAACACGTGAATAAAACTGAAAAAAAAATACAACATTTCTCCCAAAAGTAGGTAGTTACGGAAATTACCACCGAATTTTCCCGTTTCATGTAAGGCTACATCCCGTAAAAATGCCTTTAAATAATATTTGTTTTCATAAACAGTTTTGCCCTAAGGTGGTGTTACCTTCTAATGTTAATAGCTTTCACTAAAAATGAGTTCGAAAAATCATGACATTGGTTCTGATTTCAATTGGCTTTTTACACTGTGTTCCTTCAATGAGAACTGAGTTTGCCAGTGTTAACAACAAAATACTTTATATCATCCCATCGAAAAAGCCATTTAAGAGAAATATCTATAGGTTGGCGGTAGAGTATAGCTTAATACGTGCGGTGCAACTATTTTTTGAGGCCATTCCCTTCGTACACGAATTTGTCTGTCTATTTATTTATAGATTTCTTTTTTTACTATTTTCGACACTCTCGGTAGACCCACTTTTCGTCAACACAGGGAGCTGAAATTTAGCACACAGGTTCATGTCGCGTGACAATTGAATCTATCAAAATTTGAACCGGAAATTTCCATGGAAAACCCGGAAAATCGGGAAAAATCATTTGAAAATTTGGTACAAAAAAAGTTCATTCAAAATGCGTGAGGCAACAATACTATACCAGTGTGCCGCCGGCTTACAAGCAGCGATCAGCGAGAACACTCATATTTGACACATTAGCAGCAACAAAACTGAGTCGTAAAGCTGAGTTTTCACAAGCGAAGTTACTGGACTCTCAACCCAAGTAACCTCGTTTTCAGTCCCGCACCTCCTCTTGACGTACCCACCAGTTTACTTGCGCCAGTACGAAAACGAGTTCCACTCACTTCAACTTTTTAGCGAAGTGGAACCTAGGAAACAATCAACTTGAGTACAGTTTCTGCAACTGGTACATTTTTTGATTTAAGTAGTCTTTAATAATATCAGCTGGTGTGGAACTTGTAAAATGTCAACACATTTGTGTTTGCACTTTTATACGAAAGGAGTGCTTTTTATTTTTCAGTAAGAAATTTCGTAAATTTTAAGCAAAAATATTATTCCTTAGCAATCAATATGCCAAGAACGTACTCGCACTTTCTTTCTTCCTAGAATTTTTTCTCCGAAATTGCCCTTAATTACATTGTTGCACAATTTATGACCTTTTCAACATGTAATTTTTCACTTGAAACCATTTTCTCTCAAAAATGAATATCTTCACATTTCACACGTTCCACGCCAGATGATATTATAAATTACTACACACATCAAAACGTGTACCAATTGCAGAAAATATACTCAACTTGACTATTTCTGAGGTTCCACTTCGCTAAAAAGTTGAAGTGAGTGGAACTCGTTTTCGTACTGGCGCAAGTAAACTGTTGGGTACGTCAAGAGGAGGTGAGGGACTGAAAACGAGGTTACTTGGGACCATTCCATGGACTGAGCGATTTGCTATTTCAGGTGGCACAAAAAATATTGTGTTTCTGTATATCACCGTTAGAGCACCCTTTAAAACGATTACATAAAAAACATGTAAAACTCAACCAATCAGATGAAATTTTACACCCGTAAATCGAATTTAATTAAAACAAGCTAAAAAGCTAGAATTGGTCTAAGACCAATTCTTATGATACCCTAGATGAATACACGTATGAAATTTCGCATGGTCACCCATTTGAGCAATTTCGATTTTTTGCATTGGTTTCTCGCATAGGTTTCTAGAACAGCTCGTCGGACAGAAAAAATGATTATAACCAATTTTATAGGATTTGTTATTCTGAAGAAGTTTTTAGTATAATAAAAATGTCTAGGACTGATCGTTTTCAAAGTATATGTAAAAAACCAAAATTATTATATGCCAACACCAAGAAGGGGTTGCCCGATTTAGCTCATTTTTGAAATTTTATTTGGTATTAGTATGAAAACACAGTCTACCAAATTTCAGCTTTCTACGTCGACGTGTTCTCAGGTAGTGTCCAAATATATCGTGGAAAACGAAATTTATGTATGGCAACCCCACGAAGGAGTAGCCCGATTTGTCTCATTTTTGAACTTAATTTTACTTTTTTTTTTAATGTCAGTGTACAAAATTTCAGCTTTCTAGGTGAACGCGTTCTCGAGTTATCGTGCGCAGAGACAGACAGACAGACAGACGGACGGACATGCAAAAATCAAAATAACTTTTAATATTATGCGTGGGTGTCCAATTCATTTTGCTCTACCATCATTATTTCGAGGTGTTACAAACAGAATGACAAACTTAGTATACCCCTATAGATTTCATCTAGGGTATAAAAATGTATTTTCTTGTGCCCAAGTGATATTTTAATTGCTTATAAGGAATTAAACTCATTCCGACTTTAATTTTCAAAAGTTACTCTTTCCTGAATCCTGCGTATGGGCAAGAGAGACGGAGCATGGTAAACACTATCTTTACCTTATTCCTTCTGCGGTGATTGCATCTGTAGCCAACATAAAAACATCAAATAGTATAAGCAAACGTTCCAGAATGCAATATTTTGTGTTGGTAGCTCCAACTCTGCTATAGGGCGAAAGAGAGAACTATAAAACTTGTGCGTGCCATGCTTTCTTATAGAAAAATGACAATACGCTCAGTCCAATGTTATACATAAGTCAGTGCTTGGGACAGTAACTTCGCTTGTGTAAACTATACTTAAGCGTACATAACTATGTACGCAGCATCCTAACTGCGAGTTTTTATCGTTCTCTTATTCTCTGTTTTCTCTATTTTTGCAAACCAAAACAAATTTTACGAAGATTTCTCGTCTAACAGACTGAAATTTATTGAAAATAATTTCAATAAATTTACAAAATGCATTTTAAGTGCAAAAAAAAAAAATAATTGAACTTTTCGACCCAGCGATCAGAGAGGTCTCATCGGTATGGTTATCTCTGATCGCCTACCATACCAAGCAAAAAAGGGGGAACAATCACCTAATTTGAAAAGTGCAATGAGAAATCTTGCCACCATAAAATAATTCATACTTACTTTTTATAAAAAGTATTTATATGGGCAATTGGTCTGACCTCCATCATTGAACTTCTATGGTAGGCGATCAAACAAATTTCCCCCGTCCAGCTCGCCAGCACCAGCAGAAGTGCTTGAAAAATTTTGGGAGCGGAGAATTTACTCTTGTTGCATATTCTGTATTATCTTATGCCTAAAGTGCCAAACACAATTCCGCCGTTCCGATTCAATTCGATTCGATTCAATTCGATCCGTTACGTGCATGAGCACAATTGTTCCGTTCAAACTTACCATCAGTTTTAAATTTCTCATTGAAATTTTTCCAGATTTTCTTTTTTCTTTTTACATCCATATAAAATTTGTTGCCCTTGTCATAAAGCTCTTCTTATTTTTTAATTTCTTCAATAAAAACTTCTTCATCCATCTTGAGTTATACACAAACATTGTACAGGTAATTTTTCTAGGTTATGTCAACCGTAAAAGTTGAAATTTGCTCAACTTCTCCGTTTCGATTCGATCCGTTTCGATCCATTTCGGCGAATGTGTCCAATTACACGTACGTCTCATATAAGCAAATTTGACATTTGTACGTATCGGATCGAAACGGTACAATTGTGTTTCCCACTTTAGACACACAGCACTCTTAATGAAGAAATAACTAACGACTCATTAGTCTATAATGATTCATTATAAACTGCGGACACACAGCCATTTCTTTAATTAAGTTGTGCTGTCAAACTGGTTTTGATGAACTTATCACCTTAAAGAAGCAATATGGATCGAATTAACGCGATAAACTTTGTTTTCATTTATTTTATTTTCAATTTAACAATTTCCAAATGTGAAAAACATTTTATTTAAAAAAATATTGATAATATAAATTGTGATTTGCATTTCTTTGCATTTCTTCTTCTTATTTTTCAAATCGGCAGATGCACAGCGGAGCTCCAGACTTACATTATATGCCAAATCTAGCACATTTTTCCTCATTATAGCTATAATGAAGGAGGAAAACACTTCATTAGTGTACTTCATTATCATCTGATTTTCGAGCTATAATGACATATACCTACTATTTGCCACACGGCATTTTAATGAATGGTTTGTACAAATGATTCATTAGTTCGTGCTGTGTGTCTAGGGTATTATGTTTCTTTGGTCTTATTAACTATTATGACACATGAACATGGGACACACACAAAATTTGGACATTATGGAAACATGAAAAATTTCAGTTCCTTCTTGCAAGTTTCCG
Organism: Dioctria linearis; assembly: GCA_963930735.1. Taxonomy (NCBI): domain Eukaryota; kingdom Metazoa; phylum Arthropoda; class Insecta; order Diptera; family Asilidae; genus Dioctria; species Dioctria linearis. Next base: position 26,805,265 of record OZ005741.1, read on the forward strand.
ACGATTTGGATTTTGTATGATTTATTAAAATACATAATATGAATCCTGAAAGAGGTATTTGAGTGTCGACATTAAGCCACAGGTAACAGATAGACAATTGTCGCTATTTTAACACCTATATTTCTTAGAGTTTATTCTATAGCTAAAATGATGTGGTGCGGTAACTTCCAATGTCGATACTTCTCAGGTTTTGGATATTCGGTATGATATCGTGAATAAAGTATGAAGGGTTATGGAAGCTACAAAATTCATTCCAAGCTGGTATTATTGGGACAGATTTCTGATGTTCATTTATATTCTAAAAATTGATATTGAGTATCTCATTCAGTACTTTGTCTCTCAGCTTCGTCAGCTTAAACACTATTGAAAGACCAGATCCTTCGACATTGACATTGATAAGATTAATTATACTCCCCATCATCGCCATTGTGCTGCGTGTCGAACTGTTTATGAAGTTAGTAGCTGTTGTGGTACTAAGGTATAGTCTCATGTAGTGAAAATGTATCCGATCAGAGATTTTCTGTTTCCTCTCAATCACCCTTCCCTTGCTGTTACAATAATCCAAACAATAAAACCAAAATTATTACGAGAAGTACGCTTCAAACGTAATAATTACCCTAATTACCTTAATTGTGGGGTGGCTGGCAATCAATAAATAACCCCGAAAATATTATTTTCAGTTCTAAATTAAAGTCCTCGGCATATTTAAGAAGACTTAGTTAATTGCCACAGATTGATTGAGACTTTTACCTGGTAAACAATGAAACCTGCAATTATTCCTGATTGTGGGATTAACTGTCTTACATAATTTACAAGGACAATAAGGCGGAGCCGAAAGTATTGGTATGGAGTAACAGTACCTTACATATCAATAAAATTGCTTTATTTGAAATCATTATAAATACCTTCCTCCACTATTTCGAACCATTCAGTTTGTTATTACAATTCCACGATGGCTCCGACAGGTACTCTTGTCAAATTTAATCAGTTCACGCAAATACCAATGGCATTCTACAAAGTTATCGGCATTGTACCTTACCAAGAAAGCGAAAGTCGAGCTCGTTCCAGGATTTTCACAATAATTTTTTACTTTGGAATGACCAACATGAACGGAACCGTATTGGGTGGACTAATTTACACGTATTTAGCGTTCGGTAAATTTTCCAGTTTTTTGGATATCACTGGACTCCTGGCATGTATTGGATTTTGTTTTGTGGCTGATTTTAAAATGCTTGCAGTCTGGATGAATCGTGACACTTTATCCAGTTCAATAAAATCCTTGAAGGAGATGTTCCCCAAAACAATAGAATTGCAAGAGGAATACGAAATTGAGAAATACTTGAGAAAAATCAGAAGATTGATGAAATTCTTCTCAGTCACTTACATGGTGCAACTTTCGATTTTCAGTTTACTACCCCTGGTTAAATCGGTGGTGGTGTATCTATTTCTGAATGAGGAGTTTATTAGGCAATTGCCCTACTTAATTTGGTATCCATTCAATGAATATTCGCCGACTCTCTTCCCAGTTGCTTATGCTTCTCAAGACTATGCTGGAATAGTTGCGGCTTCTGCCATTGTTTCGAGTGACCTTTTACTTTGGAGTGTTATAATACAACTTAGCATGCATTTCGATTACCTAACGAACTTGTTTATGAAACTAAAGCCGAACGGTTCTGAACAGGATCAAAGACGGATGAATTGGATGATTGAGCGGCACGCATTAGTTCTGAAGTAGATTTTCAATTGTTTGAAGGACGAAGAATGTCAGAGATTGCTGTATGTTTTTTCTTCTCCAGATTATGTGATGATGTCAATAAGATCTTTGGCGTTTCGATTCTGTGTAATTTTTTTACATCTTCGGTTATTATATGTCTACTTGGTTTACAACTGACTATGGGAACTGACGTAACTAATCTTGTTGAGTACTGCATGTATATGACGACATCGTTGATTCAAGTTTTTCTAATTTGCTACTTGGGTAACACATTGATGGTATCGGTAAGTATAAAAAGATTTTAAATTTAAGAAATTAGCAAAATTTTCCATCTAGTTAATTTTGTATAGCTTCCTGAAATTTTATTTTAAATCTGTTCGCAACTAAAGCCTGCACTAAATCGATCATAATGTGTGACATCGATTAAGGATAATGGAAGAAAGGCAACAGCAATGGAAGGTCTCGAACATTGGCAAATTAATTAATTTTTTAATTATAATCAAAGTTAGCCAGAACAAGCTGGAATTTTGTTTTAAGGCATTATTTATTCGATGGAAAAATTATCTAATGTTATTTGTATCCTTTTAACGGAAAGTTTTGGGGTTTTTTGAAGATTACGCGCGAGGACCTAGTATATAGTAACGTTTTGGTTTTTTTTTTTTACAAAAATTTGAAAACTATTAATTTGGAATTTGGCAGAGTTAAAAATGAAATAAAAAAGTCGTAGCTAAGTGGTCGAAAACTTAAACATAGATCATTCAAACCACTTCGAAGAAGACAGTTTTTTACATGCCATTTAGATTTTTAATATTATTAATAGATTAGTAGATTCATGGCATTTCATAAAAATCCTATATTACTACCCCTAAAAAATACCTCTTAAATGAGATTTGTATACCCGTAGATATGTTCTAAATGAGCGCTTCCCCAAAGTAAAGACTTAGCTAAACTATATTTTTGTATCAGGAAATCCTTCATTTTATTTGAATGAGTTTTTTACTTAATCCACGATACCCCTCAAAATAGTTTTCCAGAGTCGAGGTCTAGTTAAGTTATTTTCTCGTACCAGAAAATGATACTTTCCCTCCATTTTATTAAAAACCAGTTTAAGGTACCCTCTAGATACCCCTAAATAAGCTTTTACCCCTTATTTCTCCTGAACTGAATTTCATAGTCTTTCTCGCATTACAAAATAGTAGATTCGTCACATATTCTCAAAATTATACCCTATTACCCCGTATTACGCCGAAGTCGAGGTTTTCGCAATATCGAAACCTAGTTAAATTTTTTCTCGCAAAAATAGAAAATGGAAAATAATAGTTCACGCCATTTCATAAGAATCTTTGGTTCCAGCAACGTTTTCGAGAAATTACTTTAGTTCGGCTAGTTTTTATACCCTATATGAAATCTAAAGGGGTTATACTAAGTTTGTCATTCCGTTTGTAACACCTCGAAATAATGATGGTAGAGCAAAATGAATTGGACACCCACGCATAATATTAAAAGTTATTTTGATTTTTGCATGTCCGTCCGTCTGTGCGCACGATAACTCGAGAACGCGTATACTTAGAGAGCTGAAATTTTGTACACGAATTTAAAAAAAAAAAGTAAAATTAAGTTCGAAAATGAGACAAATCGGGCAACTTCTTCGTGGGGTTGCCATACAAAACTTTCGTTTTCCACTATATATTCGGACACTGCCTGAGAACGTATCGATATAGAGAGCTGAAATTTGGTAGATGGTGTTTCCTTCGTACTAGCAAATAAAATTTCAAAAATAGACTAAATCGGGCAACTCCTTCTTGGTGTTGCCATATAAAAATTTATGATTTTAACGTATACTTTGAAAACGATCAGTCCAAGACATTTTTATTGTACTAAAAACTTCTTCAGAATACGAAATCCTACAAAATTGGTTATAATCATTTTTTCTGTCCGACAAACCGTTCTAGAAATATATGCGAAAAACCACTTCAAAAATCAAACTTGCATAGATCGGTGATCATACGAAATTTTTTACTTGTTTTGTATGCCTTATTTTACAGCACCTATATCAATAGTTATGCGGCCCATCTGGCTGGTGAGAGGGGTTGCGTTTACCTGTGCGCATTCCGTTCCACAGGTAAAAAAAGCAGTTTTTAAAATGATTTTAGTTCGATTTTTGTTTTTTTCATATGTTTTCATAAACAGTGAAAAATATAAATTCACTATTCCCAGACAATTACCTCGTTGTTTCCACCGTGCCAGACGTTTTGTTTGTTTCGCTAAAAAAATAAATAAAAAAAAAATTGTTTTATTACGGCTGTAATTTTTATACGAACTAATTTAATTATCGAATCACATGAAATTAATTTGCCAGGCGATAATTCGGTTGCTCATTAGGAACCGGACCGATTTGAGCATGGTAAAGTGATCTTTTTTTTTCCCACGATGGTATTTTGAGAATTTTTCATGAACTCTTATTTTTTTTGTATACAGGGGCTTACAAAAAGCTTCTGGAGAAAATTGAGTTATCTGGCTCAGATTTGAGGAAATTCTTGATAAAATACTGGAAGAAAAATCACAACTATTGTACAGCTCCGCTATTGAATTGGAACTTGGATAGATTTCCATGCGACAATTAATAAAATTAATTACTTGGAATATAAAAAATTACAAGTTTTATTTTGAATACTTTGACTTCTGTAGATGTAGTTGATTAAGAGTGAGCATTTCTCCAAAATGTGGTCACGTATTGGACCCTCAATAAATGCTGCCGTAATTTAGCTCTGCACGGGGTGGTAAGCTTGACGTTACGAAGTTTCTGCATTTTTACCCAAAACTTTCACTGACATTTTTTGACTGATACGTATTAGAAAATAAATCAAACCTGACATCGTTGACGTTGTTAATTTGCCGAACTATGACAAACAAATCTATCCAAAGTGACAACTGCACTCTTCAGTAATTCTTCATCATCGGTGGCAATACTTTGAATAGCAAGCTGATAATCTTCCGATTCTTTTTCTAATTTGAAAGGACTCAATTTCCCCATTGCGAAAAAAAGCTGGAGTGTAATCACAACATGTCATGGCGTGGAAGCCTGGTAAAGCTCTAGATATGGACGGAACGACCCAGAGTTTTGTACAATTCATTGACGTTGATGTAGCATTCATGATTATCCACGCCCATGTTGATCCAAAGTTTTAAGGAAACATTAGAATTGTCCATGTTACCAAGGAGTATAATGAGATTAACAGAATCTGAGCAACTTATTACAAGTGCAGAGTCGGTATCAATTTTGGCAATTATGGTAGATAATCCTAGAATCTGGACGAATTTGATTTGGTCTGATTGAAACCTGTCTAGCCGATTCATCTCGACGTTTACATTCACGGTCTTTGATTGATGGTGAAAAACATCAATGCGAGTTGCTTTCAGTTGAGCTATAATTTATTTTCAAAGCTTTCCAAAATTTTCTGTTTAACATTTCGTTGCATAATTATTAAGAGCCGCTACATTAACTCCCCAGGTTTGCTCGGGAAGAGGTGAAAGAAGAATGTAATATCTGTACAGTTTGGAGATATATTTCTTTGCGTCTTTTACTTCTTCCCTGGAAGACCGGCTTTCATACTGCATCAAGAATACTCGTGTGGGATGGCCCATTCCCTATCACAATCGAGCGATCTGGCTATTGATAATCAACCGAATTATAGCCTGGAAAATTAATATCATGTGGTTCGATAATTAAATTAGCTCGTATAAAAATGACAGCCGTAATAAAATAATTTTTTTTTTGTAACGAAAAAAAAAAACGTCTGGCACGGTACTAGGAACGAGGTAATTGTCTGGGAATAGTGAATTTATATTTTTCACTGTTTATGAAAACAGATCAAAACAAAAAAAAATCGAATTAAAATTATTTTAAAAACTGTTTTTTTTTTACCTGTAGACCAGAATGCGCACAGGTAAACGCAACCCCTCTCACCAGCCAGATTAGCCGCATGCTCAGTCTTAATAAATATTTTGCATCCACCACCAACGATGTATTTAGCTTCAGTAATGTCTGAAAAGTTGACATAGAAGATTAAATTAAATGTTACTGGATGTAATCACCTACCTCTTAAATTCTACAAGATTAATTTACCATTCATTCTGCTGATTATCACATATTTGATGAATAGACTGTTCGACACAATTTCCAGACCACTGGAAGGTGGGTCTGATCACTCTTATCCCAAAAAGTAATTCCCCTGCTGATATCTCCGAATGGAGACCGATTACTATACAACCAACTATATCCGAAATAACAATCAAATCTGAGCTAATGCAGAGATGTTGATCCTCTCCAGCAGAGTGATCAGTAAAAAATTTAGGAAATTTTTCGCTAAAACTAAACGTAACTTATTATTTGGATCTATTGAGCCTTAATACGCTTAGTTTTAGCAAAAGATTTCTTGACCTTTTCACTGATTAGTTCGCTTGGGAGAATCAACATCTCTTCATTAACTGCGATTTGATTATGCTTCGTCAATTAAACATATCAAATTTATTTTGAACATACAAGAAAACCTCGAATTTTAATTAATTGAGTCGCATGATGGTGAAAGAGGGGTGATAGCAAAGAATCAGCCGAACTAAAGTTAATTTTTTCGTGACGTTTCGGACTATTAATTCTGGCTATGTTAGTGCGATTTTTAAATTTTTTTTTCAGGCCATTCCCTTTAACTCGTACACGAATTTGTCTGTCTATTTATATATTTCTTTTTACTATTTTCGACACTCTCGTAGACCCACTTTTCGTCATCACAGCCAGCTGAAATTTGGCACACAGGTTCGTGTCGCGTGACAATTGAATCTATCAAAATTTGAACCGGAAATTTCCATGGAAAACCCGGAAAATCGGGAAAAATCATTTGAAAATTTCGTACAAATTTGATTAGTGATAAATCCGTTTCAGGAAAAATGCAGAGTTTTCCGAATTTTTCGAAAAAAATTTCCGGAATTTTCCAACTTCTCCGGAAAATTTTCCGGTAAAAAAGTTTTCTAAATTATGCAGGATCAAGTTCCCTATCAACTGGCATCATTACTTTCTCCGACAATGGTGAAAACCTGTAGAAAAAATCGAGGAATATTCATGTAAAACGCTTTTCCGGAGTTTTTCAGACCAAGGAAGCGTTTGAGCGTTTTGCAGCCTAAGACAAAGTTGTAGAGCGAAATGAGTTGCATAAAGTTGCTTTTGTGGAAAACCCGAAAAAGCGGGAAAATCATGGGACAAATTTTAATCTATATGATTAGTGATAAATCTGTTTCAGGAAAAATGCAGAATTTTCCAATTTTTCTGGAAAATTTTCCGACAAAAAAGTTTTATAAGCTATGCGGAATTATTTTTTTTCCGTCCTACTGGCATCAATACTTTCTCTTCAACAATCATGAAAACTTGCATGAAAAATCGAGGAACATTCATGTAAATTTTTAAAAAAATTTCATAGTAATAGGAAAAGTCTGTGGAAAACATGGAAAATCGAGAAAATTCATGTTATATGGGATCAAGTTGGAATACAGCTAAAAAGCGATGTTTAAAACATAATTTGAATTTCAGAAACGCGTTGCAGTACTTCAACGATTTGATACTCGAAAAATTTGTGTTTTCGGATCGGCACCAAACATGACTTAAAAATTGTTTAAAAATATCTCCATGCAGCACGTATTAACAATTTAGTTAACGTGAAAAAGGCAACAAATAAAATAAGTAAAGAACGAATTTTCAAACAAAATTGAGGCCAAGCCGCATGAAAAAGTAGAAAATAAACTTTTCTTCACACACAGAGGTGGTCTCAGATTTTATTCGCTGACAATCAACGATATATTTCAGTATGATCAATCAGAGGCAATAAGTGATTTGATTCATGAAGAGAAAGAATCTTCAAGAGAAATGTCCCAATCAAAAAATCTGAGTCCACCTCTGTGTGTGAAGAAAAGTTTATTTTCTACTTTTTCATGCAGCTTGGCCTCAGTTTTGTTTGAAAACTCGATTTTTACTTATTTTATTTTTATTTAATTTCATGCTGCCCAAAATTATATTTTTGCAGTTTACCATTTTAATGAACGGCTAATTTTCGTACCATAACCTATAGCGATTTTCCATGTTTATTGCTTTTAATTTTCAGGAAAATATTTTGAAAATACCCAGATTTTTAGTGTAAATAATTTGTATTTAATTATTCAATAATATTTTTTATTTTATAGAGTGTAAACGTAGCAAATGCAACTTATAATCATGATTGGCAGCAAGCAAATCTCAGCTACAAAAGGAAACTTATTTCCATCATTCAAAGATCTCAGAAGCCGGCACAATTAAGAGCTGCCACTTTTCCGCCGATTTCACTGGAAACTTTTAGTAGTGTTGGTTTACTGATTTTTCTTCAGTTTGAATCTTAAATAATAAGTGTTTTAAATTTTTAAATTAATCCAATACCTTTTAGGTGGTAAGATTATCATACCAGTTCTTCGCTGTTCTCAGGCAAATGTATGGAAAATAAGAGGAGCCAGCGGCTGTAAAAGTAATGAAGGGTAGTGATGGAAAAACTATGTAACACCTAAAATACAAGAAATATATAATTTATTGAAGTAAATCTAGTCGAAATTTGGGAATACCATAAAAAAAAAGACAACCGATATTGAATCACATAAGAAGTCCAAAGCCTTCAATTTAAAATGACCGATAACACCCAAAATGCATAATCGTTTGGTACTGTAGAGACTTTTTATAAAGCGAGTCTCTAATGGCCGGTTTCACAGTCAAGGCTTAATAAATATTTTGGTTTCACAGTCAAGAATTAAGTGAAATCACTAGTTTACGGCAAGCTTAACTTAAGCCGTCATCTCGAAGGCTTAAGCCTCAGATTTTGCTGTGAAGAAATTATTGCTAAATATATATTTTGCCTAAATATTATAATTTCTGTTATTAAGCGAACGTACATATTTCAAAAGTTATACTTTACAACCAAATTGAAGTTTTCCAAGCAAAAAATAGTATTCTAATTAGCAGTTTTGAATACCGTCTGGTAGCTGTAGTGACAGCATTCAATTTGACGTTTTACGAAGAAACCAAACAGTTTAAGACAAAAATGAGTAATTTATCTGATGCAGAAGATATAAGCGACGAAGTAATGTATAATATAATATCACAAAGTGTGACCCATGAAAATGGGCATGACGTTGATTTATATTCTCAGTTCCGACTGTAGAAACATTCGCCTAAGATGGTTTACGTTGTCGAAACATTCTGCGACAATGATCTTGGATTTGATATCCTTCCAGATAAAAACCACAACAAACTGGTAAATAAAAAGTTCTTCTTTTCGCTTGGTTTTTAATCCACAATGGCAATTTTCCTTTAAAAAAATTCACAATTGAAAAAATAAAAAAATGAAAAAATGAAAAGATGAAAAAATGAAAAAAATGAAAAAAATGAAAAAATGAAAAAAATGAAAAAATGAAAAAAGATATACATAAAACAAAATTATGTAAAAAAGATTAAGATTAGGGTAACCGGGAAAGGAAAAAATATAATTATCACAAGCAAGAATCACTTAGATGTAGGATCTTCAGATATCAAAAAATACATTCAAGTGGTTTTACGGACCTTAGCACGCAATATGAATAATTAAACAGGTTCATATATTATCCGCCAGGCATAAGAACTGGAATAATGACTAGAATAATATATATCCATATATATATGTAAGAATAATACATCATCTACACATATATAAAAAAAAAAAATTCGTGCGAAAAACACAAACTAGGGGGTGACCATTCACTCAAAAAGTTAGTTAAAAACCACTGATGACGCTCTGTGGCAGGAGCAGAAAACGTTATGGTATTGCCAATAAAGCGCCTACACTGGCAGAATATGCAATATAATGTATTGCAAAAATAGGATATAATCGGCGGAGACATATTCGACTAATATGCTAAAAGCCCACTCAAATTGGTGGCCACCATCGTTACATTTATCGGGACGTAACGAGGGTGACACCAACGCATAAATTAAAATAGTTAATTCGGCGTTATTAAGGAGCAGTCACGCATGCACACATATATAAGTGAAGCATATCTTGTATTTGCAACAATTTAGCATGATAAGACCACCACCCAAATTAGCCATGACAACCTAATTAAAGTATTAATAACGGTCAATAAAAATACACACATAGAATGGACCATTTCTGATTTACTTAGACTTGCAGTTGTTCACAAGTTTAAAATAATTTCATATCCAATTAAGAGCAGTCGTATAAATAAATAAATGAAAAAATAATTTATTCAAATAAATTACAGGAATCTACATATGAAATTGAAAAGATAAATATACGCAAATAAATATTTACCTGAGAACACTTAGCTAATAACACAATAGTACACAAAATAAAAAATAAAAATAAATACATAACACAGTACACTGCATGAAAACACTTTATTAGTAACACAATAAAACTTAATAAAAGAAGAACACAATACAACACACTAATCCACAAACACTTAGTCAATAACACAACATAACACACAGTAAATAGAAGCAACATACAACACAAAAAATAGCAGATCACACCTAAATTATTAAAGACGTCCAAAATAGATCTATAAAACAAATGATAGAGGTTAGCAGAGCTCTGTTCGGGTGTAACATTACCATGGGATACCAAAAAATTAAGGAGATTCAGTTCCCGCACAAAGCTCACGGTAAAGAAACCCTTTAGTAACGTGCAGGGGTTCACTGGTGGATAAACTCCAACAGGTGATGGTGGAGAATAGTGCACCACCTTATCACACAGCGCTTCGCCAACCAACGGCACCTGCCATATGTAGGGTCGTAGATACATCTACGAATATATGTGGTGAGGGGTAACTGGCAAGACATCAAGCACTAATAAATTTTTCATTTTTTCATGTTTTTCATTTTTTCATTTTTTCAATTTTTTCATTTTTTCAATTTTTTCAATTTTTTCATTTTTTAAATTTTTTAAATTTTTTCATTTTTTCAATTTTTTAATTTTTTCAAATTTTTTTCATTTTTTTACTTAAAAATTATCATCCGCGGCTTAACTAAGCTTCAGCTTACTGAGTACTGTGAAACCGAGTAGGCTTAAGTTCTGGGCTTAAGACACACCCGTGGCTTAGCTAAGCTCTGGCTTAAGCCTGGACTGTGAAACCGGTCATTAGTCACCAAATCATATGGGAGTACTTGCGTGCATAATTTTGTTGCCAGAAATTGTTTGGTAATCACAAGGTCGATCAAGCATGGTGTTCGGTCTTAAGTTTTTATTCATACAATCTCGTTGGAATTTTCTTTAGTTATAACTAGATTAATTGACATCGGATGGAAATGAAATATGAATTGTTTATAAACCGTAGTTTTCGAAAATTTTCAAAAGTTGAACTTGAGCTTTGAAGGTATCCCTTATTTTCTGTATTCATTATTTATCGATTTAGTTAGACTGGTTTGAGGTCTCGTTGGAGATCAAATATTATCAAAATTTAAAATCAACAATATATACTAAAACTTTTTGCACATAGATCATGTACAATTGGACTGAACATATTTGGTGAAAATTTTTAAAAGAAAATTGACAATTTTAGAAATAAAACTAATTAATAATTTTTTCTAGGCTTAACTATTGTATGTAGTAGGTAGGAAGCTTATCCGTTTGCATGGGTGAATTAAATTTTTTTTTTTGGTAGATTGTACCCCGCTTTAGACATTATTCTTGTATTTGAAAGGTCCGTATCAATCATTGTGGGCAGAAGAGAGCGTCACATTTGAGGACTATAAAAATTAAAAAATTAAAATAAAAAAATTAAAGGAAAAAATAAAAAAAATTGGAATTGTAATGCTTACATACCCAAGATTGATTGAAAAATAATCTCGTGTCTCCAAGATCAGCGAATTTATTGTTCTGATTTTCTGAAAATGAAAAAAAAAGTTCCACTACATTCGTGCAGGTCCACAACACATGCAAACCCGATTTTCTGCCAAATTGACCAATCAACGCACATGTCCATTTCATGAAATATTAAAATTATGGAAAGATACCATTTGACTTATATTTTGATGTGGGAAACGGAAGAGACTTCTATACTGGATGTATTTATTCATATAAATATGTAAGATATGTTTGCAGAGAGCTATTCTGTTTTTTGCAGGTAAATTTCACCACTTCCAGTAGATCGATTTTGCTAGAAAATAATATTTCCGCATTCTCCACATCGAGAAGAATGACTTGTCCATGGACATTTGTTTTTACGAATTATATTTTTTTTTTGATTTTTTTTTTAAATTCTGCCAAAACTACTAGGACATGTATATAAATGGACTGCTCGTTGAACCAAAAGTCTTAGAATATAGAGAATACAGGAAGTGTGATAAGCCAAATTTAGCGTAGTCAAATTCTGGTTGGGTTAGTATCTGGCGCTTTAGTGAAAACTCAGTACAGCCGTATAGTAGAATCAATATAGAGAGCGGGGCAACAAGATATATGGTTGAAATTATTGCGTTTGCTCCCACCGAAAAGGTTCCTATTCGATGCACTACGGCAACATACCCAGGGAATTTCGCAGCTGTCACAAACGTAAACAAATCTCTGTGGAGGAAGAATTTTTTCGGTATTTCATCGCTTTTGTTATGTATTTTTAATTTAATTTAATATAAAAAGGTGTGCAAAGTACCCAAAATAATATTTTATAACTATACTTGCCTAAAAAATGACTTCCCACGTCGTACCTTGATGTTGTTGTGGCAATTTCAACGGAACACTTCATTCTAAAATTACATGAACATCACTTAGAAATTTATCACTATAATATCAACAGATAATTACTTACACTCTTTACTTTATTTTGCACTATTTTTAAAACACTTTTCACAACTTTTGAATTACATTTTTAAATTGTTGCAAATTTTTTGCAAATTAAACGAACTTCGTTTGACAGCTAAACATAGATTTGTCTCTTGCTTCAATATAATGCTGAGCTACTTTTTACAGGTTTCAACACTTCCTGTTGTCTCTATATTCTAAGTCAAAAATGCATGAAAGCAAATGGTACCACTTTCATATTTCTATCTTTTCCGTGAAAACATACTTTCTCACTGAACTGTAACGGTTGGGAACGAAAAATTCAAATTCAAATTTATTATTTACATAACTATTGTACAATTAAGACATAAATCTTTTTTATTTGTACAAGAAAATCAAAAAAAAACAATATGACTAAGTAGTATGTACCTACCAATGTAAGAGAGACAAAAAGCTCAAACAATTAAAGAATAATCAAACTAAAAATATAAAAAATTACAATATAGCGTAAAAAAAAAGCAATGCTAACTAATAAGATTAAATAAAAAAATTGATTGAAGTTCAGCGGTATTTCCAGAACTGGCAACTTGAAAATCAAAACTTTTCTACCAAAACAGTCTTCTGATAAGCACTTCCTTCGGCTCATAATTAAAATTTAACAAAACAAAGAGTCCCAAATACTTTCGGTAAATCCCACTGACCTTTATATAAGTACACTGTAAAAAATGTGCACAATTGTTGCCACAAAGGTTAGGTATTTTTCTATAAAATGTAGGGAATATTCCTGAAATGTAGTGAATATTCCCTATATTTTTCGGTATATTTCCTACATTTTAAGGAATATTCTTTACGTTTTAGGGAAAAATACCTAAGTTTTGTGGCAACCATTGTGCACATTTTCTACAGTGTAAGTTCGCAAATAATTTAAATATGACGCCAATTTACGATAGTTGGTAGTATTGACAGTGAGAGCAAACTTTCTGAAATCGAAACTGGTCCCACATGAAACAGGAGATCAATCAGTTCATTTATATACATGTTAGTGGATTGACCGAATTGGCAGAAAATAGGTTTCAAATCACTTTTCGGTCATCCAAATGTAATATGTACCTAAGCATTTTTTCCATGGACTTCGCATTTTTTAATTTTTTAAATTTTCAAATATGATACCCTCCTCTGCCCACAAGGATTGATATGGAGCCTTTTTTTACAGAAATAATTTTGAAAGACCTTAATTCGTCCATGGACAGAACTGGACCCATTGTTATCGATTATTGTATACCGATCATTTTGATGGGGCTTCTTTAGTCGATTTTGTAAGGCGCAATATTTCCAATTAAATTGATATTTCCACATGCTCAAACCACAAAAACGAATTAAGTAAGCAATATCATGATCAAAAAACCCTCATGGTTGTAAGTAGCTATGTCTCATTGCAACCAGAGTTGTGATCAAATGGTGAAAGTAATACGAAGTTCAAAGTTTGAATTTTTACTTTGAGTGCCTCTAGCGGAGTGAAGGTGGTCGGTCAAATCAAAAGAATACCTTCAAATTCGATAATTGTAATTGGCGATGTAAACAATTTGTTGGGAAAATTTTAATTTGAGTCTGACTCATGCAGAGAATTTTGATAAAATTCATGTATTACTTAATTTTCAAAAATCACTAAAACTTAATTAGTTAAAAACCATTTCCACGACAGTAAAATACTTTTTATTTCATGAATTTTTAAGACAAAAACAATAAAAAAAAAAACAAACGAAGGCAAATATCGTTAGGGCGCATGTTTCTATTTCGATACACTTATTTGAACATAGTTCATACCGAGTTTTGCGTATTTTCTTGTTTTCCTCATATATCATAGCAACTGAGTAAAGCGTAGAAAATGCAAGACGCGTAAAGCAAACAGATACAAAACAAAAACAGTTTTTTCTCACTCAAATTCTTATAAAATCGCAAACATTTATAAAATTAATGTTAGTGTTATAAATAATACAAAAAAAAATGAAGCAATTAATTTTCTTACTTGCGATCTATTTGTGTGGTGTGAACTGTTGTCGTAATAAAAATTACGAAATGTTGGAACATCCCGAACTAATTAGGGAATACTACAAAATGTTGGGCAATTTCGTAAAAGATACGAAAACAATGAGAAAAGACTTTGTGGATGACATCCTCAGTATGGGATCGAATGCAGCAATGAGGTTAGGAATATTACTTGATGAAAAATTCAGGGATTTCATTGAAGACACACAAGAGAGATTTTCACTTATTCAAGTTTACTACCGGATCATAGAAAAACGTATTAGTGAACCTTTGAAGGAACTTTATATTCAGCAACAAACCTATGTTGGAGATTTATCGAACGTAATATTAACGCAAATTGGAGATGTTTTATTGACTAAACTGGTTAATGCTACCACCGCGATTACTTTCATGAGAATTAGGTTCACTGAGGAAATTTGGTTTTTCTTTAGTGGATTATTACAACTCTTCGAAGATAAGAATAGGCAGACTATTGGTCTATGTTCGAATCTTACAATTAAACGTATCAAAGGTATTGTAACGGAGAAAATTAACGAAACAACACGATGCACTCAGGTTGGTTTGAATTACTTAGAGTACATGTTCAACAAATTTCAGTCCAATGCAGACGAGCACTTGAATTTTATAGAAAGCTCATTTAGAAATTTGAGTTCGACGACGAAGTTCGAAGGGAGCGTTCCGGAGTTTTTAGTATGGGGCAATATGAATAATGCCTTAAAATCGTACATTGATGAAGCACGTAAAACCTATGAAGAAATGAATCGTTACGATGAGCATCTGCCTGAACATTTCGGATGCCATCTGAAAATATATAGATCAAGCCAGAAGTATTTCTTTGATTTACTTGATTTTGTGAAATGTTGTTTAGATAGAGAATGTGAAGATAATTAAAAAAAGATTTTTTTTTTCATTTTGCATTTTAACTTAAACTTTTTTCTAATAGCGATTTGGATAATCGTTTTCAGCCATTTTTTTTTTATATATATATTTTTTATTAACCCAAACATAGGCGATACCCTATGATCCAAAACACAGCAAGGTAGGAAAGAAAACGACGAAAGGATTAGGAGTCGATATACATATATGTCGCATTTGAATATTTGCAGATTGTGAGTGCCAAGGACAGAGGATGGTAGAATATTCCACATTCGCACAGTTTGGGATCAGAAATGTTACTGTTGTCAGGTCGAAAATATTTTTAAGGGTAATGGAATGAGGGTGAAAAACTATTTTCACTAAATTTGGTATCACGCATCTTTTGGACAGATCCGTTTTGTGGAAAGACACTTCCATAAAAAGAGGAGTATAGGGTTATTAAAAAAAAAAAGATTAGTGCGTTACAGATTTTAATCGCCAAACTGAAGTATCTGCAGGCAAGATTTATATATGTCAAATGAGAGCGGGTAGCCAGATTTAGACGTAATAATATAAAATTTATTATGTAAGTTGGATCGAAGGTGACGAATAGTTTTTATAGGAGTTTAAAGTTGAAATTTTCACCCCTATAACTTTCCCATACACTTTCAAAACACTATGCAAGGAATACTGTCGAAAACAAATATCCGATCAGATGGATTAAAAAAATATTTGAAAAGAATACCAGCTGGGGTAAGAGTCACGCTAACATTTGGTTTTCTTTTAATATTATTAAGCCTAGCTCAGGGCATACCTACCCTATAATTGAAAGCACAGCACAGCAAGGCAGGAAGGAGATAAGGACACAGGACTGGGGGACACGAGAAAAGTGGCGGCGGCAGATTTTAAGCTCGAAGAAAATTAAAAGATGTTAGAGTGTTCCACATTCGTACAGTTCTGGATAAAAAAAAAATAACATCATGGGATTTTACTGTACGTTCGAAAGTATTTTGAAGTACGGCTGCAGTGTGAGTATTGGGTGAGAGAATTAATGTATAAAAGATCAGCTTAGATATGTCATCAGAACGTTGACCATACATGTACTTAAATTGCGGTTTCGTAATGGAGATTAGTTTTCCAGATCCCCCGACTTGACGGATTCTGATTATTTTATATATTTTATGAAAATCAAAGTATGAACAAGCCAAAAAAGTATTCCAATTGTGAAATAAATTGCAGCAAAATCACCAGAAATTTTGAGTAAAATCATGTGAAATTCGATACAAAGGAAGAGCAGGAAGATGCATGGCGGTCGGAAGCACACATTTTGTTGACGTAATTATCAAAAATTGATTAAAAGGGAAAATAATCATAGTACGGAAAATGGAAAATTTTACTTCATGACAGGACAACTTTCTTTTTTTTTTCTTTTTTTTCGCAAATCACCTCTTTGCTGCGTTCCTTTTCTCGTCCTGAATGAAACTGTGTGAATCGATAGAATTTAGTTCTATGCACATAGAAAACGAACGAAACAGAACCATTTAAGGTGTTTGAAAACTTAACCGCAGCTATTATTACCCCGCCCAAAATGTAAAGAAGACATTCATGTAGATATTATAAGTGAAAATTGTTTGGCTTAAATGTGGGAAAAACTCAAAGTGCATTCAGCAGACATCAGAACCATTCGGAATTGGAGTCCAAAAACAGACACAGACACGACGACAGGTTGAAACTAAATTGTTCGGTCCGAAAAAAAGAACGACGACATGGAATGAAACAGATTCATTCTGATCAAGAAAAAGAACGCATTATTTAACACTAGAACTACCGCAAATATCTGCAAATATCCAGTATATCGTGGACTAGTTAGCGTAGAAGTTCGGTTAGAACGAGAAAAATTAAAAATGTTATACAGATAGTCCGGTTTTCTATATTTAAGGATATTGAATAAAAAGATTAATATTCTTTGTTGAAGATAGGACACTAAAGGAAATCCAATAACTGAAATAACATGTGCACTGACATGGTCAAATCTTCGAATTCCGTAAATGTAATGAACAGCTGAGTTGAAGGCAGTATTGAGCTTGAGCATTGAAGTGCAGTCCATCTTACCAGCAAAAATTTCGCAACCATACATAATAATAGGAATAATGAGCATACGAACAAGCATATGTCTAGTGGATAGAGGAGTGTAGGCCGACGATATAGAAAGCATACGAAGGGCTCCATAGATCTTAGCAGAGATGTTGTTCACTTGATTATTCCAAGTTAAGGTTTTGTTAAATATAATACCGAGATTTCTAACATTATCGCAGTACATGATAGGGCATCCATTGAGTAAAATTGATGGAAAACAAGAAGTGTCTATGGCATGTTTGTATATAATAATCGAATTACTTTTACTGGGATTAAGGACTAGGTTATTTTGCTTAGACCAATTCAAGATTCCCAAGAGGTCCTCATTAAGTTTATCGACACCATCATCAATCAACCCCAAAGGCATGGAGATATAAAGTTGCAAATCGTCAGCATAGAGGTGAAATTTAGAGTATCTTATCATATTTGGCAGGTCATTTATAAAAACGGAGAAAAGCAGCGGTCCCAAAATAGAACCTTGAGGTACACCACTATTCGTTAACAAGAATTCTGAGGATAAATTATTGCTTTCGACCAATTGCATTCTGTTACAGAGATAAGATGAGACAAGTTTGCACGCAGAGAGTGAAAAATTGAAGTTGTTGCCCAACTTATTAATTAAAAGCCTGTGATTGACTTTATCAAAAGCCTTAGAAAAGTCCAGCAGCACAAGTGCAGTAACCTTTTCTTCATCAATTGCCAGCCGTATGTCTTCAGTAACTTTCAAGAGAGCGGTCGTGTAACTATATCGAGATCTAAAGCCAGATTGATAAGGATTCAAGAAATTATTGCTTTCCAGATATCCACTAATCTGCTTGTACAAGATTTTTTTTCAAATACTTTGGATAAGAAAGATAAAATAGATATAGGTCTATATTCTGGAATAGCCGTCTTCGTTCGTTTTCTTATAGGAATTATTTTTGCTCTCTTCCAGATGCGGGGGTATGACGAGGTTAATAAGATAGTATTGATGACGTGGGTCAGAGGGTGAATAATACAAGGGAGAAGAAGTTTAATAAATTTCGGATGAATGCCATCAAGACCAACGGCATTGGATTTAATAGAGAAAATAGCTTCAATAACATCATCCATTTCAGCTCTAAATTAATGAGAAACCATCTGAAAAGGTGATATTGGCAAAAAGGCTGCCTATACTGCATGCAGAAGATTAGTAGATTAGTAGGAGAAGCTGCAAACTCGGCATTTAATACATTGGGATCTAAGTCCACAATATTACTATTCTTCGATGCCGCAATTCCAGCATTCTTCAGGTTATTCCAAAGTTTCTTGGTTGGAAGCTTGACATCAAACTTTTTTCTATAATATCTTGTTTTAGACTTTTAAATGGCAGATGTAACAAGATTTCGCAACCGGCGATATTCGTCTCTAAGTGATTCAATACGATAACGCTTCCATCTTTTATATGCCCTATCACGTTTGTTCATCAATGCAATTATCTGAGGAGTGATCCAAGGGCAATTTTCGTTAAGAACACTGAAGGTTTTAAGTGAAACATGTCTATTAAAGAGAAAATCCAGGTGTTCATTAACCAATGAAATTTGCAGTTCAACATCAGCCGTATTGTAAAGGCCACTCCAATCAACATGCATCGCCTCAGCAAACAACATGTCCAAATTAATGTTTTTGAAATCCCGATACATAAATTCTCCTCCAATATTATTACCAGGTTTAATGTTATAGATAAGTAAAATTAGGTCATGTTTGGAGAAAGCTGGCAATACCATTTGATTATAAAATAGCACAAAATCTGAATGAGTTACAAGAAAAAGATCTAACAGCGTGGACGATGTTTCGGTGAAATGTGTAGGGGTTCACAACAGATAAAATAAAACAGTTTACTAGGTCAAGTATGGTTCTAGCATTTGGGTTTGCATGCAACAAATTGCAATTGAAATCCCCGGAAATGATGATGTGGTTAAATTTTTGCGACAAAAGGGAGAATAATTCTTCTAAAGGACTCAAATTTGTGATGTGTGGGCGTTTGTAGATCACACCAACCACAACTTGTACAGAATCAACTATAAAATCAACAAAAATGTATTCGATTTGTGCCTCCGGGGGGGGGGGGGGACAGTGCAACTACTCCACCACGAAGGTTGTTTCTTAAGAAAATTGCGACACCACCACCCACTCTATCAATTCTATCATTCCTAAAAGAAGTATAACCATTCAAACAGCACATAGACTCAGGGATATGAGGTTTTAGCCATGTCTCAGACACACCAATTAAATCTAAAGTTGAGTAACCAAAAGTATTCCTAAATTCATCAAGTTTTTTTTATCAAACTTTGTGCATTTAATTGACAGATACTCAAACCCTCATATCGTTCCGACAAAACTTTTAGCATAATTCGCGAGTTGTCAAGGCTACCAGATCTGAAATCGCTTTAATAATCTGGATTCATTTATATGTAATATTGTATCAAAATAGGACGCAGCAGGATCAAGTAAATAAAAATTCATAAAATTAAGAACTAGCCAATTCAAAAAGAAATTCGAAAATTCAGTTAGAATGAAAAACAGTAACAAAACGTGGTAGAGATAAAAAAACTCAAACAATAATTTACAAAAAAAAAGAAGATAACATGAAATACGCAAATGTCTAGATACTCAATGGTAAAACTACTATATGCCATTAAAATTAATAGAATTACTAAATATAAAATATAGCAAAAGAATATTTAACAAAATTCTACTACCAATATATGTAACGAATATAGTCTAAAGCAATTCATTTACGTTCTCCTCAGTCACTGCAAGTTTGTTGAGGGCATATTCGTTAGCAATATAGCAGGCTTCATCATTCAGTTTCTTACGGACGTAAACAATACTCCGCAAGGTAAAGACAGCAGCCAAACGCCTCTGCTTGCGTAAACGTAAAGCGCTTCGGTACAGAGCATAATTACGACTGGTCAAGCTCTCATGTATGTATGTATATCCGTGCGTTCGAATTCATTCCGATATCATTCAATGTAAAACAATGGTCCCCTATTTTTCTCTTTCGCCCTAATGCTCCTAGGAAAGAATTTTTTTCATGTGGCGAGTGACACTTTAAAATTATTGAGGAATCAGTACTACCGCTCCTAACTCTAGCACGAAATATGTTTGGAATTTTTGGTAAACTGATATCGTGTGCAGCACAAAATTTTGTAAGATAGCTTACAAGGTCTTCATCAGGCGCTGATGGAATTCCATTAATGACAATATCAGCTGATATGCGATCTCGCTCCAAACGATCGAGTCTAGCCTCGAGCAAGTCAACAGAGGTACGGATTCCCTGAAATTTTCCATTTACTTTAGCTTCGAACGACATCATCATACTCTGAAGGTCACTAGTAATTTTTTTATGCAAGTCCTCCAGCTGGCACCGAAATTCTTTTCTCATCAAAGCCACTGTAGAATTAAACTCACTTAAGGCGATGACACAATGGTGGCTTCGGCTCTCGCTCCGGCTTCGGAGCCGAAGCCAGCTACTGTCAAATCGTTGAAATCGAAGCCGACTATGACACAATGGTGGCTTCGTAGATTCGTAAAGAAGTTGTTAAATACAGAGGGAATTGAAGAAAAATAAAATGAATAATAATAAAAAAATAATTCAAATAATAAATACTGCTTCATAATCACAACTTTAATTTATATTATTAAGTTTTCAAATGTATAGAAAAACTTTGAAAAGTAATAATTAATTAAAAAACAATACAATACAATACAATAAAAAATACAAAAATGAATTAAAATAAAAGCCACTCACTAGGAATACCAATTTCCTCGCTTATTCCTTTCCACACTTTTTCCTTTTTAAAATTATTTTTGTAATCTTTGTCGCTTTTCACATACAACAAGGAATTTTCCTTCACCATTTCAATAAATTTTTCTTCGTATGACATTGTGAAGCCGCTGAAAATCAAATATCAACTGATAGCGGCTGCGGCTCCCAAATCGAAGCCGGAGCCGGAGCTGGCATTGGGTTAAGTAGCACTGCCATACTCACATTTGATTTGGACAGGCTTCGGCTCCGAAGCCGGAGCGAGAGCCGAAGCCACCATTGTGTCATCGCCTTAAGGAGTGTCCGCATGTCAGCTGTGTCTGGAATGTTGTTAGACGTCATTTCAGCAACAGCCACCGTTGGACTATTAAACTTAGGTGCAATTGTAGTGGGTGTTGTTGCTATCGTTATCTTACTCACTCCAGCAATACCCGGCTTAGAATTCATAGGCTTACTTTTCTTGCCTCCTCACGTCTCTACACCAGCAGCAGAAGTGGAGTTACCCGACATACCAAGCTTCATGCACTTCGCAATGTAATCAAAATATTAATTTCACGATTAATTGATTATTAGATATAATTTAATTTGATTTTTGCCAATGCCAAGACTTTTTCAACCAGTCAACCAGGAGCATATAGTTATTACAGTAGATGAGCAATTGTTTCTAACGAAGGCTAGATGTAGGTTTACACAATATACCTATGCCAAACAAACCGAATAAATTTGGGATAAAATTCTGGCTGGCGTCTGATGTTGAAACGAAGTATGTTATAAATGGCTTTCCTTACCTAGGAAAAGATGAAATTTGTCAACACCTCTCAGTCAATTTGTAGTATAATCAGGTTATTGGAGCCTTATACAATGAAAGGTAGGAGTGTAACAACCGACAATTTTTTTACCAGTCTTCGTTTGGCTTCTGAATTATTGGCCAAAAATACTACATTGATTGGAACAGTACGTTCCAACAAGTGGGAGCTTTCGAAAATTTGCAAAGAAATTTGCAAAGAAATTTGCAACATTACTATACAGGGTGTTTCCCCTTAGGAGGTCCATAGAGCGAGAGGTGATAGTACTCACCTAGACGAACCAAAAATTGTATGGCAGGGGGGGGGGGGGGGCAATATCAACCGTTTAGGAGTTACAGGGTGATTCATAAAAAAAGCTAGGTTTTCACAAAACACCCTGTATTTTAAAAACTACAGGGCGTATGGTCACAGTTAAGGGCTCAATGTATGCAGAACTTAAAGACCTTTCCAACGACAGCTCAACCAGCCCCGTACCCCTCTCTTCTCAGAAGTTATAAAGGTCTAAACTAAAAATTTTGGATTTTCTTTCCTTTTTTTTTACTTTGACCTCTATTATTTGTGCAAAAAGGTCGTTAACATAACTTTTTTTTATAAAATCTGTAAACTGCAGACTCTCCTCTTTAAGTTGACCTATTACACCCAATGTGCTATCTGAAGCCCTTTAAGAGTTATTAGCTCTAAACCTATTCTCAAACCTATTTTCAAACCTATTCTCAACGATAATTTGTTCTCTTAGCACGTCATTTTAAAAAATATGTTCTTTTTTCGGTGTGACCTGAATAGGTTATGAGTTAATAACTGTTTAACGGCTACAGTTAACACATAGGTTGTAATAGGTCAACTTAAAGGGGAGAGGCTTACAGTTTTTATAAAAAAAAGTTATGTTAACGATCTTTTTGCAAAAATCATAGAGGTCAAAGTAAAAAAAAAAGGAAAGAAAATCAGAAATTTTTAGTTTAGACCTTCATAACTTCTGAGGGGAGAGGGTACTGGGCTGGTTGAGCTGTCGTTGGAAAGGCCATGAAGTTCTGCATACAGTGAGCCCTTAACTGTGACCATACGCCCTGTAGTTTTTAAAATACAGGGTGTTTTGTGAAAACCTAGCTTTTTTTATGAATCACCCTGTAACTCCTAAACGGTTGATATTGCCCCCCCCCCCCTCCCTGCCATACAATTTTTGGTTCGTCTAGGTGAGTACTATCACCTCCCGCTCTATGGACCTCCTAAGGGGAAACACCCTGTATATGAAACAAATGACAATACACTTACAGTTTATAAAAGCAAGACTCGCAAAAAAGTAGCTTTATTGAGTACCAAGCATAAAGGCGTCAAAATTGAAAACAACTACAAGAAACTGCCTGAAACTCTGTCTTTCTATAATAAGACCAAATTTGGTGTCGATGTGACTGATCAAATGGCACGCAAATATAGTGTTAAGTCAGAATCCAGAAGGTGGCCACTTCAGGTATTTTTTAATATTTTAGATCTAGCCAGCATAAATTCCTGAATTTTGTATAAAAATGTAACGGGAAAGAAAGTTTCAAGGAAGGATTTTTTGTTTCATTTGGCTGAAGAACTTACTTCTGGCTATCAGGAAGGTGAAATTCAACGTCCATCAATTCATTTTCCAACGATACCCCGCCCAACACGTAAATGGTGCCAATTACCACTTTGCAATAACAACAAGACCTCAACAAACAGCTTCGTCTGCACGAAATATGTGTGTGGAAAATGCACAGAAAAAAAAATAGTTTGTATTCGTAAAAATTGTGGCAAGCTATCCAAAATAATCATGAATTTTTATTAATTTTATATTTTATCAATATTATTATTTATTAATTTTGTAAAACACTTTACATTGTGCGCACCATTTTTTTGCATTTAAAATATTAATTTTTCATATCCAGTCAAAATGACTGGTTTTGTATAAATAGGTATAGTAAAATTGTCGGTAAATGCAGTGTTAAAGGTTAGTTAGTGGCAGTTATCTATGGCGGAGTCCTATTAAGTTCGGAAAAAGTCAAATGTTCAGCAGAGCCTTCTGCAAAAACGTTTTGAAGACAATTGGAGTGTTTTAGGCCAAATTATAACAATTGGCATAGAAGGAAGTGAATTCTCAAACTACCGTTCAAGAAGTAGTCCTAAACTTGAGAAGTTAAATCTGATCTTCGCACACTTTGTGAGTATCACAAAACATTCCCTTTTCTTTTATTTGGTATTAAAATGTGTCGATTTCCAATTACGAAATTTTTTCAATATCAGATAAGATGGGGAGCACTCTGTATGAAAGTGAAAATGAAGATAATTCTGGTGGCATAGCTTTTAATTTGTTTATGTCTTTTGATTAAACCGTTTGAAATAAGATTTGTAGCGTTTTTATTTAAATATGAACATTTTCTTAAATTTAACAACTAAAAATTGTATAAACTAAAGCATTGAAAAAGTCTTAATTATAATTTAGGTACACTCAATAATGCTATCGCTACAATAATCCTCAATGCGTGTATATGTTAGACGAGTCAAAGTAATCCCCACTTCCACATCCCTCCTTTCTACTGTAAAAAGAAACAAGGATGAATTGCTTCAATTTTTTGTGTTTGTGTGTTGTTTTTATCTTAACAATTGCTGTTTAAGCAACACTTTACTTCATTCATTTGTGATACCAAATCATTGTTACATGATGTATATAAATTCTCCAAACATTGAAAATAATCGGGCATCTCTTTCTCAAACTCAGTCACATTTTTAAAAATTATACGTCCTAATTTAACGAATCCATTTATTCCATGATAATTTTTATTCCATACGGAGGAGTCATCCGTGGAAGCCCCAAATCTTCCATTCAATTTCTTAACTGATTTCTCTATAAAAGTCATTGCCGTATTTGAATAATGTTCGATTTGACGAAACTGCTTCTTTATATACCGTATACCATTCCTAGAACAATCTTTCACTTTGCGCATATTTTTCATTACAACATACTCGATATCCTCCAATGTGTTCTCATTACATGCAGCAAGTGTATTTATAGTTGGTTCTAACAATTTTGTCACTAAATTATTCAAGAAATCTCCGATTACATGCGTTATTTTGGTCTTCAGGTCCTTTGTTGTGCTGACAGCTTGAAGCAGTTTAGACGACAATTTATCTCCGATATCTCCTGTTACAATTTTCTGCAAGTCTTTTACTATCTGTATTTGTTCGAAATAAAAACCTTTCAAATTGGGTTTAATGTTTTGGTCCATGCTGTCGTAGTACTTTAGCATATCCTTAAATCTCGTACGGCATATCTCGATATATTCGATGAAGTTTTTCTCAATGAGTACTCCAAGAGTCTTTGTCACTCTCGAATCGAACTGAATTATGTCTAAAGTGAGGGCACTTTTCTTTGTTTTTATTTCATCGACAAAATGGTTTAACTTTTCATAATTTTCACGAAAATTTTCTGGATTTTCTAAAAGATCGTAATTTTTGCCACGGCAACATTCCACGCGACACGAATATATCGCAAGTAGAAATATTAGAATTAAACGGCACATTTTTCGTACTATGATTGAAATTATATCTCCAAAGTATTCGAATTTATAAGAAATCGAAGAATTGCAGATTGTTTTTGATTGCTTGATTAGGAAACAATATTTGCTCAAATGTTGTATTTTTTTTCAAATGTGTGGTTTCATTATTTGTTATTTTGCTTTTCATGATGAAGTTGTTTACTCAAATATTATTTTAAAATTTTACGCTTTTAATGACGCACAACGGTGTTGATTAGTAGTACAGACGAATTATTAAATTCCAGTTTATATTTTTATATTGTAGGCTAGATATTTGCATAACCACTTGCCAAACATAAAGATAGATTTTTCAACGTCTGCAGATAATTCTAGCCAATCAAAAAATTAATTTCCTTTTTACAAGTGAAATGAAAGATCGAAAGCACAGAGGCCCAGATAGACCTGCAGGCCCAAGAGTATTCTGTCTGCGTTGGGCGAATGCCGCCCACGATTCTCAGTGGTCACTGATGACACTAACCAAAGTACTGAAAGCTTTGAACTTCCGATTAGGCCCATCAAGTAAAAGTGCCTACACCTGCAACTGACCAGAATCGCCGGTCGCTGCTGAAGCTTCCTACGAATGATTAGAGACCCGATCACTGATCTAAGAAGCGCATTACTAGAGGCGAACCAAAGTTAACCTAATGACAAGTTAGGAAGCTGGCGAGATTTCTGAGTGTTTTACATTTAAAATGCACACGGCAAGAAAAGGAAGAAAGAAAGAAAAAAATCGAAAAAAAATCAAACTCTCTTTAAAACTTTTATGAATAAAGTTAAAAAATGTGACAGAGCAAGCTGCATGCAACGAAACGAAACAGAATGGCAAATGAGAAGGGGCGAAGTTTTCACGTTTTACTCTTATAAAATGTTCCCGCACTTTTGTGAAAACCGGTTTTTGCTGAAATATTGAGAGAATCGGCCAATGTTTGTTAGTGTAATTTCTATGCTAATTGAGCAGGACGTGCTTCTGTTTACATTCGTTTGCTGTGAAGAGAATAAGTGGAAGAAATTCTTGCTGGATTCTCTGATATTTTCGAGAAAAATGAGAATTTTATTTGAGAGGAATTTTACATCTCCTTTCAGCATCTGGGCGAAAGAGAAATTTATCTTTTTCTTAAAAACCGGAGGTAGTGTGACCTGATGTACATTACTATGAACAGGTTGAAAGGATTTTGAGGGATTTAATAAGATTTTGTCGTTCGGGTAATCCTACGTTCTCTCAATTTTTGTTTTTAACTCGTTATCTCAGTTGCACTGCAATAGTGCATAGCCAAGTTCTTTTCCCCCATTAATGCAAAAGACGAAAGTATATGAAATTACTTGTTTCATTCTAAAAATTACCAGAAATTTTCCAATTTTGCTCTACAGCTTCTTAACTTGTCATTAAAAGACTTTGCCTCAGGCCTGTCCTCTCTCAGGCTTCCTCACAGCTCGCCTTAGAGAATTGAAAACAAAATGAGACCACCTGGCCTGTTGGAAATTTTGACAACGCCTCGAGGAAGCTTCGATGCCTGGCTTTGTTTCTGTCATCATTCTCTACGACTACATTCAGTTAGTTGAACTTTTAATTTGGTTTTCTTACACAGTATCTATACATACCATGGGCCATCGTTATTTCGATATGGAATGGACAGTGTACATATACGCTTTAGCCATTGCCATTTATTATGGCACGAGCCTTGGTAAGCTCCATGGAAAGCAATTATGGCGAGATATGGATAAATTTGGTATTTGATCACAGTAAAAATTCAGTATTTATGTTTAAAGCGGCAATTCAGGATTAAAGATTTTGTGTGTTTTTGTTTTATAAACTTTTGACTATAGTTAGAGAAAATTCGGGTTGTGTTTATGTGCAAATTATTGCACGAATGCACAGCTTTACTCTGTTCGATGCCATTTATTCAAATGAATATCGGCACCATGATTTGCCCACCCCAATAATATTTGACAGCTCAAGTCACAAATTGTGGCAATAGTGATGGCGATGGCAACAGATATGGTAGACGCTGTGTTAGGTTCGATCACGCTACAGAGAATACAAGCTATTCTAATTAAATTTTGACAAATGAACTGTGACGAACTTTCGTCCACTAACACTAACACTACATTTCAATTGAAAAGACAAAGCAGGAGGAGAGAGAGTATTGTGTTCTCTGTACCGTGTTTCCTATACATTACACGACATTTCGTCCACTAATGGTGGAATGTGGCTCGTAAGGAGAATACCTTATATTCCCTGTGCCGTGGATTCGATGTTACTATAAATAAAAACACGCAACGACTATGTGTAATAAAATTCAAAGAACAAAAGATGGAAGTGTGTAGGCAGGCTGACAGCGCCACAGCAGAATATTCCAGTTAGATTATTTTCATATTTATGTTTTTGTTTTTTTCAGTTCAATGTATACTGGGGTATCTCTCAAAGACTAACCTAACCATAAATTAACTGCTATAATTATGGGTTAAGATTACGCTTAGTATCTACGTATTAATTTTAATGAAAATCAATAGCAGATGTTTTATGGCAATAAGAATAGGATCTTGCAAACCATAATTTATTCCCCGGTTTGGAATAGATAAAAAGTACACTTTTACGTACAGTCCAGGACTATAAATGTTCATAGCAAGAAGATGGATTGTAACATCAATAAAAAGATACATATATAGGGTAAGGGGGTGTTCTAGTCTAGAGGCCCCAATTTTAGGTGATTTTTGAAGTGCCGTAAAAAAAAGGCAATCAATAATTTTCTATCCATTTTTTTATGAGTTATTTATTAAAATTACAAGAATACAGAAAAAAATTGAAAAATTAAAAAAGTTGAAAATTCAAAAAATTAGCAGCTGATGAAGTGGGGGGGGGGCCTCAAAAAATTGGCGCGTGATAATGCCCACGATTCCAACCCGCCTAGCAATCCGAAAAAAAAAATAAAAAAGATTATTAGTCTAGAGTAATGTCGCTATGTCCGGAACTAGGGAAAAGTTG
Organism: Dioctria linearis; assembly: GCA_963930735.1. NCBI lineage: Eukaryota > Metazoa > Arthropoda > Insecta > Diptera > Asilidae > Dioctria > Dioctria linearis. The sequence continues at coordinate 26,833,984 of OZ005741.1, forward strand.
AAAAAAATGTTTTTCACAAAATGGTCGCTGCCTGAAAAAAAAAACAATTTTTGTACCACTTTTTTCGATATTTCGAATTTTTTAAAAATAGTAAAAATTGAAATTTGGGAATGCGGCTAGTTCCGGACATAGACAAGTCTATAAAGAAGACTCTCAAAAAAATTTCAAGTAAATCGGTCCAGTAGAACTTGAGAAATCGTGGGCATCGTCTTGAAAAAGGCAGTTTCGAGAAAAACGCGTTTAAGTTGTGACACCACTGTAAATTTTTTGAAAAATCGTTGTTTTTTTTATTGGCTTAAAAAATAGTTTAAACCCTCTAGAATAAGAAAAAAAGGTCCCGTGCGAGAAATTTTTTTTTTCCTTTGAAAATGGAAGTCACCACCAAGCGCGTCAAACTTGCTCCGAAACATGTCCTGGGAAGATGGCTGTGGAGCCGCCATTTTGTTTTTTTTTCGCTGTCAAAAATTTATCAATTAAGTTCGATGTATGCCCGATATAATTTCATAAATAAGTTGTCTACCTAAAGGAGCAGATCGGTTCTTATGTTTTATTCATCGACGAAATATCCTTTTAAGCTATCAAGAAATAGGTCTCAATGCCAAAAGCAAAGCATTCGCTCGACTCGACATCTTTCCCGAGACGGCCGGGTGCCACATTCAGATCTATTTGGATTTTGGGACAATTCTATTCGAAACGATTTACATCGAGAGCGGTTGCATCTCATTTTTCGATTCAAAAATATTCTGGGCAAACGAAGAAATCGTCGTCCTTAAAATGTTAATCGAGGAAGAAAAAGCCCTAAATACATTTATTCAAGTATAGGATAGTATGGAATGCTTTACCGAATCCTTTAAGCGTACCCATGAAATTTTACTGCTCTCAATAAAAAAAAAGACATTTCTTCCAAATACATATGTATGTGTGTGTGTGAACATTGTTGTATGTATAGAAGTACTTTTGGCAGGATTTTTTGGAAAAAAACAAGATGGCTGTGGAGCCGCCATTTTGTTTTTTTTCGCTGTCAAAAATTTATCAATAAAGTTCGATGTATGCCCAATAATACCATTAAAAGGTTGTTTTCAAACACCTTCAATTTCGCGAGAAAAAATTCGTGAAAAAACCTTCTTTTTTTAGCCGTTACAGTGGCGTTACCCCTTAAAGTCCATACGTCCACGTGGTTTGGAAGTTAGAATTCAACTGTTAGCAGCTGGATGCAAGTGAACACTAAATATAAAGATACAAATTTGAAAAATCCTCTTGTAGGCATATTCTTGAATAGTTAAACTTTGAAAATATGAAAACAAAAAAAAAATCGATTTTTTTCGAATTTCTAGACTAGAATACCCCCTAAGGTAGCCTATAATGACATAGCCGGGTAAAACGACACATTGTCCTTTCCACGAAATCTAAGCATCCGACTCATTCCTAAGAGTACCTATTGGTCGTGTTCTTCAGTTGTTTTCCAGCCGACAACAAGAGTAGCCGTGTCCAAAACTATCTTGGAGCGAATTAGTGGAGAAAAGAAAAAAAAAATGAATGCTGAAGTATTTTTTACAGGGATTAGTATTGTGTTTTTTTTCGGTATTAAGTACTGATTTTATTTAATATGCTATTTTTGCCGGAGTGTTATTATAATTATTTTATTTTACTCTTGGCCATTTGGGTAAAATGACATACCTTGGCCAAGGGCAAAATGACATATCTGTGTCATATTATTCATGGATTCTAATAATTATGTTATTTTCAGAGGTTGGACAATACAAAAGAGCTATATTTGCAAATAAATCAATTTTCTTTTGAACCACTATTAAGTTTTACTCAAATTACATGCGTGGCCTAAAATGACACAGACTATGTCGTTTTATACACACGCCGCCAAAATAACACATTAGGTGTTGTTTTTTTAAATAAAAAAACAAATTTTGTTTTTGTTTTAATGTCTAACATTCTTCAAAACATAAAAACAAACACTTTTAAGCTGCTAATTGTGTACTTAAAGTGTTCTTAAATATAAAGGGTAAAGATCCATAAGGTAAAATGTTAATGGCATGTCATTATAGGCCACCTTCCCTACATATATCTTCAGATAACTTAGATTCTAAGGCCATTATGTAATAACGTTCTAATGACATTAATTGACTTACATGTAATAAGGCTAAATTGCAAAAAATAAAAAGTAAAATTTTTCCCTATTATTTTATTTACTATCTGGTTTCATTACAAAGAGAACACACGTAAACGGCACATTTATAGTTTTGATGCTCAGACGATTAGTCAACTCTAAAAATATTTTTGGAAGTATTAAAAAAAAAAACCGGTGTGAGTCGAATAGTGACACTTTTGAAGTAAATTTCGGACGTACCGTGAAATTCCGCAAATATTTCATTAGCAGAACAGTACGAATATTGAACGGTTTACCATCTTTTGCCCCCCCCACTCTTCATCAGTTGTTAGACCCACGTCTTAAAGTGAAATGTGCACGGAACCTTCTTGAGTTAACCCAATTACCCTCAATTTCCTATACCCCATCTTCCTTGCCTTCTGTAGGTGTGCTTCGGCATCATAGGGCATCCCCTAAGCTTTGGCAAAAAAATAAAAAAATTAAAAAATAATAATAAAGAAATAAATAAATAATAAGCTCCTCTGTTTCAATTGTCTTCCTGTATTCTTCTTTTTATGTCCGTTCCTTTTTTTTCTAATATTTTTCGGATACTTTTATTACTTATAGTTTTGTAAAACAAAATACTTTTTCTGACCTCTAGAAACTGCTTAGTTTTGCGCTTTAAAAAGACGCTTAAGTTGCCGTAAAGTGAACTTTTCCCTCAAACACAATTTTCCTTATTTCGGTAGTACGCCAAAATAATCGATCTTTGCAAAAATTCTCCTTTTCCCTCATACTTGGAATTGGTTTTCAGAAGAATTTTTTGTTAATTGCTGGCAACAATTTTTGCTAGCGCGTTTTTATTTCATTTGTTTTTAATTAACTGGGTTACCCTGAATAACAAAAATCAGAAATCTCGAATTACAGAATTTTGTTGGTATTGTTCGCTTATTTAATTTTTCATTATGAAGCTAATGACTGGGCGGAGGGGAGCTACTTTTGCTGGATAAACTTCAAAAGAAAATAGATCTATTTCAATAAAGCACTGTCACGTTGTTAAAGATACTTATTGAATTGCACACTTACAGCATCGCAAGTTCATTGAAAGGCTCATGCAAGCCAACCGGTTGATCAATTACCGGATCTTTTAACATTTGTAGGGGTTATGCATATATTTATGCTATTCCGAATAGCAAAATACAAGTTTTCTTACTCCGTGGTCTGCGTTATATATCAAAAAATATACTACAAACGCTAAAAGTGAAGAAAAACCAATCATATTCATATTTATTAAAAAAATTGTACACAAGATAATCATGGTGGGCAACTGTCAAATAATATTTCATACGACCAAAAATACTACAATGTCTATGAGCCTTACTCCACGCTTACTTATAATAATTAAAAAAGGTTGAATTTGGACCGGTTTTAACCGGTTTGAACTGATTTGAAATTATGTCCCGATTGGGGAAAATTTGTGGTAAAATTCTACAAATTTGCGACACAAAGTGAGCAAAGCAGAGAGTTTTTTTTCGTCCACGTGAATTTTTTCAGGAAAAAAAAACTTTTTATAGAAAAGGAAAGCCGAAGAAGAGCATAACAGAGAAAGACAAAAAGGTGTTTAAAGGGTTCCTACTACGAACGTTTGAAAGTTATTTTCCTACCTAACAGGTATTATGGTAGCAGGTGAGTGAGTGCCTTTGGACGTAATGTCCAAACTATCAGCCGATGTTAATAGCTCACTTTGTGATCAGCTTTGAATGCAGGGTGGCACGTTAGTTCGCCTCAGCTAATGTGGAGAGTGTTGGGTGAGTTCCACAAAAACCTGCCGCTGTCACATATAATATCCAAAAAGAAATTCGTGCCTGACTAACAATAACAATGCAGCACTCACATCCGGTCCTGAAGGGACCCTTATACCACTTACCTTGTAATATTGTGAGAACACAGATGGAATGTCCTATGATGCCATATCCTCTTCCCCCCTATGACATTGTGGCCATCAAATGGGCCATCCCAGACGAGTATTCTTGATGCAGTATGCAAACCGGTTTTTTAGGGAAGAGGTGAAAAGACGCAAAGAGATATTTCCGGTTCCGGTTTTATAGGGAAGAGGTGAAAAGACGCAAAGAAAAAAAACCGGTTTGCATACTGCATCAAGAATACTCGTCTGGGATGGCCAAATCTGTGCAATGTCCCTTTGAAAAAACCTTGAAATTATAGCAGAGGAGTAGACCTATATGACCGTTATCATTGAGAGAGGGTTCCGGGAGAATGAAGTATATGAGAACTATATTGAGCCATTACGTTATAGAACTTCTTTATTTGTATTGGACCATTGCCCGGATGTGCTCAACATAACTTATACCAGACCTGAGTTCTTATACCAGAACTGAGTTTACTACTCAATTACACTCCAAAGCATACTGAGTTTATACAACGCTAGCCGAATTCACAATGCTAGCCGTAGAGCCAAGGAATCAAAAATAATAAAATCTATGATCACAAATGCACAGCCTAATTCGCAAAGGACAACAAGGGAGAGAAATCCCAGACAGGGTTATTCTTAATTACCTTTAGTCCATGCTTACGACAAACGAAACATGCTCCTCCATAAAGGCCTCCTGGAGAGTAACGATGCTATGCTCCTGCAATTGGATAAAAGAAAGAAAGACAAATCGAAAAAGTCTGTGTACTAAGTTATTCTCTTAATCGATACCTCTAATTATTACGACAATGTAAAATCTCTCATTAGTAAATTAGGACGCTATTTAGCAACAAAATTCAATTTCATCAAAAAATTCATATTTGATTGTATAAACACTAAAACTCAATGGCAAAAATGCTTAGCAACAATTTACAATAATGATTTTATGTAAAATAAAACTTAATAGCAAAGACCTAGTAAAACTAGAGCTCAATGGATGGTCCTTTCTAAAAAATTGTCTCTCGGGACTGATTAATTTGTTGGGTATTTTCGACATTCCCAAGAAAATCGCTGGTGTTACGAGTACAACGACCTCGGTAGAAAAAATATCTTATTTACATGTATCTGGAGTCTTTACCTCTATATCGGATGGTTTAAAAAATATTACTTCATTCGATGAGATCCTCTCAAGGTTATATCTTTGCAAACGTAGTTATGGGTAAATTTTGGACATCTTGCTAGTTCAATGTCAACGCATGTGGTACATATGTCCCGTGTACCTTTCGAAGTTTATTATTTCAGCAAACTGTACCCGGCTCTTATGTCGGATCCAGCGCAACATGATGATTGCAGCCGATTTGTTCAAGCATACGGGAGCCCCGGATTTCGTCAAAGTAACGATCTATTGGAGCTTGTGCAATTTTCCATGTACACAATTTATATGGCACCAACTATATATCTGATTTGTGTCTCGTCTGCTTTGTACTTACTATTTACGCCTCGAATATGCAATGAAAAGTACGATACCTTGTGTCCTTGCTATATTGTGGTGAGTTGGAGTATTCTTTTATGTGAGCCCATCCGAATACAGAATATATTGTTACGTGCCACAAAGTGACACAAGCGACATCTGTTGGAAATGGAAGCAACTTTAGGCTAGTGACATCTTGGGTTCGGAAAACGGAATATTCTGGAAGGTTCTAGTATAATTTGTAGAGTATAAATAAATACGGCGCTACTCACATACAGGAGGCGAGTCTAATTTCAGACAGTGAAGTGAACGGATTGTGATAATTAGAAGTACAGTAGTTACTAGCGATAAATAAAGAGTTGATTTGATTGTTTGTGAATCTGCGAGAGTAAACAGTAAAGTTAAATAAAGAAAGAACTTGTTAGTGATATCTGAAATATTGTGTTTTAAATAACGAACTAAAGCCACGCTCGTAACAATATTTTCCGCCTGTATATCTCCAATCTTTGATTTCATCAAGTTTTTTTCCTGGTCGCTCGCGGTTGACTTTTTCGGCCACTTTTTATATATTTATTTTTATATCCTAGATGACATCGGTAGACTCAGATTGTCATTCCGTTTGTAACACCTAGAAATAATGATGGTAGAGTAAAATGGATTGGACACCCATGCATAAAATTAAAAGTTATTTTGATTTTTGCATGTCTGTCCATCTGTCCGTCCGTCCGTCCGTCCGTCTGTCCGTCCGCACGATAACTCGTTCACTTGGAGAGCTGAAATTTTGTACACAGGCATTTTAAAAAAAAAAAGGAAATTTAAGTTCCAAAATTTGTCTAATCGGGCAACTCCTTCGTAGGATTGCCATATAAAAATTTCTTTTTTCACTATATATTTGGAAACTGCCTGAAAACGCGTCATCAAACGTGTGCAGATGGGTGGCCATATGAAACTACAAACTACAGCTGTTTTACTTGTTCTCTTTACTTTTAAAATTTCCGACAGTTTTAACAATACTTTTCACAAATTTTGTCCTATGTTCTAATCTTTTTTTTCTTGACAGCCCAGCGAATTCTATCAAAAAGTAGCAAGCACATCCCTTCCTCTTGATTTTTATCTAGCGTCGAACACGCCCTCTGTTGTCAATCCGGTGCCGTTTTAACTTATTTTGTTAAATAACTTTTATTTTCTTTTTTCAATAATTTTTCCTTAAAACAGTTCTCGTTTAATTACTCAATATTCGAGTTGGTGGAATCCAAAACCGCCTGAAACCTTATCAATCAGCCCCATTTTCTCTGAGTTAGTCTCGTTGGGAGCTAATTAGAAGCTTAATTTCAATAACAAACAAGACGTCCTCCGCCAAATATTTGTAATTTTCTTTCATCCAAAAAACGTGCCAAAAAATCCTGCCAAAAGTACTTCTGTACATACAACAATGTTCACACACACACACACACACACACACACATACATATGTATTTGGAAGAAAATGTCTTTTTTTTTTTATTGAGAGCAGTAAAATTTCATGGGTACGCATAAAGGATTCGGTAAAGCATTCCATACTATCCTATACTTGAATAAATGTATTTAGGGCTTTTTCTTCCTCGATTAACATTTTAAGGACGACGATTTCTTCGTTTGCCCAGAATATTTTTGAATCGAAAAATGAGATGCAACCGCTCTCGATGTAAATCGTTTCGAATAGAATTGTCCCAAAATCCAAATAGATCTGAACGTGGCACCCCGGCCGTCTCGGGAAAGATGTCGAGTCGAACGAATGCTTTGCTTTTGGCATTGAGACCCATTTCTTGATAGCTTAAAAGGATATTTCGTCGATGAATAAAACATAAGAACCGATCTGCTCCTTTAGGTAGACAACTTATTTATGAAATTATATCGGTGGAGTATGCCCCCTTCTCAGATACCCATCAAAACCCGCGTATACTAACTTCTAGCCATTGTATCTGAAGTTATGGTGGCCTTATGACGACTATGGCTATATTGTTTTGCTTTAGATTTTCTGGTTTTGCTCAATGGCATGGTCCATGGTTTTCTATAGTATAGTAATTCTGAGGAGCCTTGAAGATATTTTTTATGCCATTTGCTTCTTTGACTGTTTATCGTTTGAGTTTCCTTCATAACTGTGTAGACTAAGAGAAGCAGGGCAGGATGAAGAAGTGAAGGGGTGGAGTGAGAGAAGGACGATATGGATGGAAGCTTTGTTGCCTTTGAAAAATTTAAATTGGTCCATAAGATAAGTGGAGGAGGAGGAGGAGGAGGAGGAGGAGGAGGAGGAGGTGACTGGTGTTTGTCTTTCAAAATGCTACTTGCAATTTTGTTACTTGTTTTCTGTTTTATTTATTCGCAAAATTTTCCTCACTTTTTTATCGTTCAACGTTTCCAAGGAAATGTGTTTATTTATTTTTTAGCACGCCTAATTAAATATTTCACGAACACGATGTTAGCATGGCTCATGGCTTGTCTGGTTTTTATCTCAGAATCAGTAATTATATGGTGAGCCCAAATTTCTTTACGCTTGAGATTTTACAAAATTTTCACCAAATAATGTGTGTTCTTTGGCATTAAATTAGTGAAAAATTCAATTCCACCAGGAGAGGAATAACGAAATTGTTTGGAGTACGATTTACCTACGTTATGTAAATGACTGCACTTCTATGAAGCGTTGTTGTGGTAAGATAAATTTACTAATAGTCGGTCACTTAAGAAGAGGTAGTTTTGACCAGTGGATTCCATCTAAATGGCACAAAGCATTGCTATATAGAAAAGTCATATCGACGAAAAATCTTATAATTTCTGTGGCGCGCCCTGAACGAATTTTTGGTTATTGATTTTTTGAATCTCACGGTCTGCCTCTTATTAAAAAGTAAAAGATGGAAAATTTTTGAAACTGAGAAGGGGAATAATTTCTGAGTTATATATTTAAGAAAAAGATCGTCCATTTATGTACTGTATAAGTTTAGGGATAGCGGTTAGGCTCACCTAGGGCTGTCATCCGTCCGGGTTTCCCCGGATTTGTCCTAGTTTGAAGGGCGTCCGGGGAGAGTCCGAGCGTGGTTTTCTATACTGTCCGGGTTTTAAAATTTCGGAAACCAGTTAAACAAAAATTCAATTTTTTGTGTATGTACGGTGTAGTTGATAATGCCGACTCGACTCTCACTCAAGTTGTCTCTTCTGGTCGTCCCAGCCAGTCTTAGCTCAGTAACGAAGCTAGCAGTACGACAATTGCTTGTGTACCTGTGTTTGTTTTATGTACCGCCCCCCCCCCACAAACCAATGTAAAATCGCTATACTACAGTGAGTCAGTTCACGTATGTAGTAATTGTGAATGCCACCGTACAAATACGGGAAATAACCCAAATTGGCGACACTTCACGAGAGAAAAAAAATACATAAAAATTTACAAAAACAACAAGAAAAATAAAAAGTATGTAATATAAAGGATGGATATAACTTAATAAAAAGTAAAACTCATTTTTAAAAGGAGGAAACATCGGAACTTTTACCGAAAAGGGGAAGTGTAGACATGTGCATTCTACTAAGATCATGCTGTTCCTCGGCATAGTGCAATTGTATAATTTTTACAAGAATTTAATCAGTTTTACTGGATGTTTTTGCACTCCATGGACTGCAATTAAAAATCAGTTTTTTTTACAAAACAAAAATATGGAAATTGATCACACAAAATTGATAGATGAGTGGGTGAATTTACAAAATTTCAGCCAAAATTTTATCGGCAAATTAACATTGGCTTAATTTTTTAAAACATCATATGCTCATTTGTACACCGAGGTATTGAAGATTGCACAGTATGTTTAAACGTACCAGCTCATAATGCCAACGAAGAGACAGTGCTTTAACAATTTCTAGACTGTGGATGAAAGAAAGAAACTCACTGAACATACATATAAACGGCTTCGTCACTAATCAAAACAAAATTTAATTTTAAAGATTTTAATTGTGTTGATTTTTATACATTGTTAAAAAAATGATACACCGTAGAGGCCTTTGCTCTTTAGTCTCTGATTTACAGAATCTAAAATCTCCAAAATGTTTACATGGCAAGAAACTCTTGTATCAGATCAAAAAATTAGGTTCTGACTGAAGACCATGTAAGAAAAAGCCTCTAGAGACACTTCTTGACGTGTATACACGACTTTATATTTTGTCTCCAGAAATCTGTGTTAATTGTCAAGAAAAACATTGTTAGACAGAAAGTGAAAAAGCTTTAAAAAAATGTATGCAAACATTTTACGGGATAAAGGACAATACAACAAAGTGTGATTTTTTTTTTCAAAAATAACCAGCACGCTATTGACAAAAAAATTTCTCTTCTTTAAAGCCATTACTATCCCAATTTGAGACTTCCGTCTGTTCGTCTGTCCGGCCGTCGGTGAGTCCGTCCGTATGATAGCTTGGAAACGCGTATATTTAAAGAAATGAAAATTTGCACACGGGCCTTAAAAAAAAAAGTTCGAAAATGGGACAAATCGGGTAACACTTTCCTAGGGTTGCCATACACAAATTTCGTTTTTAACTGTCTGAGAGCGCGTCAACGTAGAGAACTGAAATTTTGTACACAGTGTTTTCATGAAAATAGTAACTATAACTTCAAAAATAAACTAAATTGGGCAACGGATTCTTGGTGTTGCCATATAAAAATTTAAGATTTGTACGTATACTGTGAAAACGAGACGTTTTAATTGCACTGAAAAGTTCTTCAGAATATGAAATCCTATGAAATTGCTCATCATCATTTATACTTTCCAACGAACCGTTCTAGAAATATGCGGAAAACCACTTCGAAAATCAAACTTGTGCAGATAGGTGACTATACGAAATTACGTACGGGTATTCATCTACAGCATCATAAGAATTGGTCTTATACTTGTTTTTCTTATAAAAGGTATTCTTTATATATCTTTCTCTGAAATAATTTAAAGACCGTGCCTCTGTGATAGGTATTTGGATTCAAAGTTATCATTTCTTTAATATAACCTTCAGGTATGTGTATAACTACACATACCAAAAATTGGAAAATTTTAATTATTTCAAAGTTAGGTTAAATTTAGTATAACTCAGGCAGTATTCATCGCACGGCAGAAAAATTTAACTTTCAGTAAAAGAAGAACGTTGGGAAAGTGTAATTTTGTTTGATTTTCAATGGAATTACCCTATCATAAATTAAATAAAAATTAACAAAAAACCTTGCCAAATTCACTCCACAGTTAACTTAACAGCAGAACACACAATAGTCTCCGGAAATCTAGAGACGAAAAATGAGTAAACTTCGAAGACTAGAGACCGAGCATGGAAACCCGATTGATTTGAAACACACGACGGGAGACCGGAGCCGGAGAACAAAATAATTTCTAGAAATTTGGTATCATTAGAGATTTTTTTTTGCATCTCCAAAGTGTATGAATGGGTCTCTGACTGAGTGTCTCTGGATCGAGAAAAGTGGTCTCATGAAGTCAAAGTCTCTCGCAATGTAGCTTCACCTTTCCCGAGAAATGAAGCTATTTTGAAAGCTATATGGCACACTAAATGTAAATGTAATAAGTTACTAGTTTTAGTTCCTTTAATTAATATTAAATAAAAAATGATTTAAAAGCAAGTAAAATTGTGTTTCTAATTTTGAGAAGATTTGTTTATGTTTCTAGATACAAGAGACATTTAATTTAGTTCATTCACATCGTTTTATTTTACTGTTTTTTTGTAAACTGACTAATTTTATTATATATAAATAAAAAAAGACACTATGCATAACAGTTTCGACCTATTTCATTAGTAAGTAAAACAGAAAATTATTTAGCAACAATGTCCGGGTTTCAAGCTAAAATGTCCGAGGCTTTCGAACTTGTTGTCCTAGTTTAATGATTTTACAGATGGCAGCCCCACCTAGCAAAGCTCACTTTTTGGGTAACCTTCCAAATTGGTAACTGATACTGATTTCACACAATAAGATAAGAAAAGTTTCTTATGGAGATCTCTCAAAAGCAGAGTAGAAGCGATCACAGAAATAATCTGCTCTTGCACTTCAGTTTTCACAATAATTTCCGGGCTCGGTTAGAAGGCTGTTTGTGAATGAATATAGCGGTTTGCATTTAGCCAAAAATTATTGGTTAAATTAATTTTCCTTTGATTTGGGCAGGACTGTATTCTGATTTGTTCTAATTTTCTTTTTTATATCTATGATAATAAATCGTTCGTTCGAAACAATAGTGACATAACTGAAAATGTCCCTTTTTACGTTTAAATGCTCAAATTAATGCAGAAAAATTAGATTTTTCAACCCAGCTATCAGAAAGGGGGGTCTCATTAATAAGATAACCTTACTGATGAGTACCCCTTCTGTTCGCTGGGTCAAAACGTAGAAAGGAAAATTTTGAGCGAAATATTTCAATTATTCATATTTCAAAATTAAATTTATTTATGGGCCACCCAGTAGATAAAATACATAGGTGGAGACAGATTGCTGGACTCCTTAATATGCTATTTCATGGGGCGATAATTTTGTGTGTCAAAAAATGGCCTTAAGTTGTCAACATTGAAAAAATAACCCACTAGCGGAAAGTTGAAAAGTGAGCGCGCAGCTCGAAAAGTCATTTTAATAAAACCTGTCGGTGCAGTAGCGGTTTTCTCGTCATATGTGTGAAACAGCCTAAGTCCCATTTTAGTGAATACTATAAAATCTTAAGATAACATTTTGAAAAAATTCCGAAGAAAAAAAGAATGTTTCTCTGCATGATAGGTACTTTACCCAGCAAACTATAGTCCGCCATACTGAAAGCAAAAAGTTTTGTGTTTGTTTTGTTTTGAATTAATTTGAATTAAATAATTGCTGAGGAAGAAATTGATGTCAATACAGAAGAGGAAGACTTCGATGATGTATTGGGCATCATTAATGTAATTTATGCTACTAAAGGAAGTGAAATTGTGCTCCACCTAGCCACACCCTATCTCAACATGACCAGAGCTGGGCAAGTACCAAAGAAAAAGTACTTAAGTACAAGTACAAGTACCGAAGGCCTGAGTACTTCAGAGTAAGCACAAGTACCGCATGTATGAAGTACTTTTTTAAAAACTTTTGTACGTTAGCAGTAATATTATGAAGTTTATCGAGTTCAGTTAATAAATATTAATAAATAAATACATTTTGAAAACTATAATATGTATAGTAACCTATTTATAGTTTTTTATACTTTTCGGCACTGAAGGTAGAGTAAAACCGCCCAAGCACCCATTATCGCCTCCAATACTGCATAACAATTCTCAGAAAAAAATTTCCAGTAAATTTTTAAGAAAAAATTGCTGCCTTCCCTATATCAGGTCGAGGCATCGTTGATTTTATATTGGAGCGAGGCATTGCTTGCTTAACCTTGGCTATGACCACTGACGTATATAATATGGACTGCTTTCCTTTCAATTTCACGTGCGCACATCTGCTTGTGTCAAAAAGAGTTCTTACGTCGGTACCAACACTGAAAAAATCATTGGGGGGGGGGGGGGGGGAGAAGTTGAAAAAGTGAGCACATAGCTCGGACAGTGATTTTAATAAAACAGTTAGAATTTCTTCTGCGTATCTGATGATTACATTGTCTTTGGTAAAACAGTTTTTATTAGTAATAACCCTAAATTATTACTTTAAAATCATGTATTTCGACGAATCCACGAATTTATTTGTTGTTATTAGTTCTCTCTCAGTTGGTACTTGGTGCTTAGACCGAAAGAGTCAGTAATATAGAAGTGAGCCCACTTTCTGAAGTCTATTTCTGCGAACGTAGTCAATCCATATTATACATGTCAGTGGTTATGTCATCAAGTCAAGGCATCGTCGATTTTATATTCGAGCGAGACGTTACTGGTTTTTGTTCTACTTGTCCAGTCTTGGTTGTATGTTATTACTTTGGCTAAGGTTCTGCCTTGACGCGTGAACGCGACACATGCCTTGACATTTCTTTCCGTGCTTTAAAACTCAACAAAAAAAGAGTTGCGCTAGAGATCGTGTTTGCTTTTCTGCGAAGAGTTAGATATTTGTAGGTACTTAATAGACTCAAAAATATTTAAGTAAAAATCTTGGTACTTAAGTACAAAACTAAGTCGTAAGTACAAGTAAATAGAAGCAAGTACTTATGTTCAAGTACTAAGTAGGGCATTTCAAAAGTTTTGAGTAATAAGTCTTAAGTAACGAAAATGTACTTTAAGTAGTACTTAAGTCTTTTTTTACTTAAATATTGGCCAGCTGTGAACGTGACCCAGGAGAACGAAAGAAAATTATGTGTTAATTATATGCCAAACTGAAAAATCTTGTACTCAAAAATTAAATTGTTGTTTTTTTTTTAATTATTCAAAATGCGGGGTGCAGAAGGTCGCCAAGCTACACTCCACCCTATATTATAGTAAACAAATTTTGATTTACACAGTACTTACGAGCTAATTATTCGCCAAGTCTAAAAATTGTTGACTCAAAAATTTAATGATGCTTTAAAAAAATCGTCGTCCTGAAAATCTCGCCATAGTGAAAATTCTGCCAAAATAGTTTCAATTCACTCAGATTTTATGTGTTAGCTAATTATGCGTTAAATCTTTGCTTAATCTAAAATATTTGTAATCGAAAAGTTAATGGGGGGTTTATCATGGCATTCCACGATATTTTGTCTAGACGCACGTTTTATTTCATGGCTACCCACGAAATCGTACCCTCACTTGATTTCACCGTAATTAATAATTAGCACATAAATAGCACATAATTTTCTGATGTTTTCTTCTTACAGGAGGTCGTATTAGGGGGGGGGGAGTACGGCTAGACGGAGTCCAAAAACGGAAAGTGTTCTGAGTAAGATAGACGAAAAAAATTTCAAATAAACAATTAAAATAATGAGGGATCATCGACTGCAATATCTGTTTCAAAGAAAGAGAAAACTCATTCCATTACTATTCCTATAAATAATGTTCCCATACAGGTGCACGTGTACGTCACTGACGTCCGCGATTCAATACCGGAAAGCATTTAGTTTAAAATGCTTAAATTAAATACACAATTAAAGTCAGTAACGGGTCAAACTCTTAACATTTTGGGTAAGGTAAATATCGTTGTCGCATTTAATGGAGGGAAGCAGAGCCGAATTGGTTCTCACGGGATAGAAGACATGATTTTGTTATGCTACTAAGTTGTAGTTGGTTGGAAAAATTATTGTGTCCTGACTCTACTTTTTCAATATGTAATCTTAGTCCGGCATGTCAATAAAGCGATGTTAACCGTCCAATAGACAATCTTATAAAAAAACTTTATCGGAATGTAATTGATCGAAACGTAACTCCAATCAAAGGTAACAAAATCTCCGTTTCAGTTAAAAAAGAAGTAAGGCAGATATTTTGTAAGCCTTATCCAGCGCCTTATGCTCTGCGTTCCCTGGTAGAAGCTGAGCTTCATAAACTTGAAAGGTAAGGAGATTATACAGCAGGTTAAAACTAGCAATTGATCGAGCACCATTGACGTAACTAGAACTATTTTCTGGGGTGGGTCAGGTCTCCCAACTTTCGTACATAGGGTTTAACAAACATTTTGTTTACGAAGCATACCTCTCGACCGACATTTTTTATGCATTGCTTTGAACACTAACAAGATGTTGGGGGGGGGGGGAGTATGCATTGTTTGGGCCGAGCGCACCCTGGCCCCTACCTAGTTACGCCAATGTCGAGCCCTATAGTTGGTATCGCTAAAAGAGATGGGTTTGGGGATATAAGGATAGGTGTGAAGTTCAAATTATTAATATTGAATAATGATATTTTAGTCGCGTTAGGAATTAGTAAGATATTTACAGTCTTTGACTTAACAGGAGCTTAGCAGCTGGAATTGTCAGAGAAATCCAAACATTTTTTTTACAGTTAACACGCATATCAGTCTATTACAATACAATCGGTGGTTCCAATACGGCATGTTGCATACATATCAAATTAAAGGTCTCGCCGAGTACTATCACAAGATGGTCTTCTTTTCTGATTCAGAAAACTTTTTCGGGATGTTTTTCCAACTCATTTCAATGCATTTGGGTCACATACAGCCTAGTTACTACATTTCGCATATATTTTTGCAGTTCTTTCTTCCATGGGCATTGGTGCTCTGTTGTGAACATTTTTTTCATAGGAAGTCATTTCTCATGATGCACCAATTCCGCACAATCATGAGCAGTAGAGAAGTCCACTTTTTCACCCAAGAAATTAGCTTAAGATACATCCAATCACCAAAACTGTCCCTCGCTTTATTTTTACTGATCTTTTGTTTTAATGCAGTCTAAATTACTATCACCACTATACAACCTTTTACGTAAAGGAGTTTCATTCAAATGGTCACCAGCATATAAGCAGTACTTGTCAGAGAAAAGTCTTCTAGTACATAATGATCCAACTTAGCTTGCGATGCCAGTTCCACTGGAGTGGGAGCCGTTTTAAACTAGGTCACAAATGGTGTCGAAATGCCAGTCGCTTTTTCTTCAGTTTGTCGTTTAGTGGCGGAGCGAAATTACTTTCAAGCTGATCATTTGACAATCAGCCTTTAAGGACTATATTTGATCCAAAGAAGGGAATATCGCCTAGTATATTATTGTGACTTCAACGTTGGGCAATCATGCTGTCAAGATATGATTATCAAATAAGATATAAAAACAGTAAGGATTTTTTTGCATCAGATGCATTATCCAGATTAGCTGTACCAAATATGCATACACAACAATTATCACAAAACTTTATAACTCTTTTGAAAATGAAGATGTTATACCATTTTCCTTTAAGGACGTTGCGACCAATATCAGAAACGATAGCATTCTAAGCAAAGTTTTATTCCTCATCAAAACAAAATGGTCGAATCTTATATATGTGATTCTTCCCTAAAATCGTACTTTGATTGAAGATCTGCCTTATCTGCAGAGCAAAACTGCGTAAAGCTGGGAATTCGTGTGGTTATACCACAATGTTGTACCACTACGTTTTGAAATTACTTTACGAAGCACATCCAGGAATCGACAAAATAAAGATGTTGGTCAGGTCCTGGTGCTGGTGGCCAAGTTGAGTAACCGAAATCGAACAATTTGTTCACGATTGTGAGAAGTGTCAAAGAAACAGGCGAAATAACCTAAAAGATAACAGCTTCATCGGTTGTCTCAAGTACGAACGTCCTTGATGGTATCGCGTTTATGAAGATCTCTTATATGTATGTGGTAAGCCGATCCTTTTAGAAACGGACTCATCAACTTCAAAATGGTTAAAAATCATTTAAAGTTTTTCGTCTACCCGATCGCGATTTTTTTTGTATTAATACTGGTTTTTTTCAAAAAACTAATAATTCGTATTAACGATTGAGGTCCTCAAGCACATTTTTTATATTTTTATTTCGAATAGGAGTCGTCGTTTCCTATTCATCAATTCCCAGAACTGACCTTACTTTAGTGTTTTATAAAATTATTTTGAATGAAAGCATTCTAGTCTAGGTTAATGCGTTCTCGAAAAACCGTGCGGATAAACGGACGGAAAAACAAACGGAATAAATGAGGATAAAGAGGTATATGCTTACCTGACCTACCCTCGAAAACAGCTTTACTTAAGCAACTAAGACAGTTGCATTAATCGAACTTCTTTGGATCGTGCATAGTAAAACTTGAAGTGACTAGGCATCCGAAGCCCCGACCCACTTTTGGATTTTTGTCGAGGTCCCGATTGGATTGTTGCCAAATTTTAATCTATTTGATTATCTGCCATTTTAAAGTTTCGTTTGACAATCTACTCCTGTTGTCAGTACTAAAAAAAATGTTTTGTACATGTAATTGAGTACTGTTAATTCAGTTTAAGTTCAGTAGGGTATTAACTTTGCGGAATAAATTTTCCGCTATATTTGTACTGGGAGGTTTGCCCGCATTCCATCTTAACATCTTTTTATCTGCCTACGTAAGACAAAAATTCTTTGTCAATTTATTGAATAAGCCATGAATGTATACACATCCAAACAAACATATATATATAGAATTCTCTAAATTGTTCTAAAAATTTCTCAATCTTAAAGCCAAATACTCGACCTACATAGATACAACTCTAATCGCCTTGCACTACATACATAGATATAAAATTTATAAGAGGTTGGGAAAAAAGTAGATTTTCCGTCTTGTCTCATCTTGAAAAATAATTGCCTTGCTCGTTGAAAAAGAAGTCCAAGTCCATAAGTTCTGAAATACAATTTCTCCTTTTAAAAAAACATCTCAAATGCCCACTCCATTACGTTGATTTTGGAAAATTCTTCAACCGAAAACACTTGATCCCTCCTATGTATGTATGTATGTAGTCCAAAAGTGAAATTACCTAAGATGATAAGCGCACGTTTGAATCTTTTCTTAGCAGCAAAGTTCGATGCCATTGCGTTCTTCTTATATTTTCTCTTGGTTTCAGATTCAGATAGCAACCGAGACCTAAACAGACAGCTAGAAACGTGTCTTTATTTCGTTTTCGTCGTCCTGTTCAAAGGAAAACCTTCAGCAAACGAAGAAATGGCATGGCGGGCATTGATGAGAAATGGATATCGCTTCGAGATATGAATTTATTATCTGCCGATAAGAGCCTTTATCGATTAAGGAATGTGCTTAATTGTGGATTAATATCCTCTCATTAAGGCGATACCACCAACCACCATCAGACTTAGTTTATTGGGTGGAGTAGGAGGATATAAACTTTTGTTATCTAAATGTACTCACCTTGGATATAGAGCTAGCTGTTGAGGCATCTATCTATGGAGGAATTGTGTTCTATAGCCAGATTAGATATTGCTGGGAGTTTATCCGTCGGCATATTATTAAAAGACTTCTAAGTAGTTATAAGGTCTGGGTATAGACAGCAAAATTATTGAGGAATTATGCTGTGTGGTATTAGTGAGAGATATCTTTACGATATTGACTAAGGTGATAAGAGGCTCGTATAGAAATAATTAAGAGGAGATTTTTATCGAATTATATTCAATGTCAGTTTTAGATAATTAACTGAAAAACTTATTTCTCGTTAATTGTAATAATTTAATTGATTTTCCTAATAATATTACTTAAATCAATTAGAAAGAGTAATGACAAAATTTTTTGAGTCCATTATGTCCTCTAGTGGAAGTGTTGATGAACAGATTAATTACTTCATGTACTTACTACTTACTACTTTTTGAGACATATGTTCCCCTTAGAACGAAAAGTATTCTAATTTCGGGTAGCCAATGGTTCACTGTACGGATTCATACATTGATTTCAATGCGCAATAATGCGTATCGTAGATGGAAGTGATTTAGAACTTCTGAAACTTGGCACAATTTTCGTAATCTACGCAATTTTGTGACTAGTGAAATACGAAAATCTAAGAAGAACTACTTTCGATCGAAATTCAACACGAAGCTACCTTCAAAGGAGCTTTGGCGCATTTTGAGAGCGATTGGAGTTGGGCGAACTTCGGAATGTAAGACTTACGTTGATCCTAATGAATTAAATTCAAACTTTGTCACCTGTAATTCGATCCCATCATCTGCACCTTCCGTCGTGAGATATAGCCCCACGGGAGCTACCAATAATACATTTTCTTTTGCTATCGTCACGCAGGAGGAAGTATTTAACGCAGTTTTCTCAATAAAATCAAACTCATTAGGCATTGGTGACATACATCCTAAGTTTACAAAATTGCTTATACCAATAATTTTGCCATCTTTAACACATATTCTAAACAACGTTATTTTTCGTTCCTATTTTCCTTCCTTCTGGAAGTTGTCTAAGGTTATTCCCATCCCAAAAAAGTCTCAATCGAGCGCCACCTATTGCGATACTACCGTTTTTGTCCAAGGTTCTCGAAAAACTCCTTCGTTTGCAAATTGTGGATTATTGTGAACGTCACAACTATTTGAATAAGTTTCAGTCTGGTTTCCGGTGCAAGCACAGCTCTCCAACTGCTTTACTGAAGATCACTGATGACTTTCGTTTGGCATTTAGATAGTGACATGATAACTGTTCTCGTTCTATTGGACTATTCAAAGGCATTTGATTCTATAGATCACTCTTTGCTTATCAACAAATTAATAACCAATTCTCGTTTTTCAAGTTCGGCATCCAATCTCATTCAGTCATATTTTTTTGGTCGCAGTCAGCAGGTCACTTATAATGGAAATTCCTCAACCTTGTTACGAAACACGTGTGGGGTACCTCAAGGCTCGATACTGGGTCCACTATTAATTTCGCTATTTATAAATGATTTGCCGAATGCTATTATCAATGCTCAATATCACCTATATGCTGATGATTTACAAATTTAGATATCAAGGCCAGTTGGCTTAATTGAAGATGCTGTCAATCGCCTTAACAACGACCTTTGCTCAATACACTAGTGGTGTATACCGAATAAGCTTCATTTGAATCCTATCAAATCTAATGCAATTTTAATCTGTAGGTATAGACTGGATACTTCTTAAATGCCTCGTATTGTGCTCAATAGTGTCATCTTACCATATCGCGAAAAAGTATTGAATCTAGAAATCATTATCAACAATACACTTTCTTGATCTAATCAGGTATCTAATGTTATCTCTAAGGTGTATGGATCTCTACGTAAGCTCTCTGTCTCGACCTCCTATACTCCACTTTCCACTAGGATGATGCTGGCTACTAATAGTACCACTTTTTACTTATGCCAGCGAAATTTGGTCCAAATGTGATTCTGTTTCCTTACGTAAGTTAAATATTGCATTTAACTCCGTTGCTCGGTATATTTATAATTTATGGCGTTTTGATCATGTTTCTGATTTTGCTAAGACTATCCTTGGATGTCCCCTGCAATCATATCTTCTGTTTAAAGATTTGCTTTTTATTAATGGTATTATCTCTTCTGGCAGACCATCTTACTTATTTGAAAAAGTGCGTTTCTCCCAATTTTCACGTAGTGTAAGTCTATCTGTATCTGGTGCTAACTTCTCGGTCACTGAGAAGCAGTATTTTGCTCGGACTGTCAGAAGTTGGAATAGCTTACCTTTGATGTTGCGAAGAGAAAGAGGCGTTGGTATTAGTCAAGTCAAGTGTTCTTCACACGCGATTAACGAAATAAAACGAATTATGGCGAATTTATTACCGAACCGATATCCCGGGATATTTGAAAATGTTTACGTACAGGCTTTAATTTTGGCCTAGAATTCACTTTTGTCTTTGATTCACTTTACACTTTATTTGTTCGAATTTATATTAACTTAAGGTTACACGATTTCGATATTATTACAGCCTGTTGCGCGACGGCAAGCTGTGTTCTTGTCTGTTATTTGATAATTTTGGAGTTTAGAGGAATAGGGAAGTTGGATGGTAGTGGGAAGTTGTGGAACGTTAGAGATTTCCCTAACTTGTTGTGAGTTGTAGAGCGGCGTTTCTTCCAACATGGTGAGAAATATCCCGAAAGTCCAGAATGGTCCAGCGTTGATAAATCCCACGATGATCGAGATGCCTGGATGTTGTCCTATCCACGATGGTGGCTTCCTGCACTAGTGAAGAAAGTAAATCTTTCGCCCAGGTAATAAATGTTTCTCGTTTCCGAGGTGATTAGGTGAAGAGGTGATAAGTAGTGGTGGTTTTCAACTTGAAGTTGCGATGAAAGCTGGCTAATGAGGGGGTTAGGATGTTGAGAGATCTTCTCAAGTTGTTTGACCGCGAGAGAAAGGAGGTAGTCCTCGATTGGAGTGATGTTTGCACTGTCATACAAAAAGGTGTTGGGAAAGTAGTGTCCGTCAGGTTTTCTATACACTCCTGTACAGGCCCTTAGGATCTTTCTTTCGAGGGCGCTAATTTGCTTCATATATGATGGTGAAATGGTGTGCCAGATGGGGAAGCAATAGCATATGATTGGGCGGATGAGCTGTTTATATATAAGCAGCTTTGTATCTTTCGGGAGACTGTTTCTCCTTCTGATAATAGGGTTGAGTAGGGTGTAAACGTAGTTTGCTTTCCTTATGGTTAGCTTGGCGTGGTTGTTGAATTTCAACAGATTATTGAAAGAGACACCAAGATATTTGGCGTTCTTTGAATGCTGGAGCTTTTCGTTATTGACTTCAATTTCTATGTTGTTGGCTCGTGTGGCGAGATTGGGTCTTTCCCTTGTGGAGGGGTTTCGGATGCAAATCATTTCAGATTTATTAAGGTTGATTTTGATGCCCCATTTTCTGTAGTAATCGTCAAGTTTGAGGACATGCCGCTCCACTTTCGTAGCAGCGAAATTGGATGACATGGAGTGGGCGTACGTAAGGGAGTCATCAGCATAAAGTAGTGTGGTGGAATTTGAGTCGTTGGTAGGCTGGTCATAGGTGAAAAGATTGAAGAGAGTTGGTCCGAGGACCGAACCTTGGGGGACACCAGCACTGACTGATATTTCCTGAGATTTGACATTCTCAATTTCTATGAAGAAATTCCGGGATGACAGAAAGCTATGTATTACCCGGGTGAGATAAGGCGGGAACTCGAGGTTTATAATTTTGAATATTAGCCCGTTTGTCCAGACTGAGTCAAACGCTTTCTCTACATCAAGGAAGCAGCCTACTGTCTGCTCCCTTTTGTTGAGGGCGTTTGTAGAATCAGATCAACGTTGGTATTAGGCTCAAGAGTGTATTATTTGAACATTTTCGTACTACCTAATTGTTTTTGTTTTTTCTTCTTAAATTTGTTATTTCTGTTACTCTTAAATATAAGCTTTATTTTCTCTTTCCTTCATTAAAATTTATTTACTTTTTAATGTATCCATATATGTCGTTGCCTAGTAGTAAACTTTAAATGTATTTTTTATTTTCGCTTTATAATTTTACTTACTTATTGTTTTTATATTATATTATTAGTTGTAGAGTATGTATAAGTTAGATTAAGCTATTTTTGTTTTGTTTAAACAGTCTTTACACCTATGCTATATATAGTTATAAGACCATTGGGCTTAATTATGTAGAGCAAATGAATAAAAATAATAAATAATAATAGTGGCTACGAGCAGCTGGCCTCTTTTGGTCGCTAAAGTACAAAATTCGCAGAGCACATGTTGAAATGGATCGATTTCTATAGGAACTTTACAGCTTCGACATAGTTCGATCCTAGAGACCCAGTCTCCTAGCTTGTTCACCTATGTCGGCTCTGCTCTCCAATGCTCTCCTCCTATTGTATACAGACCATAATTGCCTCGCAATACGGCAGGTGTCCCGATTGATCCACCGATTTTTGCCTTCTTGTGAATAGAAATCTCTGTAAGGCTGCCTTTGAATAATTGCGCTAGGTTTGATTTTACCACCAATGATGACATATAAGTAAACCGAGATGAAAGTGCATCTGTGGCGACACGCATGTCCGCACCTCTCTGAACGCGTGACCAATCACCGTGAAAATCGGACAATTTGTTTTGTTCGGAGCTCCTTGCTAGTAATACTTGCTGGGCGTAGAAGATCTTAGATAAGTAGGCTGAAATTTGTATTTTTGAAATAAAAAACAGGGGATTTATTTGTAAAAGGAACAAAAAGCTTAATTATAACATTTAATAATTTTTTTCTTACTTGGATCACAGAACTAAATAAAGAGAAGGATACCAAGAACATTGAGGCCAGAACTTTTGATTCTCAACTTTAATATTGAAGATAAATGTTTATGCCGGGTAGTGGTCCCCTTTCTTGCTCTCATTTTCCTTTTAGCTCTACCGCTGACTTGCAAGCAAGGGAAGCTTTATTGGGAGCTACCAACTCCTTACCTCTACCCTGGATCAAATCTAGCTAAAGGAAATCGACCACTCGCTGTTGTATCCGGAGAAGGCGTTAGTACTCCATACTATTGGTCAGACTCTGATTGCTGAAAAGACTTCAACGGCCTGGCTGCAAAGGCGCATGGGCTATCACTCTAGCTCAGACTTCTGGTGTGACTCTAATTGGCTGTACAATGTCAATTGACTGGTCACCCAAGGCTTAAGATCGAGTCCAATTAAATATGTGTACATATACATGGGCCAGCTTGATATTAAGTCAACTGGTCAGCTTCTATCCTAACAGGTACTCTCAAACTCAAGGATTTCTACCTCAGAATCCTACGTATCTAACAGTATCAACACCGGTGGATACGGCTCACTCTCTAATTGCACATATATAAACAGCACTGCAAGTGCGCTAGAAGCTGCCATACGTACTCCAGCTACTAGTAGCAACCTACTAGAAGCGTTGTCTACTGAACTTCATTTCGAGTTACGTCTATCAAGATCCTCAACGTCAGGTTAGAAAGTACCGTGGACTGCAAGACTCCGCATAATTTCATTGCACCCGAGTTCTACTACGACTTACAGCACAAGACATCTGGGGCCGGATTCACTAACTCGGAAAGTTGTGGAGCTGTGGAGATGACAGTTCTTTTGCCACTTAACTCTCCACTCGGAATTCTGTAACTCGAGGAATTTATATTGAGAAGTACCAAACTCTCTATTCCATTCGACAAAACTCTCGGCTTTGTTAGTTGTGGACAAGTAAGAAGAATATTTCTCAACTGACAGTATTTCTGTTTTTGTTACGTTTTGTGAAGGTACCATGTACCTAGGATTTTCAAATTGAATTACGGATTCACTGCATATCCTGGCTATGTTTACAAAAACAAATTATGGAAATCCTTGCAATACTTACAGAGAAATAAGGATTTTGGTGGTTCAAGGTACCCACTAAAAATTATAATTCACGCGAAAATGGTCAATTTGGTTGTCTTCTAGTACCGAAGAGATGATACAAAAATTTTAAATATGCACGTTAAAGCTTGTATGTAGGATGAAATCGCATCTACACCTTGTCCCCTAATTAGATACGTAATTAGTTTTTAAGTCCTGTAAATAGTTTTGGAGATAACTGCAAAAGAAGGGAAACAGTCCTTCTTAAGATGAAAAAATGACCGTGTTTTGGTAAAAAATGGACATATTTTCAACTCATCATTATGAAGAACTGGTAAGTCGTGGAAATTCACTTTCCATGAGAAAAATGCTTACAACAGAGTACTAATGGATGTGAAATAAAGAACGGAAGAAATATATGCAAAATATAGGAACTGGGGTATATTTAACCCAAGTGCAAAAAATCCGTCTTTCGACGGTAAAAAGTCAGTTATGAAGATAAAATGATACAAAAAAACTACACCACTCGATTACCCACTTCTTCCGCTTTAATTTGATTCCAAACATAACGTATTTTGGATAGCCCCCAATGAGGGGTGGTACGCCCCCCCCCCCCTCCAACCCATCCCAAAAGCCCCTTCCCAAAACATTTTTCATCTATATTTTTGTACTCTAGAACCTAAATCCGAAGGAAAAGACCGCAATGCTCTACGACCTTCCCACACAGAATTATCCGTCCTTCGATATTGCGAAACTTCTCACGTTTTCCCTAACTTTTAGAGAATCCCGAATGGAGAGTTGGGGAGTTTTAATCGAGGAAAACGAAAATTCTCATCTCCCAAACTGTCAAACTCTCCGAGTTACAGAATCCGGCCCCTGGTTGGTATCCGGGTCATAATAGGTCTGTTCATGTACTCGAATTTGTGTGAATGCATTATAACATTTTCACCCAAAAGCACTCAAACTCTGTTCATGTACTCAGAAAATTGGGGAAAATATGTAGACGTCACACTTCAATAAAATTTTAGTCCAAATCCACCCAAGAAAAAACTCGGGGTAAATGGGTAAAAACTGTCAAACACATTAAAATTTGAAATCGTGAATTCTAAGAAGTTTAAATTGTCAAAGGAAAAATGGACAAGGCGGCACTATTTGCCCAGGTCGTATAAAAATCTACAAAATAGTAAGTAAAATAAATAGATATATTATGTTTGGCATTTTATTTTCAAATTAAAGTTGTTAGCTTGACAGTTTGTGGTTGTCACTTTCGCTTTCTGCCCAAGAACATACAAAAGTTGTTCATGTACTTTCCAAATTTGATAGCTTCCCCTCCTGCACATTTTCACACAAAAAAGCCCAAGAACGAAAACACTCGAGAAGAACGTGAACAGACCTAATACCTGGGTATCCACCAAACATCTATGTTCTCGAACGGATGAAAGTGAAAAAATTACCAGATAATAAATAAGAAACATTATAAGGACATCTCCCCATAATAGCTTTGACTTCAGCTTATGACATAGGGTATGAAAGTGGTACAGAATAGGAATTTTTTTTGATGAGCTTTAATCCACCAAACTGATTAAATAAAAAAGTAGCTAGTAAAATATGGATGGATTAAAAAGACGTTGAGAGACCCAAAGAAGTTCTGAAACTTAGGCCACAATAAGGCCATTGCTCACCCTACAGAATTATTCGCAAGTGCTCATAAATTGCATCAGGACATTCAAGTCAAGTGAATTTGTGCCATTTTTCTCTTTGGATTGTCGATATTTCCCTCGGTGCTCTTTTAATCATGTATGCTCCTCTTTATTTCTTAGTGGCTCATCTTTAGTCCTCAGTTCTTTTTCCTCTTGTTGATGATTGCTCTTTGGTCTTCCTTGCAACTTTCCGTTTTGCAGTGGTCTTGTGCTTTACGGATGATGTGCCATATCAGCCGTACTGCATATCAATCTCCTTTTGGAGTTCATCCGGACTCTCTCTTGGGATTTACCCTCAACCTCTCTACCAGCTTCATGCAGTTCATCTCCGATGTATGAGTCAAGGAATCTGTATCGCTTACCGGAGAGTGTCCGACGTTGACAAAAAAAGTGAGTCAACGTTTAAGATTCCTTTCTGCGATCTCTGCATATTGGCTTGTCGGAAATGAACGTCCAGTAAGACTTAAAACTACGGCTCTCAGTTTTGGATTGTTAAGTCCCAATATTTGTGTTGGTTTACCCCACAGTTCTTTTGTAGTCCTATACGAGGAGTAATCTAAGCAAAGTCGACTGTGTTGGCAGTCGGCCGAAGCAGATATGTTAGAGGTAAGGTGTTTGATGCAATTCAGATGGTGGAAGGAAATGCTCGATCTACACCTAGATAAGTAAGCTCATCTGTCTTTTCATTTCCGATAATGTATGACCTGATACCCACAGGACAAGTATATCATTACACCGCGAAAAGATGTCAGTCTGATTTTACATTCCAGGACCAGTTTGTAGGTTGTAAAATAGCAATCTCCTTGTCCTCTGGGTCTGACTTTAGGAAAGGAGATTCCCGATTCAAGGATGGCTTTAATTTTCGCCTGGAAGACCGAGACATGGTTTTCAAGATGTATGGCCATTTCCACATAAGGCTGTGCGCAGAAAAAGCATATTTCGGTGTTTTCTTCCGATTTGGAGCCATCTATGCATTTGCAATGACTAAAGCACAGAGTGTGTTTCGTATTCTACCCTAGATGGGATTTTATTTCTGTTGATGTCAGATACAACAGTCAGGCTCTAAGGAATAAAAAACAAAGAGAAATAGAGGCCCCTTTTTTACCAGTTGTCCAAGGCATCAAATAGTTAGTCAGTTCTAAAATCTAAAAATAAGCTACGCAATGTCCTCGATTAAAATTGTTTGCAGTAATTAAATTAGTATTACGAGGCCTCTAATTAAATCAACATAAATGTAAACAACTTTCACATTTCTTGAGCAACGACTATGGGAATTATTTTGCTGGCATAAAAGTAAAAGGGAGGAAATTTATTGGTGCGATTTCTGGTCTTAAAGAATAAGTTTCAAAAGACTATGCAAGTCGGGCGCTTTTGTCTTACAATGTTACAAGCCTATAAATCTGCGAAATCTTGAAATTTCCCACAATATGTACGTAAGTTGATGCATAGTCAAATATTTTGGAGTGCATAAAATAAACAGGTTAAAGTATGTGCAAACAAAGTGAAACCAACGCCGTAGCACTATAATATGCAACAAATAAAATTTATTAGCTAATTGGTGGACACAGTGAGCTCCAGCTTTTCCTGTTTTTCCAACTGTGGTGAATCCAGGGCCGGCGGGGGGGGTACATTTTGAATTTTCAGTATCTGTGTAACCAAAATGGTTCCAAGTTGTTTTTAACAGGTGATGCAGATGCTTGTGGGATAAAAGAAACAGCTACATTGGTAAAATTAGCAAAATCATTACTTTGTTGTTGTGTAAATCTACATAATCTCATGAAATGTGTATGACCTCTCCCCCTCCAACACTTTTCGGGATACAGCATCAAATTTCGGCCTGTAATTATATGGCTAGGGTTCGTGTATTTAAACAGTCCAGACCGACAGGATTTGATCAATTCTATTGCCGCTAATAAAATAAAAATATAAATTAATTATAAATAAATAAAATAATAATAATTAATATACATAAAAGTTATTTTTCATATTTACATGTGCGAATGAGGATCCAAAGCTAAAGTACACGTCTAGTGAAGTTGAAGAGAAAGGTCTAGGATAATTCGGTACCCACTTGAGTGCTTATAGTAAACTGTAGAACCTAAATGAAATCGAAGTAAGTATTTAAGCACGACATTATCTTAGTTGGTCAAGGACATTTTTATACCCTAGAGTATACTAAATTTGCCATTCCGTTTGGAACGCACAAATATTGCTAGGAGAGCAAAATAGATTGGACACTCTTCCATAAAATTTACACTTATTTTGATTTTTGCATGTCCGTCCCTTAGAGAGCTGAAAATTTGGCCTTTTTAAAAAAATTGTAAATTCGAAAATGGGACAAATCGGGCAACCCCTTCTTGATGTTACTATATAAAAATTTTGGTTTCTTACTTATACTGTGAAAACCATCATTATAAAACGATTTTATTGTACTGAGAAGTTCTTCAGAATATTATGAAATCCTATGAAATTGGTTTCAACAATTTTTACTGTCCGTACTGAACCGTTTTAGAAATATATGCGACAAACCATTTTATTACACATCTAATGACGTCATTTAACTTCGTAAAAAATATGGCGACCAGGTTTCGTCACAGAAAAATTTATAGATGAGCGCCAATTAACAATTTACCAGCAGTGGCGTCTTTAGGAATACTTTCTTGGTGGGCTTGGGAATTGGGGTATATACAGGGCGTCCGTTTACAGTAGGCCAGAGAAGAGCAGCGATTTTTCTAAAACTATTCACCATAAATTTGGGCTTGGGGTGAGGCAAAGGCGCACCGCAGTAATGTACTCGTAGATACAAGTTC
Organism: Dioctria linearis; assembly: GCA_963930735.1. Classification (NCBI taxonomy): domain Eukaryota; kingdom Metazoa; phylum Arthropoda; class Insecta; order Diptera; family Asilidae; genus Dioctria; species Dioctria linearis. The sequence continues at coordinate 26,862,662 of OZ005741.1, forward strand.
ATGTAGCAAATTTTCATGTATATTTGATATACCTAAGTACAGTTCAAAAAATATTTTATGTATTGAAATTAGTTCGTGCAAATTTTTTTCAATTTTCAAAAGCGTATAGATCTAGATATGATCTTCAAACCTTGATTTGTGCTAATTACGTAGAAAAATTTAAACATCATTCTACAATTACAACAAATTTAAAATCAATCATGAAGGAGTTGGATAGAACTAAAAATTCAGATCAAATCGGAATCGATTGTTAGTTATCTTGGAAGAACGGCTTGGTGAGTTAGGCCTAGAACAGCACCCAGAATCGTGAAGGAGTCGCAAGACTTTACTAAGCTCATATTGAGTACTAGGGAAAACTTTGCTCTTACGAAATTGAACAAGATCCATTGTTGAATTTAATTTGAAAGATGTGACGGCGTCTCAAGATCAGTTATTCAGCGAGTGTTATGTACTACCGAAATGATGCATTGCATATTTTGTTAGTAAGTGCAAGCGTATTGCCACGAGATTATGCAAACAGTGTATAATTTTGGAATGAGATATTGCGTGAAGATTCCAATTTCTTTGATAAAATTCTTTAAGCCGATGAATCCATATTCACCCGATTTAGAGTGTTCAATACACATAACACAAATGTATCAAATTTCTAGTACCAGTTCAATATAAATTTGTGGAGTGAGATATTAAATTCAGAGTTCTTGAGAGTAACTTCCTAATTGAACTTGACAAATAAGTAGCAACCATTAGTCAAGTTATAAAGGAAAAACCTTACAAATATGAGGATACCTTGCCACCATCCCCCACCCGATTGAAAATGCTGACTTTTTCTCAGAAAACCTAACCCAACTTCAGATTGGTACCTATCTCAAAAGTAAATTTTAAATAAGCGTGCTTGAAAGTTTATATTGTTGCAAATTACTTTCAAATTCGCAGATGTATCCTAAAACCATTTTTTGAACAAATTATTTTATTTATTTTTTACATCATTTTCGTCCTTGGTGTAGTTAATTTTTAACCCAATCATTTTAGATAGAACAAAATTCGATTTTTATCCTTCTAACAAGTTCTAAAGTGGAACGAAGTGCACTTTTTTTGAGGCCAGCCCGTCCCTTTAACTCGTACACGTATTTGTTTGGCTGTATATTTCTTTTTTACTATTTTCGACACTCTCGTAGACTCACTTTTCGTCATCACAGCGAGCTGAAATTTGGCACATAGGTTTATGTCGCGTGACAATTAGATCTATCAAAATTTGAACAGGAAATTTCCATGGAAAACCCGGAAAATCGGGAAAAATCATTTGAAAATTTGGTACAAATTTGATTAGTGATAAATCCGTTTCAGGAAAAATGCAGAGTTTTCCCATTTTTCCGAAAAAAATTTCCGGAATTTTCCGACTTTTCCGCAAAATTTTCCGGTAAAAAAGTTTTCTAAATTATGCAGAATCAAGTTCCCTAACAACTGGCATCGTTACTTTCTCTCCGACAATGGTGAAAACTTGCAGAAAAAATCGAGGAAAATTCATGTAAAACGCCTTTCCGGAGTTTTTCCGACCAAGGAAGCGTTTGAGCGTTTTGCAACCTAAGACAAAGTTGTAGAGTGAAATGAGTTGCATAAAGTTGCTTTTGTGGAAAATTCCATGGATATGATTAGTGATAGATCTGTTTCAGGAAAAGTGCAGAATTTTCCAATTTTTCTGGAATTTCCGGAATTTTCCGACTTTTCGGGAAAATTTTCCGACAAAAAAGTTTTATAAGCTATGCGGAATCATTTCTTTTTCCGTCCTACTGTCATCAATACTTTCTCTTCAACAATCATGAAAACTTGCATGAAAAATCGAGGAAAATTCATGTAAATTTTTAAAAAAAATTCTTAGTAATAGTAAAAGTCTGTGGAAAACATGGAAAATCAGGAAAATTTAGTAAATCAGTGTCTTTTCAGCTGTCATAGAATTGTTTTAAAATATCTCCATGCAGCACGTAATAACAATTTAGTTAACGTGAAAAAGGCAGAAAATAAAATAAGTAAAAAACGAGTTTTCAAACAAAACTGAGGCCAAGCCGCATGAAAAAGTAGAAAATAAACTTATCTGCACACACAGAGGTGGACTCAGATTTTATTCACTGACAATCACCGATATATTTCAGTATGATCAATCAGAGGTAATAAGTGATTTGATTCATGAAGAGAAAGAATATTCAAGAGAAATGTCCCAATCAAAAAATCTGAGTCCACCTCTGTGTGTGAAGAAAAGTTTATTTTCTACTTTTTCATGCGGCTTGGCCTCACTTTTGTTTGAAAACTCGTTTTTTACTTATTTTATTAAAAACATATGTTTATATATTTCACAATTCTCCTCTTATGGCCCCGTAAAAATTGCATAGGACTCGAAGAATCATCGAGAAGGTAAGTTTGATAAATTTCTATATTTACGAAAATTCGAATTTTATTTTCGAAATTCCGAAATAACGTAGATATGTATGTTTTTGAAGTACAGTAGCTAAAAATATAAAGGATATTTTATACGTATATATGTATATAGTTTATAATATTTTGGGCTGATTTACATATATCACCTAATAGCAAAGTTGCCTAGAACTTTATTTCCAAAAAAATAGTTACGTCAGACCCTGACGGTTCACTAAGTGATGAACGATTGTTGCACTATAAAATTTAGGACGTAGGCTTCCACGAGGATATATATATAGTTCAGGATAGTCACTTATGCTAAATTGAATGACAAAAATTGCTACAACACTACCAATATATGTATGTGTGTATAGATAGTTACTAAAGATATCAGAGAAGAATTTTCAATGAGCCCAACAAAAACTTACGCAGGTAAGTTTGTCTTCATCACGTTTACATATATATGTAGGTATACCTGGGCTCATAGTCGAAAACTTCTCTAAATATTCCATGGAAGTTTACTTCACACTTGATAAGTTTATCCTTGGAATAATTTGTTCCCCATATATCCCTGTCAATGTTGGGATAATTAGTATGCGTCGGATGGTCTCTGTCAAGCATTTTGTTCTCAACTCCTCGTCCATAATGAATGGATGAGTGTTGGCAATGGTCCCCCGGCCCGGGCCCGGAACCCTGGTGTAACTAATTGCTAGTAGTTTTGGACAGGCATTGTCGTGCATAAGAAGTTGTCGATTAGGTGAACATAATTAATCGCGTTCTCGTCGCAAACAAACCGAACACATGCTTTTCTTCTCTTCTTACCAAAGTCAACGGTAATGATAAGGTAGGTAGGTGTCTTAAGCTTTAACAGCGCGCCTTTATTACCGGAATCCGAAATTCCAAACCCATGTTAACAAACACAGCCTGGAGGAGAGCTTAACAAATGACGTGAAAATATCCGTGGGATGAGCAAACAATTTATCTGCGTTATATACGCTCCCTGCCAGCTAACTTTGATATTGTTTCTGAGGTGTGTCTGTTTATATTCGAGTTTTGATGGTGATAACAAGGCCCAATTTTCTATGATTTGTGAGGGTAATTACTTAATTCAGCTCGCTACTTGCCAGCAATTTTATGACTGTTTACCAAGTCTAAATTAAGTTGATGTTTGTGATATAGGCATGTACCCTGTACGTAAACGCATCCAGTCTGCTTGTTCTCTACGTGTTCGCATTGTTATCTATAAGAATGAGATCTTAGGCTTCATTAAAATCTTAGACGAATTCTGGTGTAGACACATCAGTTAAGTTTAGTTTATTTTCCTTGAATGCGTTCTTTTGATTGATTTGGCTGATGGAATCATTTATGTGGAAACTTTATATGTATACGGCGTGGTTGATGATAATAATCTCCTGAATTTTAAAATGCTAATTAGAAGTGGCAGAACTATGAGGATTATTATGAAATTCTTGGTAAAATTTAAGCAATTTTCTACATATTTGCCGAATCTTTTGCTGTATTTACTGTAGATGACATTAATATCGCATCATAATGGAAAGATTTTAGAAATTAGTAAAATTGTTTTTGGTGTGGTTGATGTTTTTTTCTTATTTCAAGGATTTAGTTCTTTTGATACGATTCAAAAATTTTGTGCCTTTTCGTCCATATATTTGTTTATTGATATACAAATTCCAAGGTGCAATAAAAGCTGAAATTTTCGAAATTCAAGAATTTTTTTTAATATTGTGCAAATATGATGGAATTTGAAAAAAAAGATTAATTAAATAGTAGCCTACAGATGGCGTGATTCAAGTACTTCAGTTAAAAGATTTCCAACATAAACGACTGTGCTAAGTAGAAAAGAATAGTACCAATCTATTGGCATCCCAAACTACATAAAAGTTACATATTGCTACGAACGTGGCTATTGTTCCTTATTTAAACACAATATTTTAATTATAATTCACAAGTTCTGTTTATTTAACTTTACTATTTACTTTCACAAATTCACAAATAATCAAATCAACTCTTTAGTTGTCGGTAGAAGTACTTCACTTCTAATTATCGCAATCCAAATAGTTTACTTCGTTCACTTCACTGCCTGAAATAAGACTCGCCTCCAGGATGTGAGAAGCGCCGTATTTATACTCTAAGAATTATCCTAGAACCTTCCTGAATATTCCGTTCTCCGAACCCAAAGTTTATTAAGATGACACTAACCTCAAGTTGTTTTCATTTGTAACAGATGTCGTTTATGTGTTATGTCACTTTGTTGCTCAACAATATATTCAAAAGTTGATCTCAGTGAAACGAATAATATTACTTACCTCTCCACTGCACTGACATTACGCAATTTCAAAATTTTGTTATACCCTTGCAACACATAAAAAAACGAAATTATCATTTTTCCCATTTTTTCCATTTCCGACGCTTGCACAGCTATGAGACTGCAGTTCTGAAGGTGACCTCTGATTTGAGGAAGTCTTTGGATCAGGATAAGTTCAGAGTTTTGCTACTTCTGGACTTCTCGAAAGCTTTCGACAGTGTGGACCATCGTATCCTTCTCCAGAAACTTGATGCTTCTTTTAATTTTAGTAATTCTGCCATCGCTCTGGTAAAAGGTTTCTTGGCAGACCGCAGCCAACGAGTGCATATTGATAATAATTCATTTTCTGCACTGCCTTTACTTTGTGGGGTGCCTCAAGGTTCAATCCTGGGACCTTTGTTATTCAGTTTATTTGTCAATGATCTGCCAGATGTAGTTCAAGATGTACAGATTCACTTATATTCCGATGATGTACAACTCTACTTAAGCCGACCGATCGGTCTTCTTGAAGACTGTCTTCAACGTATAAATTGTAATTTGGAAAGAATTAACACCTGGGCCAAATGTAATCGCTTGATACTGAATCCTGCAAAGTCTCATTGCATTAAATTCTACAATAACGGCTTAATTGTAGTCCCACCAATGACTTTAAATAATGTTTCCCTGCCTATTGTAAATAAAGTTAAAACGCTTGGAGTTGTCTTGAATCAACACATGAAATATTGTGATTACATTAAAGCCATGGTCAGCAAAGATTATGCAGAGCTCCGATGTCTATGGCTTTCATCGGGTCTGATGTCTGTTAGCATGCGCTTACAATTAATTAAAGCTTTAATCTTGCCCCACTTCATCTATGTCAGAAATGTGATTCCCAAGCTGGATAGCATCTGTGCCAGGAAAGTCACAGTGGCATTCATCGACTGTATTCGGTTTGTTTTTGGGCTGCGAAGATTTGATCATGTTTCGCCTTTCCTTTCGCGTTTGCTCGGATGCTCCTTTGCGACTTATTTGAAGAGGCGAGGATTGGTTTTCGTATATTCTCTTCTTAGTTCGAACAAACCAGGGTACTTACGCAAATTATGTCAATTTACATCGTTACAACGTAACAGGAACATATTGATTTCACGATTTCATAAGTCCTGCATGGAAGGTTCTTATCTTGTTCAAGCAGCTCGTTTATGGAATAATCTGCCGTTGAATGTTCAGAATGTTGGCACTGTCAGCGCGTTTAAGAGATTCATTGATACACACATAATTTAACACGATTATTTTCTAGTAGTCTCGCAGTACAATTTTTTTTTTTAACTGAATTTAACCTCCTCTTTAATTAATAAGAATTTGCTTGAAATTCCTTTAAATTTTTAATTCTTATTTTAAGTAGTTACTTTTCTAGCACCGTTTTATATAACGTACAAGAAAAGATGTGAACTCTTGTGTACAATAACAGCAAATAAATATATTATTATTATTATTTTAAGTGCGGTATGCTACAGGTAATTAATTCCTATGTTCCTATACAAAAAATATGTAAAAAAAAGGTCAAGGAATGCTCAAGGAATTTTTTTCTGTGTTCGAACAGAAAAACTTTAGTTCTCGATTGACCAATAGATGTCGTTCTTTTCCGAGAAATTCATTTTATGCATGTTAATATTTCTTTAAAAAATAAGTACCGATACCGAATTTTGACGTTTCCGGATAATTAAAAAAAAATATTGATGGATGGAACGGCGAGATGAATCAATTTTAAAGTGAAAAATGTAGGAATAACAATTGTTTTACATATGTACCTTAATTTTTCATTCTGGATTATCCATTTCTTTATTTTTTTATTTTGAGACATCAACCATTTGTTAAATCCAAATTTTCAAAAATCTGCTGCCCTAATGTCAAGTTTTCTTTAGAATATAAGTGGAAAAAATCATTGATCGTATTCCTTGGTTCATGGCATACCGCCTTTCAGATGTTAAATTTCAATAATCAAAAATGCTTATATGCATGAGAAGGAAATTTTCTTTTATTTTCAAATTATTATTTCAGTACTTTATGAAATAAGTTAAATTATGAATTGATTTAACAGTATTTCGACATATTTTTTTCGAAATATATTAACTCTTTGTTTCACTTGAAATTTCATTGTGGAAATAAAATTTCTGAATTTGTGAAAAACGTCGAAATTTAAAATTTTTTAATCCCCTTGTACAATGATCGATGTTCGATTTTAAATTAAAATTTTTAATTAAATTTAATTTTATCACACAACAATGTATAGAAAACAAACAAATTAAAAATTCAAGTAAAAAAAAACAAATTCATTATTAACAAATTCCAATAGTAATGCTCCAAATTGAGTTTTTTCCCCAAAACTTTCTCCTTATTTCTGAAATGAACGAGAAGAGAATAACTTTTAATTTATTGGAATTAAACTTTCACAAATCAAATATAGAGTAAAATTCTCGGAGGGCAAGAGCAACGATGTAGCAGAATTAGACTTCGACTGCAACGTGCTGAAGCGTGTAAGTAGAATTACACTTCTGTTACAGCGAGTATTGAAACGCGTAGGCAGAATTATACTTCTGTTACAACGTGCTGGGGTGTGTAAGCAGAATTAAACTTCTGTTACAGCGAATGTCAAAACGTATGCGCAGGACTATACTTCAATCGCAACGTCCTGGAGCGTGTAAGCAGAATTAAACTTCTGTCACACGATTGGGGAACAAATGTCAGATTTTGGGAGTGCGGATTTTAATAGAATTAGACTGCTATATGAAGGATAGAGCAAAATTATACTTTTGCTCCTAGGATGGGATTCAGATTAGATTCTGATGGAGGATATTTTCAGATTAAACTCTGAAATTATAATATGCGGCAAAATTGGCTGTTAGATATAAGTAGAATTATACTTCTACAATAATAGAATTAAACTTCTATATGAAGGAATAAACAAAATTATACTTTTGTTCAAAGGATAGGAAACAGATTAGACTCTGGTGGAGGATGCTTTCAGATTAGACTCTGAAAACCGAATGGTGATTTTGCTGCGGCTCGCCGCCTTTTTATAGCCGCCGTGAACAGCTATGTCCCAGCTTCATTATATGTTGCCCTGGCAACGCTTGGTTCGATGGTCCAAATTTGATTGTGGCGACACCAGCTGTTTGACGTAATGTCATTAGATGACATTACAAAAATGTAAACATTTGGAGGAAAGTGTAATTTTGGGTAAGTTTGAGCTATTTTTATTTATTTTACATATTATTAATGTATTTTCTATTTAATTTTAGCTGTTGGACTGCTGTAGGAAGAATTGGAATGAATTGTATTTGTTCAGAACGTTGAAGAATCAGATAAGTTTCTTTTATAAAAATATGGTATATTGATTCTTTGTGTTTCCTTTTTTTGTATCTTTTAGGAAAAAAGTTTTCATCGAGGGATGTAATTTTTGTGTATAGTTGTTCGTCGTGACATATATGTATGTGGACTGAACAAGTTTTGTTTTCATAGAAATTTAACGTTTTACACACCATCTAGCCCTCGAAAATTACCCTAAATTCTTAACATCGATTAAAATTGAGTTTTGGTGAACAATATTTCGAAATTAAGTTAAAATTATAAACGAAATTGAGCAAAGCATCAAAATACAAAAATTCGTCCATAGTATGTCAAAGTACCGTAAGCAATAGAAAATTCAAGTTTTTAAATTTGGAAGTGCTACTGTTGGCCGTATATTTCACACCGTAGCTTACAGCTGGTCAAATAAACTATTGTTACTGAGAGGGGGATGGGAGTTAAATTAATTAAAATATTGAGAAAGCAAAATGAGCAAAGTTTTAATAAAAATTCTAGAACATAAGGGAGTTCAAAGTTATTTTAAAATTTCTTATTTTTCCCTAAGGAGAGGAAGTTGTGCTATAAGATAAAATCTCTGTCACAACGAGTACAGCACAATTCAATGACCACACCACTATCTCAATGCAAAAATTATTCGAAATTTAATTATTTTCAGCAAACAATTATTTATGGCAGTTTGAAACTATCTAGAATCATAATAATAGTAAAAATAAAAACTAAACTTAATTTCGGTAACGCATACAAGATTTAAAATCTTTTTGAGGTCAACTTTCATCTTGCGAGTACATATACTATCCAATTTGGGAAAGACTAAACATCCAAAAATGAAATTAGGCAAAAAATTGTGTTTTTACTAGCTTTAGATTAGAACGGCTAGATAAAATATTCACTGAAAGCCACAGCCTGTATAAGCCCCCATAGATTTTTCCAATCGTGTTATTAATGGAGAATAGAAGAATTTTAAGAACTGTTATTTTCAATTATTCTAAATTCTTAAAATTCTTCCACTCTCTGTTTTATACGATCCCAAGATTGATAGCCTTATTTGAAAAGTAGAGATTAGATATCAGTTTCCTTGAGAGTTATAAAATGTAGCCCAAAGTGATTTCCCAAAATTTAGTAGCAACCGATAATAGATGGATGAGGCACAATTCGGTGCTAAAATTAAAGGAGGATAACAGCTACTCGAGGAGAAAATGGTTGTCTATACCAGAGCTGGGCAATACTTAAGTAAAAAAAGACTTAAGTACTACTTAAAGTACATTTTCGTTACTTAGGACTTATTACTCACTACTTTTGAAATGCCAATACTTAGTACTTGAACATAAGTGCTCGCTTCTATTTACTTGTACTTACGACTTAGTTTTGTACTTAAGTACCAAGATTTTTACTTAAGTATTTTTGAGTCTAATAAGTACCTACAAATATCTAACTCTTCGCTGAAAAGCAAACACGATCTCTAGCGCAACTCTTTTTTTTTTGTTGAGTTTTAAAGCACGCAAAGAACTGTCAAGGTATGTGGCGCACTCACGCGTCAAGGCAGAGCCTTAGACAAACTAATAACATACAACCAAGACTGGGTAAGTAGAACAAAAACCAGTAACGTCTCGCTCGAATATAAAATCGACGATGCCTTGACTTGATGACATTACCACTGACATGTATAATATGGATTGACTACGTTCGCAGAAATACACTTCAGAAAGTGGGCTCACTTCTATATTACTGACTCTTTCGGTCTAAACACCAAGTACCAACTGAGAGAGAACTATTAACAACAAATAAATTCGTGGATTCGTCGATATAGATGATTTTAAAAGTAATAATTTAGAGTTGTTACTAATATAAACTGTTTTACCAAAGACAATATACTCATTAGATACGCAGAAGAAATTCTAAATGTTTTATTAAAATCACTTTCCAAGCTGTGTGCTCACTTTTTCAACTTCCTGCCAATGATTTTTGCAATGTTGGCACCGACGTAAGAACTCTTTTTGACACAAGCAATTGCGCGCACGTGAAATTGAAAAGTGAGCAGTCCATATTATATACGTCAGTGGACATAACCAAGGTTAAGCAAGCAATGTCTCGCTCCAATATAAAATCAACGATGCCTCGACCTGAAGGCAGCAATTTTTTCTTAGAAATTTGTTGGAAATTTTTTCCTTAGAATTGTTATGCATTATTGGAGGCGACAATGGGTGCTTAGGCGGACCTTTAATAGTTTTTATGAGTGTAGCAATGAGAGGTGAACGTTTTACTCTACCTGCAGCGCCGAAAACTATAAAAAACTATAAATAGTAGCCACTGGTTACTATACATATTATAGTTTTAAAAATGTATTTATTTATTAATATCTATTAACTGAACTCGATAAACTTCATTATATTACTGCCAACGTACAAAGATTATAAAAAAGTTCTTTAAAAAGTACTTCAAAAAGTACTCAGTAGTTTTTATAGACTTAGTACTTAGTTAGAAGTACTTTTCATACATGCGGTACTTGTACCTACGCTGAAGTACTCAGGCCTTCGGTACTTGCTCTTAAGTACTTTTTTTTTGTACTTGCCCAGATCTGGTCTATACGCAATGAAAAATCCAAAAGAACCAAGGCAGTGAACTTGTCTCGGTCCATAGCCATTCTGATGTCCAAATCAGAGTAGCTAGATTTTCTAATTAATCCATTTCTTCTTCTTTCCATGGCAACTAATCTTTAATTTTATTTTTCTGAACAAAGTTGGTATTCATAAGTGCAAACAATTGATGTCAAATCCATTCTTGGTTGCACACTTATGATCTATTTCAAATATCGCGCTGTGATTTTATTGGGTAGGACTCTTAAGTATCGGAGCCCCAGCAACTTGTATGATATACTTCAGATTGCGAGATTAAGTCGAGTTACTACTTTAATACTTAGTGCCTCGATATTATTGTCTAACATCTAGGCGTCAGTTCTTCATCCAGGCCATTATTATTTGGAATTCTCTGCTAATTTGAGATTGTTGCTTGAGTCAGGTACGTTTGGTACATTTAAATGTAAAGTTCTCAAGCAGTTGAAATCAGTCTAGATTTTAGTTTTGCATTGCAAATAAGTAATTTTTGTTTGTACCTTAGTTCTAATTATTTAATTTTTAATTATATATAAAATAAGATTTTATATCTTCTTGTAAAATGCCACCTATAAATGAATAACATGAAACTGGATTGTATGTTTTGATACTAGTTTTCTTGAAGTTGTTTTACCTGAAAGTGTCACAGGGAGAAAAAGATATATTAATAAAATAATCGCAGCTAACTAAGGTATACAAATAATTCTCATATGACTTCTAGTTACTACCACTGACATATATAAAATGGACTGCTGATACTACTGAAATTCCTTACATTATTTGACATTATTATGGGATCACTTTTCTATAGTTGTCCCTTTTTGGTTTAACTACTTTATTCCGCTGAACTACAAATAATAAGCTCTATACAAAATACACCATTGTCCAGTTTCAGTTCAGTGGTTTTCCAAATGAATATATAGGATAGAAATAGATGGCAATACAATATTTGTAATCCTTTCTCTGCCCCCCATAGCTACTTTTAGGGGCAGGTAGACAGAAATTGCTTAATTTTATTTCTTTAAAAATCATGTTTGAAAAATATTTGATGTTGTAGGAGATAATCTTTCAAGAATAGAAATAATTGCGAATGCTTCTATAATTTGTTGAACTTTTAATATGAATATTAAAGCAAAAGTAAAACTTGAAATTAAGATAATTGTCACACCCTGCCAAAAAAAGTTGACCCATATGAAATAGCAAATCAGGCAGTCCATGTTATATATGTCAGTGGTTACTACCTATAAAAGGGCTATCGGGGCAGTAGGAAAGGTCAAGACTTGTGCTCCCTATATGCCTCTGAAATGTCTGAATTTTGACAAGATGTAGTCCATATTTATATGTCAGTGAGTATGACAAACAGTCAAATGCAGAAAATGTGGGTTGTAATTTTTGATATAATTCTATTGAAGCCACGTCACATGAGGTCTGTTCGCGTACTAGCTTGAAAGTACAAACTTGTAAAACTTTTTGTAAGTTTTTACTCGAAGGCGTTCGCGTACTCGAAAATTGAGAGAGAAATTATTACGTCACATTTCCCCTCCGTTCAACTTATTACAACTCGAGAAAAATCGTCGAGTAAAAACTTCGAAAGTGTCAGTTTTGACAGATCGTCGCCGGTTTTCAGTTATTTTTAAAATTTTCAGTTATTTTTCAAGTTTTTAGTTTTAAAAAAATGGAAAAACCTGTTACTCCTCCTCCAGTAGAAGTAGAATGTTCTCCAAGAACATTTCAACGTAATCAAAGTGGTAAATTAAATTTTTTTATTGTACTATGTGCTAGGAAAATTTCACGTCGTTATTACAGATCCCGAATAATTGCAAGTTTTCACAAGTTTTTACTCGAAGCCGTTCGCGTACTTTGTGAGTGTCACTCTCAATTTCTCTCTTTATCATACATTTTGACGTTTTTCATGTTTTTACTTGAAAAAGTACGCGAACAGACCTACTATTTCGGGAATGACATCGCCGAAATTTTGCCGAAAAATCTAAATCTATTCCTTTGGAATATTGTTTAACCAGACCGAACAGAATGGATAAATTTTTAAAACTATATAAAAATTTTAATATATAACTAAAATATCACAACAGATATTAGTTGTCAGGCTAATCACGGTAATTCTCTTGTCATGGAAACTGCATGGTATTCTTAGAAAAGAGCTCCATCTATGAATTAATTCATTAACTGATATTTCAATTTCCGATTTAAAATTCATATTTTGGTTATACTTACGGCAACACTATTCGTTTGTATAAATGCCTTAAAAATATAAATGAATATAACAAACAATTTTCATGCTATGAATATACGTGTGTGTGTGCATAAGTACTGCCTGACTCCTGTAGGACAAATAAGGAAAAATCATAATAAATTGTAGCAGCTTTCAAAATTATATTTGACATGGAAAAGCACTTCAGTCTAGGAGAGAAAAGCATATGCAAAAAACTTGTAGTTTGCATCTACAGGAGCTCCTAATTATTCCATTTCCTAGCATCACACATATACATATATGCATATGCTCGTCAATGGAAAAGCAAAATAAAAATTATTAAAACGACCATAAAACATATTCCGTAAAAAGCTTAGAAAGATTGCCGGAAAGGTTTCCGCCAGTATGTGTAGCAAGCCAGCAAAATGGCTGCTGCTACTATGTTCTCCCCAGAGAAACCTTATAACCCTCATTGAAGGTCGTTTGGCTTTTTTTGTGCTCGAACAACGGAAAGGTACATAGCGAGTAATTTTGGGTTGCTAACCGACACGCATCGTGTATAAAGCCATCTTAAAAATGTAAGAGGAAAATTCAAGAATATTTTCGTGTGTTTTTTTTCTTATGTGAACAACCGTCAAGCATATGTCAGTAGAATTTTAAATATACGCGATCCTTGTACGCACAGTGAAATAGTCTTTGTTTTTTTTTCCCTTGAATAAATTTTGTTTTTTTCAATTTCAGTACTGGGCACAGTAAGTAAAAGAAAAATCCACCCCCTTACCTATATACAAGCGTGTATACATCAATATTGGATAGAAAACCCTTTTTCATTATTTACAATTGATATACGCCTACACGCCGGCACCGAATTACAAAGGATTTCACTGTGCAATGGCGACCGCGACGACAGCGATGCGACAGGAAGAAAATTAATTTATAGAATTAGCGATCCCATTATCATAACTTTTGACACCTCCTCTTCCTCTCCTACAATAAAGTCCCAGCGATAAAAGATGAATTTCCCTTTCGAAACTGCGGTATAGCACCATCAGTTTTCGAAAATCACGTGATTGAAACAAATGCGTCAGAAATAAATCCATTACCATCAGAACAGTATTAAATTATGGGGAAATTCCTTGCTGGCGTTTTTCATTTATATTCCCTTGATCCATTTCAAGACCTTTGTAAATATATTAAGGGTGCTCCGCCATTAAAAGGTTTCTCAGTATCTTTTGGTATCACCCGATCCCCGTAATAATTGCCGTACATTTGGTGAGATGTTCAAGAATTGGCCGCCCTTGTCGCAACCTTCAGTAAATATTTGACGACAAATTGGGATCTCGATGAAATTCAATTTGAAAATATTTGCCTGAGTCAACACGGATTCGCCTTTTGAAGCTTCTTGTACAGGAGCTGCCTCCGTAATTTCCTTCCGTTCTTGTAAATTTTTCCATTTTCTTTTTAATTTTTCATAATGTGCATGAAATCTTTTGAGCCTAATAGATGGGTTCGTTGGGGAGTTGGGTATACCTAAACCTGGGTGATTAGAATTAAAATTGTTTCATAAGTCCATGTCGGTTAACTTAATTACAATGTGGAAATGTTCTCCTGTCAATAAAATGAGTTTAACTCTATTACGAGGGGTAGTCCTTAAGGTAAAGCAATATGTAGTACTCGCCATCTTGCTACCATGCGATGATATCCTCTTTAAGTGGTATAACAGTGCGCTTAATCCATTTCAGAAAGCAGCAATACTTTAATGATATTTATGTCCCCTTTATGGATCCAATCGTAAAAATATATGGGAGCGGAAGGGGGCTTTTGGGGTACTATCCATGTACATATGTACGGTTTACGGACTTAGGTACATTTCGTCTCCAAGATTTTGTCGGTCAGACTATGAAAAAGAACAGATCTTTGCCCACTTTTAGTATTCCATAAATTTAAGGGATTTGTAGGACCAAGAAAGAAAAATGGCTTGTGCTAGGAATTTTTCCAGTTTCTAATAAATAAACTTTGAAAAATGTCCCGAAATATGAGCAGTTGGCATTTTCAGTTAAAACTTTGTGGGCAGGACAGTTCTATATGCAAAATTATATTATATGGGCTATGGACGATTTTGGAAGAGATTTAAGTGAATAAATGAAGGTTTTTATACACTTCATATACAAGACCTAGTCATATCAAAGTGACTTCGATTCAGTGAACCGTTCAATGACAAAATTGCGGGCATATATCAATGTAAGACAATGTGTGAGTGTGTTGGAAGAATTTTTGAATACAAATAAAGAGTGAAGGTGGCATAAGTTAAGGAAATACACTAATCGGCTGGAAGAGGGGAGACGTACTCATTCCAAATTAACATAAACGAAATTAATGCGGTTGGGTGTATTTGTTTTGCTTGTCCAAAATTTCATGGAAGAATTAAATTTATAAATTAAAAAAAAAAATAAAAAATATTTTAGTCGTTAAAATAGAAACTATGGCGATTAAGAAAAACAAATCATCTCTCGAAGAACTCTTGATTTATGGAGGACCGGAAGGTCCTGTCTACCTGAACAAAATTAGAAAATAACTTTGTTTTTTGCATATTTGAAACTAGTGGTAGCTGTTCATGAAAACTCTTCTATAGTGAGCTCTTAATCATGATTGAGAAAATATAAGAAAAGAATACAGGAACGACAGTAGATCCACTTTACAGCTTCCACTTAATTCCAATCTTGCATAGGACTGTCCTTAATATTTTCACTTTAAAGTTACACACCTTACAGTAGTGACCTAGTTAGAAAAGGATACAAATTGAGATTTTCGTCAGAATTCTGACCACGGTATAGCTAAAGAAAGGTTATCGGAGTGGCTAACTATCTAAGCCAAACCATGTATACATTGTAAGCTAATCAAAGCTATTCCAATAGAAACCTATTCCAAAGGGATAATTATCGAGCATTTACAACAAGCAAATAGAGGCATAAAACCAGATGCATTAGCAGGCTGTTGAGCAGTCAAAGTCGGTTGAATGAGCAAGCATTTACACACCCTATCAGACTTTCTAGGGACATCATGTTTTTTTTTCTTTTATATATAATAAGTCAAGCTCAGAGGATACCCTATGATTCAAAGCGTAGCATGACAGAAAGGAGGTTTAGAGGACATGAGGAGAATGGTCGAAGTGCTGATGTACACATGTCGCGCTTGAGCTTTCACAGATTGTAAGCCCGACGACAGAAAATGGTAGGCTCTTCCATATTCAAACAGTTCGGAACAGAAAAGTATCACGGAATTTTACTGTACGGCCGAAAGGGTAAAGGATGTACGCAGCTTGCAGCATGAGTATTGCTTCCAGGAAGTAATCTATAAGAAATCAGACTATAGATGTTTCATCAGAGCATTGACCATGCATATAGCAATAAAGGACCGTAAGGCATCCGACATTGAGGTAGTGGTCGAGCGAGTCGATTTGACAAATTATTGCCACATCGCCAATGAACTTACGATCCTTCTCTTCCACAATACCTTATATGCTGCTAGATTTGACGGACTGAAAAAATGTGCAACCTTTTTGGAAATCCAAGATAATTCGATACTTCTTTGGCAACAGAGAATATGTGATTTGTCCAGCTTAACTTACTGGAAATATTAATCCCAAGAATATTTAGTGACGGTATATAGGAAATTGAAGTATGTAAGTGAAGATCTTGTTGGATTCGACACGATTCGCTTTGTTCCAAGTGAGAATATTGTGAAGGTCGTTATTCAATGATCCTATTATGTAATCACGTTTGAATCATACGGTATTTATTTTGGAGTCCACAAGAGCTTAAAAAGGAATAAGCGAAATATGCAGTTATAAATAAAAGTAAGTGAAAGCAGATCATTAATGAAAGTTAAGAAGAAAGACGAAGAGATAACACAGCCCTGGGACACACCGGAATTTAGAGGGTGAGGTTCAGATGTAACGCCATCTAATACAACCCGTGTTAGGCGACCGGATAGAAACATTTCAATCCATAATAGAAAAAGAGGAGAGAGACCAAGTCTAAAAGTGCAGGATGCCATACTTTCTGTAAGTCGTTTGAAATATCTTGGGCAACGATCTTGGACTCACCAAAATTGTTAAGACTACGGTTCCAACGTTTGGTAAGAAAAGTCAGAAAGTTTCCAGAATAAAATCACTAAGCATACAACATTGTATTGTATGCTCAGTGTTAGCATCCAGTCCGGGAGTCATATTAGCAATCATTGATGAGTAAATTGGTTTCTAAATACTTCATTAGCTTGGAGTTAAAGATAAATTCGAAAGATTCAACAAAGTAATTACAAGTAATTTGAGGGATCGCTACCCTCTGCTTTCTTAGCTACATGTTCGCTAGTTTCCAAGCCGTTTCCTGTCGAATAAGACAAAGAGAATAGTTTGCGTAGAGATTTAGTCAACGATGAGGCACAGATTTTAATTAGCAGAGGTTTTTTTTTTTATATATTACTAAGCCAAGCTCAGGGGATACCCTATGATGCAAGGCACAGCATGGCAGGAAGGAGATAGGGAAAGGATTAGGGGATATGAGGAGAGTGGCGGAGGTGCCGATGTGTGTCGCCCTTAAACTTCCCCAGATTGTATGCCGGGGGAAAAACAGAAGATGGTAAGCTGTTCTACATTCGCACTGTTCGGGATAAAAAAGCATCACGGAATTTTATTGTACGGCCGAAAGTAATTTGAAGGGCTAAAGGATGTGCGCGGTTTGCAGCGCGGGTATTGCTTGCAGGAATGATTCTACAAGGGATTAGACTAGATATTTCATCAGAACATTGACCATGCATATAGCGATAAAGGAGCGAAAGGCATCCAACATTGCGGCGGTGCTCGAGTGAGTCGATATGACAAGTTATTGCCAAATCGCCAATGAGCTTGAAGGCTCTCTTTTGGACAATACCTAATGAAGCTAAAGCTGTGCGACTAGCCCCGTCCCATATATGGGAGTTGTATTCCATTCTAGGTCGAATGTAGGACTTGTAGTGGAGCGCTAGATTTGACGGGCTGCAATATTTCTTATAAGACATATCCGACTTCATGCAAATAGCCCTCTCCAAAGTTCGCACGTGGTGTTTAAATAAAGGCCTTAGCATAAACCCCAACAAAACGGTAATCGTTCCGTTCACAAGAAGATCGAAGCTTTCTTTAACGGCTCCTCTTCATGATAATACGGAATTGATATTTTCAGACGAAGTCAAATATCTGGGGATAACCCTAGATAAGAGACTTACCTGGAATTCGCATCTGTCCAGAGTGACGGATAGAGCGATGCGATCTCTCTACACGTCTCGTCGCTTCATTGACAGAACATGGGGTCTAAAGCCAAAAATGATGTACTGGACATACACCACGCTTGTTAGACCCATGGTCACCTATGCGGCCCTCGCATGGTGGCCAAAAACTAATCAAAAGACGGCTGAGGCTCTGCTTCAAAAAACCCAGCGGCTTGCCTGTCTAGGAATAACTGGTGGCATGGAAGCCTTATTAAAAATTGCACCACTGCATTTGCAGGTGAAAAAGGAAGCGATCTCCAGTGCTATTAGAGTACAAACGGAGAAACAGTTAAAGCCAGGCGATCTGGTTGGTCATTTAAGTATCTTAAAACAGATATGCTTCGAGCAAGTGACGACAATATCTGATATAATCACACCCAGAGTGGATTTTGTAAGACCATTCCAAGTGGTTCTTGGAGACCGACAACAATGGCCCTCCACCAAACCGTCCTTCCAACAAGGATCGATGGTGTGGTATACAGACGGCTCAAAAACAAACAGTGGGGTCGGATTGGGTGTATACGGCCCCAGATGCCATATATCAAAGGCTCTAGGCTCTACCCCTACCCTATTCCAAGCCGAGGTATTGGCCATAGAAGAATGCGCCAATACCTGCATTAAAAGAGCCATAAATGGCTCAACCATTAATATCCTCTCGGACAGTCAAGCTGCACTCAAGGCTTTAAGGTCCTACACTGTCAAGTCAGGGATAGTCTGGGAATGTCTACAAACCCTCAAAAATCTATCAAGGAGAAACAAAGTTATCCTCATGTGGGTACCTGGACATGAGGGCCACAAAGGCAATGAAATTGCGGTGGCCTAGCCAAAACAGGAGCGGAAACTCAGTTTGTCGGACCAGAGCCATTTTGTGGCACTTCAAAGTGTTACCTTAAAGCTACCCTAAATAACTGGGAGAATAATCAAAAATCCCTGTATTGGGAAAGGCTACAAGGACTTCGTCAGGCAAAACAGTTTATCGACACCTCTGGCGGAAAAACAAAAGAACTCCTACTCCTTAGAAGAACAGAACTCAAAATGATCACTGAGCTCTTCTCAGGCCATTGCCCCTTGAGGTATCACCTAAACAAGCTGGGTTTGGCTGAGACTTCATCCTGCCACTTCTGTCAGGATGCTCGCGAGACCTCGGAGCACTTGCTCTGCAACTGCGAAGCATTGGCCAGGTGGAGATTACTCCACCTTGAACATGCTTTTCCTTCACCAAGTTACGTATGGAACCTCAAGCCAAGAATGGTTCTAGACTTTATTAACAGTCTAAACCTATAAATGGAGCAAATTCAACGGGGACTCACAATATATTTTTCAGGTCGGAGTGATTGCGAGGCTAACGCCTATACACCCCTTCACAAATCTAATCTAATCTACACCTTTTCAGAAATCCAAGACATTTCGATGCTTCTCTGGCAACAGAGAAGAATGCCAAGAATACTTAGTGGCGGTGAATCAGAAATCATTGCTCCATCAAAAGAAACGGGTGTGGTTAAGTTATGATCTTGTTTTAATGAGATGAAACAGCTTTGGGTCTTAGATGCATTGAATTCGACGCGATTCGCTTTGCCGCAAGCGAGGATATTGCTAAGATCGTTAGAGGTGAAAAACTATCGGGACCAGCTGCTTTGGCGACTTTAATTCCCTTAAGGACTTTGAATAGATCTCTTGTACGGATGTGGATTGGTGCATGCACACATCCACACGGCAAATGCAAAGCAGGTATCTGCAAAGTGGGTGGAAGACGAGAATTTGAAAAAAATTGTTTGTGTTACTGTTACTCTACGAGGTTTTCATAGATGAAAAAATTTACTTCTTCAGATGCAAAAGTAAGTAATCAAATTTAAGCTCGGCCATAATACCCTGCACTCTCTCTGGGAAATTTCGAATTTCCAGTTTAGTTATGTGCTCTGTCTCTTTATCAATTTTGTGAAAGCTATTAAAACTTTTCTCATCACAATATGTCTCTTGATATACACTTAAAATTTTCCAAATGACAAAACATAGCTCGACACAGAAGTTACAATGACAAACTATGCACTGTGCATTATGTGTGAGGTGAGTACAAGTACAGAACTCACATCAAACTTATCTTCAGGCAGAAAATAAATTTCCCGAGCGGCTGGCACGCGGGTGGCGCATTATCAAAGCAACCCTTATAATAATAATCAACAAAACCTTAGCATAAAATCAACGTAGTACACACATTTGTATTCCTTTTCTATAAGGGATTTATCATTCCGACTCTTCCCTCTCAGCACTTCGTCCGTAGTGCAAAACCAGAGAATTATGAATTTCCTACCCCTGGGGGGGACAAGAAGATTGTCTTGAATAATCAGTTCATTAGGATAATGCTTGGCAGTTTCGAGGAATGAGCTGAAAGCTGCTCTTTATCATTACTTTCTATCGGAAATCTTTCCAAACGAACTTCCGCGAAAGATCCTGTGATGCTCTGAGGGGCACTAATTCTCCATCCAACTTAAGTCCTGACGGTAATTCCGGCTTAATGACGTTTCGTCCTAGAACGAAATCGTTTGCATCAAGCAGAATGAAATTGGAGCTGCGGGATTGATACTTCGGAAACTTCACATATTCTTGGCACTGTAGGAATGTCACCCCAAATTTGAGATATTTCACCACGAGATGTAAGACAAAACCATATTCTAGCGCACTCACCAGTGCCAAGACACTGTAGAAATTGTAGAAGGGGAATTCTATTCGGGTGGTGGCGGGCGTTTAGGGGAGTAAACAGAGAAACGTGGAATATAATATGAGAATTGCGGGTGGATACTATCCGGAAAGCTTGTGCCACCATTCTCCACTTTAGTGGTGGTTGGTAGGAGATAAGATGAGAAGGACTTTGTTCCGAAAACGAACAACGACGACGACGTTGATGATGAGCTGACGACTGTAATAAAAGAAGCCGCTAAAACTTGTGACACAAAATTTATTAAATTTTACGAATTTTGAAGATTTATACCTGACAGAAGAAAAATTACGCAAAAAGATGTCGCTCTGTCTGTCTTATTAGTTTTCTGGAAAAGATGGCACTTTTCGAATGGGTTTTTTTTTCATCCTAGCCATGCTTGACAAGGACAAAAGTAATTGGACAATTTTTAATTAGTTTAACTTGCTTTCTCTTCTAAGGGAACAAGAGAGAGAGAGAGACCGAGATATTGAAGTTGCCTGCCCTAAAATTTAAATTTATGAATATTTTTTAAGGAGTTCTACTACGTCGCCGTTCTATCATATTTCTAGGATAATTAATTTCAAATGCGGAAAGACAATGCGCTAATTATATATAACTCCAAATAAGGGGGGGGGGGGGGTAGAAGTGACCTGAACTGAAACTGAACATTAAGGAAAAATGAGATTTGTGAATTTCTTGCTTAAAGTTTTCCATTTCCATCCATTCTGGCTGCAGCACGTAGCAGAAAATGTTTTAATTACAATTGAAATTATTGCAATTATTTTCCATGAACGAATTATCGCTGCAAATTTACATAAGTAGTAACAATTAAAAACAAAAAAAAAAGCAACACGCTTACAAACGAAGTATAATACCACTTGAGTCAGCTGAAGTTTAAGCTAATCTCTCAAGCACGATTTATTTATTTATTTATTTTAGAAAGTTTTAGCGATTAACAGACAGCAGGCAAACACGCCTATAGACGGGATGCATGTAGATTGCAGTAGCTCAAGCTGTAACATTTTTTTGAAAACGGACATTTAGGACATCCGTGGGAATAGACTCGACATTATAATAAAAATTGAATGCTGTGGTATCACAGCTTTGATAGATACGCTCAGTTCATTTTGAATTTTTCGGCAGAGAGGTATACAAAAATTATATTTAAAATATTTGGGTTTTTTAAATAGTTTAAAAAAATATTTTGCGTTTGTTTTGTGCAGTGCAAAATTTATTAATAGGTACTTACCAAACCTAAATTAGTTGATAGTCATAGTGGATAAAATAATTCTTATCATACAACACATCATTACACTCATCGACCACGCACCGTCTAAAGGTGAATTTGCCAAGGTAAGTGAAGTTTTTCAAGTTTTTATGAATGACGAAATTCATATGCCTTTATTTTTCTAGACATGCCACTAAAGAAAAAGCGACCTGTTATCCGTTCGGAAATAAGGAGAAAAATATTAAATTTTTTCAACATGTCTAATGAGGAAATAGGAGAAATGATGAATTCAATTTCTACCGATGAATCTCAAGAAGATAACGATTGGAATGGAGATTTTGATGATGATGACAATGTGGACGATCAAGATTTTCAAGTTCCATTTGAACAAGAGACAGAAATCAACGAATTCGTTTCTAAATTAAGAAGATCATCGTCCACTGAATTCCTCAGTGAAGCCATTAATATGAGTTTGAATGTCAGCAATTTCTAATTTCCATTTGAATCTACACTGCCAACTCGCACATACACATGACACATATGCGGCGAAAAAGATACCCCCATACTACTAGATCCACAAGATGAGTTTCAAGTAAGGCAAACTATGGTTCCACCTTTAGCTCTTAAGCGGACAGCAAGGATATAGCAAGACCAGCCACAAGCAGAACCATCGATGTCTCCACCTTCAACTGTTATTCATCCAGTAGAAAAACAGCATGAACAGCCGCTAGAAAAACCATTGTTACGTTCACCATCAACTGTTGCTCGAACGAAACATAAACCTCCGAAACGATCCCGGTCTCCTTTGCCAGAACAGGAAGAATATAGGCCCTACGAGAAATCTAACGATGGTTGATTTATTGGAACTGTAATGCAGATAATACCAAAATCGAAAGAATTCACAAACATCGTGTGGAAAAAGAAGCATTTGGAACTTCATCGGAACGAAGTTGTGTTTCAAGGTGAGAAAAGACTTCCAGACAGTTATGATGAACTGAAAACACCCTTTCAATGTTTTAACTATTTCTTCATTGATGATCTCTTGGAATTGATTCGCCGTGAAACGAATCTGAAAGCAAGCCAGAAGGACATTCGAACGAAGTCCAGTATTACTCGAGTCGAAATTAGACAATACATTGGCATATTAATATGCATGTCTTTATATCGATATCCGTGTATTGAAAATTATTCGGGACGAAATGCATTTCAATCTGTCAAATCAGATGTGACATCAAAGCAATTTTATCAGATCAGGAGTTTTCTCAATAAAATTAAACACATGAAAACTAAAAAACAAAAACTGAAGAAGGATACGATCCATTATTTAGTTCGACCAGTTGTCGATTTGTTAAACATAAGATTTGATTCAGTTCCAAAATAACCACGACTGTGCGTAGACGAACAGATGTGCGCTACGAAAATGAGATCCAGATTTAGACAATACATGCCAAAGAAACCACATAAGTTGGGAATGAAGTTGTTTGTTCTGTGTGATTCAAGTGGATTTTCGTATAAGTTCGAAGTATATATTGGTGCTGGAGATAACACCATTCTTCCAAACAAACCAGATATGGGTGCTACGTCGAACGTTGTTGTTAGATTGTCTCAAATGATCCCGGATTTAAAGAATCATATTCTATACTTCGACAAGTTTTACACCTCGCTACCGCTGCTGTTGGTATATTTACGCAGCCGAGGGATATATTCTTTGGGAACGGTTCGTTCAACGTAAAAATAACTGTAAACTGGCCATGATGGAGATAAGCAGCTGGGTAAAGAAAAAAGAGATTACTCTGTTGAGTATGTTGGCTAGGCATTCAGTGTCGCTATTTCCACGGTTTTGTGGAAAGATACGAGAAACGTACGATTGGCATCCACGTATGCTGGTGTGCTCCCATTTCGCACAGCTAATCCAAAATTTCAACCTACAAAAGCTGTGAGGTATGATAGAAAAAAAAAGAATTCCTTGAGATCGATTGCCCAAATATTATCAAAGAGTATAATTACCACATGGGTGGTGTTGAGCTGATGGATGCGATGGTTTGCTAAAGCATTATCATATTTTACCATTTCATCGATATGTCGATCGTTAATAATTATTTACTACATTGACGTATACAGGGTGTTTCATAATTGGTGCACCAAACTCAAGGGTTTGATAGCTGAGGTGGAGACAAGCCAAAAATTAGGGGGGGGGGGGTAAGACGCGTCGTTTCGGCGGTAGGGAGGTTTAAGATTTTTAGTACTTCTTCCACTTTACACCCTGTAACTTTCTTGATATACACCATATCAAGGTGGAATTTACCTCAAATGATAGCAAACCGTCCAGTTTCCAGTGAATGCCCAATCAGCCTTCCTGTCACCTTCCGTCGGAAGTAGTAGGACGGCAAAGTCAAAAAATTGGAAAAAAATGAATAATTTTTTCAAATTTTAACGATTTTCCCGCCAAAATGCATGATAACTATACAGTTTTTTTACAATATTTAGAAACCCCCGAATGTTATCTTTAACTTGACTATACACGTGTACCTACCTAAATGCTATCGTTTTTTAGATATTTCCGTTTTTATAATGCATAATTTCATTAATTTTGCTAATAATCGCGCCTAATTTTATGCAATTCCACACAAATTAGATAAATACATGATATTATGCATCATAAAAACAGGAATATCTCAAAAACGGTAGCATTTAGGTAGGTACATGATCAGGATCAAATGAAAGGTAACATTCGGAGGTCTCGAAATCTTGCAAGAAAGTGCTATCCATATCTTGCCTTTTAGCGGAAAATCGTTAAAATTGAAAAAGAAATTGCCAAATTTTCCAATTTTTCGGCTTTGATGTCCTACACCTGCCGGCGGAGTAGAGAGGTGGTTGGACATTTGTTGGAAACCGTAGATGATTTACTATCACCTGAGATGCAAGTCACCTTCATAGGGTGTATAACAAGAAAGTTAAATGGTATTAGGATAAAAAGCACCCAAAATCTCAAAACACCCTACCGCTCACAACGTGCATTTTTCGGCTCTCCTCCCATACAATTTATTTCTCGAAATTTAGTGAGGAATCCGGGGTAAAAAGGAAATA
The DNA here is from genome assembly GCA_963930735.1 of Dioctria linearis. Classification (NCBI taxonomy): domain Eukaryota; kingdom Metazoa; phylum Arthropoda; class Insecta; order Diptera; family Asilidae; genus Dioctria; species Dioctria linearis. The sequence continues at coordinate 26,887,871 of OZ005741.1, forward strand.
CGGTACGTATGGGACACTCTGTATATCTTTCATTTTTATCCATATCCAGGCAATCCTGCCTCTAGGCAGTTTACCTTTTTTCTCACCTGGAAACAAAACTATTAGCTAGACTGAAAGTCTGACTACAGATATGGACTCCAAACAAGCAAAACAGTTATTTTTATTTTTTGAGAAATTAATGTGAGTTAAGAGCTATGTAAATAATAGTAAATTTTAATGAACCCAGGAACTATTAATTATATAATTAAGGTAAGCATACATATTATTTTATTGGGAAGTAATATATAAGTTAAATTAAAAAATATATTTTTTTTTATTTTGCGCAAAACGGAAAAAAACGGAAAGACGAAATATTAAAGGTAGTGAGAGAGCGAGTTTTTATTATATCCATCCAAAGTAGAACGCTTTGAAGAAGAAAGACTATTACCGAAGAGGTCAATAGAATTAAATATATTATTGTGTTATTTCTGGAGTCTGTTCAGAGCAACACGCCGTAAAGAGATACTCATTTTATGCGTTCAGAGCAGCCAAAAAGTAACTTTTTCCCCCTCGCTTTTGACAGAAAAATATGTTCAGAGCGGACGCTATAACTAGTCACTATTGATGTCACTTTTCTTTGCCGTGCGTTCAGGTGTTACACACCGAAGTGCTTTGAAGCGTTGTAATGTGCATGTCACGTGACTTGAAATAGTAGGGATACACACCGCACACCGAATTGTCAACTAAACGGCTGGTGTGCACTTCGATCAGAAACGTCACTTTTGAAAGTTGTCAGTGTAATTTAAAGTGAACATATTGCAAATAAAAAAGGGAAATGAATAACAAAGTTGCATTACTCGGTGCAATTGAAACCTCAAATGAGTTTTTGAAACGGATTGCTTCTTTTCAGGTATGGTAATAATTACGAACTCATTCATGTAAATAATAAATTTATAAAATGACAAAGGCATCTGCTTTCAACTGGACGACGATGATGATGATAATGATGTTATTATGAGAGGAATTGATTCTTTACAAAGAACTCAACCCAATAGGATAGAGATTGATTTAGATGAAAACGATTTTGTTATCTGAAATAAATTATTTTATTAAAAAATTAATTTTTTACTAAATTAAGGACTTTTTACCATCATTCAAAACAGCAGCCGTATTTTCCTTTTGTAAAAAGGAATTATCTTGGTTTAAAACAAAATTAAAAATTTGTTCCATTTCTAATTTTAATTTACAAGCAATTGAATTCAATTTGTAAATTCGCGCTAAATGACACTTTTGAAAACATAAAACCACGCTAAACGTCAAAACTATTAAACGCACCGAGACACTACGCTAACAGACCGTTGCGTAAAAATGTGCACACCAGTGTGCACATTTTGGGCTGCTGAACGCTGCAATGTGCTTTGATGCGCTGGGGAAATGACAACGCTTCGGTCGCCTGAACGACATGGTGTGTAAAAATGTGACATTATGTGACATTCTGCGTGCACCTGAACGCACGGTTTGAATGTGTGAAATGTCAAAGAAACATTTAAAATTGGAAGTAAACAAAACTAAAATGGATGAAAAGAAGAAAATTATTTCATTGTTGTTTAGCAGAAAAAAGGAATTTAAAAATCGTTTAAATATTGCCGGAGCTACTGTTTTAAATAACGTAAATAAAATTTATTATAATTTATTTTCTTTTTATGACGACATATTAATATTTAATAATATGACAGCGTTTTTGTGAGGATTCCGATGGAGATGAGGAAATGGAAGTAATATTATGCTTAAAGAGTAGAATTAAGGAAATTCCGATGAACAGATCTAAGTACTACATAGAGAGAGAGTGGTAAATAAACTTACGGTTTCCGAGTTTCAACAGAATTTTAGAATGATTATAGAGGCGTATGAAGTTTTGCTGAAATTAGTCACCACGGCTTCTAAGGAAATGTACCCAAATCCTGTATATACAGGGTGTCCCACGTAACGTGTTCCCTGGCCATTTTTCTCGAAAATGTGCGGAGATATCGAAAAAGTCGTAATGATAAAAGTTACGCATCTTTAGTCAAGGTATCCTCTGGCATAGCCAAAGTCCTTGAGAAAGGACTTGGAAAAGGATATATTAAAAAATGTCCTTTTCGTCCTCATTTAGGGTACATTTAGATTACATTTTTGAATTCCGCGATATAAGGAAGATTCTTCCATCAGCCAAGGGCGGATTTTAGTGAAATAATTAGCAATTGCTAAACAGTAACCTCGCATGGTACTGTTCTGCAACTGTCGGTTATTTCGCTGATTAGCTCAACAGCTGGCTCCGATGAGCGCTTGGTGGAGCAATCGACGATTACGATAAAAATTAACCTCGCATGGTAATTGTTATTTAATGCGATTGCTTACTACTAAGCGACTCAGGTGTTGTCGTTTGTTTACATCCGCGTTGTGAGTAAAGTTTACTTCCGAATATTGGGGCATAAAAGACCAATGACTGGTCTGGCGAGTGCCGTTAAGTGTTCAGTCGAGTCTTACCTTGTGTTATCGCGATATAAAGTTACCGTTCGATTCGAGTTAGCTATGTTTGAGATATTAGGATAGATCAGTTTTGCGTAAAATAAAGATTTATATGCGAGTAATTCGAGTGTTGCCATTTTTTCAAGCAGTTTTATTAGAATTAATCGTTGGATTATTATTCGATTGCTTTTGGGACACGACACTAATACGAAAGTGTTATATTGAAAATTCCAGTTCAACCCTTTATTATCGAGATATAAGCCCCCAAATTGTACTCTATGCACCGTGTTCCTTTGCCATTTTTCTCGAAAATGCACACAGATATCATCGAAGTGCTAGTACCAACAGCTACCCATCATAAGCCGGGCTATCTTTTGGTATGGTCAACATTTAAAAACAAAAGCCACACGAAAAGAGGATATCTTCGGTTTGGTCCTTTTCGTCTTTTCTGAGGATGCATTTTGGCTACATTGAAGAATTTTCAATAGGTATGCCACTTTTTTTCTAATTTGATTTGCAGTTATTCAATGTAGCCAAAATGCATCCTCAGAAAAGACGAAAAGGACCAAACCGCAGATATCCCTTTTTCGTATGGCTTTTGTTTTTAAATGTTGACCATACCAAAAGATAGCCCGGCTTATGATGGGTAGCTTTTGGTACTTTTGGTACTAGCATTTCGATGATATCTGTGTGCATTTTCGAGAAAAATGGCAAAGGAACACGGTGCATACAGTACAATTTGAGGCCTTATATCTCGATAATAAAGGGTTGAACTGGAATTTTCAATATAACACTTTCGTATTAGTTTTATTCGCGGAATACAATCTAAATGTATCCTTAATGAGGACGAAAAGGACATTTTTTTAATATATATGCTTTTGCAAGGACTTTGGCTATGCCAGAGAATACCTTGACTAAAGATGCGTAACTTTTATTATTAGGACTTCTTTGATATCTCCGCACATTTTCGAGAAAAATGCCCAGGGAAAACGTTACGTTGAGCACCCTGTATATCTATCGACAAGCAGCTTTTATCTGTTATATGGACTTTAGCGAATCAACAAGCATTTAAGTAAAATAAAATTAAAAGAAATGTGTGCACAGTATACATTTAAATTTTTCAGATCAGTCGGTAGTAGATTTGACATGATAAAATCAACAATGAGTTGGGTATTTACTATTTACCCGAATTATTGCTATTTTAAATAAGCTTGCTCCAACTGTAATTAAATGGCCAAACGAACTTGAAGCAATATCTATTGCAGACCGATTCAACAGAGGCACAAGGCTAAAAAATGTAATTGGAGCAATAGATGGCACATATTGCCCAATATCAGCTCCAAAGGAACAGCAATATGCATACCTAAATAGGAAGAAATTCACATCAATTACGTTACAAGCAATATGTGACAGTGAAATGAAATTCATTGATTGCTTTGCTGCGGGTATCCTAGCTCTGCATTTTTCGAAACTCTCCAATATTTGAAAGAGCCTCTACAGACAGATACAAATATTTTGGAAATAATTAGAAAATTTTGGCTGACAAAGCTTATCCACTTCTCCCCCGATATGTATTCCACCATATAAGTCCACAGGACGGCGAAATGAACGCCAGAAACAGTTGAATACAATTCATGCTTTTATATGCGTTCCGTCATTGAAAGGGCATTTGCACTGTTTTTTGGAAGATTTCGACGTTTTCGCCGTCTTGAAATGAAAGATTTTCAGAAAATTCCTGGTACAATTTTAGCTGCCTGTGTGCTTCACAACATTATTGTCTGGATTTAGCTAAAGATACATTATCTGACTATATAAGTGAAGGCTTGAAACATGCTACGAGGAGCTCTACGGATTATAATCATCAGAACTACGAGGAAATTGCAGAAGGTCATAGAGTATACGTGATGAAATGACAAATGAACTTTGGGATATGACGCATGGAAGAATTGATTTGAATTTAATTAATTAATTTAATTCTTAATAACTCTTTAAATTCAAAGTAAAATTTTATTATCAAACACAACGATTTCAGTATTTTATTTTTAAATTACAGCTTTTAATTGCTTTTTCACTGCCTTTTCAGCAACTTCTCCATCATCTTTTTGTGGATGTCGTTTCCACCTTCGACAGCTTCCTCTATTTCCTCTATTACCTCTCTAACAATTTGGACTCTTCCTATAAAATATTTTACATAAAAATACTGAAAAGAATTTATTTATTATATATACATTAATTACCTGATGACATTTCACTAAACAAATATATTTGCCCATCATTTCCGACAGCTAAACTACATTCTTTCTCCATTTTAGGTTATGTATTTTCACTAAAATGTCAAACACATTAGAAATTAGAAATAAGTGAATAAAACTAAAATGAATGTAAAGAAGAAAATTATTTTATTGCTGTTTATAGTTTTAATCAATTGCTTTTTACGCTATCGTCAAATTCACAGAGTCACTTCAAAACGCTTTCGAAGTCACTATAGCGTGTTGCTCTGAACAGACTCCTGGATTCTATATAGAGGTGATTTGTTTTTGAGATTGGATTGGTGTAACGGTATACCCTAATTGTGCATTGATATCCGTTCTATCTATGAAGTTATAAGAAATTTTTAGGAGGAAAATTTCGTCAATATAAACTCGACGATTTTCGAGGCTTAACAATGGTCGCATGTATAAGCGTAGCTCCGAAATAGTACTGACACCAACCACTTAATTGCTGTGACGGAACCAAAAGTGTGTCATGCGGGAGGGAGTGCGAACTGAGCCAAGCCAGGAAGAGAAGCTAGAAAAGTGACGGGCGGCCATGAATTTTTGAGAGAAAAAAAAAAAAAGTTTTTCAGACGAAGAGGAGGTCACGCAAGAAAAATTGGTAGAAAAATAATAGATTGGAAAACGTGAAAGTCATTTTAAATTAGTTAAAAAAAAAAAATTCGACTCAAGGAAAAAGTGTGCGAGAACTTGAAAAGAAAAGTGCATTTAAAGAAGTTAGAATCCTCATTGGAACGATGGTTCGGCTACATGAAAACCACAGGGAAAAAGAAACCAAAAAAAAAACACATCTAAGTACCCGCGTCATTTAGAGACTACGAGGATTTATCTTATACAATAAATGTCATGAACAGTAATTTTAGTAATATAGTACACCTAGCGGAGCTCTGGGATATTTCTATTGCATTATAGTCGCGGTCGAACCTAACCCCCAAAGGACAAAACATGTGCGTATTCCGTTTAGCAGGAGCACCTGAAATAAATAAAGTTCAGTAACTTTAGTCGATCTCGATCGAGCATATTAATTAGATTTTAAAAATATTCAGTGAACGCTTTATTAATTACAATATGAGCTTACCAAGAGCAATCCTTTATACAGGCGCGTATGAATTATAAAAAGAAAGTTTGTGTCAACAAAAAGGACGATAAAGGGGGGAGGGGGGAGAGAACATTTGTATGTGTTTATAGTTATCGTGCAACCCAACGGGAAAGGGCGTGAAAATTCAGTTTAACCAATATGAATCGGCAGTACGTACTCCAGGAGGCCTTTTGGGGACGACGCGAAGAAAATATTCACTTATAAAGAAGAGAAATGGTGGATTTTGTTAGTGTAGTCTCCGATTAGGTTACCGCGGCCGAAATTAGTCCCACGAAAGGGAATATTAATAAGGAGATGAGAGGATAGATCGACCAACCAAGCCAATCAATGCAGAGTGTACATCTTTACCGATATGGGGGTGAATATAAGAAAAAAAAACTTTTAATAAATCATATATTGTTGTATGTTAGTTTCCGAAATAATACCCCGAGGCCTCTTCTCTCTCTTCCACAGGGACATTAGGGAATCAAGATGGCAGCGATGTCATGGGATACCGGGGACGGCAAGGAAAAGGATCATGCCACCTGATCCTAGGATTCTTCAAGTGAGTGATGTGTGCGGTCCCTTCAGGACCAGTGTGTGAATTCTGGTTTTGTTTTTTTGGTTTTAATTGATCTTCGCTTCGGACCGACACAATTTTTTTTGTTATGGTAGCTTGGCAACGGCAGGTACTTCGTGATACCCACCCCACATTCTCCGCATATAGCTGAGGCAAGCTAGCGTGCCGCCCTGCATTCTCAACCCTGTCACCGAGTAATCTGTCAGCTCATACTGGCAGTCTGGACTTAATGTCCAAGCCTATCGCTCCAACCAGTACCATAATAGTATTTATATAGACTTGATAGAATGAATTCCAAATATCAGAGCAGTATTCAAAGGTACTTCTGACCAAGAAATTATGAAGAGTCCAAAATGAAAGTGGTGTTTGGACAGACTTACAGCTGCGAAAACTGAAACATAATAATTGAAAGATTTCTATCAAATAATAATTTGGCATCGAAGGTAACTCCCAAGTCTTTTATTTCTGTGACACGTGTTAAGAAAGAATTTGAAATATGGTAACCATAGAAGAGTGTGTTTTGTTTTCTGGAGAACGTTAAGCAACGGTTTTTACTTATATTTAAAGAAAGTCTATTTATTATACACCAATGATGAAGTTTATTTAAATCATTTTGTATTCTTATCCAATTATCAATAGAGTTAATAATTTTAAAGATTTTGGTATCATCAGCATACAATAGGCATGGAGATTTTATTGTTAATGGAAGATTATTAATAAACAGTAAGAAAATGAGGGGGGCCAAGCCTTGTTCCTTGGGGTACACCAGATGTTTGGGTGAAGGTATATGACTTGAATCCCTTAAGAACTACAGACAAGCTCCTGTTTTTTAGATATGAATCAAACCACTGAACTAAGCTTGTACGGAAGCCAAGTCTACTCAGCTTTTATTTAAGATAAGCAGGTGATCTATCTTATCAAAGGCTTTAGAAAAATCTGGGTATATTGAAACTGAATTAAAATTTGCATGCCAGTACACATTCCAGAACTTTAAAATTTTTAAAATTTGAAGATTTTTGATTCGCAGAGCTATTTTCAAAAATCCTAACTTTGGTTTTATTTATCATAAAGGCATGGTCTATTGATTATTTTATAGAGCAAAGTTAAAGATTTTTTAAAAAATACATATAGGTACTTATTAAAAGTTCTTAAAAATATATTTGGCTTTAATTAAACAAATTGTTACATTGCAGAAACAAGTTCAAGAAACATTTGTCAACACATAAACAAGATTTTGTTTTGCAAATTTTTCAGATGATCATACCTCTATTTTACACTGCTCACAAAACTTTCTGCGATTCCAAGTTCAGAATTTAACAATTTACTAAAAACATTATTAATATTACTGAAAAACTTTCAGCTTCGTTAGTACTTTTCATTTGCAATTTAATTCTTTTTCTATAGGTTCACATATCTCACTGGACGGATACCAAATAAGGCCATTGCTTCACAGGGGAGCAGAAGAGCAGCGAGAGTGGGGAACGAACAGGACAACAATTTTTGAAAATGCCATAACTCGCGAAATACACAATGTGTAGGGAAAATTTTAATTGAATTTTTGATTTCAAAAACCCTCCAAGTATGTAAAATTTGAAAAAAAAATTGGTGGTCGTCATGTCGTGGAATGACCCATATACCTCCGGCGACATTGAGGTACCGTACGTCCATATTGCATGCAATGACGCCCATATTGTGTGCAAGGACGTCCATATTGCGTCCACTTTCTGCCGCAGATTCCTACGTCACTGCATTAGTGCCGTAATTCAAGTCTCTGAGTATCTAGTACTGACCCAATTGGAATATGTATATAGAATAGAAATAGAATAATTTATTCAAATGTATTTGGATCTGTTATTAAATTCAATATCTTCAAAAAAGGACTTCTTAAGTGTTCAGATGGGCTCAGGACGCGACTTTAGAGCCCCCTTTTGGACTTGGGACACATATGGTCCCCCAAAATCCAAATCCATGGTGCGCTTCTGTTGCTTAAATACCAATGAAAAATGAACTTTTCTCATCTCGCTATAGTGGAGCAAGCTATACAATGGGTGCTCGCTCACACAGCTCTGGGCCGATTTCTTTCTTTTATTATCGGCTAGCTCAAGGCGTAGCCAGTGATCGGAGGATCTGGATGGATAGAATGGACGTGTGGCAGGAACTGAATGCAAGGATTGATGGAGCAAATTGATAGATGAATTGACTGGTCAGATCACATGATGGGTGGATAGGAAGGAGTGATGAGATGATTGGATAACTGGATGGATGGGATTTATTTATTTTCTTAAGCTTCCTTCATTAGTGGTCTGGATTTTATTTTTGTGGAAAATAATAATAAATAAAGTATCCTTTAATAAGCTGCTGATTTTTTTCATGACACTGAGTTACCCAACTAAACTAGCACACTCCAGGATACGTCTAATAAAAGTAGCGTAAAAAAACGTTTTCTTGTAAACGGATAATTGGCTTTCTTTTATCAATCATAAAACCTAGAGTAGCGTTAGGGAAAGGGAAATATTAAAGTAAGATACCCAAATTTTTGGTCTAGTAAATGGACATCCATTTCACTCAAATATATCTAAAATGCAATGGCTGCCTGTTACGAGAGTAGGCATGGTGCCATACTTAATGGTGTAGAAAAAGCATACTAGTCCGAATTTAAATTTCTACACTCGCTTTTATTGTAAAGATTAATTTTTTTTTGCCATTATCAACATAGCAACGGGTTCTCGATGCACTTTAAAGAAAATAAAAGTTCTTCAAGCATTCCTCGTTATTACCACACAGAAAGAACCCTCTTCAAAGAGTTTCTTACTTCTCAGAACTCTAAAAACTATCTTAAAATTAAAAAAGCAAAAAAAAAACAAAATGGAAAAATACTTGGCGTCCTATCTTTTTCCGCAACTTTTTAGACTTAAAATGGAACAGACTTGCAGGAGATCATTTCCCTTTTAACGGACTGAGGCTGAGGGTAGATAAGATACTTCGCACTGAACATTTTTATTTTAATGAAATGCGACAAATTACGATTGGCTCCCATCATCATCCACAAGCCAAAAAATCTTCAATCATTATAAATTAATTACCGCAAACTGCCGCCTGAGTGGCCTCTGGTAATTAATTTAACGAAAGTCCGCCTACAGCCATCAGGATTAGAGCTAAGTATGAGTACAAAGGAACAAAAAAGGGTTACACAACGCCTAATGGTGAAGATGGATGCGGAACCCCTTTTCGCGAGATACTTTAACTTAAAGGGATGAGGGCTAAAAAAGTAAATTGTGGGCATCTGGACTTTTGTCTGGTCTTTCAGGGTCTTGGCGCCATTTCCTAAAATAATGCGGAAAAATTTTCCAATGGCGAAAAAGGTCTGTGTGTGCTTAAAGTTTCCTCCAAGTAGGAGTGAATATTTTTTCCTTCATAGTTTCAGTGTTTTCCGTTGTTTTTTTTTTTTTTTTTTTTTAAGAAAAGCAAGGATGAACATTGAGCAAGAAGACAATGATTGTCTGCAATGACTTGAGGATAAAACAAATTACGGAACATCACTGGCGGTGGGTGATGTCTTTTTAAGGGCTTCATTTGCGAATTTCTAAGGACGAAACAAGTAGAGCGACAGAATGTAAGTTCTCTCATTAAGGCCAACCTTTTGGCGGTGGGGGGAGGGGAAGGTATACTGATGTTATGCGACTTCTTCTTAACTGGAGATTTTTCGCTTGTTTTGTTTAGGTACAAGAGGGCCTCTTTAAAAATTCTCATTAAGTTCGTTCTCTTAACGTCGTTTTATTCTGAGTTGACTGACTTGATGAATTTTCGATGCTTTTTTTCTGTGGAATTTTGTTTTGTTTTTTCTTACAAGGAGGCAGAAAATTTTCCCGTGAAATCTATTAAATATACCAGGGATGTAAAAGACTCAGATTTTGACTCAACTCAAGCTGTGAGTCCGCTCAATCATTGAGTCCGCTCAACAGTTGAGCGGTGGTTCATCGCTCGAAACTTGAGCGGACTGACTAGTTGAGCGGACTAAATCGTGAGCGGACTCACTGCTTGAATGAACTTGCGCGGACTCAAGTCGTGAACGGACTAACTGGTTGAGCGGACTCATCATTTGAGTTGAGCGGACACAAATCATGCTCTAAATAACATAAGGAGAATCTGATTTAATTAAAATTGAAACTGAAACTGAAATTTCAAGCAAATTAGGAAAGCTCACAAAAAACTCATTCATTATATTATATTAATTTAGCTTTTGCTAATTTTCTTAGCTCAACTCAAATAATGAGTCCGTTCAAGTTGTGGGTCCGCTTAAGATATGACTCCGCTCAAGCTGCTCAAGCAGTGAGTCCGCTCAGGATTGAGTCCGCTCAAGTTTTGTGCGATAATCCACCGTTTAAGTGTTGAGCGGACTTAAGTCCTGAGTTGAGCGATGAGTTGATATGACAAATGAGTCCGTCCATTTACAACCCTGATATACACAATAGTGATAGTTGATGAATATAGGGAGAGAATTGAACCCTGTGAACCCCCTAGATGATGAAATCATAGGGTACCTATACTAAGTTTGTCATTCCGTTTGTAACGCATGGAAATAATGATGGTAGAGCCAAATGGATTGGACACCCACGCATAATATTAAAATTTATTTTGATTTTTGCATGTCCATCCGTCTGTCCGTGCGCACGATAACTCGAGAACGCGTTCACTTAGAAAGCTGAAACTTTGTACACGGACTTTAAAGAAAAAAGTAAAATTAAGTTCGAAAATGAGACAAATCGGGCAACTCCTTCGTGGGGTTGCCATTCAAAAATTTCCTTTTCCACTCTATATTTGGAGACTGCCTGAGAACACGTCGACATAGAAAGCTTAAATTTGGTACATGGTGTTTTTATAGTAGTAACAAAAAAAAATTCAAAAATGGACTAAATCGGGCAACCCGTTCGTGGTGTTGCCATATATTTACCGTTTTACATATACTGTGAAAAAGATCAGTCCTAGACATTTTTATTGTAGTAAAGACTTCTTCAGAATACGAAATCCTATAAAATTGGTTATAATCATTTTTTCTATCCGACAAACCGTTCTTGAAATATATGCGAGAAACCACTTCAAAAATCAAACTTGGATAGATCAGTGACCATACTAAATTTTATACGGGCATTCATCTAGAGTATCATAAGAATTGGTCTTAGACCAATTCAAGCTTTTTTACTTGTTTAGTGTATATTTGGACACTGTCTGAAAATGCGTTAATGTAGAGAGCTGAAATTTTGTACGCAGTCTTTTCATAAAAATGAAAAATATAATTTCAAAAATAGCCTAAATCGGGCAGCCCCGGTTTTTCCATATAAAAATTTAGGATTTTTACGTATATTGTGATAATGATCAGTTCTAGACGTTTTTATTGTACTGAAAGGCTCTTCAGAATATGAAATCCTATGAAATTGATTATAATCATTATTACTGTCAGACGAACCGTTCTAGAAATATATGCGAAAAACTACTTGAACGATCAAATTTGCACTGATTGGTCACCATACGAATTTACATACATACATTCCTGTGATTTTTGATTCTGTTTTGTTTTGTTGTTGCTTTGTTGTTCAAATATTCAGAGTGATCTCAAATTCATGATTTCAACTTCCGAAGCCGGTAGAGTTAAAAAAAAAATGTACGAGATATATTCCCCCACTACTTCCGGAGCTGTAGGTAAGTAAAGATTTTTCACTACATTTTATGAATCACCCCCTATGGCTACTTGACGATAAAGCTACCTTACAATAAAAATTGAAAATTTTTAAGGTAGATAATAATTGTTGGTGCTATGTTCTTTTCGGGGTTATAGCTCAAAAATATGAAATTTATGGAATTTAAGGGCTATGTGTTTTATTTATTTATTATTTTTATCAAAAATCATAATATCAACGCGAGTTTTTCATATTTGCAGATTTTTCCGATTTTTCCGAAAAAATTTCCGGAATTTTCCGACTTTTCCGGAAAATTTTCCGGTAAAAAAGTTTTCTAAATTATGCAGGATCAAGTTCCCTATCATCCATCATTACTTTCTCTCCGACAATGGTGAAAACTTGCAGAAAAAATCGAGGAAAATTCATGTTTTCCGGAGTTTTTCAGACCAAGGAAACGTTTGAGCGTTTTGCAACCTAAGACAAAGTTGTAGAGCGAAATGAGTTGCATAAAGTTGCTTTTGTGGAAAACTCCGCGGAAGACCCGGAAAAGCAGGGAAATCATCGGACAAATTTTCATCGATATGATTAGTGATAAATCTGTTTCAGGAAAAATGCAGAATTTTCCAATTTTTCTGCAAAATTTTCCGAAAATTTGCGGAATCATTTTTTTTCCGTCCTACTGGCATCAATACTTTCTTTTCAACAATCATGAAGTCTTGCATGAAAAATCGACGAAAATTCATTTTCATTTTTAAAAAAAATTCATAGTAATAGGAAAAGTCTGTGGAAAACAGGGAAAATTCATGTTATATGGGATCAAGTTGGAATACAGCTAAAAAGCGCTGTTTAAAACATAATTTGAATTTCAGAAAACCGTTGCAGTACTTCAACGATTTGATACTCGAAAAATTCTTATTTTCGGATCGGCACCAAACATGACTTAAAAATTGTTTTAAAATATCTCGATGCAGCACGTAATAACAATTTAGTTAACGTGAAAGAGGCAGAAAATAAAATAAGTAAAAAACGAGTTTTCAAACAAAACTGAGGCCAAGCCGCATGAGAAAGTAGAAAATAAACTTTTCTTCACACACAGAGGTGGACTCAGATTTTATTCGCTGACAATCACCGATATATTTCAGGATGATCAATCAGAGGTAATAAGTGATTTGATTCATGAAGAGAAAGAATATTCAAGAGAAATGTCCCAATCAAAAAATCTGAGTCCACCTCTGTGTGTGAAGAAAAGTTTATTTTCTACTTTTTCATGCGGCTTGGCCTCAGTTTTGTTTGAAAACTCGTTTTTTACTTATTTATATTTTATATCCCTTTTTCCGTTTTTATTATGACACTTAGTTGATAGTAAAATAGTGCTGCCACAAGAGTTGAATAACTAAAAAGTAAACATTTGTTTTTATGTATGCAACTAAGCCTCCGCATCAAACCAGTGCAACTCATTCCGACTATCACTGAGCGTGAAAAATTGCAGAAATGATTTTAAGAATTTTATTAGAATATTCTCAAAAACATGTTTACGAGAAATTTATAGTTTTTCTCTTTGTTCTTCTTTAAGCGATTATAATGCACTTTCTATCTTCATCTTAAGATCTTAACAATGTAAGTCAGTTTGCAATATTGTGCACAACTAAGAAATATGTCCCAACAGCGGAAGCCTTTTTTTCCTAATTGACCAATTATGCAAAAAACGTCTGAATAAAGTGCCGCCGGATAGCCTTCAGATGGCGGTTTACAATAATTGATTTCCACCGTGATTTGTACGTACCTTCTTCCCCATCGGTTTTCGACGCGCAAGATAAACAGCTTAGAAACATCTTCCCCGATTGGGGAGTATTAAATATGGTGTCCTCCAGCTTTTAATGGAAGCGCTATCCGAAGGACATAATTGACGACAACTGTTGCTTCCCGTCGTATAGAAGAGTTTTCTGTTGGCAGACAACAACTAAGCCAGCAACGTCAGACTATTGAAGTCAACACAAAAGCGCACTCCAAATGACTCCCCTTCAATATTCATGAGGAGCAAAGTAGGTTCAGGTTCAGGTTCAGGCCATTCTTATATCCAGCAACCCCAATGTTGGTCTCTCTAAGTGAACTTATATACATACATGCAAATATACACTTGATAGAAGCTAATTCTAATCATCTTTCAAAAGTGAAGTCCTTGGTATTTTTAAGTATTTTAGTAGCCATTTTTCACTTTTCCACTTGCTTAGGGATCTTCTATGGTTGTAATATGCCTTGGGGTAGTATCTGCAGTGTGTGTCATCATTATTTCCCGCACATCCAAAGGACTGGCCCCTTCAAGACTGATGTACTTGTGTTCATACATTTATACTATGTATGTTTGTTTGTCATATAGAACTTTATAGGAAAACACCCTGGAGTGAAAGGAAATCCTAGAAAAGTCTAATTTTCCTCTTGCGCTACTAAAATCCTTGTTGTTCGTGAGGCAGAGATGCGGGGACTTGGTAACACACGGAGAAGCAGGAAAAGCTCTTTAACTTTGATGCAATCGCATGTTGTTGGGATTTTTATCAGTATAGAACACAGCAGAGAGAGTGTGATAATACATCGGATGCGCACCACTTTGCAACTTTTAGTCCTTTTGTCTCTGTTGCTAATTTCCTTTTTCTTTTAGCAAGTATCAAAAGATGATTTAGTAGTGCAGTCTACTCTATCGTGCTGGAGTTTAGCTCTAGCTTAAGCTTATTTGTGAATTGATTTAGGTTATTCCTTTGGGTGTTTGGGTGATAAGAGGGTTTTATATAAAGTTAAATGTATTCTCAGATCTAAATTATATTATTCTCCCAGCAATGTTTTGGATTTCAAAGTCAAAGAAGCAAGGTCGGAACCAACCATAAGCCTGGGGGGAGGGGTATAAAATAAGAAACTTTTAAAATTACAATTGCAAATAATTAAGAAATCAATTACTTATATTATAAGTCAAGTTAAATATTCTCTGAGCTTATTTAAGCTCTCTGTTTTCAAAGAATTCACAAACAAACTATTTTCTGCAAAGTCAGAGATATTTTGACAGTCTTCGAGAGCATAATTTCAGCTATTTTCATGGACTGGAGCTAAAAAGTAGTTATAGGAAAATTTGTGTAAAAGATGGAAAATTGGAATTCAACCATTGCTTTACATTGGAATGTGTGTATTGGAACATTAAGCGGGAAGCACAATTCGACGGTCATCAGTATTACTAAATATTAAAACGGTTTCGCGAAAAACGGGGTAAAGTTTTAAAAAAATGGAGTGAAGTATTTCTTGGATAGCTTGGACAGTTCGGCATCATTTCGCTCATTCCTATATGGGTGTACAGTAAGAGTGCTACAGGATTTTAATTGGCAATATACCAAAATCATAAACACCGTTTCCCTCCTAAAAACCGCATTTGGCCCTTTCATAGCTCAACGTCCTCTATCAGCTCCTGAAGTTTGAACCATGAGTTGTGGACTACCCTGTATAGCTTTCCCTTTCCATTTCAGCATGAAAATTTAATTAACAGCCAGATATCGAAGGACTTCTTTTTATATAATAATTTTTTTTTCGGGAGGGACTAGTAAAATTTAAAACCACATAAAATAGATATTATACACCTCTTGCCTTGTCTTACTGCTGGTGTTCTTAACATATGTAAAGCTAGCTTGCATTTCGTTCAAACACCATAATTTCCTGAGCTGAACTGCAATTATTAAAGCCAACGTTTTTGAATTCTGTTTAATTTCTTTTCAAACTGACACTTAAAAACCGTCGAGAATTCTTCACAAGCCATGAAACATACTCCCTCACTAACACATGAGAGCCCCAACGGAGTCCTAATATTCAAAAATATTTGCAGTGTTCTTATGTAAAACAGACAAAAGTTTGAAAAATGGTGTTCCGATAACCTTAAGCTTGCTTTCTTATCTTCCGAACCGAAATAAAAGTTTTGTACCTTTCCTAACAAAATTATTCAATTTATCTGAACCAAATGACTACGATTCTTCAAACAAAAACTTTCAGTTGAGTAATTATTGTATATGACGCTGTGCCGTCATGGTATGCCGGCCATGGGCTGATTCAAAACCCTCGAGAATACTTCACAAGCCATGAAACAGACTCCCTCCCTACCACATGCGAGGCCCAACGTAGTCCTTACATTCTAAAATATTTGCCGTGTTCTTATGTAAAACTGACAAAAGTTTGATTTGAATAGCTCCCCCTCTCTAAACTGTTATTCATACAGAAAAATGGCGTTCTGTTAAACTTAAGCTTGCTTTCTTATCTTCCGAACCGTAATGAAATTTTCATACCTTTCCTAACAAAATTATTTAAAAAAAAATTATCTTAATTAAATGACTACGATTCCTCAAACAAAAATTCTCAGCTAAGTAATCATTGTATGCCGCGCATGCTGTGCGCTGATGATGTCGAATGTAGCTGCCTACAGATTCGGACTACGGCTGCACATACACACATGCGATTATTACTCAGCTGAGAGGTATTGAGCGTAAAATGGTACTTTATTATTTTGTTAAGTAAGGTATATAGGAAGTGTAGCCTTTGGGAAGGTAAGGAACCAAGCTTTAAATTACTAGAAGACTATTTTCCTGGATGGATAGTAGTTTAGGCTCTATGACATATATAAAGTCAATTTTTAGCACTTTTCCATAAGTATCAATATAGAACATTTTAGAAAACGGACTAAGCACGCACACATAGAGATTTCTGTTTCATAGCTTGGGAAGTATTCTCGAGGGTTTTGGCTGATGATATCGAATGTATCTGTCTACAGATTCGGACTCCGTCTGTACATACACATATATGATTATTACTCAGCTGAGCGTTAGCGGGCGTAAAGTGGCAAGGTTACTTTGCAATCAAAACTATTTTATTATTTTGTTAAGTAAGGTATATAGGAGGTGTAGCCTTTGGGACGGTAAGGAACCAAGCTTTAAATTACTAGAAGACTATTTTACTGTATGAATAGTAGCTTAGGCTCTAATATTCAATGTTTGGCACTTTTCCATAAGTATCAATATAGAACATTTTAGGGAACTGACTCCCAACGCACACATATAGATTTCTGTTTCAGCGCTTGGGAAGTATTCTCGAGGGTTTTGGGTAGGATCAATAACCTATCTATAACCCTATTTGCTTTATATTAAATTCTAACGAACCTGTACTTAGATAGATAATTAGAAATGTATGAGTGAAGTTTTATATAGAAAATTTTCCTTCATGTAATTCACAATAGCTTTTTGAATTGATGTTATAAGTAGGGCAGTATAGATTCACTAGAAACCCTCATCCGCCTACAGAATTTCCTGCACAACATTTCCAGCAAGTTGAACTGGCTTGTCCGGGAGACCTAGAAAATCCTCCTCCACCTCCAAATCCTACCTGTGAGCCAGTACGTGAAGAACGGAGAGGTATTGGTAGTACGTGTAACAAACGGAATCCAATAGTCAGTACGTGTACAATGGAAAAGCTATCCTGTCACCAGTACGTGAACAACTGAGGGCTAGTGGTAGTACGTGAGCAACGGAAACCACTAGTTAGTACATGTACAATGGAAGTCTCTCCTGTCACACACCCAAATTAGATTTAGAAAACATAGACAAGAATTTCACTAATATAAATTATTCTACATTTATAATAGGGACTTAAAAGGAATAAATAATTAATTTGAACTCACCCGAACTGTTGTCATTTGGACCGCTCACTCCACTGAAGCTACCCAGAGTCAAGTTCTGACGTTTGCTAACCGACCGAACTATTGGCGCCCAAGCAACCCCGACCGACCGAGCAAACGACGTCACAAAATATTTGCAAGAAAACTGAAACTGAAATCAATTACCCCGGTTACGATAATTTTCCTGCCATACTACTTTTGATCAATAGACTCGGCTTTTGTAAGCTTTCGATCACATAAAAATGCAAACATTTTCCTTGTACTGAAAATTCCTTAATGATAGCCGCGTTCCTTTTTGCTGATCCGGATCAAAGGAGATTATCGATTGACGTCGGTGTCAAAATCGGCTATAAATATACATGATTTTCTAAATTTATGGATATCATCACATTACCACGGTTTTGTAGGGTGAAACCTTCAAAGTTTGAACCAACTTTTATTCAGGTTCTATTCTGACGTTTTGGAAGATTGAAATCATTGCAATGTGATAATTTTCTTCATATGTAAAATCATAGCTACCTACACATACATTTTTTAGAACCAAATTAACTTGAAGCTTCCAATGAACCGGGCAAGATATCAGCGTAGTATCACTGGACTATTCCTTGCTTCAAGTTGTTTATATAAAGCAAGAATAATAAAGTTCCTAAGAGTGATCCCTGTGGAATCCTTATTTCAGTATCAATCGGTGTTGGGGGACCTTTCTTATATTATATGCGTTCTTTTACTCAGATGATCAATGCACCAATTAATTCACACCCTCTCTAACATCATATTTGACCAATTTTTCACTTAAGTAGAATGCTTCTATTCGCAGTTTCAAAAGCTGCTATTGATTTGATTTGATCTGTCTCTTCTTTCTAGTTGTTAATTATAAATTTGCTCCAATAGGTCTTTTTTATTTATTCTATCACACAATCATTTTATTTAGGACAACAAACTTTGGTTCGACTCATCAACAGGACCCAAACAACAAAATTGAGTGACTCGAAAAACAAATGAAAATAGGAGAATGGTGAAAAAAGGAAATTAATTAAATTAGACAAAATGGAGTTGGCATACAAAAAACTCGTTTTTCACTACATATGTGGACACTGCCTGAGACCGCAAAGAAACTAAAAAAAATAAGAAAATAGAAAAATTTAGAATAATGAGAAAAAAAATTTAAATTGTATTCATTATTATCACAATGAATATAATTTTAAAAAAAATTTCTCATTGTTCTAAAATTAATTACCGTCTCACGTGAATGTTTCTTTCGAAACAATGACTGTTCCGGGATTATAATATAATTTTCTTCCAAGTATTTCTCCAATTGAATTTGTACAGATTTTTCTAATATCTTCTCAAAGACCTTCAGCATGTTTATTGTATGCAACTCCTCACCTTTATTAACTTAGGTACCGCGGTTACTATAAGTAATTCCCTCCATCCATGATTGGGTAAGCTTACATTCCTCAAACGGCTTTTTATATTTAGACATTCATTCATTTCATTCCAATTATCTGGAATTACATTTATTCTTACATTTATTCCACAGAAATCTTGATTTTGGCTAATTACTGACTAGTTCACATATTAATTTTAAATCGTTTTCTGTAACCTTCCTGGACTTAAAAACCCATTGCCATCGTTTTCATATTTCCTGTATGGATTGCTTGGCTTATATTCCTTATAATGTCTATTTTCCCCAAGCATGATAAATTTATAGCTATAGTTCTTAAAAATAAAATAAAATTTTATCCAAATTATTCCTGAATATTTTTCCAATGCCAACAACTGCAGATCAAGATTCCAGGAAACTCTTAAAGATGGATGTACATATGGCCAGTTGAAGAGGGCAGTTTCACGTCGAAGACACTATTAAAAATTGCTTCAAATAAATACAGAAGGTCCTTTTCCTGCAATTCCTACACTAGCACTATTTAAATAACCCAAATTAGAATAGGTATTGAGTGTGCTTGTAATAGTCGGATCCATCAAATTGTTTGTTTTTCTTATAATTTTTCAGCTGTACCTTTCCGTAAATTGGCTATTAAAATGTGAACTACATCCTGTCATTAAATTTGTATTCGTCGAAAACGGCAAGAATATTTGTAATAAGGATATTATGGGTTCCATATGTTCTTTTCACTTTTGCTGAAGATCCAATCTTAGAAAACATTGACGGAAATGTTTCGCGTTCCAGCCGGAACTCTACATAAATTTTTATTTAAGCTGAAATAGAAGAATACGTGCTGTTGGAAAATATTACAGGCTGGTTGTTTCTCCTGAAAATTGGTACTGTTCTATAGGAGCTAATTAATATACATGCTTTAAGTATGTTACTAATCTTAATATACAAAACTAACCGGTATACGTGGGCTCTCTGGTACTAATTTGTTATTTTGTCAGGAAATTAGATTAAAGTCATTCCAAAGAAAATCGACCAATTTTGTGTTGATTTTGATGAAATTTTACAAAAAGGCTGTGAATAGTACTTTTCTGAAATATTTTGAGTTGTAATCCATTTATGACAGTGGTAGATGGCAAATTTTGCTTGGTAGATGTAACTTTAAAAATTTAATAGCTAATCGATATTTCCGTTCTCCTTAAATATCTACATATATCTCAAAATGCGTGCTCCCGATTTAATTTAATTTTAATCCTTAATGGGCTTTAAGGAAACTACAGAACAGAAAATGAAACCCCTTACAGTTTGGATAGAGTTATTTTGTTAAATATTTGTATGTAATTTAAAAAACTTTGAACGAAAATTGTTTAGGTGTGCAAAGCTGTCAGATGTAATATAAGTATACAGGATGTTCGGTAAAAAAAGTAGGATGAAGTATGCCAATAGGTTTTTTGGAGTACCCTGATCACACTTTTGTTGAGCTACCCCTATCTAAAATCGCTATTTCTCCTTGAAAATTTGTCGTTTTTCGAAGGAAGTGGATTCACTTAATTGTTTATAAGTCATTTCAAGGATATCAGGATATCGGAGGATTGAAATTAACCACTTGTTCCAAAAACGACTTCGCATTCTTTTCAACGATACCCAACATGTTATGTCATATGGATAAATATTTCAGTTAATGAGCCTTAAAATTAGTTTTTTGAGAAAAAATTGATTCTGTACAACTTTTATACCTACTAAGGAAATATTTTTTTTCTTTATAAATGTGAACCATTAACGCTCCAAAATAATAATTATCTGAATATCTACTTTCGTTCTAAAGTTATTAATATTTTTATGTTGTGCGAAAAGTAAAAAAGTTTAATTTTCAGAACAGAAATGTGCTTCCTGCAGGTATTAGGACACCTAGAACAATTATTTATTTAGCAATTCAGAATTCCGGATAATTTGGCAACCATCTCTTCGTCTCTTTCTAAATAACTTTTATCAACTCACAAACCCCTGACTAAAAATCTTTGTGTCCGACCGCCTGAGACGTTCGTGATGAAAGAGTTTTAGGGTAGTAAACATGGATGGATTTACATTGGGTTTTTTGATTTAGAATGAGTGAATGGGCGTCTTTCTGATGGGGTTAAAATTTTCTTATGTTTTTGGTGGGTTTAGAGGTGGGAGTGGTAACTATCACCCTTGGGGTTGTCCAATTTTGGCCGTGTGTGATGTGAGATTCGAGATTCGAGAGTCAACATTTCAGATTCGAGATATGAGAGTCAAGATTCGAGAATCGAGGTTCGAGATTCGACAGACGGTTTTGAGAGTCGAGACTAAAAGGTGGAAAATAAAATATATTAAAAAAACTTTTAAAATAAATAACCTTCGTAAATACATAAATTGCACTAAAAAGAAAAAAATATTTTTTTCCTTCTCAGGAAAGTTTCGTTGCAAAATAAGAAATGCTACAACTCAGATTAAATCTTAAAAGTATTATATGTAAAATTGAATTAAAATTAATTATATTGTAAAATTAAGATCGAAAATGAGAGAAATTAACTAATTCGTGGGGTTGCCATACAAAAATTTCGGTTTCCACTAAATATTTGTACACTGCCTAAGAACGTGTCGACATAGAGTACTGATATTTGGTACATGGTGTTTTTATAGTAATAGCAAATAAAATTTTAAAAATGGAATGAATCGGGCAACCCCTTTTTGGTGTTGCCATATAAAACTTTAGGTTTTTTACATATACTGTGATCAGTCTTAGACATTTTTATTGTACTACAGACTTCTTCGGAATACGAAATCCTATAAATTTGATTATAATGATATTTACTGTCCGACGAACCGTTCTAGAAATATGTGCGAAAAACCACTTCAAAAATCAAACTTGGATAGATCGGTGACCATACGAAATTTTATACGGGCATTCATCTAGCTAGCACACGGAACATATAAACGATCATTCGCGGAGCTATGACCATTACATAGCTCGTGTGTTATTGTATCATTGGCGTAATGATCATTCGTTTCGTCATTGCACTAATTACGCCCCCACAAGCTCATTCGTTTGCAATTATGCATTACTTGTCATTTCTTTTGTCGATAAGTGCACTTTCAGCGGTGTGGTTCTGCAAGTTATTGGAAAAATCAGCTGATTTTCAAGCCATCACTGTCAGATGTCATTTGTGGAATTTACTGATACATTTTTCAAGGTAAATTTTGAATATTTTCCAAAGCGAAGTATTGAAAAACTTTCTCACATTATATATCAAATACAAGGCTTGATTCAATTTTTCGCAAATTACTTTACAATTCGCAGTTTTTAATTTACAAAATTGAGAACTGTCATCTGTAAAATCGAATTACCGTCAAGATAACGTGTGCTTGCCTTATCAAGCAATGATCATTCAATTAATTACTTAATTGGATCACTGATCATTCTAGTGCGTCATGTGTGCATCGGGTATAATACCCTTGGTTATAAAAAAAAAATATTTTGGTTGGGGAAGTTTAGGTAGGACATGGAAGATAAATAAGAAAACAGGATACAAATCTTAGTTTGTTATAATAATTATGTCGAAATCAAATTAAAATTACGGGAGAATCAAAATACTGGAGATCACTGGTGAAAAACCGCAGCAAATTGGCATTGTTCATCGTCCAGAATAGGTCCAAACCTTTTATCTATGCCCTTTAATATGGCATTGGATAAAGCTGTGCAATTCACAGGACCCCTAGCCTTGATATTCTTCAATTTAAATACAGTTGCTGCAATTGTCGGTAGGAGTGATCTGAGATATGCTTGAGCTTGAAGCGTGATATATTCTATGCGTGATGGCTTCTATGCACGGAACCTACGCGTATCCATACATGTACGACCCAAACTAGTCAGAGCATAATTTCCGCGGCGTGATATCAGTTTCGTCATAAATTAACGGTTAACGGAAGTTAAAAAGTCCGTTAATATTCTTAAACGTTAATCCGTTACTCGAAAAGTTAACTTCGTTAATTAACGGTCTTGTGCCCAGCTCTGGCTGATATACAGTAGCACAATAATTGTGCCACATGTAATAGCAAATCGCTCAGTCCATTGTTAAAGTCAGTGGCTAGAAGATAGAATGCTGGAAACAAAATCGCTTTCGGACCAATTTCAATGATTTTAGGTAGGTACCCGCCTAATTGCGAATTAAAGCTAATCATTTCGGTCTCTACTTTTATTATGATATCTTAATTCTCCTATACTGTATACCGTAGTGAAGTAGAACATAACTTCACCTGGCTAAAGAAAAAATTGTAATAAAACTACTAAAACCACCATAGAAGCATCAATCTTAGCAATTTTAGCAGTGGCAACCCCACAAAATTTCAAATTAGATACAAAACGACAAAACAGGGATACTATTAATGCCGCGGACTGTCGAAACGGTTGCACAGAGACGCCATGAAGGGAGAGGAATCGAAATCGAATCGAGATCGTCTGCTCTGTTGTGTGCTGCTTGCTGCTGTTCAGGTTCACCTTTTGATAGCTTTGTTGCTGCTGGTCTGGTTGGTGTCTGCTTTTCGGTTTCGTACGGCACGGTTGGTGTTGGTTGGTTGTGTTTGTTCGTTCAGTTCAGTTCAGTTTCTGTCGGTATAGTAGAGATACGTCCGGCTCGGCACAGTCTTCTTTGTTGCTCTGGCGGAATTACGTTCAGTTTCTCGTTGGAATTTTGTATATTTGCAAAGTGCGCGCAATCGAACGCGGGCCATTTCATTCGAATACGAATCTCGTTCCGTACGTGTCATTTGATTGTGTGCTTCTGCCTATAAAGTGTCTGCGCCCATCAAATTACCATAATACTTCTTGTTACCTGTGTGTTCTCTTGTCGTCACGTCAGTAACAGTGTCGTCCACCACAACGTTTCTCACGTTTTACCTATCGCGAGCAGCTATTACCTTGCCGGCTGCTGCTGTACGCCAGTTAAAATTTCTCTCTATTGAAGAAAAATTTGCGCTACCTTCACTCCGTCCATACGGACGGGTTCGGTTTCTCTGTGTGTAGAGTGTAGGTAGCTCGCTCTAGGTGTATAAGGTGTCGCCGCGGTTTTTGGAATACACAAAAGACGAAGACGAGATAAATCGCGCGTGTTTATTTTTGGATACAAAAAAAAGAAAAAAAGAAAAATTGTTCTGTGTCACGTGTGCGCAAAGAAAAATGTGCAAAAAATAGTAATTCTGTAGTGCAACCGTAACATAAATATGCACACCAACCACACCACACACATATAATGCAACATAACCTCACTACCGCTTTCTAGTTGGTGTTATGTAGGTAGTGTTATTCGAATCGGAGTTATACTTTAGTGTGCAGAGTTGTTCCGCAACATTATTAAGTGCGAAAGAGATAAAGTTTACCCCAGCACGTGCTCCTATTGGTTGTGCAAATCGGATGTTGTCAAAATATTTTGTGTTTATAGTGTTTCTCTCGGCATAATAAATTTTCTCGTTTGTTTTTTTCTTCCTCTTCTGCTTCTCTGCAGCAGTAAGGCAACAAACAGTTCTGGTATTTCATTTAACTGTGATTAATTATTTTTCGTTTTATTGTTATTGCTTTTTTTTTGTTGTTCTATCTTAAAATACCAAGTGTAACTGGACATATACCATACAGAAGTCGCATCAAGAATATGGTTAACATTTTTAAAACGCCAAGGGGCCAGTGTAACTTGCGTCACTTTAGTTTTTTCTATCATACAACGAAAATTTTAACTTTCCCGCTAATATTTGTTCTGTTAGTCGCCTTTGATGGCTATAAAAAAGTAGATGCTGCAACACAAGCTGCGACAACAGTTACTCTGCCGCCAACAACAGAATCTCCTGCAACTGCACTTTCGTTTCCGTCGTTACTTACTGGAATATCACCGCAGCAATTATTGAAAAAATCAAATTTTGTTCCGCCAAAAATTTTTGATTACAATTTTCTGAATGTTTCTGGAAAACTTGGGACCTCACTTGGTTTGTGTAAGTATTTTCTGCATTTTTATTAACAAAATTTTTTATAAATAACGGGACTTTTGAAATGAAAACTTGTTTTACTCTCAATTTTTATATGGAATGTGGATGCTCACTACTGTAATGAAGACCTTATGAAACTGATCCTTTAGTGATCCTTATCCTTACCCACGAAAAAACAATACGCAAGATTTTGTCAGGCTTGAAAGTAGGTTATAATTATTAAGACGGGGAATATTCTGGAATTGTATCCATAGGGTAGGTAGGTAGTCACTTTATTCTGGATATACATACTTTTGTGCACTGTTGCACTAGCAATAACTGTATATGACTCGTAACTGTTGGTTAGGACGCTTAAATAGCCTGTGTCTCGTCAGATATCACCGCTGTATAAAGACTTTTCTGTGGATATTACTGGGTGTGTTCGACTGTACACTGACGCCTCAATTAAGGGTTATTTAGTTAGCTGTTACGTTCGCAGTCGCAGATTAGATTATGTATTGCGTGGCAAAATTGCACTGCAGCTATTAACTTGGCATATTGTATGTCTGCTTAACCTATAATTCCGACAGAAGCTCCGCTTTGCTAAAGAATATCTCTTTAGAGATAGGAACTTGCTCATATTTTTAAAAGTTTTCTAGGAATAGTCTGTGCCGTGCTCTGGAATGGGAAATATGGGAAAATAGGTCCGATTCCGCTTACACTGTTAATAAAAATGCTTAAGTAGCTGTGGCGTTAAGCACTTTTACTGTGCATTCTATTATTCATTACTCCTATGAACGTCTTTGATAAATCTGCTCGGACATTAGATTAGATGTGTGGAGGGGTGAGCGCAGGCGTTAGCCTTGCATTCAATGCGACCTGAAAAATCTATTGTGAGTTCCCGTTCAATTTACTCCCTTTCTATAGGCTTAGACTGTTAATAAAATCTAGAGCCACTCTGGGATTGACGCTCCATACGTATAGTTAGGTGAAGGAAAAGCATGTTCGATATGGAGTACATGCTTGCAGATCGGATGCTCCAAGGTTTCATGGGCATCCTGACAGAAGCGGCAGAATGAAGTTTCAGCCAAGCCTATCTTGTTTATACATAGGTGATACCGCAAGCGGCAGCGGCCTGAGAGGAATTCTGTGGCGATTGTAAGCTCTTTGTTTCTCTGGAGTAGGAATTCTTTTGTTTTTCCACCAGAGGAATCGATAAGCTTTTTTTCCTGACTGAAGTCTTGTATAGCCTTTCCCACGAAAGGGATTTTTGTATTTTCTTCCAGTTATTTAGGGTATAGCTCTTAGCTAACATTTTGAAATGCCACTAGTCCGACAAAGAAAGCTCCCGCTCCTGTTTTGGCTAGACCGTTTGCAATTTCATTGCCTATATGGCCGTCATATACATGTATCCACATATCCTTGACAAATTTTTAAGCGTTTGCAGACACTCTCAGACTATCCTTGACTTGATAGTGTAAGACTTTAAGGCCTTGACAGCGGCTTGACTATCTGAGAAGATATTAATTGTTGAGAATTTATAGCTCTTTTAATGCAAGTATATTGGTGCATTATTCTATGGACAATACCTCGGCCTGTAATACGGGGGGGGGGGGCGTTTTATCTGTGACATCTGTGGACATATAGGCCCCACTCCACTGTTCGTTTTTCAACCGTCTGTATACCACACCATCGATCATTGTTGGCGGGGGGGGGGGGCGATCTTCTCGTTATCGTTCCAATTTTAGTTTATGCTCTACCGAAGTAAGAACCTGTTCGCACATCATGGAAGCTCACTTGATCGTTATATATCTGTTCAGCGTTTCTGTGCTCAAATTTTTTTTTTAAACTATTGCTCTTCACGTATAGCCTTAACGCCTTTAGATTTTCGCTACACCTTGGTTCTTGCCTTTTCTATGACCATTTCTATGACCATGGTAAAACTAAATTTAGATATATATTCAATTTTAAAGATGATATTTCATGATTCACTGTTTTGTTTGCTCAGGTACAATAGGATTTTCTTAATTATTGTACATCTAGCGGCTGAAATTGCTACTACTCCTACATTACATTTAGAAATTTCCTTATACCTCCGAGTATCGCGTCGATATGACAAACTATTGTCACAACGTCAATGAGCCTAAAGACTCTCTTTTGGACAATATCTAATAAAGATAAGGCTGTGCATTCTAGGTGACTGATATATCTGGGACTTGTAGAGGATCGCTGAATTCGACGGTCTGAAATATTTCCTATAGACATTTTGATGCATCTTTGGCAACAGAGAAGACTTGATCTGTTACAGCTTTACGTACTAAAAATATAAGTCCTAAGAATTCTTAGTGCCAGTGAATCAAAATTAATCCCCCATCAATAGAAAACGGGAGTTGTTTTATGATGATCTTGCTTTGAAGAGATGAGACAGCCTTGAAAATTAGATGCATTGAGTTCGACGTGATTCGCATTGCCCCAAGCAAGGATATTGGCAATTATCTAATCATGCAATCTTGTTTGCCACATGCGGCATTCTCTCTGCTTATCTCAATCCCTCAATGCCTAGTAGGATGATAAATTGAAGTGAACTGTCCAGTGATTGTCGGGTGTAAGACAGGCAGAGAAAAAGAATTCTGAGATTGTCAAAAATGCAATAATAAAAACAGCTTTTGAATATCATTTTGGTATTGTAAAATTACAAGACTATTGTAAATTTTGTTGTCATATTGAAAGTCTTGTAAAACTTCAAAATACTATTAATAGAATAATACAGGGCTGAATATAACAGATTCTCTGGTACCCACGGTAGCTACTTGATTTTGTTATATAATAATCACAACTGTCCTGTCCTATGTAGAGATTACAACGGAAAATGGTTTTCTTAATTATTGAATGTTTACTGAAATCCGCTTTATATGTATGCGCATGATGCATGAACGCTCAAATATTTTTCTTACGTAAACTGGTTACAGTTTGTCCGACTTTTTCTCAAAATCAGGTTCTACTATAGCATGACTACTTGTAATGTCTTATGTTAACGAATATGTAATGATTGTCTTTTAAAAACTTTAAACCTACATAGCTACTTAAAACGTAGCCTTAAGTTCAATGTTTGTTACACATTTAAAGTGTTAACATGTTTCAAATTTTACATGAAAGCTTAAACATAAAAACACGATGAACTCTGACCTCTCATAAATCATATTCACAAATAAGCCTTCACTCAAATTATGTCAAGTTGTTAACAAAACGGTTAAAAAACAACAACAAGAAAAAAAAAACTTTTTAACCTCAATATTATTTCTTTCAATACCGCAACCATTGATTCACCGCAGGCAACGATGAGAGAACTGTTTTAACTTAAAAAAAAACTCGGAAAAATTTAAGAAATTTTTTTATTTTCCTGATCTCTCATTGTTCCTTGAGTCATGATTACTTGTCCCTTCTCACATCCACTGTCTCGAAATATTAAAAATGAGCGAAGTGTGTACATAATATCCCTTCACAATTCATTCACCTTTTTTCCTCCCCTGGACTAAAAAAAAAAAATTTGTGGGTTGATTTGAAAAAAGTCCTTAACAAGACTTTAATTGAACGCCTCCGGGGAAAAACCCTTTTCAAATGCGGGTAAAAGCTGTTTTAGGTACAGCATAGAGCAATATATGTGTACTGTATTCACCGTAATGGAGAGAGAGAAAAAAAAAATGAAAGTTAAAGAAAGTGAAATGGGAGAATTATTTACCTGAAGTTCTCTCTAAAGGTTTACGCGAATTTTTTTTTAGAAAGACATTAAGCCTCTTGTGAGGCCGTTGTGTTGTTGTTGTTGTTGTTGTTGCTGTTGCTGATATAGTGTACGCCCCGCCGTCCGCCCCCCATGCAGAACATTAAATTTCCATCAAGGCAAATCTTCCTATGCACACCCACATCTTGTTGAGTTTTCCAAGTGCGAGATTGTGACAAACCTACGTTTTCTAGGCGACATGGCACCTACGATGTGTCATCATCGTTTTTCACTTAGGTGCGAGAAAATCTCAGTTGTGCAATCTTCCTTTTTCTATAGAGGCGATTTTAATGGTGTATAATTTTCAAATTAGGATTACACCAGAAGGGAAACATTTTGTGTGTTGTGCACATAGAAGAAATGAAAAGTTTTGTGAGAGTTTTTTTTTTTTATTTGCTTAATGCGACAGTTGCGTACGTGTTGTTTCACCGTTTTGGAAAACTTAACTCAAACTTGGGAAGAGTTCATTAAGCTTTTTAGGGGGTGAGGATTATTAAAAAATGTTTTAAGTGTTTTCGCGTTGGGACATGGATGCGATGCGGTGGGGTTAGTTTTTTGAGTTAAAAAAAAGTTGCGTTTTTATTTGGTACATATTTTTTGTGTATAACTAAAGTTTTATTTATGGTACTCAATTCATGTATGTACATAACTTATTGTTTGAGAGAATTTCAAGTAGAGGGAAAATAGCCAGCGGGAATTGGCAGCGGATAAATATACAAAAGAGTGGGATTGATTCGGCTGCCTATTCTAAAGTGTAGACATGCCTTAATTGTTTCTTTTAAATTTACTTGAAAATTTTTCTTTATAATTTTTATGCCCTGTAGTAGACGGGAGCAAGCACAGCAATTCAAAAACAACAAAGAGACAGTTATTTTTATACCCTAGATGAAATCTAAAGGGGTATACTAAGTTTGTCATTCCGTTTGTAACACCTCGAAATAATGATGGTAGAGCAAAATGGATTGGGCACCCACGCATAATATTAAAAGTTATTTTGATTTTTGCATGTCCGTCCGTGCGCACGATAACTGGAGAACGCGTACACTTAGAGAGCTGAAATTTTGTACACGGACTTTAAAAAAAAAAGTAAAATTAAGTTTGAAAATGAGACAAATCGGGCAACTCCTTCGTGGGGTTGCCATACAAAAATTTCGTTTTCCGTTATATATTTGAACACTGCTTGAGAATGAGTAGCCGTAGAGAGCTGAAATTTGGTACATGGTGTTTTCATTGTACTAGCAAATAAAATTTTAAAAATGGACTAAATCGGGCAACCCATTCTTGGTGTTGCCATATAAAATTTTTGGTTTTTTACATATACTTTGAAAACGTTCAGTCCAAGAAATTTTTATTGTACTAAAAACTTCTTCAGAATATGAAATCCTATAAAATTGGTTATAATCATTTTTTCTGTCCGACGAACCGTTCTCGAAATATATGCGAAAAACCACTGTAAAAATCAAAATTGCTCAAATGGGTACCCATACGAAATTTCATACGGGCATTCATCTAGGGTATCATAAGAATTGGTCTTAGACCAATTCTAGCTTTTTCACTTGTTTTTTTATCAATTTATTCGGACATTTTACTTCAGAATTTGTATACGCGCTAGTATTGGCAGTATGTTCTTAATCAGTCCAGTATATGCAGAAATCCCTTCAGACGCTTTCTCAAAAATGTTCTGCGGTTACTAAAATAGCTTGGTGGAGCCCTGATTAAAAAGTTCGTCCAAATTTCATTTCTGACAAAGCCTCCGGTATTTAATTCCAGCTAAGCTGATTGGTTCTGTCTAGTGCAGGGCTCCCCCCAAACTCTTTCAGCTCACAGCGCATTTTCAGGTATAATATTTTGTTACGGGAACCTTGTCAAAAAATGTGTGTGAAATGAGGCATAGAAATTAAAAGAAACTTTTTCAAAAGAATAATATAAAATAATTGATAGAAAAATATGAAATTACAAAAGGTAAAAACTTTATGGCAAGTTAAGGCGGAATTACAATGGACGCAACGGAACACAACTGAACGGTGTGAAATGTCAAATTTATGCAGTATAACGGACGTCGAGGTTAGCTGCTTACAATGGACGCATGATTAATTAAAAGTGACAGTGACGTTTGACCCAAAATTTATAAACAAATATGAATAAAATAAAAAAAAATCTTTTCATTCCATTTCCTCTCTGCTTATTAAACACTTTCCGCAGTACAGTTTCACTTGACGGAACAAAATAAACAATCCCAAAGCTAATTTGAGGTTATGTTTATCCGTTCAGTTGCGTTAATTTCAGATTTTATTAAACTTGCTGCGTACGATTGCGTTTCCGTCCATCCACTGTGCGCAACTCCATTTGAAAAGTATACAAAGAAAACCGGTTTGACATTTCTCTCCGTTCAGTTGCGTTCTGTTGCGTCCATTGTAATTCAGCCTTTAGTCAATGCGTCATGTGAGCTTGCTGATCTCCACAATGTTTTTTTCAAATAAGATTTGATAGGGCTAGTCTCATTTCAAGCTTCACATTGATTTTTGAGCGATATTTCCTATTTATTACAGCTACAGCTGAAAATCCGGCTTCGCATAATTTGGATGTTGCAAAGACAATGAGAATTATTGAAGCTATTTTAATTCATGTTTTCTTTAACAAATTCCATCACCATTTTTTTAAATAAATTTTAGTGCTCTATTGCTCTTATTTTTCGTGGCAAATCGTTAAATAACCTAAGTCCCTTATAAATTAGTGCATTCTGCGCCCTAGCATCTCTAAAATTAGGTAATCTAAATTTATCTCCATTTCTTATATTATATGGTTGAAAATCCCTTACATAATTTATATATTTACTTAAATAGCAAGGAACTAAGTTATTCTTAATTTTAAAATCGAAAACTAGTACATTCATCGTAATTCTTTTGTTTAATGTTGAACCATCTTAATTCATTTAACATAAAATCTATTCTAGCACATATATCTATCACATTCCAATATCACTCTCATTGCTTTATTTTGCATTTTTTGCAATTGATCCTGCTTTTCCTGACTAGTTAAATATAAGATTGTACTGCAATATTCGAAATTGTGGTTTAATTATAACATTGTGTAACATATTGATCGCTGTTTGGCGTTTTAACCTATTCCTGATCCTTTTCATGAAACCAATCTGCTTACTTACTTTTTTGCATATACACGTTACATGACTATCAAATTTAAGTTTTGAATCAATTATTATTCCTAAGTATTTTATCTGTTCAACTTGCTCAATTTTACTTCCATCCACAACATACATTTCGTTTTTGACACATTTAATTTCAATTTATTTCTTTTTTCAATTTATTTCTTTTCATCCGCATGTCTACTCTGTCAAGATCCTCCTGCATAGCTCTTTCCCCTTTTTTAAAGTTATCCATAGCCACAAATAATATAGCGTCATCCGAAAGCAGCGCCAGAGTGCAGTTTTGTACTACCACTTGCAAATCGTTGATGTATAAAATAAATAGTAGTGTACCCAACACAGAACCTTGAGGAACACCTAGATCCACCCGCAACGACCTAGACCAATGCCCATTAACCTTAGTTCTTTGTCTTCGATTAGTTAAGTAATTCCTACACCATGTAAATTCTTCGTCTCTAATTCCATATTTCACCAACTTTTTCAGTAGTATATTCCGATCCGACCGTTTCGAAGGCTCTTTTAAGATCTAAAAAGCACACACTATACCTTCTTCTTTCGATATAGTTGTTCCTTCCATATATTTAGCACCATATTAATAGACGATTTACACGAATGATTTTTTGCGGAAGCCCGATTGGTTGGTTCTCAACGATAATACTCATATTTTCCAAATAGGTCTCTAATTGCTGATGAACAACTTTTTGCAGAATTTTTTCGCGAAGCAACAATGCATTGATTGGTCTGAAATCTTCGGAGTTTTTTGAATTTTTTACTTTACTTTACTTACGGCGTCAACATTGAATCCTTCCAAATCTCAGGAAACTTTCCGGTTTTCATGGAATCAATTATTATTTGGAGTAATACCTGGTATATCTTTGGAAACACATCCATTATCATCTTTTTTATTAACTAGCTTGAAATCCTTTTTGTTATTCATGCCTCCGCTAAGTCTATACTTCGAAACTTGAATCTGGATCCTACCTCCTCAATTGAATGTTATCATTTATCTTTTTTACGCTATCAATAAAATACTCATTGAACTTTTCTGCAAGCTGTTGATCCTCTTTTATTACCGTCCCCTTAAAGCTGTCATAACCATCGTCTTTAATATGTACCCTCCACATCGATTTCTGGTCTGTACAAGAGTTTATCTTATTCTATATGTAAATTTTTCTTGCCTCTTCTATAGTCGCCGTTTATATACGTTTCGCAAAACACGGTAATTGCTCCAATCTTCTTCCTTATTCGTTAATATTGCTTTGGATCTTTTTCTTTTTTTTCTCATGTTTCATTTTAATGAGTTCTCCATTGAACCATTCATTTCCAAGATATTTTTCGTCCTTAAGAACAATTAATTTTCTAATAACTCGATCGATCGCTACTTGTAACCCTTCAGCAAGTTCGCTCACACACAATTCTTTCTCGGTGAGATTTTCTACGTTAATTTTATTTTCAAAGATTTCTTTATATTATATTTGAGCAATTCTATTTTACCCTTACTCTTTTCCATTTGCGAAACATGGATTTGTCGCAAGAGAGCTCAATAAGATGCTCTTCTTCTTGCGAAATGAATTCTGGTGGGAGCTTGAGCCTTGAAAGGATCTTGAATCCACGTTAATTTTTTTCGACATTATCTTCCGCAAAGTATTTTGCTTTGAAAGGTCCTCCGTGCAAAGGGACAACAACAATGATCGCATTAGAGACCGCCTATTTGTGCAATGCAGGGGAACAATCTTGAGGACTTCGTTTGTCAAATATATCCCGCACAACTATGCTAGTTTTAGCAAAAAGTCTGGTTCGACGAAATACCTTAAGTTTGCATGACTTTCCTCTTGCAGAAAAATGTGAATTTCTTGACGTAACCCAAATGCACGGGATAAGACGTTTCCACGTGAAAGGCCGTGTGCTCACACGTCTTAAACTCCAGGTACTGCGCCGCAACTAGACTTTTTGCTAAAATTAGCATATTTGTGCGAGTTATTTGACAAAGGGAGCTGAACAGATCTCGTGTCTATGCATAGTTTTTTGAACAATTACTATGTTTCCATGAGTCAAAATTGAGTTAGGATTGAGTTAGCGTTAAGTTTTGGTGGCTTAGTTAATTCGATGTTGTTTCTATATGAACGACTTGAGTTGAGTTGATAGATGATATATTTCATACAAAGTAGTCGGATTTGTGTTGCATAAAACACCCATCAGCACTATTCTAACTAATACTTATTCAAAACCCAACTCAACCCGACTGGTTTCGTGGAGTTAATATGGATTGAACGAAACTCAACTTAATTCTCGTTTCCATGAGCATTAATTCGGATTCAATCCGGATTGAACTCCGTATGGAAACATAGTAAATCTGCCTTTCAGTGGCCTAGTTTTTATGTTGATCGAGGCACTTTTCCCAATCCAAATAATTTTCTGTTAGGTATAAACTTGTCAAGCATCTCAAACAAGTTTTGAACCTTTGAGCTTTCAATAGCTGCGTTTTTTTGTGTACCTTGTTCTAGAACTCCCATATACTGGAGAGAACAAATTGTTCTGTCGATTGAAGCGAACTATTTTTATTGTTCGCTTCATTTATAAATGTGTGAGGCGTTCTTTTGTGTATCTTTTGCTCTGCTCTATTCTGCGGACACAAAAGAACACAGCTAATGATACTTTTGCACAACAGGGGTCGGATTCGCTAACTCGGAGAGTAGTCGAGATGAAAGCTCTTTTGACACTTAACTCTCCACTCAGAATTCTGTAACTCGGGGAATTTATATTGAGAACTGTACCAAACTCTCTATTCCACTCGACAAAACTCTCGGCTGTTTTAGTTGTGGAGAAGTAAGATGAATATTTCTCAACTGACAGTATAGTCTGCTTTTGTTGTGTTTTGTGAAGGTACCTAGGTACCTAAGATTTTCAAATTAAATTACGGACTCACCGCATATCCTGGCTATGTTTACAAAAACAAATTATGGAAATCCTTGCAATACTTACAAAGAAATAAGGATTTTGGTGTCTCAAGGTACTCGCTAAAAATTTTAAATCACGCGAAAATGATCAGTTTGGTCGGCTTCCAGTACATAAGTGGTGCTATAAAAATTTTAAATATGTACGTTAAAGCTTGTATGTAGAATGAAATCGCATCTACATTTTATTTCCTAATTAGATATGTAATTAGTTTTTGAGTCCGATAAGCAGTTTTGGAGATAATTGCAATAGAAATGAATCAATCAGTCTTTCTTAAGAAGAAAAAATGCTCGTTTTTTAGTACAAAAATAGACATATTTAAAATCAATCAGAGTACTAATGAATGTGAAACAAAAAACGGAACAAAAATATATGCAAAAAAATATAGGAACTGGGGTGTATGTGACCCAAGAGCGAAAAATCCATCTTTCGGCGGTAAAAAGCCAGTTATGATGTTAAAATGGTAAATAAGAAAACTCCACCACACGATTACGCGCTTCTCCCTCTTTAATTTCATACCAAACATGACGTATTTTGGACAACCCCTAATGACGGGTAGTACGACCACCCATCTCTAAAAGCCCCTCCCCGTAAAATTGTTCAGCTATATTTTTGTACTCCGAAGGAAAAAGCCCCAATATGATGGATTATTCGAGTAATGGTGTTCTTAGACAAAGATATGCTTGAAATTAGTTTTCCTGCTGATGTTTCCACCATATAAGATTCACCATGTCAAGAGCAGCCAGTGTGAGGTTTTTTGCACTTCGGATCTGGATCCGGATAGTTCGGATCTGGATCCGGATAGTTCGGATCTGGATCCGGATAGTTCGGATCCGGATCTCAGGAATCGGATAGTTCGCAGATCCGGGTATCCGGATATCCGGATATTAGCAAATCCGGATCCAATTTTCAGCTCTACTCTGTATGCTACCTTTAAAGATGCTAACAGTGCGTTGCTTTGCTAGGTACTGAGGCTAGTTGATTGAGCACATTTCCTTATTTTTGTAAATTTTGCAACTTCCTGTTAAAATAGTCTCGAGATTTTTCAACCATGGTAGGTTGAATGGTCTCGAGATGTCGCTTTAGTTTATTTGATAGAGCATACACTCTGGCGCAAGAATTTTCAAACAGAGCACACACTGCGGTCTTTCTTCATGGTTAACTCTACAAAGAAAAGCTAAAATTCAAATATGTAACTACCATCGAATTTTCAAAAAA
The DNA here is from genome assembly GCA_963930735.1 of Dioctria linearis. Classification (NCBI taxonomy): domain Eukaryota; kingdom Metazoa; phylum Arthropoda; class Insecta; order Diptera; family Asilidae; genus Dioctria; species Dioctria linearis. The sequence goes on from OZ005741.1 coordinate 26,924,136, forward strand.
ATTTTTTTTGCTCCCTCATCACTTGTCAATGCTTTTGATCACTCTCACTAGAACTGTCGACTTGCTTTTTTAATAAATTCTTTCCATTTTGTGACCGAAGTTTTACGTAAACATAAATAAAACACAAATAAAAAAAAAAACGACAAACTTAAAACAACGCAAACGACCTTCTCTAACGTGCGTATGTTGCGTAATGAGTGAATTCTTGAGTGAACGACGGAAGATCTTGGTCGGCCGAGTGTTGTCGCTGCGGGGCAGGCAGAGCAGGGGTGTCGATGTACGAGCGTGAGTACTTACCAACGAAAGCAGCGAGCGCAACATGCAGCGCGTTCGATTTGAATTTTTTAGTTTGTCTGAGAGTAAGTAGGGGCACCGCGGCTCACAGTTTGGAAGCCCCTGGTCTACTTTGTTGATTATCAGAGATTTTAATGATTATTTTTTTTTTGTAAACTTTGTATTCGATTTTGTTGGTACTAACTATAGGCAGTATGTCATAAATGTCGGCCTAAGCTAGTATGGTGCGGCTTTTCTTACTGAGTGATATCCCAAAAATAACGCAGCCATTCCATTGCCTCATTTCCAACAGCTGTCTTAGTTTAGAACCCGTCAATTATGAGTGACAGTTTTTAATTCCATTGTCTTTCGTCATTTTTCGCTGGAATAAAGTTAAAAGATATTTTTGTCAGCTAAGGATTTCCGTCGAGAAACTCTGATCTGATTTGACACAAACATTTCCATGAACCTAGGGTCTTCTTTGCGATATTATCAAAGTTCAGACTGAAATTGAGTCCAACGGCAGCACAAAATTTTTAAGCTCACATTACTGAATATAATTGATCCTGAAAAGTATGGTTTGTCGATCTGACAGTTTGCCTATTCCCGTAAAGTGTAACGGAGAAGTATTTTTTATTGTTGTTGTAGTTGATATCGCACTAAAGATTACTGAATGTGACTATCAGAGAAACATCAGCGGTTACTATAATTAGCGTAAAGTTGTTCAAGCTAAAAGATATCAGGTTTCGACGTTTCTAGAGTACAAGGAATTACCAGAAGAGGCGATAACACTCAACATCAGGACATCTTTAAGCATCTCTAACGGTCAGATTGAATCGAGATAGTTTCCATAGGTGTGATGACAAGGAGTGTCTTCTAAATAAATAAATAAAGGTCGCGATAGCAAAATTTTTAATTTTAAACTGTGTCTGTTTAGTACACATCCCTGATGGTGCCTTTAGTTAAAATCTGAGGACCTTTCCTAATTCAAGATGTCTGTCACTTGTCTCGATAAACCCGTAAACAATTAATGCATCCTCTCGGATGAAGCTGTTTTATGTGACAAATAGCGAATTGGAATAGATTAATTTTGCCTTTATTTAACTTTTATAATCTTTTTTGATGTCAAAGAATCTACTTAAATTGTTTCTTCATCTATATATAACAGTTTTTGACACGTAACTGTTATAAAAAGTAAGCGTGATAACCTCTTCCTAAGGTAGATTAGATTAGATTTGTGAAGGGGTGAATAGGCGTAAGCCTCGCAATCACTCCGACCTGCAAAATCTATTGTGAGTCCCCGTTGAATTTGCTCCATTTATAGGTTTAGACTGTTAATAAAGTCTAGAACCATTCTGGGCTTGAGGTTCCATACGTAACTTGGTGGAGGAAAAGCATGTTCAAGGTGGAGTAATCTCCGCCTGGCCAATGCTTCGCAGTTGCAGAGCAAGTGCTCCGAGGTTTCGTGAGCATCCTGACAGAAGCGGCAGGATGAAGTCTCAGCCAAACCCAGCTTGTTTAGGTGATACCTCGTCAAGGGGCAATGGCCTGAGAAGAGCTCAGTGATCATTTTGAGCTCTGTTCTTCTAAGGAGTAGGAGTTCTTTAGTTTTTCCGCCAGAGGTGTCGATAAACTTTTTTGCCTGACGAAGTCCTTGTAGCCTTTCCCAATACAGGGATTTTTGATTATTCTCCCAGTTATTTAGGGTAGCTTTGAGGTAACACTTTGAAGTGTCACAAAATGGCTCTGGTCCGACAAACTGAGTTTCCGCTCCTCTTTTGGCTAGGCCATCCGCAATTTCATTGCCTTTGTGGCCCTCATGTCCAGGTACCCACATGAGGATAACTTTGTTTCTCCTTCATAGATTTTTGAGGGTTTGTAGATATTCCCAGACTATCCCTGACTTGACAGTGTAGGACTTTAAGGCCTTGATGGCAGCTTGACTGTCCGAGAGGATATTAATGGTTGAGCCATTTATGGCTCTTTTAATGCAGGTATTGGCGCATTCTTCTATGGCCAATACCTCGGCTTGGAATACGGTACGGGTAGAGCCTAGAGCCTTTGATATATGGCATCTGGGGCCGTATACACCCAATCCGACCCCACTGTTTGTTTTTGAGCTGTCTGTATACCACACCATCGATCCTTGTTGGAAGGACGGTTTAGTGGAGCGCCATTGTTGTCGGTCTCCAAGAACCACTTGGAATGGTCTTACAAAATCCACTCTGGGTGTGATTATATCACATATTGTGGGCAGCCTTTTGCTGCGGTGATCGTGACTGAGCAGTTCCCTAGAGATGTGGTTATCCTCCTGCTTCTAAGCATGGAGTCTATCCAGTTTACCGTGGAGGGCTCAAAGCCTTTATCCTCGGCAGCTGATTTAATTGCATCGAAGGAGGTATTATCGAAGGCTCCTTCTATGTCCGCAAATGCACATAAAGCCACCTCTTTTGCTTCGAGCGCTTTTTCGATTTCTTTGACTAGTGTGTGAATGGCAGTCTCAGTAGACTTGCCAGCTTGATAAGCGAACTTCTTAGAATGAAGTGGTGATTTAATCAGAATTTCACTTCGAATGTGTAGGTCTAGGATTTTTTCCATGGACTTAAGCAAGAATGAAGAGAGGCTGATGGGCCGGAACGATTTAGGTAGAGTACTAGCTCTTTTTCCTGCTTTAGGTATAAATACCACCCTGACGTCTCTCCAACATTGGGGAACGTACCCTAGAGCGTAACTGGCTCGAAAAATTTTTTGTAGTGGAAAGAGTATTTCTTCAACACCTTGTTGTAGTAAGGCGGGAAAAATGCCGTCTTCTCCAGCAGATTTAAAGGGCTTAAATGTGCCAATGGCCCATCTAACCTTGTTAGGAGTGAAGATTCTTCCCCAAGGCTTTTGCTCCTGTTAGAGACTCCGTGCTTGTCCACCTCAATCGGGTCTGGAGCTATTATTCCTTGATCGGGAGTGAGAGAGTCGGGAAAATGAGTTTCCAGTAAGAGCCTGACTGTTTCCTCGCAACTCTCGGTGTAGTTCCCATCTTCTTTTTGAAGTGAGCCTATACCATTCGTGTGATCCTTCGAAAGTACCTTATGGAGCCTGATAGCTGCGGGCAATTGATCTATGCCATCGCAGACGGTCCGCCAGGCTCTTCTTTTGGATCTCCTTAATTCCGTGTTATATTCCCCCCAGATGCCAGAGAGTTTAGCTCTGTTGAATAGCTTCCTGACTTCTTTTCTTTTTAGACTCAGTTCCTCATTCCCCCATGGTACCTGCCGATTGCAAGTCATTTGCTTCAGAGGGCAACTGTGTTCGAATGAAGTTATTACAGCCGTTTGAAGCTGCGTAGTGGCTGAGTCTAGCTGCTAAGTCGTGCTAATGCTACCGCCGGGAGAGTCAACTACAGCCTTAAGGTGTTGTCGATAGAGTTCCCAGTTAGTTAATTTAGGGATTCGGTACTCCTGACATGTGTTGAGTGTGGCATCTATATCGAACCTGATGTGTCTATGATCTGACATGGAAATCTCGTTCGATACATGCCACCTGCTTATTTTTGTACTTATGAACATACTGACAAGTGTTAGGTCCAAGACCTCTTGTCTAATGATGTTCATAAAGGTTGGCTTATTACCTCGATTTAGTATCTCTAAGTTGTTAGACAATATAAAATCGTAGAGGTACTCACCCCTGGCATTGGTATCCGTGCTACCCCACAGCGTATGATGTGCATTTGCATCGCATCCAATGATGAAATGCTTTCCTCTGCGTTTACAGTAGTTGATGAGCCTTTTTAGCTCTGGGGGAGGTAATGAATCCGCTTCTCCAGGAAAGTAGGCTGAGGTAACTACTACCTCGTGGCTACCTCCTGAAGTTGGTACCTCGACAACTGCTGTAACCACGTCCCTCGAGATGAACTGTGAAAGAGGAATAAAGTTTAGTTTAGTGTTGAGCAGTAGTGCTGCCCTAGGATATTCATGTTCATTACTATATATTAACTTACATGATTTTGTGGGAAGTCCTTTGATGTGGCCTTGATGTACCCAGGGCTCCTGAATGAGCGCCAGACTAAGTTTCTCCCAGATAAATCTCCTGCTAAGCACGTCTGATGCCGCTTTAGCATGATGGAGATTTATCTGAAGGCAACTTAGGTGATCTAAGGTAAAAAAAGACGGATCTCATAGCTCGATCATGAAATGTGTTAACTGTTATACCAGTTATTGTCACTGGGTTTTTTAACAGTCTTGTTGAGGTAAGAAAAATATTTTTTTTTTTTAAAATTAGTACAATTTTTCATACCTTCATTTTCTTCGTGTCTATCGAAAATCACTCAGAAATACTTTTATAGACTCGACTGTGTGTGTGTACCCTGTGTATCTGATGCAATGTTATGAGACCCACACGTTTTTTTTTGTTTTTTTTTTAAATCGTTCATAACAGCCATAAAAATAATTAATCGATTAAAAAAAAACTAATTTTCACCTGAAAGTGTCTTTATTTAAATCCAGTTGACATTTTTGCAAGTTAGCTAGCTCATGGTTCAGATTTGAAAACGTTTTCGGAATTTTAATTACTTCTCTTCATCGTCTATTCTTCGGACAAGTCAACAACTCTTCTAAGTAGTTATTTCTCAACACTCGTACCTACTTTAATAAAAAAAGTAAAACCAAATAAAGAGAAAAAATAAAGAAAAAATGAAAATAAAAGTAAAACCACACTAGACTCACTCTATGATGCTCAGTCACTTTGTATAGTAGATGCTGCTGCTTTTTTAGATGATGATGACATTAAAAAGAAAACCAACGCATTCGATGGAGGAGAGAAGTGGTAGTAGTGAGATCGTGGTGGCCTGTTTCAAGATGAGTTGGCTAAATTTAGCACTTGCCTTGCTATTCAATTGTCTTTTAAATTGAAAATTGAAATGAATTTTTGATGAAACTGCATTTGGCAAATAGATGACATAAAAACATTTTGTTGTTGTTAAATTACCTCACGAACAGTTTTCATAGCGTAAAAACTTTGATACAATAATTTTTTAAAAAACGACATTTATTATGAAATGTTGCAATTTTAATTAAGAAGCGACCGAATGACCATTAGAAAAAAAAACAATGTCCAGTTTTGGACATACATCCATCTCACAATCAACGTAGACCAAATATTTTTCGTGACTATAGAGGTTTTGCCGTAAAGAAAGTGGAAACTTTTAAAAATTAATGGGGTCGACTATATAGCTGCAGACTTTTCTTTCATCGTTGAGTTAAAGCTTGGACAAGGGAAATTGCTGCAAAAGCATTTTGCTTCAAAAAATCCCATCAAAGATTCGATTAGCAACATTTAGGGGTGGCACTAGACTGATTTCACTATGCTGAAAAAAAAAAAAATTAAAACTTCTTGCAATTATATAGAAACTGACACTATTTTAAATCGTTCGAAATTCAAAATGGCAAGAACCAGTACGGAGTACTTAGTAAGAAGAATTAAATGTCTGAAAATTGGACTTTGCTGAAAAATCCCGAACATTCGTGGAATTCTTTATCTAAATCCTGAGCAGTTCTTGTTAATCAGTTATTCCTGGCAGAGGGGAAGAAAAATTAATTTGACTTGAGCCAATGGGCTACACAATTCGAGTTTTATACGTTTAGCGCATGCGCTATAATTGATATCTTGAAATCTACCAATTTACGGTAAAGCCGAGTCAAAACGAATGGATGAAAAATAAAATTCTGCAAAAATATTGTCTTGATTCTACCATAAACCCACAATAACGCAAAAATATTGTGAAGATTACTGTTACCTTAATATAGGCCAATTGAATGTTGCGTTCGATCAGACAAATGATGTGAAGCAGGCCAAACAGTAACAACATGAAAGTACAGTAAACATCTTACGAATCCTTGAAAAAGCATTGAATGGAAGCAGTGTTGGGCGTAATCTGATTGCAGTGTAATTTAATTAATAATTCCATTACAGTTTAGTCAAATTACAAAGTAATCTAATTAAATTGTATTCGATTACATATCAATCAGATTACTTATGAGAGAATATGTATTATATCAAATGTGTAATCTGTTACAATATAATTAGATTATTTTGTAATCTAATTACATTGTAACAGATTACTTTGTAGATTACTTAAAAGTTATTAATAATATAATGAAATGAATTGAAAGAAAATAGTATTGTTCTCGTACGAAATTAGTTTTAGGGAGTTTTATGAAGAATTAGAATACAAATATCTTAAATATCTTAAATGTCTTAAACGTAATCACATTAATTAGATTAACATGTAGTGGGATTAACTTGTAATCGATTAATGTTTAATCAGATTAACTTGTAATCACATTACACGTTAATCGATTACATTATGTAATTATGGAATCTGTAATTAGTAATCTGTTACAAAGTAATCTGATTACATATTACATGGTTAATTGTAATAGTTAATCATTAATCAGATTACAGTTTGCCCAACACTGGATGGAAGGTATGATCGTAATCAAATAATATAAAGATATTCTCGACTTTAGTGAAAGATACACAGTGGGAGAATTTTGGTCTCCAGTCTCCGGTTTACAGAGACCAAAATCTCCGAAATGTTTACATGCAAGAGACTTTTGTCTCTGGAATTCCAAAAAATTAGGTCTCCGGAGACTATAATAAAAAAATCTCTAGAGACACGTCCCCGAAGTGTATACACGAAATTTGAAGTTTGGTCTCTAGAGATCTCCAGAGATCTTTGTTAATTGTCAGGGAAGAGGTTGTTATGTTATGGGAAAAGTGAAAATGCTTAAGAAAATTTGTACACCAAGGAATTTTACGGGATAAACACGTAGTCCAGTCAATAATGGTTTTTGCCCCGCAAAAGATGGGGTAGTTGTGATTTTTATATATATAATTCCTCAATGGTTGATCCTACGACAAAAATGTAAAAATATAAATTTGAAGAATACTAAATTCCCTACATTTTGAGTAAAAACACTTTTTTTGTAAATTAGCTGTGTAACGAGTTACAGCGGCGGAAACGTGAACATTCTTCGAAAAAAAAAATACATACATATAGTACCATTTATACAGGATGTTTCATCCATGGTGGTCCATAGGACAGGAGGTGATAGTAGTCACCTACTCAAACAAAAGAGTGTATGGCAAGGGAGGAGCGGCATCTCAACCGTTTTGGAGTTACAGGGTGATTAAGAAAATTCGGTAGTCTTTCACAAAATACCCTGTATTTTAAAAAGTGCAAAGTGTATGGCCACTTACGGAGCTTATTGTATGCAGAACTTCATGACCTTTCCAACGACTGCTCGACCATCCCTGCACTCCTCTCCCCTCAGGAGTTGGTGGGCTAAACTAAGAATTTCGGATTTTGTTACCTTTTTTTTTTAATTTGACTTTTTTTATTTACAAAAGGTGGTTAACATAATTTTTGTTATAAAAACTGTAATTTTTTGACTCTCCTCTTTAATTTGATTTATTATGCCTATCTGCTCACTGTAGCCGTTAAACAGTTATTAGCTCATAAGCTAATCAGGTAATACCACAATTAGTGGATTTTTTTGTTGTCAGTCACTAAGGGAACAAATTTGTGCGATTTTTTTTTAATAACAACTTTTGAGCTGGCACACCTACCGTCCCATCAGCATTCTAACTTTTCTTGCCAAAGTCTTGGAAAAGCTTATGTAAAATGTAATGATATCCTGGCGAAATATAAGTCTGCTTTCCGTGCACGACACAGCTGTGAATATGCGTTACTCAAGGTCACTACGGACTTTCAATCGGCTCTAGATGAGGGAGCTCTTGGTGTGATGGTTTTATTAGACTTTTCAAGGGCATTTGAAGTGTTGTACATGAAAAACTGCGTAGGTTGTATGCAAACTTTTATTTCTCATCTTCTGCTGTTAAGATGATAACAAATTTTCTCTCAAATAGGTCGTCTCAGGTGGTCATAAATGGAGTTCCGTCTTCTCGAATACATTTAACATGTGGAGTTCCTCAAGGATCAGTCTTAGTACCTCTCCTCTTTAGTTGCTACATTAATGAATTATACACCTGTATACAGATGATGTGCAGCTGTACTTATGTAGACCTCGTAGATTTATTGAGGACTGGATCTGCAGAATAAACAATGATCTCTCAAAAATTTTTAGGTGGTCAATTGGTAATCAACTGCTTCTTAACCCCAATAAATCACAATGCATAGCCCTCTCTAATTCTGATCTTAATATTGAGGATCTTCCCCTATTATGCTTAATAAAGTGGAACTGCCTTATGTAAATTGTATAACCAATTTGGTGGTGAAAATCAATAATCGCAAGCAAAATTTATGGTAGGCTTAGGAGACTCTGGCTGTCTGCAAATGTGCTTCCCGCCGATTTGCGTTTAAGACTAGTTAGGAAACTCTTTTGGGGCCTCTTTTTGCTTTTGGTAGTTTAATATAAATGAGACTAGACTTGATTTGCAATTGAAAGCTTGGAGTTGCTTTCAACGACTGTATACGGTTTGCTTTCGGTTTGCGTCATTCTGCTAATATATCCGCTTATCAATCATCGATCCTGGGTTATTCTGTAGATTCGTACTTAAAGTGTAAAGCACTGATTTTCCATAAAGTCAAAATTCTGCAGTTCCTGAGTGGACGTAAACTACCGATTCCACGTTTCATTTCATCCATCCTTGAGGGATCTTACTTTGTCTAGGTTGCACGCATTTGGAAGAAGAAGAATTCATTTTTTCTTAGCAATTTAAAATTAATGTGTTATATTTGGTGGCCGCCCACAACGGAAGGGTTCCAAAAGGTTAAATTGGATAACTAAAATTAATTTTTCTTAATACTTTTCATCCACTATTGCTGGCCGGTAATAACTAGTTTTCCGGTTATATCAATAATAGTTTGACCAACTTATATTAGTGTCGAAGTCTTCACAATGGCAAATTAATAATGAATTTACAGCTAATGATGCTGATGTAGATATAACTAGAAACATGTCACTAACAAAAAAATTGCTTAAAATTGTTCTACCAAGAATTGCGCTCAGGCTTTCCTCTTCTCGTTAAATATAAATTTTTTGTTTCTAAAGTAAAAGTACAAAAACTCTTAATCTTGCGGGTCCTTTAATAAACGTTTCATTTTTTTTTAGATGCAGGGAGAGTGAAAATATGTTTTCCGCAAATTTAATATTATTTTCTAGAAGAAGGAAAAGATGGAAAAAAAGCCCCGATAGTCTCTAAGAAAAGAAAAACAAACAGCTTGGAATTTTTATCGTATACAGATCTCTGTAGAGAGAAATTCGAATTTTTTCTTGCAGGTGCCAACCTGTTACCTATTTTCTTTTAGATGCAAACGTTTTTCGCCCTAAGTGGCTTTTCTTCTGTTTACTTTAAATTAGCCCAGATATCCACCAGAGAGAAGAAGCATCAATTTGTTCCACTCTAAACCATGTTGATTTTTCTAATTAATTGACAATTTTCTTTTCGTATAAAATTTTAATAACCGCAATTTTGTTTGGAAAATGTTACATTTAGATTCAACTGTGAACGGGGGGGATTGGGGGAAAGCAGATCTGATAATGGTGGCATTAAGATATTTTTATATTTTCCACATCCCTCTATTCATCCAATCACTTTTCATTTCGTCTGATGAATGTGAAAATCTATTGCCCGAAATTGGGTAAGTCCTTCATAGTGTTACCAAACAAAAATGTCGTTTTAACTATAATATTTTTCGAAATGATAGAGGCGATCGCATGGGGGGAGGGGTTGCTATTTATGTACACTATTCTCTTAAAGCGGCCGTGATAAATTCCTCTGCCCCAGGTGACAATCTGGAATTTGTCAGTGTTGAAATTGACTCTGGAATTGAGAAATGTATTTTGATAAGCACTTATTGTCCACCGAGTAATTTCAATAACGATACAGCCTTAAATTTTAAGGAATCAGTGATGCCACAAGTATCTAAATATCATAACGTTGTCATGTGCGGTGATATGAATGTCAACAACCTCAGTTCCGGTTTCAATGTGGAAACATTGCGTTATTTGTGCAAAACCTTGAGCTTTGATGTGGTTAATAACTTACCGACATATTTTAATAGCAATAATCCATCTCAGATGGATCACGTTCTTACGAAAAACATGGGCAAGGTGTTATTTGACAATCAGATTAGCCCACCAAGTGACTTTGATCACGACTTCCTATGATCTTAAGCTGGAATCGTTTCCCAATGAAGACCGGCTTTTGACTGAGTGTCGACAGATTTCCTGGAGTGATGTCTACGCATCTAACTCTTTGGATGCTGGCTGATTTGTATGACAGTAATGTTCCACTACTGACGCGACGCTCAAGGACGAAGAGGTGTCCTTGGATAACAAAAGAAATACATACCATACTGGCTGAATGCGATTACTTGTATAAGCGATATAGAGTCACACATTCAGTTGAGATATACAGGCGATATAAACTCGTTCGTAATAGGGCCAATTGCAGGATCAGGTCTTCTAAGTATGCCTATTTTGGCGGTAAACTCGATGTCAATTTGCCCCCGAAGAAGTTGTGGCGAAAAATATGTAATATGGGCATATATGGAAACGATCCTCCCAGAGTAAGTGAAGATCATAATATTCTCAATGATTTTTTTGCCACGAATTCCATGTCAGCGTCTCTGGCATCTGATTGCAGCGCTGCTACGGAAAATTTTCCAGTTGATGGCTTTGCCTTGCGGAATGTTGACGAAAGGGGGAGGTATTGTTGGCCATGTCTGCAATTAAATCTGATGCAACAGGGCCGGATGAACTGCTCCCTCGTTTCATTAGAGCAATTGCACCGGAAATAATCAAAGTTTTAACCCATATATATAACTACTATTTAACAACATCTAAGTTTCCCACCAGGTGGAAGCAAGCGCTTATAATACCTATCCCGAAAAAGTCCTCTGCTTCTGCTATAAGCGATGACCGCCCAATTAGTCTTCTTTGCTTCTTAGGCAAAGTATTGGAAAAGATTATTTATATGCAGACTATTGCCATACATTAATAAAAACGGCTATCTGACTACCTGGCGGTCTGGATTTCGTCCAAATCATAGCTGTGAAATTGCTATGCTTAAAATTTCGTCGGATATTCACGAAGCTTTGGATATGGACCATCTTACAATTCTCGCATTGCTAGATTTCAGCAAAACATTTGATTCTATTGATCATCGCAAGCTGCTGAAAAAGCTATCTCAGGGGTTGTATTTCTCATCATCTGCTGTTCAGCTTTTCAAGAGCTTCATAAGCGGACGTAGCCAATTTTTAAAAGTACAGAATACACTCTCTGACTTGTCGAATCTACATTGTGGTGTTCCTCAGAGATCAATACTTGGTCCCCTTTTGTTCAGCCTTTATATAAACGACCTGACCGACGTAATCCATGATGCTGTGATACATCTGTATGCCGACGACCGACGTGCAGATGTATCTCAGCAGGCCAATTGGCTTAACGGAGGATTGCGTATGCAGACTGAATAAAGATCTCGAGCGTGTTTATGATTGGTCTGTCCAAAACAATTTAAAACTGAATCCTGTCAAATCAAGTTGCCTAGCGATCTATAGAAAAGACATTGATGTCAATAATTTACCGCGCCGGTACTTAACACCACATTTCCCTCTATGTGGATTCCGCAAAGATCTTGGGTTTTGGAGCTTAATTGGAAGTTCTCCTGCTGCAACCATATTAGTTCTACAATTGGAAAAATATATGGCTGTCTACAGCGGTTGAGGCTAAGTTCTGGGTTGCTTTCGCTTCATATGCGAAAAAAACTGGTTAAAGCCCTGGTGATACCTCATTTTACTTATGGTTGCATAATATTTTCATCTCTGGACTCAATTTGTCGTAGAAGACTCTTGGTTGCATTCAATGATGCGTTACGCTATGTATTCAAGCTGCCTCGGACCAGTCACATATCACCCTATATATATCGAGCTTGCTTTGTTGCCCTCTAGAAAACTACTTAACCCAACGCAGATTAAAAGTTCTTCATAAATTGATTTATGTACAATCGGAAGCCATTGTACCTTTTCGAGAAACTGAACTTCTTGCAATCGACTAGATATAAGAAATTTTTGATCCCTCGTTGCAGGTCGCAGTATGGACAGCGTTCTTACTTTTTCCAAAGCATTCGCAAGTGGAATCTTTTGTCGTATGATCTTCAATGCACGGCTGTCGGCAGAACTTTTGCAAAGCTTATAAAATCTTCAAATATTTGCTGAAAGTCATGCAGTTTGAGTGTTTCCCAGATTTTAGTCTATATCTCTTTTCACTCTCTCTATCTTTCTTTCTCTCTCTTGTGCAACATTGGTTTTCTTATGTATAAGTTTAGTGTAATTTATTTTGTTTTTGATCTTGTTTATCATTTATTTTTTATTAACTAATTTTTGTTTTTTTCTTTCTTGCACTAGTTTTGTTTCTCATTTTATATGTATATACAGGGTGGGCCAAAAGTCACCATGGGGTTTAAAAATTTAATAACTTTTTCGTTTATATATATATATATTTTTTTTTTTTAGGTTATAAAATATACAAAATGGAAATTTTTTTACGCTAAGTATGGAAAATAATGTCACTTAAATGACCGCCGTTATTAGCTTCGCAATGATGGGCTCTTTTTAGAGCATTTTCCATAACATCTTTCAACATTTGTGGCTGTATCGCTCGAATTTCTGCAACAATGTTGGCCTTGAGTTCAAGGATTGTCTCGGGCTTGTTCACATATACTCGCTCCTTCAAATAACCCCAAAGAAAATAGTCGGGTGATGACAAATCTGGCGAACGCGCTGGCCAATTAATTTCCGAATTTCTTGAAATTATTCGCTGTCCAAAAATTTGCCTTAAAAGTGCCATTGTGTCTCGGGCAGTGTGGGCAGTGGCTCCATCCTGCTGAAACCACATCTCAGGTCTGTTTTCAAGAGCAGGACGTAAAAAATTTTCTATCATAAACCGATACCGCTCTCCATTTACGGTTACAGCACTTCCATCTTCATTTTCGAAGAAGTAAGGCCCAATGATATTTTCAGATGTAATGCCAAACCATACTGTACACCTAATGGGGTGCAATTGGCGTTGATGAATGGCTCTTGGATTTTCAGAACCCCAGAACCTACAGTTCTGCTTATTAACAAAGCCATTCAGATGAAAATAAGCTTCATCACTCATAATCAGATTTTCAATAAATTTGATTTCATTTCTGGCCAACTGTTGAAATTTAACTGCAAAATTTAGACGTTGCCGATGATCTGCGGGTTTCAATTCTTGCACCAATTGCACCTTATATGGGAATAACAGTAAATCTTTTTTTAAAATGCGCCGTAGTGACGTACGAGACATCCCTAGCTGAGCAGAACGCCTTCTGGTAGATGTTTCTGGTGTTTCGTTAACACTTTGCTCTACACGTTCAATATTTTCCGCAGTGTGAATTATACGCGGTCTACCGGTTCGAGGCAAATCACTTACGGTGCCATGTTGGTGGTGACGATCAACTAAGCAACGAATCATGGCTTCAGAGGCCGAAATTCTGACGTTAAAATGGCGACGATATGCTCTTTGCGTTAAAATAATTGATCGCTGATTTAAGTAATAAAATTCTATTATTCTGGTTCTTTGTTCAGTTGTGAATCTCTCCATTATTTATTCTCCAGATGTTATTTATATAATCTAAAAAAAAAAAAATAAAAAAAATATATAAACGAAAAAGTTATTAAATTTTTAAACCCCATGGTGACTTTTGGCCCACCCTGTATATGTACGTATTGGTTTTTTTTCCAGTATTCATTTTTGTCCTATTTTATTGATTGTTGATAAGTTATTATTTATTATTTATCATTACTTATTGTTTATTGCTTTTATTTTTTTTATTTATTTATTTGATTTTATTGCTTTTTTTCTCTTTAGTTCATCTGTTTCATTACTTTCATTTGGTTGTTCTCCTCTTTTTGTACCTAGCTTCTATTTTTCTTATTGTAAGTTTGGTTAATTTAGTCTATTTGTATTTTAAAAGACTTCCCGTCATTACACCATTGCACTTTGTACTTTTAAGATCATGTAATCTTTGTACATTATCCAAATAAATTATGTTATGTTATGTTATGTTAACTATAGTTTTGGATACATCTTGAGAAGGTGTTGACATGAAAAGCTCAGTAATATTTTATAAAATTTTTAGATGTAAATTAATTTAAAAAGTCTGCAAAATCGACAACGTCTTTCGTAAGGCTGCTATGCAATTTTTTTACCAATATATTTTGGCAATGATTGCTAATGCGGTGATTCGAAAAGGTATACACATAACAATGTGTGGTATAATGGCGCAGGTGATTTGAAAAGGGAAATTGTAAAAGAAGCGCAAATTTTTCAACCGTTTTGGAATTATATTGTGATCAATAATTTACTCAATGCAGGGTTAATTGTTGTTCACAAAATTTTGTTTCAAATGTGTTATTATCCCCCCCCCCCCCCCCCCCCCCCCCGCTTCACCGTTTAATACCAGTCCACAAATGTTTAAATTCAATATTTTGAGTTTTTTTTTCATAAAAAAAAAAATTTTTTAATGTAACTGGTTTTGTCGAAGAATTTCCGCCTATTATAGGTTGCAAATTTAATTGGCTGTCAGGAAAGTTTTGTCATAATCCTAATTAAATTTGCAAATCACATTTTAAAATTTCTATAACAAAACTCTGCTGAAACCGAAAATTATAGGTAACCCTCTAATTTTCCAACCAAAATACTCTGATAATATTGTAACAGAATCACTAACGGATGCCAAAAACTCACCTTCCACTTCCCAGGCAGCATCATTTACATCGCTTGAATGTCCTCTGAGTTGCTGAACAGTATCACTATTCTCTAGATCACTGCGAAATATTCGTAAAATAAAATCAGCACCAGCAGCACATAAGATGACAACTTTCGGGAGAACAGCTAGAGCAGTCTCTGGGGCAAAACTAATTGCATGGCAGCGACTTTCATGATAAATTTCTTTAAGTTGATGCCATTTAAATGAATCCAATTCTGATTCTTCCGGAAATTTAATTATTCCAAAAATGAGTTTCTTTGCAACAGCAATGCATACTAAATTTTGTGACCAATCATTACCTGATAATTAAAAAAAAAACAATATATTTGATCACTTAGACTAATTATATGCGATGGAGGAGTTGAATTTCTCATCCTGAAAATATTTTAATGTGTTTATTTCACAAAAAAAACTGAATCAGACTTGACATTTCTATCAGCTGATCTGCCAGAAATAAACACTGAACCACAGTGAAATTAAAAACTCATCCCTACAACTCCGCGCGACATCTAGTCGACCCCAAATGAACCACGCAAGACAATTTTAAAAAAGGGCAACCCACACATAGAATCACGAAGCACGAGTATTTTGCTAAACTGTGCCTACACGTAGAATCAGAATGACTTTGCGAATGAAATATTTTGACACGTCCTAAATAGAAAGTGAATATTGCTAACCTCTCAAATAAAAACAATTCCGGTAATCTCGGTAGAGAAAAAACGAATATTGTTAACTTCAAAAGTAAAGACATCCGATAATTTTGATAGACAAATGAAAAAACAAAAGTCAAACCACAAATAAAAAATCTTCACAAATATAGAAGAATTAAGACCAATAAATAACTTTACACTTATTGAATTTTAAAATGAACTAATCTGACCGATGTAGAGAAGAAGAGTCAAAACTAAATCGAACCTTTTTTTGAATTTAAAATACACCATTGTGACAGATATGGAAACTGATAAAATTAAATTAAATAAAGCCTGAAAGAACTGAAAAACTATTAAAATGAAATGTAAATGTAAATGTAGAAATAGAGAACAACTTGTAAAAATTAAAAACAATTAGAAGAATTAGGTGACATAATTCAAAATTTAGAAATAGATAAGGGGTTAAACTAGAGAAAAATAGATGTCGCTAAGTAGATTTAGAATAAGTCACGTAGGCGGGCGGAATTGATGTAAGCGGCATTTTTTTTTTTTTTTTTGGTCTGGTGGAGACTTTTGACCTCTTAGCGAGCAGTGAATGATTCTTGTATTCTCTTGTAAAATATAAAAAGATTAAAAGTTAAAGCCTAGTATCGAGTTCGGGCAAAGTAAAATTTAACGCGGTCTCCAAATTTTTCACATTCAAATCACTGGTAAAATTTTGACGTTGATATATTTGGAGAAAAGAAAGTGACAGATGTTAAAAATCTTATCACTGAAAAACTTCAAATTGTTTATAAAGTTTAGATAAACGTTTTTACAATTTAGAATTAAGGATGGACTTAATTCATCTGAAAATTGTTAAGAGAAACTAAATCCTCCAATAAATAAATCCTAAAAATATTCATTTAAAATTAAATCCTTCAATAAATTTCAAAAACAATCTGAAAATTGTCATAGAAACAGAAAATTTCATAATTTTGCCAGCATTTTAATGCGCCGCGCATTAAAATGTTCAGTAAAATAAGTGGAGACACACAATGCGCCATCTATCTTAAAATAGGGAAACATTCACTTTTTACTAGTGAACTCCGTATACTGCACCAATAAAATCATCAGTAAAATTTTTGCTTGCGATTTTACCAACGCTAAAATTTATATGGAAATGCCACATTTTACTTGAACTCGATACTTAAAACTTAAATAAAAAGCGAAATAATAAAGGAAGTGATTCGTAGTTTGAATTTGCCAAGATAAGAAGAAGTAACTGGTCCTAATAAGGTGCCTGATTTCGCACGGCTCGTAGCCAGCCCCCACCAAGATTCGTAATTGGAATCTAAACCCCACGGGTTCACCACAGAAGTGCCACGTTGAGGAGCATTCCAGGAGTCCCACGTTGAGGAGAATTCCAGGTAAAAATTCTATCAATTGATTTGGACATCCATTCACACATCACACGTGTGGCTCTGGTGACCGCTCGACCAGGTGGAGAAAAGAAAAGAAAAATCCAGATCTACACGAAAAAGCAAAAAATGTAACAATATGTTAAATTTCGTTACAAAATTCCTAGTTCCTTCGCAATGCTCCTTTTTCATGAATTGAGAAAATTGAAAAAAGACAAATATTTAGTTATATCGGGAGCATCTGGATTAAAAAGAGGCATAATCACAAGACAAACACGAATTCTTGGGACATAAGCGCAATTAGTTGTAAAAATGTTCAGGAAAAAATTATCACTTACATGAAATCTTTTGAGTGATTTATTGATTTACCTATACATGCATTTCTGAAACATTTAAACATGGTAAAAAGTACCTTTTTAATTAATCTCTACGGAAATTCATTCCATTTTTTGTTATTTAGACAAAAAATTTCCTATTTTATGCAAAATTTACTATTTTACGTGAAAAAATACACCAGAAAGAGTTCAATGGCAATATTCGCCATAATAGGTATTATGAATGTAAAACAGCACCAACAAACGCGATATTTAAATGTCAAAAATTCTCCATACATTCATGCATACACCTATACAAAGATACATTTTTGCATACATATTTAGCAGAAATAGTGCTCCAATGAATTTTTGACTTGACCCAAAACTTGATTTGTAGCATTTTCATAAAGCTTGTCCTAAAATCTGCTTATTTTATCCGAGACTATCCATAAAGTGTTGTGCATCAATTCACACCAAAAGCAAAAAAAAACTGGATTATGAATGTTGAAAAAAATAAAACTTGTTTTTTTTACAATTTTCAATTTATTCTCATTTTTTGTTGTTGTTGTTGCCTTAGTGCTTCACAATGGATTCGAGAAAATCTAGTTTAGAAAAAAATTTAATAGTTTGCAGAAAAAATATAAATTATTAATCAGTTTGCAACTTATGGATAGGAATGGATTTAATTTGTCATTATAATCTATAAAATTAATTGTTATATAAAAAAAAAAAAAACCACCTTCACAGGCAGTGCATAAATATTGCGTTCACTTTCTTATATGCATAATTTTTTTAAATGAATTTGTTGTTTTTTTTTTTTTATATAGCTATAAAAAACATATTTGATTCAATAAAATTTTGAAGGGAGGATGATTTTATCTAACCTCAAATGACCCTCTGAATTGACGAACATAAATCACTCTCAATGTGTTTTCTTAACAACTTTCTTGTTTACATTCAAATAAAAATTTCCTTTCAATTCGAACAATATTTCGAGTCATAAATTTTCAGTAAAAATGCAATCTACATCATGGTTTTAGAGCAATCATTCACGATCTACGTCTCAATCACAATCGAACTCTATTTACGACACATGTCTCCATGTTGTTTTCGTTTCTTGGTTTGAAGTTTGAATTGATCTCGAATTACATAGGTGCTATGGTTGTCGTTTTATATGATACTGGTGGACGAATCAGTAGACAAATCACTTAAGCACCGTTCTCACGTCACTACAAATTACAGTATGTATAGATAGATGTAAATATTATTATGTAGTTTGATAGTCCCATGCCCACTCGTCTTTAATTTGAAATCGCATCGTAAACTAAAACTAGTTACTGATGATCATTATTGCTTTACCTCCAGACGCACCTCTTGTACCCGGGATCCGCCAGTAAACAAGTATTAAACTGGATTTGAATGACGATCACTGATACCCGGGACAATTGTGAACGTAAGCAGCAATGCGCGCTTGTTTAATTCAATCAGGCGTTTTACTTTACATGATTTATACCGATCATGCCAAAGTCAATTAAAGTTGGAAAAATTTCAAAAAAAAAAAAATTCCTCTTAACAATTTCTCGTTAAATTTTGAGTGTTTGTTTGCATGCCACAAAAATAAGATCGTCAACAAAAAAATTTATTGTAAACAACAGAAATTGATTTTGCAGTATCATCCGTTATGTCGGCGACGACGATGATGACGACAACGAAGACGACACTACGACAAAAAGTCGGAATTTTTTCATTTAATTTAAATTGAGTATAATCGGTAATCGATTACCATGAAAAAAGTGGTCTGATCGTTTCCTATTGGTTGAATTGATTTTCTTTTTTTTTTATGTTAGTATATAGATTAAATTTCGGATAAATAATTTCACGAAATGAAAACAAGTCAGTGAAAATTTCGTGGAAACAAAAATATCGTCATTACGATAAAAGATATCGTATATAGCGCTAATACGATATTTTATACATCACATATTAACATAAAAAAAAGCAAATGTAGTGTTGCGAGTCTGCGCTACCAACTGAAATATCATATTGTGTGGATGTATTTATAGGAATGTGTACTATGTATGTATGTAGGGACATAATACACAGCGAGCTTTTTCTTATGCAAATTGAATGAGCTCACCTGATCTCAGGTGATTATTGCGAGGTGATTAAAATTGCGCTTTGTTTTTCTTTTGAATTGTTTTTTTGTTTTTTTTATAAAGTCAGACGACGCATTATCTGTATTTAACATCCGAGCAACAATTTTGAATGAATGGAATGGAATGGAAATAATTTATACTATGTCATGGAGGAGGAGGAGTTGCACTAGTATGGAATAATTAAATGCAACAAAAGAAATGCAATTAAATGACATAATATTTGTATGTATGTATGTAAATAAACAAAACAATTTATAAACGAATGTTTGGAATTTTCTTATCATTTTTTTTGTTTCAGAAGCATTCACCTTTCGCGCATTCATTGACGGTTTGTTGACAAATTACGCAATTGAAAGAAAAAAATTTACACAAATTCGATGTTTTTTTTTTTATATGAATATTCCATCAAGGTAACATTTTCATGGTTTAAATTTTCATTTCCGCCACTTTATGGGGTCACCACCTCTACGGCTACTATACCTACCTCACTCATACATAATTTGACGCGTAAAGAGTTCAAATTTTTCTTGCTACTATTGGACGTATTCTAACTGATTTGCCAATTGATAGTTTTTGAAATTAATCGCTTTAATACATTTTAATCCAATTTTAATTATCAGGTCGAATATGATTGATTCATGTTCGTGTATAGGTAGAATGTGGGCTTTAGGTTGTTGAAGCAAATTATAGTCCTCCCCCAGAAGAGGAAAAAGTTAGAATCATTTCTCTTTGGCAATATTTGAGATAAATTATGCAGCTAGAAAAGTAAGAACGGCTATCACTATAAAAGGGCCCATCCCATACACGACACGGTTACGCATGTTGGCCAAGTCGAGTAGGACAACGATCCATTTCCATAGCGAATGCCTCCGTCACAAAAATAGTGGGATAAACTCCAAGTGCGTATATAGAGTTCAAATAAAGAAAAACCTCCATTGGATCAATACGGACGCTCTCCATGATTATCTTAAGGGATTCCTCCCACATTGCATGTTTCCATCTCACGTGTTCTTCTTCAATTCGCTTACATTCTTTGTTGCACCTGGCACATTCTTTCACCTTACAAAAATACCTTCGGTCGTACAGTAAAATTCTGTGATACTTTATGGTACCTGAGTGATATGTTATCACCAGAATGCCTGACGTGAGTAATATTTATAGAATATCGGCGGCTGAATTGCAGCGCTGGTATCGCAAATATTTCATACAAGCCAGCCTAAATGATAATGATTCGTGGTTATATCCCCTTTTTTTTGGTATAAGAGCAAAACTTTACTTTCATGCCCTTTTAAAATATTTTGTAAGAGGACTAAGAAGGGGGGGGGGGAACTGTCATTCTGTCTGCCAGATTATGATTGGAGGCCTTCACAGGAATTGGGTATGTAAAAATTGCTCTTACCATTGAGGTGTACACATCTAGGTAATAGTTATATCAACCTAAATTTAATATCCCGCATTATTTCTTTCATACTAATTTAAGATTCTAGTAGACGTACTCTTTCCTGGCCATCCTGGAGCAGTGCAGATGATAGACTTGATAACATAAGCAGAGAAAAATTTTTCATAAGAGTGATTCATTTCTGAGTGACTTGAAAAGAAAACCAACCAGCATGCACTTAAGTTAAAAGGAAAGTTCAAGATTTGACCTTAATTCATCCAGCATTAGTCTGACTAAGAAGTGGCAAGCATTACCTACTTAGAATCATATAAAATTTGGTTCAGATAGTTCTGAAAAAGTTCACGAAATTGGTTCCTTCCAGATCCAAAAGATTATACTACGAGGGTCAACTGTTGCTTTGGTTTTGGACATATAATAATAATGAAATCGTCTGACTTTTATGTTAATTTAACGGAAATAATGCTAAAAATGTGATCCGCCAGTCATCCTTAACACTTAGTTCGGTCTATAAATTAATGAGAGGCGTTGAAATTGAATTTGCGACATCTATAATTGCCATGAAGCTTACTTCACTCTTTACTGACTAATTGCAGAGTGTTCGACCAACTAATCCATCCAGACAAAGGCATCTTCTTACATTAGGTTATATGGCACTTAAAGAAATAAAAGAAGCATTCATCTATAAAACTAATGAGCTTATATTAATTGCCGTCATTTAAAAAAAATGCGATATAGATAATTACCACCTAGCATCCTTATGAAGTGCGCTGTGGACCAGTTTGTCATTATGCCCCACATACGGGGCATAACAACGAATTATATTTATATAGTAGATAAAAAAAACCCACATTTTTTTATCAAAACATATTCTTATTAATTAATGACCATAATGAGCCTTGCAGGAATATAGTTTTTACAATAAAATTTCACATTCTAAAATGAGGACCACCTCGAATTCGAAAAATGTAATCTGAAAACATCTGAAATTTTAACATTAAAACAATTGCCGAATTTCGGAAGTTTTAGGATAAATAGGTTTACATTCCAAAAAATTCCTTTTGTATTCATAGAACTCGAAAAAATAGTGTTTTTACGAAATGCCGATCTGTCGGTTTGTGAGCAACCAACGTCCGAAAAATTCACAATTTTGCGAAATGCGAAACACACTAATTGTTGAAGTCATTTTCCTTGACAAACAATTTTCTTCTTCGTTGAGCCTACCAGAATGTGAAAATCGAAAAATGACTATGCCCCGTAAAAAGTTCGTCATTATACCCCACCACACATTAATGTTCAATATAAGTTGAAGGCGATATCGAGTCTTGGTCATCTACGGTTTCCGAGAACTCAAGGCTAATCAGCTCCATGGTAACTGATGTCAGGACTCCAGGGGATAAGGAATCATCTGACTGACTGTCAACCATTACCTATCGTGCAGCAGGGAGTAGACTCTAACTCTCCTGTATCTGATGCTCATATTAGTAAACCAGCTACAAACTAGAGGAACCTGCGCAGACGCCACCATAATAAGGCGATTCGCTCAAATCAGCACTCTGTTCAATCTACAGCAAACTGTGACCCAGTTAACATCACATCTACTTCCATAGTAACGAATGATTTTGCATCTGCGTCCTCTTTAGGAAATGGTATTGGCGTCCCTTTGAGAACGGTACCAAAACCTTCGTGTGTTTTCGTCACCCGTTTCTCTCCAGAAACG
Source organism: Dioctria linearis (assembly GCA_963930735.1). Lineage (NCBI taxonomy): Eukaryota > Metazoa > Arthropoda > Insecta > Diptera > Asilidae > Dioctria > Dioctria linearis. The sequence continues at coordinate 26,946,856 of OZ005741.1, forward strand.
TCGTGTGAAGACATCTTGAAGTATCTTAAGTCCAAAACTATCGCAACGGATGTTTTTTCTTGTCGAAAAATTAGTAAATGCTCTAAACGGGTCGCATCCTTTGTTTTAACTGTCTCAGCGGATGTTCAGGACAGGTTATTGGATCCCACATTTTGGCCCTCTGGCGCTTTTACTAAACTATTCGTACCTTCTGGGCGCCAACTTAATAATACAGTTAAAATAAATAGTAATATCTCAAAAAACTCAAATCGCTCTCCCTTTACTATCAAAACGTAAGGGGGATTCGGACAAAAACTGCACAAATTATCAAATCCTATGTTGCAAATTGTTTTGATATAGTTGCTTTCACTGAAACTTGGCTGCATCATGACTTTTGCGATGCTGAAATCCTTGACAATTCTTATCAAATTTTTAGAAGAGATAGACATACTGATTCTGAAGCTCGTGGCGGTGGCGTACTCCTCGCTTGTAAAAACCACATTAATTGCAGTCAAATTGAGCTTCCCAATTTCTCCAACACTCTCGACATCGAACTTATCGCTCTCAAGTTGTCTCTCTTAAAATATGACTTATACATACTTTGTTGCTATATTCCTCCTGATGCCGTAAATGTTGTTGATGACAAAGGTCAGAATATTTATTTTATCCATGGTAAAATGAAACCTCTTGACGAATTACTACTTATTGGTGATATTAACTTACCCAATATTCATTGGGTACCTAATGAAGATGACGATGACTATCTTCCACATACTGGGAAGACATCAAGGGAATCACTTTTCCTTGACACTATTTCATCTCTCGGTCTCAGCCAAATCAGTAATGTTATGAACGACATGGGTAGGCAGTTAGACCTGGTATTTTTTACTGACGCGGCTAGTTGATTAGTTGAACCTAGCCCAGTTATAATGTCTACTCTTGATAAATACCACCCCCCTCTACTAATTACATATTGCTATGAAACCGAAAACTTAACAAACTTAACAATTCTTCTTCAATTTTAGAAAAGCTGACTTCTCGGAACTTTCTAGTAGACTTGCCTCTATTGATTTCAACACACTGCTGTCTTGTAATAGTGTTGATGAAGACGTTTCTATGTTTTACATAATTCATTTCGATTTATTTTCTTCTTGTGTTCCCCCGCGAGCGTCAGCGGTAAAGAACTGAAACGTCTTAAAAATAGAAAGAATAAACTGTGGAAAAGTTATGCGGGACAAAGACATTATAAGTCACAACAATTTCCTCACATCCTATAATGAGTTCAAGGAGTTTTCCTCTACACTTTATGATGAGTATATTCAAAGCATGCTTGCGAAATTATTTAGTGACTCACGCATCGTTTTTAAGTTTATCAATATGGAAGAAAAAAACAGACAACTATCCCAATACCATGAGGTACAAAGACTCTGCTAGCGATGATTCGTCTGAAATTTGTAATATGTTTGCCTCTTTTTTTGACAATGCTTTTGCCTCGTCAAATTTTCAACCTCAAATTAGCAACTTCAGTCATATGAACGACTCTCATAACGTTACATTCACTATCCCTTCAATTACACAAGAGGATATACTCGTTCATATTAATGGGCTTCCAAATGACTTCACAACGGGTCCGGATGGGATCCCTCCAGCCTGTTTTAAGTCTTGCTGCCTTTCTCTGGTAGCTCCGTTGAGAATTATTTTCCAAAAATCGCTCGATAGTGGTTGTTTCCCCCAGCTACGGAAAAATTCCTTTATCATACCTATCCACAAAAAAGGTAGTAAAAATGATATTTCTAACTATAGGCCTATTGCAAGATTATCTTGCATGCCCAAATTATTCGAATCTATAATTTCTTCTCAACTATCAACCTCCTGTAATAATTTACTCTCTTCAAACCAACATGGGTTTATTTCGGGCAGGTCTACAACCACTAACTTGTTGGAATTTGTCTCAGATACCATTGGCGGACTTGCAAAAGGCAACCAGACAGATTGTATTTACACAGACTTTAGTAAAGCTTTCGACAAACTATCTCACTCCGTGATACTGTTCAAAATGGAAAAGTATGGGTTGTTTCCCACAACGTTCCTAAAATGGACGGAGTCATATCTAGATAACAGAACATACCAAATATATTTCGGACATTCCATCTCTAGAGTCTTGAAAGCTTCGTCTGGCGTACCTCAAGGGAGTCATATGGGCCCGTTGCTATTTATTCTATCTATTGACGACATTGTCTTCACTACGGAGACTGCACTGCACTGCAAAGTCTTAATTTATGCTGATAACATTAAACTTTTCGCTCAGATTAAATCTTTTAATGATTGTCAACTGATACAGGATGACCTCCACAAATTTTATGATTGGTGCAAAAGCAATAATTTGCTACTCAATATCGACAAATGTGAGGTGATGACTTTCCACAGGAATCTATGGGTTCTCGGCTTCCTCGATTCTTCGCGTTAGTTCTGTCTGTGACTTGGGTGTCAAATGTGACCATAGATTGAATTTTAACTCCCACATAAACCAAATGGTATCTAAGAGTAGTTCTATGCTGGGCTTTATAAAACGTTGGTACCGAGAGTTCTCGAATCCCTCCATAACATTACGTTTATATACTGGCTTTGTGAGACCACTTTTTGAATACTCTAGCCAGGTCTGGTCTCCTTTTTACGGTACACACATCATCCGTATCGAGTCTGTTCAGCGAAACGGATATGCGCTTTGCTCTTAGGAACCTACCCTGGAATAAATCATTGATTCTTCCACCCTATGAGGATCTATATGCACTCGCTTGAGAAACGTCGCATGGTTGCCGACGTAACTTTTGTTCACCAACTCTTAAACGCGAATGTTGATTCCCCGTTATTACATGACAAAATCTCTTTCCGTGATAATAGGCACAATTTGAGAAGGCTACCTCTGTTGCATGTCAACTGCTCAAGGTCTATTTTTGGCATGTATGAACCTATTAGTCGCATGTGCATTACTGTTAATAATTTGGCTGAGTATTTTGTTGTTGACGTTTCTAAGCATGTTTAAAAAAAAACGTCTATATAATATTTAATCTTTTGTTAAATTTAATTTAGTTTTTTATCTTTTTGTTCTATGTCGCATTGCATGACATTTCATCTGATGCTGTTTGGTCTATGTTTAGTGTAACATACTAATACTAACACTGACTAAGTGATGAAATGCATGTAGTGTTGACCGTTTATTAATTAAACGTGTCCATGTAGCGAGCTTGTGTGTTAAGTTGGTTCTGATAGTCATTTAAATAGGTACTGCTAATTAATTATCAGGACATCTTATTCGTTCAACAACAAATTACTGTGAATTATTTAACAATCAACTTTTCTTAAAACATTTTGCTTGTATTTTTTTTTAAATTATTTCAACATTTTTCATCTGTCAAAAAGTCAGTTACCTAACTTTTGACATATTTTAGATATTATTTATGCTTAAATACCGTCTTTACCTAATTGTGGTATATTCAAAATAAATGTGCGCATTTGGTTTGATAATAACAAAAAAAAAAGAGCATATTTAAAAAAACTTTTAGCGAATTCTATTTATTTTTTTTTCTGCGTCAGTTTGTTTATATTATTTTGTGCCGATATATTGGTGGGCCACCAAAAAGCTCGTTCAAATTCAAATTCAAATAAAGTTTATTTCAACGCTACACAAGTAAGACAAATCTTATAATTATGTGTAGGTAGGATAGTCGAAAAAATTTAAACATAAACATTACTGAACTAAACTAAACTTACACAATAAGATATACATATAATATCTAAATTAATAATGATAAATACAGTTTGCCTTATTACTATGAAAACATATCAAATATACCGTAATGCAGATCTTAAATATTCCATTAAATTGTTCCGAAAACTATGATTGTTCCTGCTCCTTCTAAGGTGCAGAGGAAGAGAGTTCCAGAGTTTTGTGGATTGAATAAAAAATTGACGACCACTTGAAAGACAAGTGGATCGAGGAATGTTTAGTGAAAAAGTTCTTACGGATTGAGAGAAATCCAATCTAGTATACAGGTAATCAGGTTGCTTGGTAATCATCAAATTACGAAGGAATAATATCGCACGATATTTAAAGTAAGTTTCCAACGTGCATCCCAAGATTGAATTTAAATATCTCGAAACATGGTCGTATCGCCTCAAGCCAAACACATACCGCACGATCGAGTTAAAAGCCACATTGAGCTTACGCAATGAAATTGAATCAGAACCACGAAAAACTTCACATCCATAAGTCATGAGGGGAACAATTAACGATTTAACTAACATAATCCGCGTGTCAACAGGAGTAAAGGCCGCAGTGACAGAAAGTTTACGCAGCGTTCCATAAACTTTGCAGATAAGCGCGTTAATGTGATTCGACCAATTTAACGTACGATCCAAAATTATTGCAAGATTCTTTACTGTACTACTGTAAGGAATAATTACATTGTTTAGAATAACATTCGGAAAGCAGGAAGTGTCTAATTCACTTTTATAGATCACAATAGCATTGGATTTAGAGGCATTTAAGCTCAAACTATTATTAACAGCCCATTCCAGGACATCAGCGAGGTCTTCGTTCATACGGCATATGGCATCCTCCAGCAATCCCAACGGCCTAGAAATGTAAAGCTGTATATCATCAGCATACATGAGGTAATCAAAATTTCTCAGAACCATTGGAAGATCGTTAATAAAGATAGTAAATAATAAGGGACCCAGAATGGAGCCTTGAGGGACTCCACTCCGGAAAGGTAGGAAGCCAGAAGTAGAACTAGAACAGACCACACTCTGATGACGCCCGCAAAGGTAATACCAAACCAACGTGCATGCAGAATTAGAAAAATTGAAATTAAAAGCCAGCTTACGTAGTAATAATATGTGGTCAACTGTGTAAAAGGCCTTGGAAAAGTCAAGGAGGACGAGTGCCGTAAATTTGTCACTATCAATTGATTTCCTAATATCATCTGTTATATTTACCAACGCTGAAGTGCAGCTACGCTTGGATCTAAAACCCGATTGAAGATTAGATAGGAGGTTCTCCTCATCTAAATAACTGGGGATTTGCGTGTGCAGGATTTTTTCAAAGGCTTTAGAGAGAAAAGGCAGTATGGAAATAGGACGATACTCGGTTGAACTACGAGACTTCTTGGGAATGGGAATAATTTTAGAATACTTCCAAATAGAAGGGATCGTAGATCGTTGCGGGCCGCAAAGTTGACACCCCTGCTTTATGGGGTAATCAGACAACGTATATATATCTGCGAAGCGAAGGTGTCTAATGATTATTATTACAAAAAATTGCTTCTAAAATGTAACTTCGAACAAATAAAATATTTAAAATAAAATTCCTGCAAAAAAAAAACAAAATATTACAGAACCAGTATCATCCGAATGCGTAACATTTTCGTCTCTTTGATCGAATTAATTTCCAATTTACAGCAAAAAATTATTTTGTCCAAAATGCCCTTGACCATAAGACCATTAAGAAGAAGCCATCCTATGAACAAAAAACAAAACACAACAGAAGAAAAAAAAAGATAATTGGCATCTACCCAGTTGGTTCAGTTCTATTCAGAAACTTTCCAATGACGTTGATGTGTCTATTTTCATAAATCGTGCACCGCAATAAATAATAAACGAAAAAACAAAACGAAAAACAAAAATATCTCACGCATTTACGAGACAATTAATTGTGGTCTTTAGTGTATGTAGAGGGAGCACTTTTATAAATGGAATTCATTGACGCGCGATTTAGAATGGTTTGGAACACCTTTAGATAGCGCCCAACCCCCTGTAGCGTCTTTTTGACGTCTGCAGCGCTCAATGCTAATGGCATCAAGTTTAAAGTTTTTTAAGCGATTTTGTTGATTCTTAATCAGATGTTGGTTCATTCTCACTGTGCCACTTATACCGGTGCAAACTGGCCCTGTTAACATTTAAATAAAGCTCGCATATTGAAGAAGAACTTGGGCTTTCTGGAGACAACTGGACTTGGTCAGATTAAATCATAAATGGGTACCCAATTAAGACATCTTTGAAGTTTCAACATTTGCCTATTATTACGATTTAAATACTTTGCTGTATGTTCGTTTTCATTGCCCACCGTCCAGTTGTACACCAGCAGACCACCAGACCTCTCCTGCATATTTAATGGTCATTTTAGTTCGGAAATCGGAAAATCCGTTTGTCGGCGCAATAAATCAGTCGGGCTGTGTTAATGGAAAATGAAATAGAGCTATTTATGTAGGTAGGTGTGTAGATATGTATGTATGTAGATTCCTCTGTTTATATACATTTCAAGTTAGTACTTAAATTGTAGACATTTTTGTGACCATGATTCTGCATGCATTTACACAGAACACACACCCCTCGTTCATTTTGTTCCTGTAAAAGATTCAGACAAATGGATCAAGTTAGTCGGAGACCGGAAATTTTCGGTTTCAACAAAACCTCAAAAAAGTGGGGGCGATTCACATACATATATCACTTGAATGAAACCCTTAAATCCTATAAGTTCGAATTCGGATAGAATGGATTGAACTGGATAGGGAAAAAGCAGTCCTATATCGAAAGGGAAGGCAGCAGAGTATACAGCAGGTGTAGGTATAGCCAGAGTTTCAAAGTTGGCTGTGGACTCTTATCTATATGTAGCAAAGCAGCAAGATAATTGTGATCTCTCCATTCAGTGTCCTGTATAAGAATCGAAGTTGACTATTACTAAATCCATTCTAATTCTAAACAACAATTACGAGCCTGATGTTGGATGAGCGTACCTACCACGTGGTTTAGAATTTAGTTGTCTGATGGAAGGGACGAAGGATAATCTTTCCTTGGACATGGAGGCGCACGTAATTCGTCTGAAATAAATAAATCAGCGTTTATTAGCCATAAATAAGTCCGAACAAAATGATCTTTTTTCCTTTCCTCTGTATAGTGATTGTTAGGTGGTTAATCTTTCTCTCTCTCTCTCTCTCTCTCTCTCTCTCTCTCTCTCTATCCCTTGTTATTATGTTCGTCCGCTATAGTTATATAAAGTACGTACGCACGACACGATGAAGCGGATGTGGTAGTGGTCAAAGGACCATGAAATTTACTTGACAAATTATTTGGCTATCATGACTGTTCGTTACAAGCTGCCTGCAGGCGACTGTCAAAGGACTGTTTTATTTGTCCTATATCCTGTCCTCCTTGTTTCCTTGCAGTCATTCACTCGTATATCACCACAGAAATATAGGTATATGTGTGTGTGTATTGTATGTAGTGAGCTGACAAAGCAAATGGGATAATGTGCTTTAAGAAGCTTTACAGAAAAATGATGAAGGAAATGATTCGGATAAATGAGAATTTTGTGTTTATGGATCACCCTACACATTCGTATTTTTTTGCTATAGTTTACTGACTTTTGACAGCTGATTTGTTGGTGGTGATTTAATGTTATGCTTGCTCCCGGAAAAGATTTTCGTCTTAATTTTTAGGGAATTGCTAAATGATTTTATAGCTTTGATTTATTGAGCATAAATGACACAGTAATACAAAGGAATTCATTTGTCCTAAAACGGCTAATAATGGGACTGATGATGACTATTGTATATGATTTCTTTTGTTTTTGAGATTCGAAAAACGATTAGGGACAAGGAAATTTTTTCTTGCTGATATTGACTTATTATTTGTAAAAAATTGAATTACTACGGTGTCTCCATCTATTGTTAATTTCTTTGATTCTTAGTCATTCTTGGAATTGGGTGCTTGATCCGAACTGTTAAAAATGTTAGAACTTACATTCCTTAAAATGTTTATTGTATTATCTATTGGAGGCCGTCAGTTGTCATATGGATGGATGGATTGAAGATAGGTTGAGACCCCGGACGCGATTCCTGTCATAGGTCCCACCTAGACGCTCTTATGAAGTTCAGTATTGGCACCAACCTTCTTTTGCAGCTTCATGCAGTTCGTTTAGGAAGTGTGAGCCAAGAAATCTGTATCTCTTTTCTGAGAGGGCCGGACAGTGACAAAGAAAGTGAATCACCGTTTCGGGTACCACTCCGCAACCTCTGCTTATAGAATCATCAACAAACGCCATCCTGTGTATATGTAACCCCTGAGAAAAGCATGCCCAGTGAAAATTGACACCAAAGTTCTCATGGTTGGCTTGTTTAGTCCCAATAACTTGTTTGTTAGGTTTGGGTTAGGGTTATCCCACAATTCCTTCGTAGTTCGACCCGAAGGACCATCCAACCGGCCCAAACCGAAATATTAGCGACAAGGTGTTTTGGTGCGATCCCGATCGTGGAGGAGGATACTTCCGAGGCTGCACCAAGACTAGCAAGTTCGTCCGCCTTTTCTCTTGCGCCGATATCGCTGTGACCTGGCATCCAAAGAATGAGTGCCCTGTTATTCCAAGAAGATAGTGAATGATTTGAATTTAAGCTATCTTGGTATATTACAGTAATGGTAAAAGACAATCTGAAAATATTAAGTAAATTCGTAGGACTAAATGAATGTTAATCTACAATCATACAAACTTTTAGCTCAGCTTAGGAGGAGGTTTGAACCCTTAGCAGATTTGCAGAACCATTTTTTCAGTAAATTTCTATGTTTGCATTAACATTTTTAGCGGCCCAGGGTACTCGAATACATCTGTAATTTCAAAGAAAATCGTTATTGAAAAAGTGCATCTTACTAGCTAGAATATGAAATGACCTCAGTCAGCTACAAAAGTTATCAACATCACGCCCAGGCTACCACCCTGATTTTATATTCAAGCAAGGCACTGCGGATTTGAACTTTTGTTACGTCATCACATTGAGGCATTGTCGATTTTACATTAGAGCCACAGACGTTTGCTGGTTTTTATTCTATATAGATAACCAATTTTTAGAAGATGCTACAGCTATTTTAAAATATATATTAATTTTTTTAATTGACCAAGCCTTGACCACACAGGACTTGATGGTGAAGAAACGACGTATTTCACTTTCATAATCAGGAAAAATACTGCCGGAGACAAGGACGGGCAGATTGTTTTCTGTTATCTTTCCAGAATACGAATAATAATTTCGGTGATGCTGATGAGTAACGAAAATCTGAGCCGAAACGTTGCCGCTCTAATAAAGTTACATTACTAATAGAATAAAAGTTTTTTCATACCGGAGAATTCCAAAAAAACAAACTACTTCTAAATTATCTTATTGTGATAAGTGAGCCGGAAAGATTTTTTGGTTTAAATTCCAACTCTAGTGTTACCACATCTCAGGCCTCTTTCTCCAAACAGTATTCTTCAAAAAATACTAGAGTCCCATACGCTCTTAAGAGTGAGCCAGATTGGTTTGCGCAAATAATTAGCAATCAAGTTAACACACATTTTTTTCAGCAAATATGAACCTGACGAAAAAAGCGGCAGTTTTCCTGTTATCTATGATTCAACAGCTACGAATTCCAATAATATCATAATTTTAGCCTTACAAACCTAGAAGATCAGGGAGGTGGACAGTATATTTTCGCACATTTTGGGCTATATCTTAAAATCAATTCAACGAAAACTGTGAAAACCGAATTCAAACAATACTCAACACAATGCAAAAAACACATATATTGTTTTTAGGAGGCCCAACATCCCCATACAAAATTTAAAAAAAAATATTTCATAATCTTTGACTATCGAAAATGTACTCGTCGCGAATACCAGACATTCTGCCAAATTTCAAATTCCTACGTCTTTCATTTTCGAGGAAACGAACGCATCTTATAAGGTTTTTTTCCTTTTGAATGGAATTCTTAAAACTAGTAGCAATAAACAATGGCATCAAACCTACCAACATTAAACCTAGTAAAATTACAACGATATGAATTATTGAGAGTGTAAAATTACTACAGAAAATATATACAAATATCCCATAAGAAACTTGGAAAAATACCGGTGTAAATCGATAGAGTAAAATTACACCATCCAAAATTAAAAATACTAGCCTTAATATGTATGTAGTAAAGTTAATACTTTTGAATGTTAAATTTTTTACTTAATAATTTACTAAATGTAAAGATAATCGTACTGATGGGATAATTTTTAATGAGAAAGTATTTAACTACAGTAAACTAAATAAAATTTGTTTTTTATGATGTAATATTACAGTGGGAATACCAGTAATATTTTCCTTATAACCATATTTACCATGGAAATGAAATATTTTCAAATAACATTTGTTATTGTATTTTTACGTTATATTATATATTTAAAATACATAAAATTTATTCAATGTTTTTCCAAAAATTATCAAAAGTATTGTAAATTTACAATTTGGTCTTGTAAAATTACAATTTTGCAAAAATTATAATATAAGAATCTTTAGTAGTAAAATTTAGTAAGATTTCGGAAAATAACTACTACTAGTTTTTATACGAAGGTGATTTCTAGTCTTAACAGACTGAAATTTATTGAAAATAATTTCAATAAATTTACAAAATGCATTTTAAGTGCAAAAAAATGATTGAACTTTTCGACCCAGCGATCAGAGAGGTATCATCGGTATTTTTCTCTCTGATCACCTGCCATAGAAGTTCACTATCATGTGGTCTGATATTTTTATAGATTAATCTGTTTATCTGTTGGATATAGAAAGGCTAATTAATTCACTAATTTAAAAACATTTCTCTATGACACACTTATGTGCAAATTAAATTGTTGTTCCCGTTTTTAGTGTCCATTAATTACTAAAAGCGAATTTTTATATCGTCATTGGAGGCGACTCAAAACAAAACAGAATCATTCACTTATATAAGGTATCTCATCATAACAGTGTAACACCGCTGCTGCGTCTAGCATGGCTATAAGTGTGAATAGTTTAGTGATAAATACCATTCTAATTTATTATCCATAACTTTTTAGAGACAAATTTATAACGCCATAAAAATTATAAGGGTGACGCTTTTGCCTATAAAATGATAAAAACTGTTTACAATGTGCTCTGTGGGCTGGCGAAATAAAAGACAAACATGAAGCATTTTATGGGTTGACTGTGTATAGTGAACTATGTATGAAGGGATATTTTACATAATTAATTCCAATACTATAAGTGGCTCTGATCATGGTAATGTCTAAATTGGTTCTGTTTTCTCAATAGCTGGAAAATTTTTCAAATTATATTAATTTTCAAAAATTCTTCTCGTGTCTGGTAGTCTGATTATCCTTAAATAACGTTACTATTCCTTTTGTGTACAAAGTTATCGTCTTGAGCATCAAGTTCAATAGTGATTTGTCATGCTGTGATCACACAAGATAATTTCGTTTATGTTTTGTCATGATCTTGTTACTTACTCATTTTACATACATATGTTACCCATTTTTTTTTTCTAAACCTAAGTATGCTTCTACGTGGCACCCGACTCTCGCTATTCGTAGTTTTTAAAGCACGCCACAAATGTTTTCAGCGTACAAATATTTAATTTGCAATTTGTTTGCAACAACAATTTCTTTTTTTTATATTCTTAGAACCAAATATATTTGATGGAGTGGAAATTTTTACATTTATTTTAAAGATTCTAATTAAATCATTAAATAAGAGAGGAAAAAATGTCTGCCTCGGATGATCGAGGTATCAAAAATCGGACGAGATATTATATTCGAAAAATTCCATTCATTCGAAGAAATTACAAAAGCTCTAAAAATATTAAAGAGATTTTTTTTTTATTTACTTAATGAACAACTTTTTTGTGAACTCCCGGCTACGTCATCAGCTGTTAATTCTCCGGTACTAAACAGCTGTTTATGAGGATTCGTACCATATTCAGGCTTACGGGATATGGAATGATTTTTTCTCTAGTAATGTGCAAAAAAAAAAATTGGCCCACTCATATTTTGTCGGAATTTTTATGACTGAACAAAAATGTGTCACTTGCAGTCATCTTTGCGAAATATAATGGTTATCTCCAACATTTCTAGACAACTTAAAATTGTTCTTAAGGGGGGGTTAAAGCATTTCGGCCATCTGCACATCAGTAAGATCGCATAGGCATGGCGAGATTTTAGATTTGTCTGTAGGAGTTTTCATAGAATTTTTTTGGAACTTATAAAATGTTTCTGCGGGAGGAGAATTCTGAGTTGTAATATACCATGTAATTTTGACAATGTTCAGACTTTGTCAGCTTTACAATTTTATTAACTATGTAGATAACCAAAGAACTACATTCCAGAGATAGATTTGAATTTACCAACAGAAATTCCAGGTTGAACTATGTCTGATAGAATTTCAAATTCAATTTTAGTGGTTGACAATATGGAATTTTATCTCTATCTAATACCTACCTCAATTTTGTTCGCATAAAATTTTTCATTTTTAAGGAACATAATTTAACAAGTTTAGAATAGTCGGAGTTAATGTAACTGGAAAATTCTGAGGTATGTTTGTGTAAGCTTAGCAATAAAGCAAAGAGAAGGGTGTGCGCCGATTTCTCGTATGTCTACATCTAAAGTAGTGCTAGTAACAATAGAAATAATTAGTATGAAAAAACTGCTGATAATATAATTTCGCAAAGAATAAAAAATTGAACAATAAAAGTAAGACAGTAGTAGTACTTAAAAGATATAAATAAATGAAAAACACGTATATATCTTATGTCTATATTTAAACTCACTGCTTAGATTCCGGATAAGTATTTTACTATTCTGTAGACAAATAATGATTTTCGTGCAATGAACTTAATTAAAACATTTATAAAAAATAAGTTGCTTTTGACTAAAATATATATTAAATGACGTAAATATTCGTCCGCAGATTCTCTTATATCAAAAAGGACTTAAAATAAAAAAAAGAATAAAATAAATGTCATTGGTACAAAGTCGATATTTTCATGGATCGGCACATATTCTTTGTAATTTGTAAAAATGCTTCACCTGCGAAAATCGCATTTTGAGAACAATTTACATACAACATGAAAGATACTCGATTAGATTGTAGATTACGATATAGTAGAAAGGATATACCACCTTTTCTTCCAAAAAATTTACGCAAAGTGAAAATTGGATTTCCGGTTTCGAATTTTCGTTTCAAAAAACTTTAGAAAAATTAAATTTCCTAAAACACCTTTCACTGCAATGCAAAAAAGAATCAAGAATAAATATTGTCAAATTAAACAGCTATGAAACAAACAGTTTTCCTGAAAGTCCAAAACATACAAAAAATCACTATTGGAAATCCATACATTTCTGGGCCACCCTAATGTGCATATATATGTATGTATTAAGTAGAAAGAACCGTTTCACTTGTTACATGAACCATTTTTGTTATCGTTATAAAGGACAAAGGGTCCTCTTTGGAATCAGTACTTACATTTGATATGATATCTTAAATTTGATAGGGAAGCAGTGAATTTAGGGCGACGAGTCACTAGAAAATTTTTATCTGGACACGCCGAGGAATATATTGACATACTTCATCCTACATATTTACCGAACACACTGTATATAATCTGACAACTCACCACACCTCATCAATTTTCGTTCACACTTTTATAAATTACATACATATATTTAAAAAAAAACTCCTTTCTACAGCATCACTAAAACCCATTAGGGATTATTATAATACAAAAAAAAAAAAATATTGGGTTGCATATTTTGAGGTTTTCAAGGATAACCGAAATATCCAAATTTTCAGAAAAATTACCTTGATTAATTTTTCTCGCAAACCTCAAGCTTCACAAAATAAATAACGTTTATTTCATGGAGATGCGATGAGCACAGTCGGAGATATAAATTTTTAAAGTTACATCTACTAAGCAAACTTTGCCACATTTTTCAAAATTTCAAAAGATCTTGGTCATAAATGAATCGCAGCAAAAAATTACTATTTTCAATAATGCCAAACTTCCTGTAAAATTCCATTAAAATGAAAGATAGTCCATTCACAAATATACACAAAATTGAACAATTTTCTGTGTAATCGACCTTATAGGATTATTTCCTTTTCATATACACAAAAAAAATTCTCGCCTTCCAAGCAAAAATAAGAAATTACCAATGAGAAAACTTAAAATATTCCGCGAAATCTACACACATATACCTAATTCAGAAAATGGCGACATAGACTTTCCGAGCATGCAGACTACAGCCCACAGCTTTCAAAACAAGTGAATGCTTTCCGAAAGCACATAAGTCCATCTGACGGTGATTAAATGAATTAAAAACGCCAAATTGTATGCAAAATATATAAAAACAAGAAAGGTTTTCAGCTACCATAGTTGACCATACCATACCATATTGACTTTATTTCCTTTTTCATTGCACAATACAATTTGAGTTTTTCAAAATTAACAGAAAAAGGTTTGATATCTGTTACAAATTGAACTTTCATTGCAATAATATCATAATTTTGAAGTTATTCCTCTCTGAAAATACCACCTTTCAAACGAATATATATTAGTAACCAAAACGTTTTTACTAGTTTTCCCTCTGTCACTTCCTCTTCCACTTCAAGATCTTCCATACTCATGTACAAATTTATCTACAAATTTATTACGTTGTTTTGTACCAAACTTTGCAAATTTCATGAATTCGAGAGTTTTCTAAAGCTAAAATTACATACATATAAAACCCCGAAATCTTTATTTTTGACACGTCATTACCTAAGTTTATGCTTTTTCTCGAACTATGTGCAATTTTGATCATGATAATACGCACAAATTTGACGCAAAGTTGTATTAACTTTTCGTGTTTTTTAAGATTTCAGTGGTAACCCCCCTTAAGTAAACATTTTTTTTTTCGTGAATAAACAGATTAATGTTTCGGAATTACGGCAAAACTTTGAGTTTCAATAGGGTTTAGAAGTTTGAAGAAATTAAATACTTTCATTAGCGTTATGCACTTTTTTCTTTCTTTCATAAATGAATAAATTAACGAATGAAATAATTCAATGCTTTGTCAGCCCTCCCTTGGCCTTTAGCCCAGCCTTACACATATTAGACAAGGATTCTGCTAAATTTCGCAATGTGCTGGGTTGTATGGACTCCCAGATTAGTCCTGCAATTATCTCTGGTCAATTCATTGCCAATTTTAGTTTTAATATAGCCCAGACATTTTGGATTGGATTGAGATCTGAGCTAACAGCTTAACAGCTCGATATTATTATTTTGTAGGTAGGTCTTCATCTGTAAATTACAAAATAAGCCAAACTATTATCCGGTTTTAAAACTTGTTGCTCCTTGCTGGGAGTTTTACTAAAAACATTTAATTTAACAAAATTTTTGTAATGCTACTTACCGTTCTAGCAGTGTGGCATGGGGCATTGCCATCCTTGAAGAAAAAGTCACATGTGTCTCGAAACAACTCGATAAGTGTGGGGTCAAGCTGATTCCGTATAGAACATCCAAATACAAGTTCGCTGTGAGTATTCGGTCAATATAGCACAATCGGCCCTTTTCAACTCCAAAAAGCAACGCCAGAACATTACATTTTCCGGTTTTCTAGGTAACAAACAATCTGCCATTTCCTACATACAGCTTGAACTTTGATTCGTCGAAGAAGATTACTTTGTCCAACATCTCTTGGGTTCACAAAACTTTAGCTCTTTAGCCCGAAGTAGACGCGTTGGTCTCATCTGCTGGGTCAAAAGTGGATTCATCATATTTAGAACGTTGGGCTGGAATTTTGACTTCTTCTGATCTCCGCCTTACAGCGCTTATAGAAATTTCTAGCCCATGTGCTCGAAATAGATGATGTCGAAGGTCTGTTGCAGTTCTAAATTCATTTCGTAGACTTTGGAGCGCCAGGAATCTATCCTCAACAGGTGTTGTCTTCCGCGGCCTATCAGACCGACCCACTGTTTCGTTTCGTACTGCCTGTTTCACGATTTTTTTTTTTAAGCTCCATGCAACAGTTCATTGTGCACAATCCAACCAGGTTGCATTTCACGCGTCGAGATATTCTCTGGTGCCAACATATTGCTTTTGAGCTCTGCACTAACTTTTCCCATTTTTTTTTTGTAAATTTCACTCCAAATTTACTTCCAACACAACGTATCAAAACAAAATGCAATATTTGAAAAATTCGCTTGCTATTTATCGAAACTAGACCCGATAGTACGTAATTGCTGCGTTCCTTTTCTCGTCGTACAGAATGAATTTTTTCAATCCATGTCGTTCTTTTTCTCGGGCCGTTCTTTTTCATCGGACTCCGAATCGTTCTGAATGCACCTGAGTTTTTCCCGGATTCAAGCAGAACGATTTTAATTTGTATTCGTGAATGTGTTGTTTACAATTTGGACGAGGTGTTATTAGTTGAACTTCGTTCCTTTTCTATGAGCACAGAATTAAATTATGACATCGTTCTGTCGATTCATACAGATTCATTCAGAACGAGAAAAGAAACGCAACAAATGACTGCAATGAAATGTACAGCCCTACCCTCAGTTTCAAGAAATTCCAGCAGATGTCTTGAAAATGAAAGTGAGCAAGTTTTTTTGCGAATTACTGTATATTCGGAGAAATGATTCTGTTAGTGTAGTGAATTCAAGCCATTTAGTAGTGAACATATAATTTATTTCAATTGATCTGCGAAATTTCTGTGTAAAGTTTTTCTTTTTTATTACATTTCTTAATGTTTGTTTTTCTGCCTTCTGCTGAATTTATAATGCGAATTGCAAGTACCGAGCTGTAGGTGTCTGTATTTTAATTAATTATTATCTCCAAACTAATTAGTGTACTAATAACGGATTTTTTTCTTGTCTACACCTTGACGCGCAAATAAATGAAACTAAATTCTGAGAGTTTCTTCGGTCGTCATTCTGTCAGCCTCAAAACGAATTTGAAAATTTCTCTCTGGTATTTTTAGCAAGGTTGAAGCCAAATTTTCACACAAGTAGGTACCTTCAAAATTCATATTTCACAGGAATCATCATCCGTTGCTTCCGGTAGTATTAATTGTTCATTACACTCATTCCCATACATCTCGACAAGGTGAACAAAATGACTGAAGGTGTATAAAATCTTTTGGATGCAATTATAATGTCTCAACAGGGAGCTTGAAATAGACTCTTTCCTCAAATCCCTGCATCATACAAAAATCTTCTAAACCTAAGTAGTAATCATTTTTCACTTGTCTTTTAAGGACTTATTTCCCTATTTGATATGTTTCCCTTTTTCCATCCTCTATCGATGATGTATCCGTTATTGCACAACAATTACACCTCTATAGAGCAACCGCAATGCAGCCAATTCCAGCAGCAAATTCCTAGTGAACCTAAATAGATTTAGGCACTTAGTTAATACACCCAGACCCTGGTTGCATAGTTTACAGATTGTAATTTCACCAGGCAAGTTCATTACGCGGATCAGGCAATGTATATGAGCAAGAGTGCACTTGTACCGACAATTTACAAAGGACCATACCCCGCGTCCTCTTTCCATCCCTAAAGATTCGATTAAACAACTTTCAACGACTAATTACTAGCGACAGGAGAAACAAAATCAATTTCCTCCCCTTGTTTATATCGTGTTTTCAGTCCTTTTACCCAACCACTTCCCTTCATAATGCAACATCCTAGAGGCCTGTGTGGTTTTCACGGAATCCAATCATCGGCTCTCACTTCCAATCACAACGATTCAATTAAATATTTCAATGCAAGGACGTCCGTTAGTCGGGGAGGATTCCAGGTCCAACAACCAGAGTATAACAGCTTCAGGTCGGATCAGACAGAGATTGAGCCTGCTAATATAATAAAATTTCTGCATGCACAGTAAACTGGGTTTGTTGGCGGGGGGGGGGGGGGGGGCGTACACTTAGTGTAATCCCACGGGAGCTACTTAACTATGAGCCAACAAAAAAGGTCATGACGTCATAAACCAAATTTTCGTAGGTCAGATAACAGTGCTTGTAATAACGCTGTATATTCGGTGTTGTCCATATGTGTGCATACTTTCGAGCGCAGCTGGACAATATCCTGCAATACCAAGCAAGCTATCAGGATTGCAAATTCATTTTACACGAATCTACTGTGAGCGCACAGATTTCACTTTGTATGCGAAACCCCTTAACACAAAAAGGAAAATAAAACTCATTCTACGGTCCCGTAGTATAATCAGGAAAAGTACCTTTCCATGAGGACAGGTGAGGTGAGAGTTGGAAAATTTATTGATAACTTCACAGTAATTCTCGCAGCCTATCTACCGGTGTAACGTGATAAATGGATCTCATGCTTTTCACTGCATGTGGTAGTTGTAAGGAATCCCAGAGAATTTATATGCCTGAAAGTGGAGAATCTTTTTGGAATTTTCAACTAATGCCCATGGGAAAAGGGACGTTGTCGGACGAGATGATAAGAAAGGAAGGAGACCGAGTGACATGAACGATGGCCTGACGATTCCTGAAGAAAATCTCAGGAATGGTTGTTACACATAGTATAGTTCCATGCCCAAAGTATAAGTAAGTCACGGTTAACCGACGTTAATAGGGTAATAAATCTTGGCATTTTTAAAAATAACATTCACCTCCAGGTCAGATTGTTAAAACATCTGTCTCCAAAAAATATTATGCTGTTAGATGACGTGGTAAATTGGATTTGTTGTCGCGTGGTCACGATTTTCTGTTATCCGCGAAATTATTACATGTCAAATTCTATGTGAAACAATTATGTTTATAAATAGTTAGAGAAGAGATGGAAGGGGCGGCAGGCAATTTAGGACAATTTTTGTTTTTAAGGACGATCTTTTTATAGTATATCTTCGCAGTCAGTGCTTAGATTTGGTAAGATAGGGTTCTGGATATTCTCATACATTTTCTAATAATCCCGAAAATGCTACCTTAAGAACGGCTTTTATTCATTCTGGAAAAGTATGCAATGTAATTCTGCTAGATTTCATTTGTAAGGTAAACACCAGCATTTGGGTACGTTATTCATATGGTCACCTCCACCTATA
Organism: Dioctria linearis; assembly: GCA_963930735.1. Lineage (NCBI taxonomy): Eukaryota > Metazoa > Arthropoda > Insecta > Diptera > Asilidae > Dioctria > Dioctria linearis. The sequence continues at coordinate 26,965,759 of OZ005741.1, forward strand.
ATACAATGCTTCTAGCCAGTAACATCTACGGTTCAGAACGCAGTCAACACGTAATTGGACAAGATGCTAAAACGTGGTTAGGCAGAGCCGTTAAACAGTTCTTGGCTTTCGTCGCTCCTATGCTCATTGAAGAAAAGAACGGTTTATATCGTCACTAAGTGGACATCCAGAAGCTGAACAAAGTCAAGTTAAGGATGCGTCAGACTAATCGTGCTTATAACCAATGAAAATTTTCATAACCTAATTAATTTAAGAATTATGGCGACTCTTTTTTGTCCACTTATTAGACACCGAAATGTATTCGACATTCGGTGGATATATTGAAAATATTTATATCCTACTGCTTGTAGAAACACATGAGGGTTATAAAACATGTTATCCGCTGAGTTAGCTATTTTTTTTATTATAAATTATTTCCTTGATAGAACCGAGATAGTCACACTAAACTTGAGCTCCTTGTCAACGTGCTATCCCTCATACGTGGAGTAAGGCTGATAACTAGTACTTTTCTAATTTTTTTTATTTATTTAATGCCAGTATGATGTTAATTTGCGGCTCTTGAGGTCCTACTCAATCTGCCACCCCTGGATCTTGTCATTCAGGCAGAGGCCAAAAGGGCTGTTGCGCTCATGGGGATGTTGGGAGGACGGCTGGACTGGCTCTTCTCATTGCTCTATGGCGTATCGGCTGGTCTTGGAAAACCCCCTGGCCAGTTTTGCCACGGGATGCGATGGTACCTGAGCTTCGTTTCGAGCGTCGCTTTTCTGTGAGCTTTCCTGCAAAGGAATCGTGGACTGAGGGAGGTGCCTTATCGAGCCTTCCCCGGTCTGCTCTAAAAATCTTCACCAACGGCTCTCTCACTAATGATGGAGCTGGGCCAGGTGTCTACTTTCCTGAGCCTAATTTTGGAATGGTGTACTCACTTGGAAGACAAACCACTGTTTTCCAGGCTGAAGTCTTCGCCATCTCAATGGCAGCGAAGTTAGCCCTTGATATGCAAATCAAGGGGAAAGACATCGCTATCCTTTCGGATAGTCAGGCAGCCTTGATGGCTCTGAATGACCCTCGGATAACGTCTAAGTTACTGGGGGATTGCAGGTCGTCAGTGGATAAGTTGTGTTTTCACAACAAAGTGTCCCTTCTGTGGGTTCCTGGTCACATGGGGATCATGGGGAATGAAAGGGCTGACCTTTTAGCTAGGGCTGGCTCCGATTCTCCGTTCCTTGGACTGGAGCCCGCTGTAGGCGTTGCCACCTCGAGTATCGCTTCTCTAATCAAAGTGGATGCTCATAGGAAACATCAGCAGAGATGGGAGAGCCTGAGTTCTTGTAGGTGTAAATAACTGTTTCTTGATGGGCCCAATGGGAATATCTCCGATTTTCTCATGGGGCTCGGAAGGAATCAATGTAGAACTGTGGTTGGCATCATCACCAGCCACAGCTCACTTTACGCTCATCTAACAAGGATGGGAGTTGTTGACAGCCCTGAGTGTCTGTCCTGCATGGAGGGAGAGCCTGAGATAACCGAACTTCGCGCGGAGCAGACTGGATACTCTAGGGTCTGATCTTCTATCTGCGGATGAGCTGAAAAACCTTCCTCACCAATTCAGGATAGTACAATGGGCCGCTATGGCCTCCGTGCTTGGGATGGGTTTCTTCTGTTCCACCTGTTTTAAAAAAAAAATGATGCTAATTTCCACCTCTATGCCGATAATGTTCAATTTTACCATAGCCGATCTATTTGCCTTTGTTTGTGAGGCACAAAGGATTTATGAATGGTTTATAAACGCGTCCTTCTGCCTACTATTTTAAAGTGTACCGTTATCCCATTGATTAGTCGTGAAAATTAAGTTATTCAAAGTTGAAGGGTTGTAAGTCTAAAGGGTCTAAGTGTCAAAAAATCAAAAGTCAAGATTTTTACAAAAATACTATCTAAGTGCAAAGCCTAATAATATCCAAATGGATTCAAATGACTCTTTCTTTTAAAATTTTACCCACGCACAGGTAAAGTTGTGGCGGGGTCTAAGTGCCAACGAGTTTTCGCTCAAAAGGGTCCGTGCCTGTTTGCCTGCGGGATGAGCTCAAAGATAACCTAATAAGAAGATAGGAAGCAGCCGAGCAAAATTGGAAATTTTTCGTGTTTTTTAGAAAGAAACAAATAATTTCATATACTTTCGTCTTTTGCACGAATGGAGGAAAAGAACTTGGCTATGCATTATTGTATTAAAAACATTGCAAAAAAGAGCTAGTGCAAGGTTGGTGTCATTCATGTCCAGGAGACGCTCGTGGATATGGATGACGAAATGTTGTACAACAAATGGGGCACCACATTCCACCGTTGCGGTATTAGTTTAGCTAACCACTGTGGCACTTTAGTACTAACAGGTTTCAGTATAAAGCAGTAAGTAACTCCATCCTTAAATGAAGTGTATTAAATTATTTCAGAAAATTTAAAGTACTTAATCTTGTAAGTATAACAGGCGATTGCAGTGAATTTTTAGAGAAGTTATAGTCTGTATGAGTCTGTCAGTTGTATATGTCAGAAAATAGAGATAAGGACCAGTCGTTTAGACTTAGCTTTAGCTCACTCGACCAGGTTTCGTCCCTGCCAAAGGACTCATCAGGAATGTTAGTTCTTGGCTTAAGATAGCCGGAGTGCACTTATGTAAGTGCAGTATTAGATGAGTATAGTTCTAGTTCGTCAGGTCAAGTAAGTGCTTATGTATGTTCATCCCACATTTATACCTACTATCCTAACGTCTACACTTTCTCTTTACTGATCACCACAGTGCTGGGTGTTGGCTAGTATGGTTGTGTTTACCCTCCCGAGGACACTATCAGTGTTCAGCATGGTTTTGGGAGCTCCAGGTTTTACATACAGGGTCACCAATAGAGATTGTATATTGATCTAGATTTCCTACATTTGTACCCGAACTCTAATACTGCTCTTTTTTTTGCAATATTTTTAATACAACCTATGTGCTCATATTGCTGACAATCAACAAGCTTACATGTGCCTCTGGGATGAGTCATATGCGGGAAGAGGTGGTAACGAGGTCGGCTCTTCCATATTAAAGGTACTAAACATGATGTCATCTAAAATTTTTAAAAAAGCATGCAGTTATTTGGAGTGATAAATGCATAGGACAGAACAAGAACAGAATGGTCGACTCTTTGCCTTGGTTTATTTAGTAGCTAATGGCATTTATGATACTATTGATCATAAATACTTGGTCAGTGGTCACTCTTTTATGCCCTGTGATCGAGATTTCGCTCAAATTGAAAAAAGAAAGAAAGTAGTTAAATGTTTTGAACCAAAGGATGTGGAAAAAATGTTACCAGAATCTTGTCACAAAAATCCATTTGAAGTGGTTAATTTTGACCAAAATGATTTTAAAGACCTCAATTAAGACTTCCAAGGACTTTTTAAATACCTACTACAAAATGAAAAATATCAACTATTTCTTGGATCCGCATAGACAAAGATAAGTTAATGATTTAATGGAATCGCACAATGACTAAATACCGTGGGTGTCAACATTTTCAAAAAAGGCAAGTCTCCAAACCAATAAAAAAACTACACTTTGCCAGCATTAGAAGCTCGAAATAATATATCCAAAGAAAAATTGAAAGATCTCAAGGACATGCTACCATATATACCCAGCGAAAATAAGGCATTCTACGAACATTTGATTAATCAAACCGAAACCTGAGAACTTTTTTAATAACTGTTATAAAGGCACTTAGCCCATTTTCAATATTAATTCATAAGGCACTTAAAAGACATTCTTAAAAAATGAATGTTTATTTTGTATTACTTCCTTGGATTCCTATTCTTTTAGATTTTTAATGACTTCCTGTATTTATAAAATATCTGTTTAATTGATTTAAGTGAAAATAAATAATTATTTCATTGAATTGTTTATTTTATTACGTTTTTTTTTGTTATATCTCTAAATAATAAAAATTGGCACTTAGGTCCTTTAGACTTCCAACCCTTCAATTATAATTGCGGTTTATGTTGATTCTTGCTCTCTGACTGTTAAATTCCTATCAATATACGTCTGAAGCTTGTTAAAGCGTTCCTTCTTCTTTATTTTGGTTATAACTGCAGCTAACTAGATTCAGTGCTTCTTCTTTATACACCAATGTGAAGCCTAAAGTATTTTCTTTTCCTTTCTGATATTATAAATAGAGCGAGGCCATGATTGTCATTTCCTTGACGAACGCCTGCTAAAATAGATTCCCAGCTTGGGTCATGAAGGATTCATACTTTGTCATTGAAAATCTCATATTCCGAATGCAGCTCATCTCAGAAGACAACTGTGTGCCTTTTCGACCAAATACATTTTTTAACACATTTCTGTTTGTGTGTGTGTAAAGGATTGTAATCCTGTGTATCTATAATTATTTGTAATACCGCTAGTCGTCGCTAGAATTCGATATTTTTATCTCCCTCTCTCTCTCTCTCATATTGAAGCTGTATAAGATTTTTATCATTTCAACATAGAATTCAGCTGCCGTTTCATATATAAATATTTTGTTTACAAAAAAAAAAAAATAATAATAATAATTGTTTTAATAAATATCACCTCTTCACCCATTCAAAAGTCACCTCACACGCAACCATAATATTGGTGACAAAAAAAATTTAGCACGCAATTACACTTCAAAGAGGCGACGATGCGTCGATTTTAATTATTTTTTAATAAATTCCAATTTCTGCACAGCATGGCAACAATTCATTTATCGTAGTACATGAACTCAGTGTGACCTTTTCAATTAGTGCTTATGTTTCCCACTGAGAGTTGACCCTCTCTACACGCAGTACTGTGTTGAGGACAATTCGACCTAAGGCGGCCAGCATGTGGCTATTGTGGCTACTTCTCTATTTATAGTTAGACCAACCCATCAGCTGAATTCGTAATTGATGCATTATGGGAATGCTATGGATTTGGTTTTCATTCGCTATCTAGAGCAATTATGGCTAGTGTTTACATGAAAGCGCCTTGCTAGCTCAGTCTAGCCTGAGGCAGTTAAATCTCACTTAGAGTTTTTAGGTGGTCCGTTTGTATGAACTCGACAATGCCGAAATAGGGGCTCCGATGGTAATTAAATTTTGTATATATGCATAGCTGGAGGAAAAAGTTTTCTTGTTGTGAATATTTGTGTTAGGCACTAAAGTAGTGAGTGCCTGTATAATGTTGGCTGAGAATATTTCTGTTTTTGGCGAGGAAGTCGACTGAATTTTGTAACTAAATTAAATATATACATATAATCTGGAAATAGGGGTTGTGTATGAAAAGCTGTTACAGTTGGAACGTTGTGGCATTTCTGTTGCATTCTTGGACCAAAATTAATATTAACCGAGCGTATTAAATTATGCTATTGATAGTGTGGTATACTATTTGTGGTTTGATTTCGGTAGACATTATGATATGTCTCTACACACAAGTTTTTTATAATAAGCTGACATTGTACATTATCAGGTTACCAAAGCACCCAAGTAAAACTTAATTATGCTCAAGATGTGCCTTTATTGTGGTTGCAATCGACCATATAGAATATTGCGATACATATGGAAATTGCGAGGAAGTTCGTGGATGAAGCGAATTACATCAGTAAATGCCACAATCTATAGGACAATTTTTGTGAAGGCATTACTACTATAGGTAAAAAAAAGTTTTAATTGTAGTTATATGAACATTAAAGCTAGAACTTATTTACAGCTAATGCAAACTTTATAATCAAACTTGAACAATTCAAAAAATCATTCCCAATTCAACATGCATAGTGTGTCCCAAAAATAACCGAACTTTTAATTCAGATCATAGAAAACGTAGGCCATCTATTGAACGTTAGCGTCATTAGAAAGATACGTCTTTGTAATTTCAAACGTAGTTAAGTTCATGCAAGTCGGATGACAGGTTTCTAAGCTACACGGATTTTAATGACAGTATGTTTCATTCTGATGTTTGTAGATAACATTTTTGCGCAAAGCCACAATCTTCCCAACCCAGCATATATTTTACGAATAATCGAGCTTACATAATCGCAGCAGTTCATGTCCTGATTCAGAACAATACCCAGATTTACCGCTTTTCTTCAACAAGGAATAGCGACATCGCTTAAAAACACAGGCCATTATGAGATGACTATTCGGCAATTCTGAGGATATCTTGATTGATACGCTCAATACAATCCTCTGAGAGTCCCATAGGTCTGCTTAGGTACACTTGCACATCATCAGCGTACATGTGTACAGTAACATCATGATCTACCTTGGGAAGTTCGTTGATGTAGGGACTGAACATTAATGGGCCTAGAACTGAGCCTTTGGGCCCACCACGTAGAGTGGGTAGCGTACTCGATACCATTTGTCCAGCTCTGACATACTGATAGCGGTCATGGAGAAAGTTATTAACCAATGATATTGCATAGATGTACTGAAATTGAACTCTCGAGTTAGTTTGGACAATAGAAACTTGTGGTCAACACAGTCAAAAGCCTTCGAAAAGTCAAGTAATACTAGAGTTGTGAAACTGCCCTCGTCAGAGGTAGCTCTAATATCAGTGGATACTTTCAGTACCGCAGTCTCATAGCTATGATTTGAACGGAAACCTGATTGGCATGGCGATAGTAGTCGATTATTCTCGACATAATCAACAATTTGCAGGTACATGAGCTTTTCAAACACTTTAGCTAGAAAGCATAAGACACTGATAGGGCGATAATCGCTTGGAATTTTTGGAGACGACTTCTTCGGTAGTGGCAAGATCGCGGCAATCCTCCAGCTTCGGGAAAAGAAAAAGACATTAGACGCGTATTCACTATATGCAAGATGTATTTTGTTATATGTGGAAGCAGCAGCTTAATAAAGCGGGGATGTAGATTATCCGGGCCAATTGCTTCAGATTTTATGGAGAAAATAGCAGAAACCAGTTCATCAGGGTCCCGGTCCCGGTCCCGTTCGTCCCCCTCTCGGTACGCCCCTGGCATTAAATACATGTAAAGACACTATTTGGAGAATTTTAACTGAATATTTAAGAAAACAAAAGGTATTTGCACGAATATCCAGCTGGACAACAGCTGTTTGTATTGCACGATAATGCACCACCACACAAAAATCAAATTTGTGTTATCGACCACCCACTGTATTCGCTTGATCTATCACCGTGTGACCATTTTCTACTCCGTAAATTACGTTATTGCAATGAAACAAGCATTTTATGAAGATGTTCCATTCCTGCAAGCAGCCGTGACACACGTACTGAAGAAAATTGCGGTTAATGACATAAAAAATTTATGTATGTATTGCTTGATCGTTGTAAACGCTGTATTGAGTCAAATGGAACCTATTTTGAATAAATATCAACTGTCAAATATAATATGTGCTTTGTGTTATATATAAAAAGTTCAGTTATTTTTGTGACACACTGTGTACCTATGTCGCTAAAAAACTTAATTTGTCTGGCTTTAGCTACAGATTGAATTTTTCTATGACTACTCATAAATGATTAGAATGTATAGATAATCATTACGCCGGCAGTTACAATTTTCAATCAACTCAATCGCTATACTAATCAACTTACGTAAATATATCTGTATCAAGGGAATAGAAGAATTAGTTACATCAAGAGAAAGACTATGCATGTAAAAAAAACTGAATAAAAGTGGACCAAGAATTGAACCCTGTGGTACACCAGAATTTAGGTATTAATATTATTATATAAGAATTAACCGAATAATTTGATTGTCGATGATGAGAAACCGAAATTGTTTTGCATATTGGAGAGTAAATTTTTATGTGGTCATAGTGGTCATAGATAGACAGCCGAGTTTGTGAGTTCTAAAAAAAAAAAAATCTTAGATGAAAACAGAAATATGTAACCGAATCAATATTCAACAAGATCTTAATCTTAAAACCTGAACTAGGCCACCCAAGTATGTTTTTGTAGATTATCAAAAGAAATATAAATTGAATTTATAGTCACCATAGTAGAACTTTTATGTTTGTCCCTTTTACGTGCTTTATAATATCTTAAATGACAAATGTCTTGAACGAGCTTGGGAAATGGTTCTGTTCCTCGGTGACGTAAATTCCTTAAGTTCTTCGCTATAAATCCATCGTGGGCTAAAAGATTCTGTACTTATATTGATTATCCTCGCAGATCGAAGCCTTACTTGTTCTTCAGCCCTGCACAATTTTTTGGAAAATTACGAATTCAAAGCTGAGGATTGAGGGCTATTCTTATTCTGTCCGCCTGGCGAACATGAAGCGACCAATCAACAATTAATATATGTGTGTAGCTTACATGGAGTGCAACTGTGATATTAGCAAAATTATTAGGTACATATAATACTCGACAAAGACTAATTTTACCTTAGGGCTTTGTAAAAATGTATGCTGCAAAACCATTTCATCGCACCTTAGTTAGAAATATTTTGAAGTATGCGTGGCCAGTTTAGGCTTCCTTCGACGATTCTTTATGCTTATAAATCGCCTTGAAGTCGTCTTGGAAATTCGAATAATTGAATAATGACATTAGTCTTGAGGTGATATCACAAACAAATCAAGTACGCAATACAAATAATAAATAATGACAACAAAAATGATTAAAATCATTTGAAAATTAAATTAAATTCCATAAGCAAAGCTTCCTCCTGCCATTGGCTATGGTGGTGATTATTTCATTAAGAGCACTTTTCTTGCCATAAGATCCCCGAATTTCCAAGAATCTATTCGATGTAAAGACGGAGAAAATATAAAAATATTCCATTTACTATTCCACGAAAAGTTTATGCTTGCTAATAAAATTAGAAACATTAATTTTTCAAAGCCACTTTGATTAAATTATTTGAAACTAAATTTAGAATGTACCACTTTGAACGTCTTCTGAATCCTTAAAGGGACATTGAAAAAAAAAGATTCTATTTACTGGGACCAAGTTCCAAGTTCTTTTGATATTTCTCTATCTCTTTCTCGTGGATTTCCGCATCTGGTAATTTTTCTAGGACATCTACATCTTCTAGTTCTTTCTTGTTGTTGTTTTTTTAGTTCACTTTTTGTTACAGTTTCATTAAGTCCGAGAAATTTCTATATCTAATATCTACCTACCCACGGAAAAAGTGTTGACAACTAGATAATCAAACCGCCTAGAATAATCAGTGTTCATATTGAAAATTATATAAATTTCTGGAGAGGCAGCAAAAGTTGCTTCCAAACTCAATTCATAGTTTATGGAGGTGTCGTAGAAAGTTATGTTTCAGATGACAATACCATTTATCCACTTCTCATATGTAATTATTGTTTTATTAAGAAGGGGACAACCTTACGTCAAATCTGTGCGTCTTATCATGATCAAAACTGAACATAATTAGAGAAAAAGGATAAACTTAGGTAATGACGTATCAAAAACAAAGATATCAGGGTTTTTTGTATGTACATATGTAATAAGTTTTAGTACAATTTGCAGACTTTGCTACATAATTACATAATAATGGTACATCAAGTAGTATGGAAGATATTGAGGTGGAAGAGGGCAAAACCAATAAAATAGTTTTGTTTACTAATTATTTTCATTTGAATCTTGCTTTTTTCAAAGAGGAATAACTACCAAAATTATGACATTATTAATAATATTAACCACATGCTAACGGCAAAAATGTCTGGTTTTTATATATTTGGCATACAATTTGACGTTTTTAATTTGTTGCATGACCGTCAGATGGAATGATGTGATTTTGGAAAGCTTTCACTTGTTTTGAAAGCTCTGCGGGGTGTAGCCCGCACTTAAGGGCGCCATACACCATCCGTTTTGCCCTGGTTTTAAAAACCACGTTTTAGTCGAGATAAGAACCTAAAACGTAGTCAAGAAAAAGCCCCCCACACGTAAGAACTTCACCACGTCTTGCCGTCATCTTGTAGTGTCCATTTACAGCAACAACATGTGACCAAACATTGTGATTATTTCATGAAAACCGGTTTTCACAGAAGCGCGGGAACATTTTATGAGAGTAAAACGTGAAAAATCCGCCACTTCTCATTTATTTTTTGCATGCAATTTGCGCTTTCACATTTTTTGAAGCCATTCCCTTTAACTCGTACATGAATTTGTCTGTCTATTTATTTATATATTTCTTTTTTACTATTTTCGTCACTCTCGTAGACCGACTTTTCGTCATCACAGCGAGCTGAACTTTGTTACACAAGTTCATGTCGCGTGACAATTGAATCTATCAAAATTTCAACCTTAAATTTCCATGGAAAACCCGGAAAATCGGGAAAAATCATTTGAAAATTTGGTACAAATTTGATTAGTGATAAATCCGTTTCCGATTTTTCCGAAAAAGTTTTCCAGAATTTTCCGACTTTTCCGGAAAATTTTCCGGTAAAAAAGTTTTCTAAATTATGCAGGATCAAGTTCCCTATCAACTGGCATCATTACTTTCTCTCCGACAATGGTGAAAACTTCCAGAAAAATCGAGGAATATTAATGTAAAACGCTTTTCCGGAGTTTTTCCGACCAAGGAAGTGTTTGAGCGTTTTGCAACCTGAGACAAAGTTGTAGAGCGAAATGAGTTGCATAAAGTTGCTTTTGTGGAATATTCCATGGAAAACCCGGAAAAGCGGAAAAATCATGGGAAAAAATTTCATCGATATGATTAGTAATAAATCTGTTTCAGAAAAAGTGCAAAATTTTCCAATTTTTCTTTAATTTCCGGAATTTTCCGACTTTTCCGGAAAATTTTCCGACAAAAAAGTTTTATAAGCTATGCGGAATCATTTTTTTCCGTCCTACTGGCATCAATACTTGCTCTTCAACAATCATGAAAACTTGCATGAAAAATCGAGGAAAATTCAGTAAATCAGTATCTTTTCAGCCGTCATAAAATTGTTTATCTTTATTCATAAAAGTTTTAGAGAGTTTGTTTTTTTTTCTTTTTTTTTCTTTTTTTTCTTTCTTTCTTCCTTTTCTTGCCGTGTACATTTAAATGTAAAACACTCAGAAATCTCGCCTACTTCTTAGCTTATTATTAAGTTAACTTTGATTATGAACGAGAAAAGCAGTAAAACCACTGCAAAACGGGTGGTGCATGGCCTGCTTAACGTTTTGCCCACGTATTACCCACGTTTTGAGAAAGATTTCTGGCATGACCAGAATTCGGGTTTTAGTAGATATCCGAACCTCAAAACGTGGTGTTCGCCATATACCATCCGTTTTGCCGTGGTTTTACTGTAAAACCGCGGCAAAACGGATGGTGAGTGGGCTGCTTTAGAATATAGAGACAACAGGAAGTGTTGATACCTGTAAAATTCGGGATTTTTTCAGGGCGATACCCTGAAGTACGTCAGAATTATATTGAAAAAAGAGACAAATGTATTTTCAGCTGTCAAACGAAGTTTCTTAATTTGCAACAATTTGAATCTGATGAAAATATAAGTAGAAAATCATTTTTTAGGCAAGTAAAAGTTAAAAAATATTATTTTGTGTACTTTACGCACATTTTTATATTAAATTAAATTGAAATTAATAATAAAAAATATGAAATATTTGTTTACGTTTGTGACAGCTGAGGAACTCCCTGGGTATCTTGTTGCAGTGGCAGCGACTATGTGCATATTCGGTGGGAGCAACTGCAATATTTTCAACCATATATCTTGTCGTCCCACTCTCTATATTGATTCTAATACAACACGGCTGTACTGACCTTTCACTACATCGGCAACATACACTAACACAACCAGAATTTGAATACGCTAAATTTGGCTAATTACACTTCCTATACTCTCTGTATTCTAAGAACCCGCATGCTCAGGCAGTGTATCCCGTCCATTTTCTGCATGAGGTGTATGGATGTGTGTAGATTTCGCAGAATTTTTATTTTTTATCATTGGTAATTTGTTATATTTGCTTGGGAGATTAGCAATTTTTTTTGCCAGCTCTATTCTGGTTATATCGGTAACGAATTGTGAGTAACTGTTATTTAATCATGGGACGTATTAGTAAATTCGGTCCAATAATTCCATACAGAAACGATCAAAAAGGGCTTGTTTTGGACCCGACTATCTTCGATTTGAATGAAACTTTTACAGTTTGTGTGGAATATCAAAATAGCTCACCCATATTTTTTTATTTCTCCCTAGCCCCACCCCCACTCCCGCGAGGTTAGAAATTTCGGGATTTTACGATGAAACGTCATTTTTAAAAAATCATATATCTCGAGAAAATCAATTTTTCTGATTCAAATGCCAAATGAAACTTAATATTTTTTATAAAAAAATATATATTTATTTCTAGTAGGTACCTTGTCCTTGTATAGAGAACAAAAAGGGGGGAAGGATGTTTTCATAAAAAGATGTCAGACATATTTTAATTATATGAATTAGATTTTTAAATAAATAGAGTTAATGCTACTATAAATACAGAGACGTTTACAAAGAGGGTTAATATTGAAAAATATTAAAAATTTTATAATTCTAATACGGTAGAATTAGGTTCCTTGAAACATACAAACATGCGAACAAAATTAAGAAATTGGATCGAGATGAAATTGATTCATGATTTATCACAGGAAATGGAATTAGAAAATTATACCAGAGATAGCTCAACTTGAAAATTGTGTTGTTGGTAAATTCAAATCTAACTCTCTAGTTAAAAAAAATTGTAAAATTGGCAAAATGTGAACATTGCAAAAATTATATGATACATTACAACATAAAATTCTCGGAAGATGACCGGCTTCACTAAAATATAATAAACCCAAGCAATAAATGGTGCCAGACAAATTACAACGGAAGAGTGTCTGACCAGCAGCACAGCGCGCATACATTTCGTTCGCCCTTTGCCTGTTACTCACGCAATCTGGAACCAAATCATGCCAATATCATAGCATCTTATAGTTTTGCATGTACATATAGTGGTTTGTTTCAATTTTCAAATTGCATACTTTTATGCGTTTATGTTCACTGAGCTTTTGAGAACGGAAATCGTGAGCTTTTTTTTTGTGGTAACCTCCTTAAAGGCTTAAATACAATTCCGACGACAGAGCGACAGAACGACAGACGACAGCGAACAATTCGTTGCGAAACAGGCAGTCGAAAAATTGGGAACACAATTGCAACGACAGGCGATGAGCGACGATTGTGAAAGAAGAAGATATGGAAATTTCATTTGTTAAATGTTTCGAGCGTTTTAAAAGGAGATTTTAATCAAGAATATTTTATATTATATTGAAAGAAATGCAATGGACCGAAGTGTAGAAAAAACTGAAAATGCTGAAATTAAGTAAATTAAACGCTTTGAAATATCCATCCAAACCACGTCTTTTTTGTCCATTTGTCTTGCCTGTCTTGTAAACTATAAATTATTTTATGGATTTCGCATTTCCTCGATCAATTTTTCCTCAAAGCTCATTATTTTAAAATTACCGCGGCGTGCTACCACCTGAAAAAGACAAAAGTGAATGCCACAACCATTTCATTCGATTAATTTTGTTGGTAGGACTGCAGCGACGACTGCAAAATTAGAAATTGATCAATCCCGGCGAAAATGTCGTCGATCGCTCAACGTCGGTCGTCGCAATTTGGTGCATTCGCATAAGATGCTGTGCTTTTAGAAGTTTGACAGCGATATATCGTCGTCGTTTGTCGTCGCAATTGTGTTTAAGCCTTAAGGCGGCTTAATGGCAGAAAATAAAGCTCTCGATTCCGAGCTTCCATTTAACTACGTAGTAGTAGCGTGAGCTTTCGTACAAAGCTTTCGATTTAGTACCACACGCAGAAGCAGTACTCGCTGTATATAAGTATCTTGACATAGCAGTAGTACATAATCAATGCTGTATTGACATGGCAAACATGGCACCGCTAGCATTTACAAATATGTTTGGGAAACCTAAGACGAAAAATAATAAAAATTGGTGTGTACATGAAAAAGTTATTCGGGGGGAGAGGAAAATAACACTGTTTTCTGAGGTATTTGAGTTTAAAAAAAAAAACTCATTTTTTTTTCAAAAATCTAAGCCCGGTATCATTTGAACTGAAGAGTTTCTAATATTTTGCCGAAGGTTTCAAATCAATATCATAAAAACTGTGGAAAATAAAAAGGGGGAACAAAATGCTTACAAATTTATTCAGCCTTAAATAAAAGTTTCAATAACATTTTTGGCAAGTAGCGACATCTTATTTCTAAGACGTCAATGATTCTGTGCACATCTATATATAAATAATCAATGGCTACCACCAAAGAAAAGCTCACGATTTCTGTTCTCAAAAGCACAGTCAGACATAAACGCATAGAAGTATGCAATTTGAAAATTGAAACAAATCACTATATGTACATACATACGTACATGCAAAGCTATATGAAGCTGTAGTATTCGTCTGCATTGTACTCCAAAGCATTTCGGACGAGATTTTAGATTTGTCGAATTTTTTTGGAACTTATAAAATAAAATAAAAAATATTTGGCGAACGAAATGTATGCGCTCTGTGCTGTTGGCCAGACATTTTTCCTTGTAATTTGTCTGGCAATCTTTATTTTACTGAAGCCGGTCATGAAATAAAACTCTTCCGAGAATTCTGATTTGTAATATACCATATAATATTGGCAATGTTCAGACTTTGTCAGTTTTACCATTTTACTAACTAGATAACCAAAGAACTACATTCGAGAGATAAATTTGAAGTTTTAGTGTAAGACTCACTGACATGTATATAAATGGACTGCTTGTTGAACCAAAAATGCATGAAAGCAAATGGCACCACTTTCCCCCTGAACTGTAACGATTAGGAACGAGAAATTGCTTGTAAAAATCCTTTTAAAAAACACTTCCTTCGACACATAATTAAAATTTAACGATACAAATAGTCCCAAATACTTTGTGGTAAATTCGGCAAATCCCACTGACTTGCATATACGTAAATTCCAAAAAAATTTAAAGATAACGCCGGTTTACGACAGTTGGTAGCATTGACAGTGAGAGCATACTTTCTGAAATCAAAATTGGTGCCACATGAAACAGGTGATCAAGCAGTCCATTTATATATATGTCAGTGGTAAGACTATATAAAATTTTATCTCTATATAATTCCTCAATTTTGTTCGCATAAAATTTTACATTTTCAAGGAACATAATTCAACAAGATTAGCATAGTCGGAGTTAATAGCTGTGTTCTTTTGTGTACTTGCATTTAGAACTCCTATATATTGGAGAGAACAAATTGTTCTGTCGATTGAAGCGAACTATTTGTACTGTTCGCTTCATTTATAAGTCTTATATGGAATTGGAATTTGAGATATTCAAGGATAACAGAAATATCCAAATTTTCAGAAAAATTACCTTGATTAATTTTTCCTCAAAGCTTCCCAAAATAAATAACGTTTATTTCATGAGATATGAATTTTTAAAGTTACATCTACAGTACTAAGCAAAATTTGCCACATTATTTAAATTTCAAAAGACCGTATCTTGGTCATGAATGGATCGCAACAAAATAATACTAGTTTCAATATTGCCAAACTTCCTGTTAAGCTCCATTAAAATTAAATTCACAAATTTACACAAAATTGATCGATTTTCTGTGTAACGGCCTTATAGCATTATTTCCTTTTCATATACAAAAATATGCATAACTAGCAAATTCAGCTTTCTCCTCATTAGTTCATAATATTATTGGACCAAATTTTACTAGCACGTCCCATGATTAAATAATAGTTACACAATTATACACAAATAGATTATAAATAGAACTGTAAAAAAAAGTCTTGCCTCCCAAGCAAAAATAAGAAATTACCAATGATAAAGCTTAAAATATTCCGCGAAATCTGCACACGTATACCTAATGATTGCGACATATACTTTCCGAGCATGCAGACTACAGCCCGCAGAGCTTTCAAAATAAATGAATGCTTTCCGAAAGCACATCATTCCATCTGACGGTGATGAAATGAATTAAAAACGCCAAATTGTATGCAAAATATATAAAAACAAGAAATTTTTGCCGCTACCATGGTTGACATTATTGACTTTATTTTTTTTATCAATGCACTATACAATTTCAGTGTTTCAAAATAAACAGAAAAAGATTCGATATCTGTCACAAATTGAACTTTCTTTGCAATAATATCACAATTTTGATAGTTATTTCTCTCTGAAAATACCACCTTTCAAACGAATATATATTAGTAACCAAAATGTTTTTACTAGTTTTCCCTCCGTCACTTTTTCTTCCAATTCAAGGACTTCCATACTCAAGTACAAATTTATCTACTTGATGTACCATTATTACGTTGTTTTGTACCAAACTTTGCAAATTTCATGAATTCGAGAGTTTTCTAATGCTAATTACATACATATAAAACCCCGAAATCTTTATTTTTGACACGTAATTACCTAAGTGTATGCTTTTTCTCAAACTATGTGCAATTTTGATCATGATAATACGCACAAATCTGACACAAAGTTGTATTAATTTTTCGCGTTTTTTAATATTTCAGTGGTAACCCCCCTTAAGTGTAGTTTTATATCAGGGTAAAGAATTAAGTTCAGGAACAACGTATTTGTGTCGTGATGTCTATGACATATAAAGGATTCATTATAGCATCAAATGTCCTGAAATTATTTAGATTCTTGGGATACCCATACTTCCGTGCATTCCGTTCATTTACTCCTCAAAAGACTTTCATTTATAAGCAGAAAAGCCATCTAAAGATATTTTAAAAAATCAATTACCTAAAAACATTTACATCATATACAAAAAGTTATAATAAAAAGCCATTGTAAGAGTGTCAAGATCGCAATATAACGAACTTTTAACACCCTACCCTCCCCACCCGCTCTCCACAATTAGTACATGTTGACTTAATGTTTTCCGGTGCGCAATAGCGTAAACTCACCGATTGTGAGACTAGATAAAGTTAAAAGAAAAATAAAAATGGTTTGCGCACAATATTTTTTTTTCTTTTATTTTTTTATTCTTTATTTAAGAAAAAAAAACATTTTTTTTTTTGGCAAGTATCAGGAATGCTATCAACCATAACATCTCAAGAATAGATTAGAATGCGCACATTGGATCCTCCTACATACATAAGTCTACTAGTCATTTCTAGATTCTGAACACGAGAGAATACGACGATAGTACACACCTCCAATGATTTCCGAAAATAATTTCACTTCAAGGTGGACTTTCATCTGAATCTTTTGATGTCCTTATCCGCAAATAAATTTTAAATTTGGACTTTTCTTCCGTCCGTTTCCCTATGTATGCAAATATATACAAATTACGTAGGTAGTAACACCAGAGTGAGAAAATATCTAAACGAGCCCATTTTTATTTACATTATTACGTTTATTTATTTATTTTTTATTTTTTTTTGCAATTTTTTATCACACTCTTCTATCTTTGCTATCATTGATAGATGACATTTAAAAAATATATATATAATTTTTTTTTTCGTTTTTTACAGCAAGCTTTCAGGCAAAGTGCCAGGAAAAGCAATTTCAGTGCGGAAACAATTACTGCATAAATGTGAGACTTGTCTGTGATGGTGAACCTGATTGCGAGGATCACAGTGATGAACAAGTCGAGGGATGCAATCGCTTAGGTGAGTCCAATAAATTTTCTCTCTCAATTTATTTTTTTTTATCAGTTTTTTGTTTTGTTTTTCCTTCGAAATGATTTTTAATTGTAAATTGGCCTTGCAAATGTCAGGTGATATGAATTGAATTGGTTTGTTGGAACGCGGAAATTTTCATTTATTGCATTGATATTTATCCTTATCTAGATTTTTACTTTTTATTTATGTTATCTTTAACAACGTATGATGCAATGAAAGTATGTATATGTTTTTTAATGTCAAGCAGAAGCTCTTCTGTCTTAAATAGTTCCTCAACGTTTGTTCTTTATACAGAAATTACATGTGAGGAATGATTATGATTCAACAATATTGTGCTTAATTCCAGCCAACAGATGTCTAACTTCTATCGTATCTGTCGTATAGGGTTGCCCAAATATTTAATTGAGCTGTAATTTATTGCAATTAATAGGAATTCCATAAAAATTTGAACTTAAATTTAAAATATTTTGGAAAATCAATTGTGGAGCATATTTCCAAAACTTGTTATCTACGTTTTTGGAGGAAATTGAGTTTATGACAGGGTTACGTTTATCTCTTTGAAATATTTCAGTATATGAAACAATAATTTTCCAACAGTAAGTAAATCCATGGCAATTGTGTGCTAAGATTCGAATGCAATTTCAAAAGTTGTTATGTAGAGCCACTGTTTAGTTCCAAAAATTGATATATTTCGGCCAAGTGCCAAAACTTGCTATCTGCCAAACATTCTTCATAATATTTTTTGGTTTAATTCCAAAACTTGAAGGAATATTTTCACTTCAGCCATTTATTTTATAAAAATCCAATAAAAATTGTACAAGACGCTTTTATTTTGAAATATATTTCAACCAAATTAGCTAAAGGACGAAAGAACAATGGATCAAAATATAAATCTTAAATAGTATATAAAGAAAGCAGTTTTGCATCCACACGAAAGAAAATATAAAATTCAGGTATGCCAAAAGGCATTTTTACAAATTCTTGATATCTCCAGAGATCGCGTACTACGAATTTGTAAGCGAAATTTTCAGAGTGGCTCACCTCCGTCTGAGAAAAGAGGCGGCTCTCGAATTGAATATAAGTTTGTCCAAAAAAAGGAAGCCATGAAAAAATTCATAGAAAAAATTCATGTTTTGGATAATCATTACTGCAGAGGAAAACTAAAAAGCAATATATGTCTAGCGATTTGAACATAAGGAAGATTTTTAAAGAATTTGTAAGTACAGTTCCAGAGGATTTGAAAGTCAAAGAGACCTACTTTCGAAAGTATTTTAACGAGATTTATAATATCGCGGACTTGGGTCACCAGCTACGGACGTATGCTCTAAATGGATTCTTTTAGATGAAAAGAAGAAACAAGCAAAGACCGATAAAGAAAAGGTTGAATCAATAACTGAAAAAAGAGTGCATAAGTTAAAAGCTTAGTCCTTTTATGATTTTATTCGATCTGAAAATTCTAACATACTAATGTTATGTTACGACTGCCAAAAAAATATGATTTTGCCTAAAACACCCGATCAAGCTGCATATTATCTTAGGCAACTAGGCAACTGTACTTATTCAATTTCACGATTTGCATTGGAAATTCTAAGAGCAGTCAAAATAAAGATAATGTGTTTATTTACTTGTGGAAAGAGTCTGATTATCCAAAGGGCTCTAATGAAATTAGCTCTGCTGTGTACAATAAACTGTGTCAAACGGACATGTATGATAAGGATGAAATTATCTTAGTTTCGGATGGTTGTGCCGGACAAAATAAAAATTCTAGTATGATTGCTATGGCTTCATACGGGCTCTGCAAAAAAAGCTCCTTGTAACATAAAAAAACTTACATTCATCTTTCCTGTTGTAGGTCATTCCTTTCTACCGTCCGACCGGGTATTTGGCCGTGTGAAAAAAGAAATAAAAAAGATTGACACTATTGTAGATCCGGAAGAATACATAAAAATTTATCAGAAATATGGCACAGTCATTCGCTAAGGTGAAGATAATAATAAAATAATAATATAAATGATTGGAAGCAATGGCATTTTAAATTTAGCCAATCCAAACGAATAATTTTAAAGAAAACCAGAAATACAAAAAAAAATACTTGTTCGTGGCGAGGCCTTTTATAAGTCTGACTTAGGACAATTTAAATCGATTTTAAAAAGAAATAAAACTTGCAATGGAATGAACCCTTCACGCCTACAAAAGAATTTCTGCGTAAAAAAAGATAAGTTAAATAATATCGACAAATTGCTTAAACTATATTTCGGCGTAAACTGGAAAAACAGTGAACTTAAGCGAGCAGCACCTACCCCATTCTAGTGATGAAGAAATATGTTGTGAAGAGCTTGAAGAATGTCCTGATTTAAGGATTTGAGAGATCAACTACTAAGTTTCGCTATTGTGTTTTTAATTACAAAGAATTTAAATCATTTGTTTTGATGTTTTTTATTATTTTTTTTTTTTGGTTGAATTGTTGTTTTGTTAATGTTTTATTTCATTTTATGTTTATATAAATAAAATCCTGTTAGCTAAAAGAAAAGAAAACTTTGCTGTATTATTTCGTATTAAAAATTAAAACAGCAAATTTTGTTCCTAAACTTACTATTTCCTAAATGAATATTTTCAAAACTAGCGTTGTAAATCAATTTTAGTTCCAAAACTTCTGATGTTTTAAATTTAGAAACAAAACTTGTTATCGTAAAATTTAAAAATGCAATATTTTTAAAATCTTGTTCTAGCTAAAGTAGAAGGCGCACGGGGAAAATTAAAATAATAATGTAAAAATGGAAGTAAAGCCTAGAAATTAAGTTCTGCGATGGAGAAGTATCTTTAATTTATAAGCGTAATTTTCTTAAAAACAGGTTTTTTGAAGATAACAAATTTTGGAAATATACTCCACAGTTTATTAGTCAACTGTGAAAATGTCATCCCCAACGGTTTCAAATTATTCAAGCTACAAGGAAAAAATGAAAATCTAGTGTAGGTACATACATATGTTCCCCTTCTGAGCTTGTATATTTATATGTAACCTAAATTACCTGAATAAATTACAGTTCACTTAAGACTCAAGTCAAGTTTGGAGGGGTAGAACTTATATACAAATATAAATTTCACGCCGTTGTGTTGCTTGTGAAACTTTCTCCAAACAGAGTTTTGTTTTTTGTTTTGGATAATTAAAGGTCGAATTCTTATCTTCATATCACCGCTCAGAACAGTCGAATCTGATTATAGTCATTTGCAGAGTTGACCAGCAAAATATGCAAATTTCCGAGTATTTGCTGTAGTTGCATAGCATTCAGACAAAAGATTTTTTATTGATAGTGAGACAGTCTGTCTAGGGCATAAATATTTCATCAATCATCATCTTACATCTTATGTATTATTTTGTTTTCGCTGTGGTCAAAATTGTGTAGCTTCTATACACCAATAGCCATGAGATAAATGCCAGCAAAATCTGTTTAAGTCTAGCATTTCAGGAGTGCAAAATAAAATTTTATACTTATGTAAATTCGGGTACGGAAAACGTGAAAGTAGGAAAAAATCCAGACTTTGTTGTCGAATTTTGAAATTTTCCAACAAATATCCTACTTTCTTGGAAATTCAAAACTCTTTTTGTCTACCAAATTTTCAATCCCGCGGTAATTCTGACAAATAACAAAAATTATAAAGGAGTAACTAAAAATAAGTGGGGTTACCATTATTTCCCCCCTTCTAAAAAATAATGAGAAAGTGATTTTATCCCACAATAATTCTGTGGTACTAAGGCAGAGCCCGATATGTCAAATAAAACTGATTTTTATATTTTTAATGCCAACATGTACAAAACTGTGGCTATAAGAATATGATGTAAAAACCTAATATGATTGTGATGCTCATGGAATACGTTAGTCAGTGGCGAAATAAAAAAAAACTTTTTTTTTTGCAGTATTTCAGGAAATTTGGTTGTCTATATATTCAAATTTAAGGAGCAGTTTGGCAATTAGTGAAGCTGCAGAATAATTTTCATTTGATTGTTTTGAAATTTGAATTATTCAAGCAGTGACATACGAAAAATTATTTAATGCAGGGGCCTGCAAATGGGGGATTGTTTTTTAATATAAATATTTGATAAAGTTTTCAATGCAATATTGTTTTGATGTTAGTCTAAAATGTAACCAACTCCCTTCCTTACTCCTGGTTAAATATAAAATTCTATAAAAAGTCCAAAAATATCCCAAGCACAGCACAGAAATTTCCCTAAATAGTGACGATAAAGTTTAAATTTGTTTTCGAATTCAATCTGAAAAACCTCATAGTTTTCCAAGTTGATAAAACAAATGACAAAAAATTTGTCTTATCCAAGAGCTCTGCGTGCATTTCGTTACTCCAATAGTAATCAATATTTATAATAGATACTACTTACCCCACAACTTAGAAATATCTGAACAGTGTCCTTTTG
This sequence comes from Dioctria linearis, assembly GCA_963930735.1. NCBI lineage: Eukaryota > Metazoa > Arthropoda > Insecta > Diptera > Asilidae > Dioctria > Dioctria linearis. The sequence goes on from OZ005741.1 coordinate 26,987,805, forward strand.
GAAATTATGTCCAGCCCGCCCTCTCATCCTCTTCCGATTTATTTATCGTAAGCTTTTCGACCCTTCCAACTCAAATATTTTAGCTCGTGTTTGGATTTTGTACTTCAAATAAACACTTCAGAGATACTGAAATATACAAGCAGTACGTACGTAAGACATGAAAATATTTCTGTATATATAGATATATATAGACACTTTATATACTACTTACTCAGAAATCATCTACGTCCAACGGGAATCCTTTAATTCAAGGATTATGTAAATTCTAGCAGCTCTATTCACCTAAAGCGTCCAACCATCGTTGCTGTTGTCGTTCGCTGTCGTCGTCGACGACTTCTTCTTAAGCACTTCTGAAAAAGCGCAACCCTCCGAAACGTGTCCAGGAAGGAAGTCATGAGGATATGAATTCATAAAATTTAAATTTCGCATAGTGAATCCCACTAGGATTGAGCTAAAATTTAATCAACTACCACCCTCCAGGAGATACTTAACATTAATTTTTCATAGCCGGTGACTTGAATTCCATTTAACATTTTCTGAGCGCAGTTACATCTACCTACCTAAAGTATACATATATATTTGCCTGCGTGAAATTAAGGTGTATTTCCTGACACTGATGATTCAATTTTGGTTGTGTTTGGGGAAAGAATCAATCTTTAGTGTTTTAGAAAAAAAAAAAAAAAAAAAAAACTGATGCCCATTTGATTTTATCAAAAACAGCAAAGTAAATTCGTCATCTTAATTGACAATTGCGACATAAAATCATCGGCCACGCTAATTTACTCAAATGCCCAAGAAGCAAGCAAACATTTCTGACATTTTCCATTAATCTCAATCAAAGATTCAATCAACGTCAATCGAACGGTTATAAATTATTGTTGTTGGCACTGTTGGAAATCTGTCTAAGGAACAAATAAGCTCAATTTATTTTGAATGAATGCCATCCCCCCACTCTCCGTCCCTTGTGATTTCTAAAAGAGACTTAAATTTAGAACGTAATTTGAAAGGGTTCAAAAATGCCGTAGAAGTGAAAACATTGAATTGAAAATACATAGAAAAGGTAGAGGGGATGGTTTTTAGACCAGGTGATATTGGATAATAAAAAACAATAGAAAGAAAAAAACAGTTTTTTTTTCATTATTTTTGCATCCGGTTGTTCCTAAATGGTGATAAATGGTGATTGATGTAGATGTAGTAATTGTTTTGTTATGTTTTCAGTTTTAAGCCCCTACGACTACATTAATTAATAAGTAGATCAGATGGGAGCTATTCTTTTTTTTCTGATTTTCGTGTGAAGCAATTTATTTCTAATATATTTAAGTATAATTCTAAAAACAACGCATATTTATTTCGTCATAATTTAAAAAGTATTTGATCGAAATTCATTCATTATTTAAAAGAATATTGTTAGGAGAATTTAAGCTTTAATTTTCACGCGAATGAATGAATCGAAATGAGTCGGTTTAATTCTTACGCGACAGAATGAAATTATTCATTCCAAAGTCTTTTGCATTCGCGAATGATTCTTTTATGCCACAGGCCGATTTTTATAATGGTAATTTTATGCTTTATGTTCAGTGCATTTCCCACATTTTTTAAATGTAAATGTCCTGAAAAATTTAACTTCTGATGGTAAAAATAAAACAATTTTTAAAGTTATAGTTTTCATCTATTAAATCGTGTTTTTATCTATTAAATCTAACATGCTATTATTCAGTTATTTAGTAGCACTTTGATGGCTGCTTACAGATATACAGCATTTGTTCCACTTGATGTTTCTGTGTCATGTATATTTTTTCTTCCAAAATTATGATTGTGCACAGTTATTTACTGTATTTTGATATTTCCTAACAAATTTCCCTTTAAAAACCTTTCACATAATAAACATTTTGAAAAATCACTGCTCTTTTCATAATTTATTTTTGTCTATACTATTGGATTTGCGAAATGATCATTTTTGTAAAAATCACTAATTAAGAAAACCTTTAAATTTTTAATCAGAGTAAGGAAACGCACACTCACGTACGCACACGAAAGACTCAGTAGTAATTTTTACGACTCATGTGCGCCTTGCCTTCCCTTTAACTCGTACACGAATTTGTCTGTCTATTTATTTATATATTTCTTTATTACTATTTTCGACACTCTCGTAGACTCACTTTTCGTCATCACAGCGAGTTGAAATTTAACACACAGGTTCATGTCGCGTGACAATTGAATCTATCAAAATTTGAACCGGAAATTTCCATGACAAACCCGGAAAATCGGGAAAAATCATTTGAAAATTTGGTACAAATTTGATTAGTGATAAATCCGTTTCAGGAAAAATGCAGAGTTTTCCGATTTTTCCGAAAAAAATTTCCGGAATTTTCCGACTTTTCCGGTAAAAAAGTTTTCTAAATTATGCAGGATCAAGTTCCCTATCAACTGGCATCATTACTTTCTCTCCGACAATGGTGAAAACTTGCAGAAAAATCGAGGAAAATTCATGTAAAACGCTTTTCCGGAGTTTTTCCGACCATGGAAGCGTTTAAACGTTTTGCAACCTAAGACAAAGTTGTAGAGCGAAATGAGTTGCATAAAGTTGCTTTTGTGGAAAACTCCATGGAAAACCGGAAAAATCATCGGACAAATTTTCATCGATATGATTAGTGATAAATCTGTTTCAGGAAAAATGCAGAATTTTCCAATTTTTCTGGAAAATTTTCCGACAAAAAAGTTTTATAAGCTATTCGGAATCATTTTTTTTCCGTCCTACTGGCATCAATACTTTCTCTTCAACAATCATGAAAACTTGCATGAAAAATCGAGGAAAATTCATGTAAATTTTTAAAAATGTTTCATAGTAATAGTAAAAATCTGTGGAAAACATGGAAAATCGGGAAAATTCATGTTATATGGGATCAAATTCGAATTTGAATTTCAGAAAACCGTTGCAGTACTTCAACGATTTGATAATCGAAAAATTTTTGTTTTCGGATCGGCACCAAACATGACATAAAAATTCTTTTAAAATATCTCCATGCAGCACGTAATAAGAATTTAGTTAACGTGAAAAAGGCAGAAAATAAAATAAGTAAAAAACGAGTTTTCAAACAAAACTGAGGCCAAGCCGCATGAGAAAGTAGAAAATAAACTTTTCTTCAACACACAGAGGTGGACTCAGATTTTATTCGCTGACAATCACCGATATATTTCAGTATGATCAATCAGAGGTAAAAAGTGATTTGATTCATGAAGAGAAAGAATATTCAAGAGAAATGTCCCAATCAAAAAATCTGAGTCCACCTCTGTGGGTGTAGAAAAGTTTATTTTCTACTTTTTCATGTGGCTTGGTCTCAGTTTTGTTTGAAAACTCGTTTTTTACTTATTTTATAAAAAGCTGTGTGCGCGCGCGTGTCTTGTTGGTATTGTTATTAGCGCACGCGCCCATGAGCGAGTTATTCAAAACAAGAAAACGCACACTCGCTTGCGCACACGAAAATTCTCCCCGCTATAATTACTGACCAGTGAGTAATTCAATATAAGAAAGCGCACACGTAATTTCTCACTGCTCATTACTCACGAGTGAGTAATTCAAGGGAAGATAACGCATACAAAATTTCTCAGTTTCAAAAACATCGGATTTTTTTTTTTTTATTAATTAAATATTAATTATCCACGTTTTCTACATTAAGTAATTCATAAACAAAATTGCACACACAAGTTGGAAATGAGGAATGAGAAATTTCAAGTGCGTTTTCTTCCCTTGAATTACTCACTCGTGTGCGCATGCGAGTGTACGCTTTCTTAAATTGAGTTACTCGCTCATGTGCGTGAGTGAAATGCGCAAGAAAATCGCACACGAATAATGTGTATGTGCGCTTTAAGATCACGCAATTTATTACTCACGTTGTGCGTAGGTTGTGTACGCTTCCTTAGTTTGCTTTTAATACAATTTTGGCCCTACTAATACATCTGATATGTCCCACTCGATTTCACCGAGAGTAAAAGAATGAAATATGAGAGAATGTTCTCTTTCATTTCGAATGATTGATTTTCATTTTTTCTCGTTCTTTTGCTGTCATTGAAGAATATTCTCTCTCATATTATTCTCTCAGGAATAGAATATATTCATAAAATTCTCTCAACAATCTTTCGACTCAAATATTCATTCGCGAATGAATGCAAACGATAAGAATGAATTTTTTTTCATTCGCGAATGAATTTTTCCGAACTCTGATTTGCCGCAGGATAGCTTTGCGATACTGCAGAATTTTTGTTTGTGTATGTATTACCGGATATAAAATAATAAAAACGATAAAGTAGCAAACATACACGAAATTTTGACAGTTTTAAGTTTGCCTCTCCTACAAATTGGATTCACTTTATTGAAAAGAAATCCACATCGGAAAGATGTGACTCACGTTGTCGGGTTTTTTTTTAAATAACTTTTTTCCGCCAATTTTCTTGAAAATTATTCTTCACAAATTTTATGCGCTTGGCGGCCAGAAGCCAAAAGAAAGTTGGATTGATTTGGTTCGCTACTCATTTTTATGAACATAAATTATTTTTCCTCTTAATTTGTATGCGCTAGTTATGGCATAGACGACATTTTCGAAAACAGAAATTGAGAATAGAGTTAATTTTGTTACCAAGTTTTCGCTTTTGTGCATTTCCTTTCAAAAATTTTCTATTTAGTTAATAAAGATAGAGATTAGTCTATAGGAAGTTTTACCGGGTTAAACTTATATGTGTTCAAGAAGGAACTTTTTTTTGGATTCTCCGGTATATAGCAAAAGCTAAAAAATGTTTTTAATTTATTATTTCATCACACAACTCATTATATTTTGGGTGACAAGTTTCAAGTCTTGGTTTGACTCATCAACAGGTCACAAATAGCGGATCGAGTGACTTGAAAAACAAATGAAAAAATAGAATCAAGAAAAGAAATGGAAAAATGAAAAAAAATGAGAAAAATAGAAGAAAAAAAAAAAGAAAATTTTTTTTTTAAAAATTTAAAAAAAAAACCAGATTCTTTCGAATCGAATCGCATCTGTATTTGCCCGCAGTGGGCTGAAAAAAAATAAATAAAAAGGAAGAAGAAGAAGCGTTTCGTGTTAGCAGAAAACCTTACACTCATTGGTGCAGCTTGGTTTTCTGCCTGCTGCAGACGCTTGAAACAGATCAAATTGATCTAAATTGATATAAACTCAGAATAAATTCTGGGTGTGAATTATATGAGGCAAAAACACTCCTATATTATACCAAGAAGGAAGAAATAAAGATAGAGATTACTCTAAAGGATTTTTTACCGGGTTAAACTTATATTTGTTCAAGAAGGAATTTATTTGGATTCTTCGGTATATAGCAAACGCTAAAAAATGTTTTTAATTTGTTATTTCTTCACACAAATCTCTTTTTTTTTGTGACAAGTTTCAACAGGTCTCATATTGCGAAATTGAGTGACTTGAAAAACAAATGAAAAAATAGAACAAAGAAAAGAAATGAAAAAATGAAAAAAATTGAGAAAAATAGAATTTTTTTAAATTTTTAAAAAAAATTTAATACATTTTTTTTTAAATTTTTAAAAAAAAATTAATAAAATTTTTTTTTCAATTTTTTCTCTATTTTTTTTTAATTTTTTAAAAAATATTAATAAAATTTTTTTTTCTATTTTTCTTAATTTTTTTCATTTTTCATTTCTTTTCTTTGTTCTATTTTTTCATTTGTTTTTCAAGTCACTCAATTTCGCTATTTGGGACCTGTTGATGAGTCAAACCACAAGACTTGAAACTTGTCACCCAAAATATAATGAGTTGTGTGATGAAATAAAAAATTAAAAACATTTTTTAGCTTTTGCTATAAACCGGAGAAGCCAAAAAAAGTTCCTCCTTGAACAAATATTTAGTTAATGGAAAAAATCTCTGTTGATAATTGGGATTGATTAAAATTGAAAATTGTTTTGCGAGAAATATATACTTAAATTTATATTGCGATGCCATATGGCAAGGGCAGTAGCTATAATTGCTACTTTCTACATTACGTATGAATCAGGGTTTTCACTGATTACAAAATATGCAGCCTTTGTTTATGAAATAAGCTTTCCTTTTATTGATGTTTTCATTTATGTCCTATGTAGTGGAAACAGGTGGCCATAAAACGTAAGATTGAAAAAGATGATGTTCTTTAAAAATTCATTCAAAGAAGAAATTAGTTTTCCATATCGGTTACGTTTTCAACACGAACTAAAACTAGACCAGTTGTTCACTTACTTTCTGCATTACCGTGAGGTGAACGTTTCATCTATTACATTTTCATTATGTTCATCGATGTAGTCATGAATGAGATCTTCATGAATCCGGATATTCACTGCTGGGACATGTTATGTGTATAGAAAAGTTATGAAACTACGATAATTTATCAAAACAAAAAAAAACAAAATTTCAATTCACGACACCAGTCAAATTGTAAGGATTGTATACCTTTCGTATACTTAAAACAGATTTATATTATTATTATTTTATTCTAATCACTTCCCCTAAAGACGTTTGCTAAAAGGACGTTCGCCCTAAAGACGTATTACAGAAAGCTCATTTCACAAAAGGAGATTTTACAAAAGGAATCTTCTCCAACTGGAGATCAAAGACAAAAAAGTCGTTTGCCAAAACGACCTTTGGCAATTATGTGTCTACAACTGACAAATATGTTGCATGAAAAAGGCGCAAGTGTGATAAAATATTCTAGAATTTTAAAAATGTTTTAGTTGCTTAGATCCAAAGAATTACAAAAATTAGAATTTTTTAGGTACTCAGATATCATAGACAGCAAAGCCGAACTTGTTCAAGAGTTTAATTCTTTTAAGGATATGTACAGAAAGATGATAAACACACAGATATTAAAAGTAATTCAAATATCGAGGAAATGTCCATAAACAATGTATTCATATTCATTATTGTCAATGACATGTGCTTTATTTAACCTAACCTTTCTATATAATTTTTTTTTTTTACTTTTCCAATATGGAAAAATCAGGTGCGGAGCGATCCCTTTAGACTGAAACTCATTAAGTCCCTACCTACAGTCTACAATGCGTGAAGACAGATTGTCTGGGTTTGCTTTACTCTCTATTGAAAGACTGTTGGCTACTGAAGTGGAATACATGGTTATAGATAATTTTGTAGGATTGAAACCTAGACGTAGAAAACTGTTGTAGTTGCCTCATTTGTTAATAATTCCTATAATTCCTACCTTTAGTTATTGTATTTTGAAATAATAGATTAAATAGATAAAAAAATATGAAAATATTATATACTTATGTTTGAACTACTGCTGAACATCTATTTTTTTTTTTTTCAAAATATACAATAAAATTTATTTTTATGCAGTGCACCTTTCTTTAATATGTTCGCTCCCCCAAATGTTTAAACCTAGATACGCCTCTGGCATTGACAGTGATGCAGAAACATTTCTATGAATCGTGTGATAACCGAACAGATATGACTAACCCTAGTGTTTCACATTTTTCGAGAAAAATAAACACACATTTTTTTTCTCGAGATTTCTTGAGAAAATAACTTACTAAAATAAAAATCTAATGCACTCTATAATATAAACTGAAATTCATATTTTTATTATACAACAAAATAAAAAATAGTAACGTAAAAATAAATTCTTCAAGTTTTACAAAAATATATAAAAAGGTTTATAAAAATATAATAAATTTAAAATAATATTTTAAGAAACACAGAGCATCCAAAGTTGAATCTCCCATCCTTGTTCTTTTTTTCGTAACATAATCTTTTGCAATAGAAAAATTCCGCTCATTTTGCGTAGATGTTGGTTTAATGGTCAGAAGTGCATCCAAAAGATTCTGCGATTCTGCAAATTTGAGGATCTCTTCCCATTTGCTTCAAATATTTTAAATTCTTTTGTTAATGATTGAAATTTGTCAACACTCGGACTTTTATATTCTTTTAAACTTTTTGTAATTGTAAAATTTATTTGTTGCTGTAGACTTGCTTCTTCTTCTCGATCTGGACATTCTTCAATATTTTTAGTTTCACCAGTCTTTTCAGTATTATCATTATCACTGTTTTTAGTTTCAAAAATTCTAGATGATATAGATTTAGCCAATTTACATATCTCTTGTCTTGGTGCCATGACAAACAAACTATCATTTTCTTTATGTGACATACAATCAGGATTCTGTAGGAGCCTAATAACAGATACTAAAGTATAATCCCTCCTTTTAGACATTTACTCCCTATCTGCGTTAGGCAGGTCTCGACTTAATTAGTGTTTTATTTTTCCAAAGTTGTAAACAAAAACCTGAGAACTCCTTCAGCAGATAATAGTGTAAAATCTTCTCGGCTAAGAGTTTCAATTGTAATCCGGAGTGGTTTCAATGTTGCTAATATTATTTTAGCAACCTCAACATAGTCGTCATTCCACAAACTACCCAAATTTAATTCAATCAATAATGCTTTTTTGATTTGGCTGCTAATTCTTACAAATCCATAGCCTCCATTGTATTCCATCTAGTAGAACAATCTAAGATTACCATTAGCTCTTCCACTACATATTTTTGTAATATAGCATTTTTAACGGGGGAGTTGTTAAACATTTTTGATATTTTTCGAATGGATTTAATAGCTTTTTTCGATTTGGGATTGCAAATAAACATCAACGTCTTCCACAACTTCTATATCAGAATAATCATCAGAGTTATTATTTTCATTTTCTAAATCTTGTATTTCAGATACGTTATCAGATTCCAGTTCCTCGATACAAGCAAAGTTATCAGGATGCCTCTTCTTGGTATAAAATACTTTCAGAACAGTCAAATGCAAACCCGTGATTGTATCAAAGTTGGTGAAATTGAGAAGATAATCTTCCAAATTTCCGCATTACAGCAGCACCATCACTCATTGTAGCTACTATATCGTCATTAAATATGATATTAAACGATTTTAATTTTCCTTTTACTAATGCCAATGCTTTTTCAGCAGGGCAACTACCAACGACAGGAATCATCCCTAAATTGTCTGAGTCTTTGTTATTATAGTAAAGGTGTACATCCATATATCTTTTATTTTTCATGCTGGTCCATTCATCAATGGATATACTGAATTTTTTACTATTATCTTTGTGTTTAATTATTTTTTTAATCAGCTGTTGTTTTATACCTTTATAAAAGTTCAGCATTAATTGCATCACTTTGGTAGAGTTTCGTGGTAAATTAAATCCTTTGCCACTCATAGATGTTCTAATGAATTCACTTTTAATAATTCTGTGAAAAGATATTCCATCAACAGCTGCTAACTTTGGAATTAATTCACTCATAGTTGGTCGTTTTAAGAAAGATTCAATTACTGAATTATCTCCGTACCTGTATTTTTTGGCATTTTTGAGATGCTTTGACCATCATTGTTTTCTTCTCTTTTATACTCATGTACACCTTCAAGTTGTCTACGCAGACCAATAGTCGCCGAACCTTTGCATGAAAGTGATTTAAGACATATCTTACATATTTGACAAATTTTTATTCCTTTCACTTTTTTTAAAATGTTCCTAGCAGTCCTGGTAAATTTTACTCATTTTGTGGGTAATTGTTGGTTTTTTTTTTTTAATTAAAATTATTTTAAAAACAAAATTTATAATAAAACAACTTCTTACCATAAATTTATTATATATAGGTTTATCTTACATACATATATGGTACGTCCTTTTTTAAAAAAAAAAAATATTTTTACATACAAAAATCTTTCACAACGCAATTAGTTATAGCAATTACTGATAACTGATGATTTATTTATTATATAAATAAACTATCGGGAATTCCCCGAATTGTTAAGTATAAAACAACCACAACCACTGAAGTTTGAGACAATTATGAATAACAAAATAGAAAACTAACGGTGTTTTTAAAAAAATTGTATGACAGTGATGAATAAAGCGTTGTTTAGAAACAACGATTTTACTTGAATATTGCATCAATATCGAAAGGAAATTGGTGTGTGTAACTAAATTTCTCGAGAATTGTGACTTTATAATTTTCTCGAGAATTTCTCGTAATATAGGTGAGACAAGAAAATATTGTTATGGTAGGTTTAGATAAAGATTAAAGATTTGCTGATAATTTTTTATGACTTGCCCTATATTATTAGATCTCAACCCCCTTTTATTTCGAAGTTAGGACTCAAAATAAGGCTCAACTCACGGTCATAAGCCTGCAAATTTAAAATGTAATATCACACTCTGATATGCTCAAAATACGACCTTTATCGTGCTTTAAAAACTTCAATCGATTTTGAATCTTTTGTAACCCTATCCAGAAAATAAACTTAACTTTTTTAATATGATTCCTTGACTTGAATTTTTCTGTTATCTGGTTAACGCCGTAATCTTGTCCAAGAAAACAGTCATTAATTTTCAGTACCTATAGTCTTGCATTACATGCCAAGAGAATGAAAAGAAATTTGACCTCTATAGATATGCTTTTATGTATATTCCTTGTGCACTGATTTTACCAAATTTCGATTTTTCCAACAACAACGCAATGATCCAATAAGCGTTAGGTGTATAGGAAAACAGTATAACGCATAACTACTACCTACCTCTCAATAGAATTAAATTTTCTAAGTATATACTTCAATTAGACAAAGCAAATTTGGAGAGCAGCATCGAGTAATCTCAAATATCAATTCAAGGAGGCCCTCAAACAAATAAGATTTAAAATTACATCAAAGACACAATTGGCTATATATGTATTGTAGTGGTTATTTGATAATCTGCAGCCCCCCCCCCCCCTCCACTTGTTATCTTCATCTCTGGCCCATTGAAGATGTCAAAAACAGGTGTATACCAGAAATAAACGTTCTACCCTGTATCGTATAACATAAATTTTCTCACAGGCATTTATGCAAAATTCCCAAATCGATTAAAATTTTACTCGACCAGTCAGTCCCCGACAAATTGCTCCTGTTTTAAGTTCAAATCAGATCAAGTGCCCCCTTTTACATGTCAATGGGAAACCCTTTGAACTCGATTTATTAGAATCACCCTGTTTTCGGGAATCGTCGTTTGCTGGCTGCAATTGCGATTGCTGCTACTTGTGCTGCTATAGCACAGATTGCTGGCTGGATGGTCGAATAGATTGGTTGTCATCATTAAATTAATTCCAACGACCATAATTAATATTTTGCCTTTGAAGTCGAGAGCAGGTTTTTTGTGTCAATGTTTTTTTTTTTTTTTTTTATAGTCAAAACAGTTTTGCTGGATGTTTAATGGAAGTGGACTCAAGTGGGCAACTAATATCTATGGTGGGGGAGAAACGGAGCTTTTATATTTTTAATGGTTTCAAAATAAAAATAAGTGAAACCATTTATGTAATTTAGGTATGTAGGAAGAGTCAAGTGATGAAGAAGGGTATTGCTTTGAGTACCATAATAATTCAAAAGTATCTAAATTTCAAGTGGTGATTTTGTCAACTTTAGATTTTTTAAGTGTTTGATGCAAAGTGATTCCCTTAATTATTTCTCTTGTGATTTAATCGTGTTTGAAGTCTTTTTGAGTATTTCAGGTCTGTATTTTTCTTGATGGATCATGTTTTTCATCATATTACACCGGTGTAATATTTTATCCGAGATTTCCCGACGATATAATTTCTATTCGAGAATTATTCCGAACAGTTCATATTTCCGATTATAAATTTTCATTTGTGAATTTAATTGTAAATTACCACGAAGACTTTGGCAAAGGAAGCTATTCGAAAAAATAAATTCCATGGAAAAATATGATAATGACAACTTCATAAAAAGGTTTAGATTTCCAAAAGATATTGTTCGTGATGTTATTGTTGGGATGTTACGGCATCAGTTTTTTTATTCTCCACTACACTCTTGTATTTTGTTACGAGTTCTATTAGCAAAGCTTTGCTCTGTGTGGTCATATGCGCTGATTTATTACTTTCCATAATTATTTTATATTTTAATAATTAACCAATTTCACTATTCACGAAATTCACAGCCAAAACCAAATTCAAACCTTCCACGTCGCGTCCCTGTCATTTGACATACCGAAAATGTCCGAAAGTAATGCCACATAAGCAAAAAATACATTGTTTTAGACGAGTTGATGTTTACGTCCAAAGAAAGCGGCAAATAGGATTATCCTCGTTGGTGTTTGGCCCTTACAGGTTGTTATTCAAGTCTGACAAAAGCGTCTACTATCTTTATCCTTTAATAAATCAAAGTTATCATTCCACTGACAGTAAAACAACAGAACAATAGTATCTAGGTATACTCTTACCCTATTCAGAGTCCATAATTAGCTGAAGCAAATCTTTACTATTTCCCTATTCTCTGATATGAGCTTCTACTTCAAAGTATCTGTTTTTTTCCTAGCGACGTAATTTTGATCTTTTAATTTATGACCTGCACGAGCTCAACTATATCATTTGACGAATTTAAATCAAAATGTTAAAGACCTCTTTATTACGACTTTAAGAACTCTGATTTTGGTTCTTGTTTTTTTTTTGTGCTCAAAACATATTCATGTAAAACTAAAGGTCAAGTGCGAGTCGGACTCGCGCACGAAGGGCTCCGTACCATCGTACAAAATTTAACACTATGTACTTTTTATTTATTTTTTCAAATGAAAAAAAAATGTCTACTTATGATAATAATAATGAATGAGAATATAAAACGAGCAAAAACGCCGAAAAAATTACGTTTCTTGTATGGGGGCCCCTTTTAATTTTTAATTTAATTTTATTTTTATTACTGTAATCCCCGCATAAAAGCACATGAACCAAGGGCCCAATTTTTTGTGATTTTAAGCGGGTGCTGCTTATAACCAATAAGAGCGATTATAAGCACAAAATGTGCTTTTATAAAAATCCTTGAATAAGTATTCGAATTTTTGCTAGTAAGCGATAGGCGACTACAAACACAATATATGCTATTATAAAAAGTTCGCGATTTAAGATACATCAAATGAACTATTATTAGCTGCTCATACCTAAATTTGAAAAAATAACATAAATTTGCCAAAAAATACTTTTATTCAAAAGCAATGAATATACAGGGTATCCAAGGAATAGTTTCAAGCGGATTTCTAGAGGTAGAGCGCTCTTAGGGGTACCCGAATAACCCCGTATATGTTCTGCAATTTTTTTTAGTTTACGAGTTATGATTTTTTCGTGATTTTTTATCAAACTACTAATTCGAAGATATTTTTAGTGACTTGAAAAATTGAGACAAACTACTGATTTTTTTTTTCAATTTAGTTGAGTGTTAGGCCCACCCAATGCAAAAAAAATTGATTCCGTAGCTCATACCATAACGCAAAAAGAAATTTTTAAATTGCATAAAATTCAAAATAATAAAATATGCCAAAATCTTTGAGGGCAATTTAAAAAAATTGTCACCATAACTTTTTCACTCAAAAGTGATTTTAAAAACTTCCCCATTTCATTGGCTATTTACCGTGTAAATTGTATTGAGATATCTCTTTGCTAAAATTCTATTCAAAACGTACTAAATCTTAAATCTATTCGAACTGGGGTGCTAGATTTTTCGCACCTTAGATTGACTCTAACTCGATTGGGTTATGTCCGATCGGAAAACGGGTTTCATTCTTCACCTCAGCTCATTATCAACAGCAATTCGCAGAAGATTTTTCTTTCTCTGGATACTTCATACCTAAATGATGCCATATGAAATTAAGTTTTTAAAATAAGTTCGGTGGGAAAAAATTACTTGATTTTTTTTTTAAAATTGGTCTCAAAGGTTTTGGCATATTTTATTATTTTTAATTTTATGTAATTTAAAAATTTCTTTTGGCGCAATGGTATGAGCTATGGAATCAAATCTTTTTGTATTGATTGGGCCCAACACCAGCAATTTGTCTAAATTATTCAAGTCGCTATGACCAAAAATGTTTTTGAATTAGTAGTTTGGTAAAAAATCACGAAAAAAGATCATAACTCGTAAACTACAAAAATCGCAGCTCATACATGGGATGATTAAGGTACCCGTGGGGGTGCTCTACCTCTGGTCTTCCGCTTGATAGTATTTTCTGGGACACCCTGTATATAATGTATATGAAAAATTCAGAAATATCTTTTTTGTGCCTTGGACTTTATGGACATTTCTATAAATTATTCTTTGAGTAAATTTAGGATTTTTAATTCAAGAACATTTGCAAGTAATTAATTGTGCACAACTTCCAGCACAAGAATCGCATCCTTCCGGCTTGATACGTTATTGGTACAAGCATCATTTTCATGAATGTTCAATATTTCTTCATCACTGCCTGGACGATCTGCTTCATCTGATCATCTACAATCTCTTTGTTAATTTTCTAAACATTCCAAGTTGTCACCACATTTTAGCTACTCGTTAAACTCTTCATCTTCTATACGCAATTCTATAACCTTTGCAAATCGCAATTTGAGAACAGTTCATACAATACATGATTCCCTTTAGGCCCGAATTACACGGCTTCTCAGTCTACTTTGACTTAGCCCAAATGGTAAATGCATGTGGCAAGTTTAAATTGCAACTACGACTTCACCTGGGACTTCGACTGAAACTGATCTTTGCTTAAAGTGGAAAGTTGGTGTCGGCTGCGGCCAACTTCAGTTCAGAAATATGCACGTTTCCTTAACGTGTGTGGAAGGAAATCGGCAAAAGCGATGTCGTAATTTAATTACAAATTCCACCTCAGCATCGACTTCGAAAAAATTTTCGCGAAGTCAAACAATTGGAGCTCCGGGCCGAATTTTCACTTTAAAAAATTTATAAAAAATATAAAAATTTAACTTTCTAAACCGTCTTTCATTGCAATAGGTTTATATAACTAAGTTTCCACAAATTGTAAACAATAATTAAGAAAAAATATTGTCAAATTAAAAAGTTATAACAGAAAACGTTGAAAGAGTTTTCCTGAAAGTCCAAACCAGCTAAAAAAAAACTATTTTCGATCTGAACGACCTCTAAGCAATAATGAATTGCACTGAAATTTTGCATAGAAATTGAGCATTACATTAGTCAACATATTCTGAAGCATTCCGATATTTTAACACTTGCAAATCCATAAATTTTTGGGCCACCTTAATATACGAATTCGGTGAACAGAATAATTGATCCTGACTGTTACAATATACGGGGAAATTTACATTAAAAATAGAAACTTTAAGATGCGTTATTAAAGGTTATAAAAGGGGTATTGTTAATAGGCGGGGTTGCTATTAACAGAGCAAAAGTATTCGAAATTACTAGGAAAATGTTGCGGGCGTCGACAATATATGATAATAAAAGGGTTTTGGTAATAAGCGAGCTGTTATTATCCGGGGATTACTGTATTTGTTGTAATATCGCCAATAGAAAAACACAGTCTGTGAAAATTTCAAGTGTCTACCTATTACGTTTCATAAGATACAACCTGGTGACGGACGGGCAGCGAAATCTTAGTAATAGGGTTCCCGTTGTTACCCTTTGGGGGGTACGGAACCCTAATAAAGTAAAAATGAAGTCTAATAGCCAATCATCGGACAGTTTTACCACTTAAAATGAGATAGCACAGCACAAATTTATTGTGACAACAAATGAGATTTGTGAAAATTTATTTCGATATGATTTTTTTTTTTTTTTGTAAAATCCTAAAAAGTAGCAATTATGATTAATTTTCAAAAATTAGTATCAAAGTAGAAAAAATCTACCAAATTTGTGGCGATTGTAGCCAAGGTGTAGTATTGCTACTGCTGACATTTGTTCACTTTACAGTTTCAAGATGATTTTTTTTGCACTGGGTGCAAAATTCTGATAAAAAGTTTACAAAATTTCCAAATCGTAATCACTATGTAGATAGAGATCGGCAGTTATGGTCTTAATTGTAATATTCTTTAATCATATCATATGACAAGATGATGCAACTAACCTATATTTTCTACGGTACTTTTGATCGTTCATACATGACATAGTAAAAAAAAAATAGACTCATATCCGTTTAAGTTGGAGGTGGTTTATATATGAAAAATAAATTATTCAAGCACAAAATTCCAACTTTCCACATCTCATTTGTGCCTTGAACTACACAGTAAAAAATAATTCCCTAAAGTGAGTGGCAACAATTTGTGCCACAAAGGTTAGGTATTTGTCGATAAGATTAGGGAAAACAACCACCTTCGAAAACGTAGATTAGGTTTTTCTCCCTCAAATGTGGGAAATTTCTGCTTTTTTCCCCTAAAATTCAGGGAATAATCCCTAAAATGTAGGGAATTTTCAATTTTTTTTTATTGTTTCCCCTAAAATATAGGGAAGAGCTAACATTTCGGGAATTTTACGTACTTTATAGGTTTTTTAGTGCCAAATACCTAAATTCATTGAATGTTCCATTCATTTGGGGGAAATTTAACTGATTTTCCCTTTATATCGGACAAAATTACATTTAAGTATTTTTAAGGAAAAACGTGTCTTAAATCTAGAGAATAGTCCTATTATTTTTTACAGTGTACTTCGACAACCAGATTGCATTGATTGATTCGATAAACAAAATGCTGAAACACATCCAAGCTATAGCCTTAGGCCTGGTATCTCTCATGCTCCTTCGGAGCTAGAATAATAATATCGCTTCATGCATTGTCAATGTTCCAATGAAATATCTAGTCTGATCCCTTGTAGATTAATTCCTGCACGGAATACTCGCGCTGCAAACCGCACACATCCTTCCACCATTCAAAATATTTTCGGCTGTATAGTAAAATTACGTGATGCTTTCTTAGCACGAACTGTGTGAATGTGGAACAGTCTACCATCTTCTGTTTTTCCTCGGGTTTACAATCTCTGAAGGTTCAAGGATGATATATACATTAGCACCTCCGCCACTTTCCTTATGTACCCTAATCCTTTCCCTATCTCCTTCTTCCTATTCTGTGCTTTTCATTATAGGGTATCCCCTGAGCTTGGTTTAATAATATTTAAAAAAAAAACAGGGCTGGCCTCAAAGATTTGAAAGCAAAAGGCTTCACCGACTCGTTGGTAATATTAAAATTTATATATTAAAAAAAAAACTCTGTGACAGAAGTAGACCGAAAGAGTAAAATTTCCAACGCAAAGCGAACCTTGCGGCGATCTTTAAGGTTAAGGTTCTTGGCTCGGTGTTGTCTTGGCTTCCTCCAGGAAGCCTTAACTGCTGGATGGGTTTCTGCTTTAAAGTCATGTTAAAATCCGACAATAGTAATAGATACTCGTTTAGGAGAACCTGCCCACTTTGGAGTCATTGCACGAATTGCATGTACCGTACTGAGTGAAATGCGCCTACCGCCGAGATTAATACACGATTTGAGTGGATTTCTATCTCACAGCAACTGAGTAGAATGTTATCTGACCTATACAACAGTAAGTAGTACACGCATTCTTACGGAGAGTGAATAGAGGAATTGATTTGAACGCTATCCAAATAACAAAAGTTTAGTGAAGAGCAGTTATCATAGAAATGTACTTAGCGCCTTTTATATTCGTTTATTCGACTAACCAGAGATTTAGCGTTTTCAACTCACCTGTTGATATACTTGGGTCCTAGAGATCCATTTTCAGCATTTCGAAATACGACAAAATTATGGTGAAATGTCGAAATATGTGACAAAAATTTACGAGAAAAAGTACGACATAAGATCTTAATTGGCACACCCTGGAAAGATACTCTGTTGAATTAAGGTTCGCTTAACTCGAATTCGTCATCTCATATGTACATGGACTTTCCCCATACAGCACAAAATTTCCCAGGGATATCCCATTCTTGTCCCACAGATCCCATAGCTTTCCCGGGATAAACTTAAGATCTTATTTCTAGGAGTTATTAAAAATTTCCCATAAGTTATTCCCTGGAATATCTCACAACTACTCTCTATGGGAACATTTTCAGTATTTTGCAGACAAATACATACGGGATGTGCAGGACAATTTTGGGACAAACATGGGAAAGTCGTTTTTCCCCTTCCAGAATTTATTTCGGTTTGTTCTCTGATGATGACTATGTGCAGAGTAAAAATACATATCCAAATCCAATAGGTTTACAAAAATGTACTGACTTACGAACGAAAACGTAAAATTCAAATATTTCCATTTGAAATGGGTACTGGCACTCTTGAGATTATGTTTCCAAAAAATTTCACAATGTGAGTAGTAGGGATAGTGTATACTGCAGCAGAAAGTTTCCATAAACTAATTTTTAGCGCATGCGATTAACACAAATACCGCTAACAATCCGGTACAGGATTTCGAATTCGAACCAAGAATTCCTGGTTCAATTACATGGAGAACTTATCCTCCGTGTCTTCTAGTGCATTTTCAGTTTGGGCAAACAATTCCACTACTGTCAAGTTTTTCAATCTAAGTATTTCGCAGGCAGACTGTAATAGTCGTTTTAAAAGCTGGTGACAAGCTAATTAGGCTGGGTCTAGCTTATTTAGTGAGAATTATACCAACACTTTTTCTATGTTGTTAATCATATGATGAATTGTACCGGTTCATTTCTCTGAGGACTTTATCCAGTTTCCTATTCGATAATAAAGTAAAAGTCGTTATTATTGAATCACGGTTCGTAGCACAAGCACAATTACATGAGTTGGTTGCATAATTCCGATGTCTTCCCATCTCCTCCTTTATAATTGTTTTGTTTGCGCGGTATTCTCCTTGTATATTACGACAGGGACCTAATTAAATTTTTATAAACAATATCTGTGTGGACTCGTTATCTTTATTTAACGACTATACATAAATTTAGTTTATAGTTTTTAGTGCATAATTAAAAGGTGTCCAGTGAATATTTACAGTAAAGCTCTGAAAACTTCTAAAGGACTTCTTATATTTTCTCTCTCTATGCCTTCATTATATTTCAGGTTTAGCTCTCATCATATCAGAAATTAAATTTGTTTTATGATAAAATCGATAGCATCATAAAATCCAAAATTAGTTCAAGTATGAGATATACCCATACATATACAAATATATGTATATATCTACCTAAATGTACAATATGAAACCAACGAGGTGAAAGTACTTCTGTTACTAAAATCATCAGCTCCCCCGAATGTTTCGAACTCTAATGAAAAGCCGAGTAACACCCATAACCCAATTTCCGAAATGTCGTACGTGACCAGAATGCACAGTTATTTACATACATATAGTCAGGGATTTATGTAAGATGAAGAGCATCCCTACATCGTAATCATTACAAAGAAAACGTGGGAATGCCACATGTTTCTATATCGATAGCTATATAGCAATACTGTCCGCAGGATCACAACTACAATTTCCATTCATCTATAGCATTTCCATCAGCACATATATCATTTTCTGGTATTCATCAAAATTACGCCTTAAGAGTCTCACTAATTTCTTCAGAATAAGGCTCATTCGTCATAGAAATTGAATGGAAGGCGTTATTCCTATATAGATCTCTTGGGAATTATTTGAAATGGTTCTTTCAAAAACACTGACCTGGAAACTTTAGGTCACATATCGCACGAACATCCTGATCCAACCACAAAATGTATATAGAATCTGCACACTCTTTCATAGCATGATTACCTTGAACTGGTGCAAAAAAAAAAAAAAAATTCGGCATCTATCAAGTAGTACGCCTTGGTGGTAAATCGATACTGTTCACCAATTCTGACAGTTTCAATATCTCCTCCTGTAAAAGTCTATATAAGGTGAAAAAAAAACGATTCATCCTTCCTTACGGCTCCTTCTTTTTATGAATTCCATGAGGATTGAAGTATATACATATATAGTATCTCATCTTTCATGGTTGCGCTCTGCTTCTGTGGTACTTGAGATAAAGTACCCCAAACACGAAGAAGGTCCTCGTTATGGAGGGGGGGGGGGGGGGTAGGTACTATAAAGCTTTGTGCAACATTGATGCTATGCCAAAAATATGGAAACTGTTATAAACTCCACGTTAAAAATCTACTCTCGAGGACCCTTTGGTCCTTTTTAATTGGCCATTTAGCAAGAGCAGAAGGGTTAACATCTTTTACCGTTAAATGAGCATTCTTAGTTGTTGCGTTGACGTCCCTGATGTTTTCGGGGATATAATAAACACCTCAGAAGGGCTATAAGATGGAAAGATTTTCAGTTAAGGTTTACTTCCTTTTCCTGATAGATAGAAGGGAATGGAATGGATTTTTGTTGAAAGGATTGGTTATAAGAAAGAGAGAAAAAAAGAAGATTCTATATCTACCGGTGTTTGTGTATGTGGGGTGCTAGTATTCAATGCTGTGAGGAATGTATCACATTCCAGAGGAATCAGAGGAATATGAAATCATTTTTGTATATATGTTCTCGATTGCAACGCCTTAAGGAGGGTTAGGAAATGTCTGGGTCTCTTTGGTAGCAGAGGCTGGCAAAAGAAGTTACTTGTTACTTCTACATGACCAGGATTAAATACCGTGTGTTACCTATTTTTTTTTTTTTACCAACGAAATTGAACAAGACTGTCAGACAAAATTTGAAATTATTTCAAGCAAAAAAATTGTTATATGTCACAAGATCGCAAGATCAATGTGGTTTCCAAAAGAACACCACTCCGCTAATACCTACATATTTGTGGAAATATGAAATTCATATATGTTCGGTAGGCCTTTTAAAGGAAATACATTTTGAAATACTTATGTCGATGTGTCGCTCGAAGAAATGTGGTGTCATTTGTGGGACATATGATCCTTCACCGACTCATCTAATTTAAAGCATTGTTCTTGACTGCATGACACCAACTTAACGGTACCTAGCTTTAAGGCTTCCAATCAAATGATTCCAGAAATTTGGGAGAATAGGTGTCCATAAAGTAGTTATATGGCAGTTGGTTGTTATTCTGATACTGACAAGACTTCCGTTGTGGTCTGGATACAAAATCAAAAGGGACAAAGATCGGGAGAAATATTTGGAAATTAAATTTCATTTTTTTGAGGCCATTCCCTTTAACTCGTACACGAATTTGTCTGTCTATATTTCTTTTTTACTATTCTCGACACTCTCGTAGACCCACTTTTCGCCATCACAGCGAGCTGAAATTTGGCACACAGGTTCATGTCGCGTGACAATTGAATCTATCAAAATTTGAAACGGAAATTTCCATGGAAACCCCGGAAAATCGGGAAAAATCATTTGAAAATTTGGTACAAATTTGATTAGTGATAAATCCGTTTCAGGAAAAATGCAGTTTTCCGATTTTTCCGAAAAAAAAATTCCGGAATTTTCCGACTTTTCCGGAATGATTTTCCGGTAAAAATGTTTTCTAAATTATGCAGGATCAAGTTCCCTATCAACTGGCATCATTAATTTCTCTCCGACAATGGTGAAAACTTGCAGAAAAAATCGAGGAAAATTGATGTAAAACGCTTTTCCGGAGTTTTTCAGACCAAGGAAGCATTTGAGCGTTTTGTAGAGCGAAATGAGTTGCATAAAGTTGCTTTTGTGGAAAACTCCGTTGAAAACCCGGAAATACGGGAAAATCATCGGACAAATTTTCATTGATATGATTAGTGATAAATCTGTTTCAGGACAAATGTAGAATTTTCCATTTTTTTGGAAAATTTTCCGGAATTTTTCGACTTTTCCGGAAAATTTTCCGACAAAAAAGTTTTATAAGCTATTCGGAATCATTTTTTTTTCCGTCCTACTGGCATCAATACTTTCTCTTCAACAATCATGAAAACTTGCATGAAAAATCGAGGAAAATTCATGTAAATTTTTAAAAAAAATGCAAAGTAATAGGAAAAGTCTGTGGAAAACATGGAAAGCAGCACGTAATAACAATTTAGTTAACGTAAAAAAGGCAGAAAATAAAATAAGTAAAAAACGAGTTTTCAAACAAAACTGAGGCCAAGCCTCATGAGAAAGAAGAAAATAAACTTTTCTTCAGACACAGAGGTGGACTCAGATTTTTTGATTGGGACATTTCTCTTGAATATTCTTTCTCTTCATGAATCAAATCACTTATTACCTTAGATTGATCATACTGAAATATATCGGTGTTTGTCAGCGAATAAAATCTGAGTCCACCTCTGTGTTGAAGAAAAGTTTATTTTCTACTTTTTCATGCGGCTTAGGCTCAGCTTTGTTTGAAAACTCGTTTTTTACTTATTTTATTCGAACTTTTGGACGGGTTGGATATGAAATTCCGAATTTCAAAATCTCGATTACAAAATACTGGAAAGCATAATCTTGCAAAACCAAATATCGGAAACTATGTCCCGAGATATCATCCTAAATTTTTGTATTCTCTTAAATTTTCCCACCCCTGAAATTTTAAATAAATCCGGCATTTCGGATTTGGAATTCCGGGATTTAGGTACTTTTTTTTAGTGTTTTGGTTCTGGTGTTTCTAGGATTTTTATTGTCTCTCCGATCAGTTGTTTATTTAAGACATTTATGTATATACGAGTTTCTATAACGTTCTGTTCCTGAATATTTGTTCTACATACTAAAGCCTGATTCAGATTGCTCGACAGCAGCGGCAGCAACGCAAAAAACAATTTTGCTATCGAGTGTATCAGATTACATTACAGCAGCACAAGGCAGCAACCAGAATCTTCTGACATTTCTGTATACAATGACAGCATATCCACGCTGCCTATAAAGACAGCGACAGCAAGGTTAGAATTTGCAATGACTCGTCAGCACGACGTTTGTGCTGCTTTCTCCGAATCAGCTGATCCTTCTCGTCTTCTCAGCTTATGGAAATATTGTCCCTTCAATGATAGTTTTTCCATACGTGAGGCCGCCAAAAGACGGGACTAATAGTATTCCAGACACTTGGTTCTTGGGGAGATCATCTAGTGGATGGATGGCCAGTGAATTTTTTTTGACTACGTCACAAATGAAAACGCCGTGCCAATCTAATTTAATCTGGTTAACGCAAATGACAAAATACTGGAATAAAAAATCAAGGAAGCTCCGAAGATTAAACTGAGCCGAAAGTTTCGGAATGATGAGTAAAATTTTAATTTTCAAGAGTTTGTCTTCTATAATTGTATTTCGGGATTCTCGAACTCGGAATTTTTCCGACACTATTCATTTGAGATTTTCATTTGCGTAAATTTCATAAACAACTCATGCTTGCTGGGAATTTTAGAAAAAATGCAGTGATTTTTTATCAGGATTGTATATTCCTGGAATTTAAGATAATCCGAAATTCGAAAAAAGGATGGGTTGTTATAAAATTTCAGGCTTCAAGATCGCTATTACAAAAATCTAGCAAACATAATTACACGAAAAAATAAAATCCCGGACTAAAAACCAAGGGAACACAAAGTCTTTAAATTTTTTTTAAAAAAACCTCAGTGCGCTTATTGGATTGCACGATTTTGCGAAATTTGGTGTTTCATTAAATTATTTCAACTGGTAGCCTGCAATTGTTGAGTTAAAATTTGACAGGTGAAACAAGCTCCCCTCCGAAATTGTACATTCAATTATTTTGTGTGCATCTTATTATTATTATTATTAATTACGGGGGATGTAGACAGGATTTCTGCCTCTCATCTTGTCACTGCGACCTATAAGATCTATTGTGACATTACCCCTGGATGCCCTAGAGCGCCCATTCGAACTTAAGGTTATTTTTTTATTTTTTTATTTTTTTTTTATTTTAATTTTAAGGTCTTTCATGAAGCTTATAATATTCTTTTAGGCCATTTTTTGACATCCTCTGGCAGTGGAAATACCTTTCCTAGATGGCTTAGCCTTATGCGGCACAGAGCTTCACAGTCACATAGGACATGTTCAGCGGATTCATCGGCTTCCATACAGAATCGACAGGTCTCATCATTGACCTCACCCATCTTCTTAAGATGGTATCTAAGTGGGCAATGCCCGGTAAGTAGGCCCGTTATGAGCCTTAGTTCCTTCCTGCTGAGTGTGAGGAATTCTTTTGTCCTCTGTTGCGAGTACTTCATAAACTTCTTCGCTTGTCTCAGCTCCGGGGTATTTTCCCAGTATTCCTTCTTAGTTCTGTCCTCCCAAAGCCTGATCTGAGCTGAAAGGTGACTTTTTGGGTGTCCAAAGGCAGGTTCAGGGCCAATAAACGGAGATTTGGCTCCTTCCTTTGCAAGGCGGTCTGCAATCTCGTTTCCCATAATGCCTTCATGTCCTGGTACCCAGATCAGTGTCACCCTATTTGTCTCGGCCAGTTGCTTCAAGACATTAAGACAGTCCCAAACCAGCTTTGACTCAAAGGTAAACGAGTTTAACGCTTTAAGTGCTGCTTGGCTGTC
Source organism: Dioctria linearis (assembly GCA_963930735.1). Taxonomy (NCBI): domain Eukaryota; kingdom Metazoa; phylum Arthropoda; class Insecta; order Diptera; family Asilidae; genus Dioctria; species Dioctria linearis. The sequence goes on from OZ005741.1 coordinate 27,012,067, forward strand.
TGATATTATGTATATTCTTGCTCCACGCATATTTTTGTGGATTATTTCGCGAGCGCAGAGTTCTATGGCGTGTATTTCTGCCTGAAAAATGGTTGGTGAGGCCCCCAGCGCCTTTTCGAGATGGCACCTTGGCCCATATATGCCCACGCCTGCTTTACTTTCCATTTTAGATCAATCCGTATACCATTTAAGACATCCTTTTTCAAAGGGTAGGTCCCCAGTGTGCCACTGTTGACGGTTCCCCATGATCACCTTAAATGGTGTTTCAAAGTTATGGCGTTTCGGCATAACGTCTGAAATTGGGTTAGCCATCGGGTCCTGTATGAAATCCTAGAGGACTTTCAGGTGGCCAACCAGATTATTTGTACTTCGGAGGTTTGCCCTTTGTAGCCTAATTGCACTAAGTATGGCCTGCTCCCTAACATGCAAATGTAAGGGTAGCAGGTCCAACATAGCCTCTAGGGCCGCAGTTGGGCAGGTACGCATGGCACCGGTTAATCCTAGACATGCAAGCCGTTGTAGTTTTTGCAAACTAGCTTGAGCTGTCTTTTGTTTTGTTTTTGGCCACCAATCGAGTGAGGCATATATGACCATGGGTCTTATAATAGATGTGTATGACCACAGAGTCATTTTAGGTTTAAGACCCCAAGTTTTGCCAAAAAGCCTGCGGCATGTCCATGTTGCCACTGTAGCTTTATCCAGTACTCTTTTAAGTGAGAGTTCCACGGTAGTCTGTTATCCAGGGTAATACCTAGATATTTGACTTCCTTTGAGAATTCCACTACTGTTCCCTCAAGAGATGGTGCTTGTAGGAAAGTTTCCTTTTTCTCGTGAAGGGAACAACTGTTGTCTTACAAGGATTGGCTCGAAGTCCCATTATTTGGCACCAGTTGCAAACAATGTTTAGCGCATTTTGCAATAAATCAGAGATTATCTGATCATGTTTGAGCCTAATTGTAATGACCAGGTCATCCGCATATCCCTGATTGTCATAGCCGGAGTTGGTTAGCTTCTGTTGTGTGCATCTTACATGGGATTCTTGCAAATAATCTTAAAATATAGTGCACACTCCAGATTTGTGCTTAGGCTTTTTTCGTATGTAAAAGAAAAAAATTAAAAACTTCTTTGAGAATCTTATAAAAGAATCGATTAGTTACCAACCTACTCTTCTGTGGACGCGCCTTTATATTTATTCAAGCAATGTAAAACAAGCCCAAGCCATGAATCCGATCGCAAAACGTGAGATCCAAGATTTGGAATTGATAAAGGAGAAGAGCTCCAGGGTCTTAGGATGTTTTTTTTTTCTAAATATGCTACACTTTGACCTACGCTCGGCTCTTGCCGTCTTCTTCGGGCAATTCGAAAAATTATTGAATTTCAGTTAGCAGCGGAGGCCAACGCCTGAACACCCCTCCCCCTCCAAAAATCTAAATCTAAACTAAATTTCTGTTATTTATAGCTCTCAGGTACGGTTCTTCTGACTGTTGAGACTATTCCGACAGTCCGCTTCCTTTCCAACAGATGTCTTAAATATTTTTTTCTGTTTTCTGGTTGACAAGTTAATTTCAGGGCTCTTTTTTATCTTCTTTAAGCTGTTAGATGACGAACAAGTGTAACCAAGTTATATTATTTCGTCATCTGTCAGCTACTTCATCACATTCAGGCTTCTTTGTCATTTTCGGGGTAGTTCTTTACCATCAAAATGCTTTAACGAATTCAGTCTGCTTCGTCCTTTTCTTAAAACTCTTTGCGTCTCTTTCTTCACGATTTTCGTTGGTCTTCAGGTGGTGTCATTTGCAGTTCCGGTTTTGGTGTCATTCTATGACAAATCAGGACGATGTCGCTTTACAGCTCGGTCGTAACTCAACAATTGCGAAATTTCCCGTCGCAATTGAAGATAAATTTTTTTGAAAATCAATCAACATTTAATAGGTCCACAAAACGGACACACATCTGCCTAAAAACTTGATTTCGTCTCGCAACAGTCCAAATCATTTTTAGAATAAAATTCTGTTAACAAACTGTTCAACTCAAGTTCAAATAGTAACCGAAACTCTTAACTCTTACAAGTTTGAAAGGCTTCATCGTCTTAATTCTCAAATCTTATAAAGTTTTGAAAGCGATAAAGATAGAAATCGCAAACGGTATGTATTCCGATCCATCCAATTAGTTTGCCATACCTTCGGGGTGTGCATGAATTTAAATAAATTAATTACTTTGGCAGATAACTATGGGGCTAATGACACCTTATTGTTTTGCGTGCAAAATGCACGGAAAGCTCTCATCCCAGCTGCTGAAGTCACCTTATCAAGGGAACACATATATAAATAAGTAAATCAACTAGATGCATTAGAAGATGTAACACTCTCCAGAGATTTGTTGGAGATGAAACTCACACACATACACATACATACCCAACTGGTGTACTGTCATCCTACCAAAAACGAAAAGCAAGGAATTTTCCATTTACTGCAGATACGACTCCATGGAAATTTTAATTAGTAAAGTTTACCAATAGCTCAACATGCACATTTAAAATGTTTAGATTTTGGTGGTACGGTGGGGTACTATTGCAGCATCCCGTCTCTAACGATGTAGTATGAGACGTTGTAAGAGCGATTACTCCGTGACACAAGGACTCAAGCTGCTTTTCCAATTGTCTCCGACAAGCTAGGGAACCATAGCAGCTGTCGTGAATAAAATTGCGATCTTTTTCTAAACTTTTATCTCCTTGTGTCTTGGGCAAGTTGCCGGAGAAAACTTACTAAAGTTGAAACATCTTCCCTATCGAGAGTAGGTACCCTTCCATCCTCCTCCACCACTACATTATGTAAGTGACTACTTTTGTACAAGAGCTGTAATCTCTGGCATAAAGAGCGGGTGCAATTTGCATCCGTAATGAGATCGATTTGTATAACTGATGGTGGTGCCTTATATTCATCGTACGTACATAGTTAAGTACAAGCAGAGGTACTTGCTAGCTATATACAGATGTATATAGGAGGTGTGTACTCAGTGCGCATTGCTAATGAAGCAGCATCCATCTTCGGAGTTTTTGGTTTCTATTATGCCGATGAAGAAAATTTACTTTGGAGTGCGGAAAATGACAGATGAAGGGTTTTCTGCTGTTCAAACCCCCTGGAATGCTGGTATCTAACGACAAGAACAGTTGACATACACTTTTCAACTGAAAATTTTATTAGATTTTAATTACAGTAAATTTTATCGGAATATACTGGAACTTGTGTAGCGCAGAATGGAAGTGCTTCAAAGGAAGACATTTATTCCTTTTGGGTTTTGTATACTCTTTAATGATGATGATGATGATGTTCTCTGTTGAAATATGAGTTAGAGGAACGCTTAGCTTTTCGAATGCCTTTGGAGAATATCAAACACAAACAGAATTTTTGAAAGAAACTTTCCACACGGGCGTATAATGTGATCTGCATGAGGATTGCTGTATTTTTAACCTTCAATGGATTTTCAGGTGAAGGCCAATTCAAAGGTAGTTCTTGCAAATGTTTTTGAAGGTCTTTATTAGTGAGTAAAGCGAAGGCCATGGAATAATTATACACAGCTACTTTTAAGGCATTAGTATTCGTATCAAATACAATAAGAAAACGTATATGAGCCTCCAGCCTTTTGCTCCACTTTGAACATAAAACCGAGGGGAACATGCTTATGGCATTTGTATGTCCATGAGATGCAATTTGGGGCCTAGAACCATGTACTCTACGGTTACAGAAGCTTTTAGTTAATCTACTGCTTTTGGATTTGATCACTCAAGTGAAGGCCGCAGGCTATTCATTTTGCCTAATCCTAATAATCCTATTTTTGTTGCGGCTTCCACTTAGCAGTAGCATCTTTTGAGGAATTGTGAGGATTCCTGTTGGGCCCCCTTGTTCAGCATACACACAGCTTTCATATGAACCCACAGTCTTGTGACACACTCTGCTTCGCATCTTTTAGGTAGCTTAAAGTGACTGCAATTTATATTTATATCTTAAGAATGTGGCATTGAATGTATTTTTGGCGCATGTCAATGCTAGTGAAAGGAGACATGCGAATTTCATTTTCAACCTCAACATGGGATAATCATACGTAATTAGCCAGCGCTACATAGGCATTTAATCATTAATTGCCATAAGCTATATACCTTCACTTTGTCTACAAAGGACACATTTCGTGATTGAATACTCTTAAGAGCTTTGAGAAAAACTCAGTAAAAACTGAAACCTAAAAGTAGGTATACAGGGTATCTCGCAATCATAGGTGAATCTTAATGGGTGGTAGGAGAGCTCAGTACAAGCAAAAATTGGAGGGTTTAGGTACGGTCATCACTGTTTATTCGTTTCATGTGGAGTCCCGACCTTGCTATAAAGAAGATCTAAAACTTATCTCTCTGCTCCTTGCCTATCCAAAATTTATGACACAAGTCAAAATTTTAAAGTTTTAACTCAGTTTTTATCATTTAAATATTTTTTAACTTTTTATTTTCAGAAATAATCCCATCAACACTAGTTTTTCATATATCATTTGCCAAGCTCAACACTTTCAAGTTAAATCAACCTAACACTAACACACTCTTTAGTCAAAATTCTATTTCTGTATTTTTTCCACCTTCTCTTCATCCCCATCCAGTAAAAACACAAATAAATCCTTAAGTGGGCAATTTTTTTCTGTCCATGAGATTTTCAAGTCATTTTCGCTGGATATTCTTAAGAAAAAATGCAAGAAAAATAACCTAAAAATTGATCATTTTAAACTTTGGGAAACACCGGAGACTTGTTAATTTTGATATCAAAAATAAGTAAAAAGCGAGTTTTCAAACAAAACTGAGCCTAAGCCGCATGAAAAAGTAGAAAATAAACTTTTCTTCACTCACAGAGGTGGACTCAGATTTTTTGATTGGGACATTTCTCTTGAATATTCTTTCTCTTCATGAATCAAATCACTTATTACCTCTGATTGATTATACTGAAATATATCGGTGATTGTCAGCGAATAAAATCTGAGTCCATCTCTGTGTGTGAAGAAAAGTTTATTTTCTACTTTTTCATGCGGCTTGGCCTCAGTTTTGTATGAAAACTCCTTTTTTTAATTATTTTATTTTGTGCCTTTTTCACGTTAACTAAATTGTTATTACGTGCTGCATGGAGATATTTTAAAACAATTTTATGACGGCTGAAAAGACACTGATTTACTGAATTTTCCCTATTTTCCATGTTTTTCACAGACTTTTCCTATTACTATGAATTTTTTTTTAAAAATTTACATGAATTTTCCTCGATTTTTCATGAAAGTTTTCATGATTGTTGAAGAGAAAGGATTGATGCCAGTAGGACGGAAAAAAATGATTCTGCATAGCTTATAAAACTTTTTTGTCAGAAAATTTTCCGGAAAAGTAGGAAAATTCCGGAAATTCCAGAAAAATCGGAAAATTCTACACTTTTCCTGAAACAGATTTATCACTAATCATATCGATGAAAATTTTTCCGATGATTTTTCGCTTTTCCAGGTTTTCCATGGAATTTTCCACAAAAGCAACTTTATGCAACTCATTTCGCTCTGCAACTTTGTCTTAGGTTGCAAAACGCTAAAACGCTTCCTTGGCCGTTTTACATGAATTTTCCTCGATTTTTTCTGCAAGTTTTCACCATTGTCGGAGAGGAAGTAATGATGCCAGTTGATAGGGAACTTGATCCTGCATAGATTCAATTGTCACGCGACATGAACCTGTGTGCCAAATTTCAGCTCGCTGTGATGATGAAAAGTGGGTCTACGAGAGTATCGAAAACAGTAAAAAAGAAATATCTAAATAAATAGACAGACAAATTCGTGTACGAGTTAACGGGAATGGCCTCAAAAACCATCTTCCCCATATATTAATTTTGCTTGTCTAGATCACCTTTATTACCCATTTCAAATTTCATCCCTAATTACGATAGATAATAAATAAAATCCACTCTGAGCATGTACAAACAAATAGGGTGAAAGAAATACTTACAGCACTGCAAGAGCTCCAATTAATTTCAAGCTTAAAAATGACAAGTCTTACCGTGTCAAATTTTAATTTTTCCCTAAAACATTTGCACCTGAAGAAGCTCATTTAATTGCCAACACGTCAGCCGGTAATTACAGGATAAAACTTCGTCCTATTCATCATCCATGTTACCCTCTTATTTGCGAAAAGGCGTTGCGAATTTCATTTCATTGCAGTTGGTATACACGTTTGCATCTATGCAGATAAATAGTCATCGTCTCTGTGAAAACTTCTTAAGGAAATGTCAGTAATTTAGTAGGGTGAACATGGAACTGACAACCGTGCGCCCACCCCTATCAACCAGTCACGACTAGAGATGCTCACTCAATAAATATATCAGGAAAAGCAGGAAAAGGTACAGGTTCGACAACTGTGGGGCAACGAACGTGATCGCTATTTTGTCGAATTCCCCCAAGGCCAGGCAGCCTGGCTTTTATTAGTTACAAAGGTGGTCATAAATCTGAACTTGGGGTGCAAAAATAATACCCAAAGGAGGAAAGAGAAAAAAAAACAATGGCTGCAGAGGGATGTGATTACGATTACAATGATGATGATAGCTATTAACACATTCCGGCGGCAACCATGCTATCAGCCCACGTAAATTATTCAGGAATACACGAAGGCTGGCTTTCTAGCCAGAACACAAAGGGACTGTTGTTACACAAATCTTGTGTAGGTACGTTGTACATTTTCTATGTGCCCTAATTTCCCATTTTCTATCACAGTTTTTCTTTTTTCCCCCCTTTTTTTATATGTTTGTACCTTTGATGAAAAGACGGTTCAATCTGCTCAATCCAATTGGTCACTGAAGCCGTTGTAGTTCTTGAATATAGTCCCCGCAGTTGTAAGATCGTATGGATTGAAATGCCTCATGCCATAGTCCCAGAATAAATGGAGACCTTGAGCATAAAATGATATTACCACAACAACAAAATCCTCTATAATAGCCTGCTCCCTCCCCCTCTCATGTATGAAGGTGTATTTAACTGATTTTCTGATTTTTCTTCAGCTATATTGGGGCGGGTGTTATCTGCCATTTGCTTGTTTATGGCAACATTTCGAAATTTATATCTATCTATAACGTAATTTATGATGTGAACATGCTTTCATTTTTCCAACATTCTGCAATTTCGTATACAAGATAGGAAGCCTCCATTAAGGAAGAGGGCTTTTTTGGAAAGGAACAAAACAGATTGGATCGACTATCTGAATATTTCGAGGAGGAAACAAATTTGTTCATCGTAAAATTTCGTGAGGCAGTTCTAACGAACTTTAAGTAATTTGACTTGAATTACATGGAGATGTGAACGTAACGTAATGTAATTTCTGAAGTTTTCCAGGCAATGACAAATTTTTATTTTAGTAGAAAAAAGAGATTTGAAATTTTGTTATTTTGCTATTAAAAATGACTCAAAATCTTTTCAAAATTTTAATTGCCATATCTCAAAAAGTATTGAAATTTATATTTACCTCACTCGTCTGCGCAATAGCTATGACATAAATTTCCGAATTGTATTATAAACTGTTGCCGCATCCAACCAGTTCTCCAGGCTTTTCACTTACGAATTTATTTTTGAAAAATGGCTGGCGTCAAGAGATTCCCATTAAACGAGGAAGTCATTGCTAAAACAAAGGCTTATCTTGGGTATTTTTTTTTTAACAACTTTCAGAAAGTTGGGAACTATTGGGCAAAATGTATCGATTTAGAATTTGGCTAAAAAAAATCGTTCATTTCAAAGTCATTGACTAATTAAAATTATAATAATTGTAGAGTATAGACTTCAACATCACAGAACTGGGCTGATAAAAAATTGAATTTGTCCCAACGAAAGTTCGGTGAAATTCGAATCAGTGAACGCACGGCTTCTCTCACCTTGTTCAGCTGTAAACCTCAAAAATTACTTTTTACATAAATTAGAAGTTAGAGAAACGTCATCAGTCATCACAGAAATCCTCTTTTTTTCTAAATTAAATCCTTTGAATGGCATAAATTATAATGAATTAGGCCCAGAATACATTCACGGCCTCAGGTCCCAAGTAACAATTTTTCCAACTTTTAGTGACTGAAGGTGATGGGTAGTTTTATAAGGGGTATATAATGGTTACTCGGTTATATAAGAATTTGAGTGGTTATATAAGTGTTTTATAATATTATCAATTGGTGACGTAGTTATATTAGACTTTTTTAAGGTTACTAGTGGTTATCGTGGAAGTAAGTTACTAAAGGTTTTATAAGTTGGTGACGGAAATGTTTCAATCAGCGATATAGCTTAGAGTAACCATTACTACAAGGTATATAAGAAAGTTTTATAATCATCACCACGTTATATAACTTATTGGTAATAAGTGTTTATTGCGGTATCCGTGGTTACCCTTATATAACTCGGCTATATTCAGTAATTTAGGTGACTTTAATAAATATTGGGAACTTTCGGTAATACATATACCCACTATAAAATATCGTAAAATTTGTTGGTGGCCCTTTAGTAACTACGGTGATCGTTATAAAAACAAATTACTTTTAGTGTCGAATGGAGCCATTATAAAACTGTTTTTATTTATATAACATAATATAACCAAAGAGTAAAGAACACTAATGTCAGTTTTTTGTGACTATATTTAAGATATATAACATTACCAAAGGTTACATATTATGATAAAAGGGTATATAAGGACCATTTTTGAAGCATGGTACTTCCTTCAGTTTGCATAATATTTTCTAGAAGTTTTATAAGGGTCATTCATTTTATATAAAACTACTTGAAGTTTTATAATGGTAATTTGTTCATTTAAGTACAAGCCACCATTTTTTCATCTGTCCATTGCAGATAAAAAAGAAAATGTCGGTTAAGCCAATTTTTTAAATTGCAGATTATGGCTTCCGTTTTATTTTTATATGAAGAAAACATCATTTTAGGTATAAAACATTTCTAACTTATTTAATGTTACCTTTATGAATTAATATCACCTAAGTGAAAATTCTAAATTTTTAAATATTTAATTAAAATTCTTAAATATTGCTTATTTTTGGAGCGGTCTGTGTTTTTTAGAAGTATCTATGATGATATTCACAGTAAGATTTTAATTTCAGCTGAATTTCACCATCGTACATGCCGAAACATTGTAATTCTAAAATGTAAAAATATTATTGTAAGGGACATTATAACAATGCATTACACAAAAATATCAAATTTCTATGTCGTAAATATTTGCATTGTATTGTTTTATAAAGGTAACGAAAAGTAATTTCCCTAACATTGGAATCACTAAAAGTAATCAGTCTGAGAAAATGCCAAGCGTTGTGGAAACGTTACCATCACCATTATAAACAAAGTTTATAAAGGTAACCGAAACATTACTGCAACCACTGATATGACCAAAATAAATTAATCGAGAGCACCTTGGGTTATATAAGGGTTATATAAGAAGTTATATTAAGGTACCCAGAATATTTTTGTTACTCATTTTATAAAACTTTTAGTTATATAACGTTACGTAAATCAAGTCACGGTAACCTTTATATAATCCTCCATTTAAGCTCTATAAGGGGTTTATAGTGGTTAGAAAGAGGTTTCGAGTACTATTCTATATAACTCAAGTTATATAATTTGGTAAGGGAAACGTTACGATTACTACTATATATAAAAAAAATGTTTCTTGGGGTGGCTTGTGGCCGACTCTTTAAGCCAAGTAAGTTACATTCACGGCTAATGGCCACACATGCATAAATGCATGTGTTTTCATGTAAAGAATAATTTTTTCCTCCCTCCAGCTTATTTACTTGCAGAATTATTACAACCCACTATGAAATGGTTCTCAGCAGCTAAACAACTTTCTGACTGATAAACAAAATTCCAATTAATTACAAACTTCCCGCCATATTGAAAACCTATCATTTTTATACTTCAATGTTCGTATTACTGGGGCCACGGGCATGGTTGTGGCCTGTGGCCGCCAAAGTAACTTTGACAATACATTTACATTGCTTCAGACGCGTGCATCCAGCAGTGGACCTCAAGTGCTGATTACATAGCCTCCGTTCTGTTACATTCCGTTTCAACTATGAAGTGATCACAACGCCCGGACCGTCACGTTATTTGACTTTTATGTTCACTTTGTTTTTAAAGAAGTTTGTGAAATGGTATCAGCTAAATGGAGGAGTTATTTGCCTTATTTCAATTTCTATATTGAACATAAAAGTTTTGTGGTGTCAGAAGGAGAAGGCGGTGGGTAAAATCACTAAACATGGAAAGGTATGTTTCTGGGTATTTCGTAGCAACATATTAAAGGATGAAGAAAATAAAAGTAGCAATTAACAATAGTCTCAATTCGGCCCACAAAGATTTCGAATGCAGACTGGCGTTATCGTATTACAACATTTTATCCCAAGGTGTCAGCACTAATTTTTATCATCGAGCTTCAAAACTGGCAATAGCATCGTCAGAAATATCATACTAGATATATATTATATTACTCATTTTGTCCATTTTATATATGTATATATAAATCATTCACTTTTAAATTATAAGTTAAGTTATTTAATTTAAATTCGATGAAGTAGCAACACTGTCTGCAATTGTAAACAAACAAATTCCGAATTTTGGAGGTTATGTCTTCCGTCGAAATTGAAATTTGCTCAACTTCTCCGTCCAGTTCCGATCCGTTTCTTACAATGTGAGCAATTACATAGCATTGGGAAAGTTCAAATTTGACAGCTTTACGTGACGGAATGTAACGGGCGCTATGTAATCAGCACTTCACTCTTGCCTTCCGGAATCAATAAACACCCGAAACAACACAAACGAGAGAAGTCGCGAGAATCACTGAATTTGAGTTCGTTTCGACATGTTGCCATAATTACTGAGAAACCTTCATGATTCGCTCAGCAGCAGTGGACATTTTGTTCACATTCATTCGAATTTATTTGCTCTAAAAAAACAGTACCGAAAAGGGTAAAATGTCGAAGATATTTTCAAATACGAATTATCGTTTTGTTGGTCCTTCGAGCCGGATTGAAATGATTAAGGAAAGTATAAACTTTCCAAGTGTAACGTTATTAAATTTGTTTGGATAAAGTTTTTTTATTTCTGTATTACATTACTGTAAATTGACTGATTTAATAAAAAAAAAAAAATTACAAATGAGACATTGATTTCATCACCACGTTACCTTTTCATCATTTTACGTTCAAATTTTAAATAAATCCCCCTTAATTCCTAAAGCTCAAAATTCATTATCTTTTCACTTCATTTACTCTGGATACAAAAATTCATCAGAATTTTCATCTCACCTTATTTAAATATGCGAACAGCTCAAGGATTTCACCATAGGTATCCTCACTCAGTCTACGCAAAATAGCCATCCCTTAACCGTCCAATAATCGGTAATCCAATTTCAAAGCAGAGATAGACTCTTTTCCCTATATGAAAATATCGAATCAGGTGCAGAGCATCATCATTCAATGATATCCTGCTCATAAAGGGGTGAGGTGAGGTGAGGTCGAAGGTTGTGAGTGAGTAAAGGGCATCAACGCAAATTGCCACTTACCACTGTCAGTTACACTAATACGTTGAACCTCTGAGCGGGTTAGTCTATCCGTCCATTTTGGGATTGTCCCCATCTGCAAATAAGACCGTGTGTGTGTGTGTGTGTGGGGGGACATACAAATTTTTAGAATAGTAAACGGTTTTGCGAGAGTAACGTTATTCTTCATGGTCTATCGTTCCAATAATAGGTGGCATCCTCTGTGACCCAGTAGTACAGGGTATAACTGAACGGAAAATATACACCCGGTCATTCAGCCGAGAAGGAAGGGGGGGGGGGGGCATGATAAACCAATAACTGAATACACGGAATGTATTTATATATCTCGGGAGATGAATTTCACATCGGTGGTTCCCTTTGACAATATACACAGAATCTGCTTGCTGAGATGGACTCGGATCGAAAATGGCTACATACATATCCTCGGACAACTCATGTCCATTTTCTAGAGCACAGCCGGGGGGAGAAATGGCTCCGGCAATGCTTTTTTCTTTATTTGGTCAAGAATAGAAAATCAATTTCAATGACTGTCAAGGGATGTGATGTTGGCATTAATACACGAATGGTACCGTTATTAACTTCAGACGTTTGCCTCTGTGTCTCTCTTACTCTCTTGGACTTTTATGACCGATTACCTTTCTTCCAGCATTTTAACTTTACCTCTTTGTTAGGATGATCATATAGCTTTAATGTGATATCAGAGTGCAATCCGAAAATGCTTTTTTTTCTCTTTCAATTTGCCCAATTATTGGTAAATGGGATTCGGTTTATTGAGACAAATTTCTTGCCCGATCCTGAGTTAGGTTCAGAGGGAGTTGAATCCTGAAATCTCTATCTATTGATAAAGCTCAAACGTGTATATAAATTGGCTGTGTTGGGTTAAGAGCATACAAATCGAAATTTGAACGGATTTTTGATGGGATAAAGAGAATATTGAGGAAAACTTTTAAAATTCATAAAATTCCGGATTTTCGGTTCCATTTGATTTATTATTCCTAAGCTGATTGCAGAACTTTTATAGTTTGGTGTATTGCGGTCGATGGATATTGGCATGTGCTGATATAAACTTTTCTGGGTGAATTATGTTAAATTTATTGGGGGCTGTGTATACCGACATCATAATGCCTTTAGAGTGTATTTTACAATGAGGTTTTCATGATTGGGGTATTTGAGAATGGAATGAATTGAATTTATTTTATCTTGCCAGGATCTGAATGATGGTTTGCAGAATCCTATATATGTTTTTGGATCTGAAAAAGCTTTACATGGATTTTTTCATTGACTAACTCTTCTATAGAGTCTTAAACTTGCATTTACCATATCGTCCATCCTCATACCGTCCTATCATCATCAAGGAAGAAAACAAATGCATTGGAACGTGATAAGAACCGAAATTATTATAAAAGAAAAGATTGTCTATAGAAAATAAAATGTTGGCTTTATACAAACCTTGGGACACGATGTCATATACTGCAATCATACTTAAAAAACTACACGACGTATATTACTATGGCATATGACAATATTTAGATGTCGAATTCATCTGCTGAACCACGTCCCAGAAGCATGGAAACTTTTAAAAGAAGTGCTCTCTCTCAACTACTTTAGGTAATCGTATAAATGGCACAATAACTAGATGTTGCACGCAATATCAGAGCACAGTATACAAATTTTATATTGCTGCTGGTACATTCCAGAATTGACCATAACATGAGAGTGATTCATATTTTCTCGAATCTGCCGAGTTGAAGGGGTGTACTTTTAAAGCAACATTGGCACTCGGGACATTCTAGAGCATGTTGTGGTCCATTCCGAAATGTATACTCTGTTCTGGTATATCACGCGATATCTATTTCTTGTGCCATCTATGGTTACAATCGGGTTAACCTCTGTTACTAGGTATATCATCTAAACTATGTCACAATGTTGTCATAAGTTCGCCTCTTCATTCTTCCAAATCAGGAACGTTAGAGGGAATGAGTTGGCGGCTCAAATTGCTATCGCTGAACGCTCGCCGTGAAGAGGAAAATTTACATAATTGTGTATCTAAAGCGAACCTTAGATGGAAAAACCTGTAGCCTGTATCACATGTCAAAAACTATGTGTCTTGTCTAAAATAAAGAAGTTGTATATCAGAGCCATCAGTGGTATTCAAATTCAGAGCGATGCATGGAATAGTGCGAAAAATTTACACAATATCTAAAAAAAAAAAACCTCTTCAGAATTTTTACTCATCATTGCTACTAGCCGACAACAATCGAAAAGAGTTGATTAATTAAAAAAAAGTTTTTAGGCCGCCTAGATAAGAAAAAAGTGTCATCAGATGGTTTTGCACTCAATTTTTGACAGACAACGTCCACGCATAATTTTCGAGTTCGTGGGAATTTACGTTATTTTTGGTTTGTGTACTCCATTCCATAAGTGATCAAATTGCTTGCTGGCAGGATTATATAGCAGTCTTATACACTTGACCTCGGTTGTGCCATAGCAATCGATATGTCACTAAGAAGAAGAAGAAGGTGATGTAAAAAAGATATGTCAAAGTAAAGCAATTATAGAGAACGGACGTGTTTTTTTAAGTCTCGACTTTCTTTTGACGACTACAATTATACCCCATAAGATTAGTAAGATTATTACCCAGTCCTCTACAATTATTTATTATTTTATTTTGTCATTAATAATTGACTAACTGACTGAAATATTCCATCTGAAAAACAAAATTCTTCGAGACTCGAAACATATGCCAGCTATGCGGCGAACAATGCTAGGTTTGATTCGTCTAAAATTACATAGGCAGATGCTGATTTCATTATGGCTGGCCGAACAACTTGCTCACGGATACGGAAAAATAAACAGAAGCAAAACAGTTGAGTACTGAAATAATATAAATCGTTTGACTGGTGTGCCTATTTCTTGGACTGTTATACACCTGTCAATAAGAATTTATACGAATTCTAAAAAAAATGTCTGAGATGAGATGAATGCTTATCTATATTCATAGCGACCCAGTTACATGAATCAATTCTCTTCGACTACTTCTCCGATTTTGCATAAAAATTCTCAAGAAAATATTTCGAAAAAATTCGCAAGAAAAAAAGGATAGAAAATAACTTGGAATTATACTTTACCATGAAGTCGATGCAAGCTCATATTCTACTATTTTACTTATTCTTAAACCGGTCATGAAAAAGGAAAGGAAACGAGCTCCAAATGGTCTGGAAGAGAGCAGCTGATCAAATTGTAGTTTGCAGGAAATATATAATGTCATCCTTATTTGGAAGGATATAAATTTTTTTTTTATTATCACTGTAAAAGAAATTAGCCTAATTTCAAGCCCATCAAGTCGTATCGGATGAATGTTCGTATGTTTCAGCTGTTTCAAATACCTATAAAAATGGCAACATTTTGGTATCGTTCAACTGAAGCAGTAACACACTTTCTTGTAAGGCTCGAGGGTATCCCCTTTTTGTAGTCAACCGCTTTTCAATCCATTTATCTATCACTATAGATACCGTTTCAACTGTATGTAGTACTGTGCAATAACAAACCACAGATAGCCACTTCCGTACTTCATGTAATGAGAAATTCATCAAATATGTCCTTTGCCCCAAAAATGAAGTATATGTAGATACGAGTGTACATTGTGCAAAAGAATCATTTTTTATGTAGATCCTTTGAGTACAGGCGTATAGCAATATCTACATACTTGTTTGCAAGCTCCACTACATAAGTACAACGCATACATATATATTTCCGTAACATCGTGAAACGACAAGACTAATTTAAAAACCATCGTCTAAGCAGATGATGGAACGCTCTGCCAACAGTGGTATGACATACTCCAGTCAAGAGCCAACAAATATACGTCAGGGAAAATTTTATATGCTAGCTTCGTACGTTATGAATTGCCCTTCTGCCTTCTGCGGTTCCAGTAATGTTTACTTGGATTTTGGATTATATTCCCGAAGGATGGCACAAAGACAAATTATAAGCGATGAAAGTGGTTAATTTTTTTTTTCTTCTTTAACAGTAAATAATGGGAAATTTTGTAAATGAAAGGAATTTTCTCTGGATGCATTGAATGTGGAATTTTAACACTCTCGTCATGTTTATATGTTTTGCGGAAATAATTAAATAACTTTCGGCATAGTTCAGGCTATAAGCTACCGGGAAATATATGGAGCACATAACAGCGAGTCATGCATCCTCGAATAAATTGGATTTAAATGTAAGAAATTATTTATATCCAATTTCGATATTCTCAACAAAATCCTCAATCAAATTAATGTGCCTAGTCAATTGCATACGTCCCGAATAATTAAGGATTTTTATTAATATAGAAAGAAAATAATAGAGTGCCTAATATAGACCTCTGCGAGACACCGTACTTTGTAAGGGCAAAGTATCTGCGATTTTTTTCCGATTTTTTTACTTATTGCTGCCAATTGGTAGGGCCACTCCTAATCATCATAGCTGTGGACGTGAAACAACTGAACTTTAAAGTTAAATTGTCCACAAGCCTGCAGTGATTAATACTATCAAAAATCTTAGTAAAATCATGATATTTATTGAGAGACTTGTGAAAAATTCGAAGTTACCTTCAATGAAATAATTTATTAGTAATAACCTACTTGAGAGGTGGATTACCACTGAGTTCTACATCCAGTCCAACAACCTCTGACTTAATGGCAGGCACTGATAGTCCCTATAAATTAAGTCTGCATCTTCGAATCAAAAACTGAATTTACTAAATGAACTAGAGCAAGGTGGCAGGAATTGAAACTGAGATGAGATGGCGATTGGAGACACACTTCCGGCTATATGTATTGAAAAATCAGGATTGAACTTGGACCCATATTTGCTACACTTAGCTGTACGTATTTTGGAGGTAGTTTTGTTTCATCTGCGCTTGTAGCCAGCTCCATTCTCATCAGGTCCATGTAGAAATCTTCTATATAGAAAACTATGTTCATCACTATTGGGCTGCATGTGGGCATATAAAAACTAAATCCTTCAGCTGCATAAATGGATTTATGCCTTATGGTAAATTTAATAATTTCTTTTGGGTGTAGATTTTCTAAGATTTCCTAACTCCCTAATTTTTTAAATTTTTGATAATTGAATTTCTGGTCAAAAATTTACCTACTCTCTTGACTGTTCAATAATTTAATTGAATTATATCCTATTTCCCCAGTCCATTGCCATCAAACAAGCTAATATTTTTCTTCCTGAACACCTAGCGTAACTGGCACACAAGCGAGTGCCTTGTTAAGTACGGAGAGAGTAAATGTCGAACTGCGGGGTGAATTTACATAATTATGAATAATCTTTTGAGATTTTGGAGTCATATTACCAAGTGCTTACTTTTCTTATTACATCCTATCGCCCGTTGTTTCCATGCCATGTTTGCTCTCAAATCCTCAAACTGCTCTTTCTTCGATGTCTGCAAAATCTGTGGATATTTCACAGAAAATTTACTCATTTATTTTCCGTCGAAGATGGCATCTTATCTATGTACGTTGTATTTTCCTACTTTCCATTTCTTAATCTTTTGTTCGCCCTACGGGATACCATTTTCCCGAAATTGTGATTTTCCATCCCGTGGTGTAATTGCAATTCAAATAATGAAAATGTCTAACTTTAGAGAAGAAAACATAAGTAAATGGTAAAAAATAAATGGAATAACAGGCAAGGGATGCGGGGGGAGAAGAGTGAGGTGGTACCTTTGAGAGTAGAAGGAAATTCTATAAAAGTAGGTCAACTGATACCTTTAGGGCATGCAGTGAACTGTTCGATTCCTTGTGAAATGAGAAACGATGCAAGGCACCACGTCCATAATCAGAGTAGGTGGTCTTGAACTATGTACAGTGTATATACACATGCCAATATGCGGTTGAGGCTATCCCACTGCTGCCACCGTATTCTCTATATGGAATTAGAGATCGTTCCTTTTCCTTTTTTTTAAGTGATTCCAAATTATAGATGAGAGTTTTTGGGTAGCCTTGTTTTAAATTAAATTTTCGGAAAAGTACTTTTATTAAATTAGTTTTTAATGTTGTTTTTGTGTGTGCTTTCGGTGTTTATATGACTTGTAGGTGGCTCAAGTGCTCTCGAAAGATCTTTAATGATTGGTAAGCGTTTTTTTGATACCACAGCCAATGTATGATTACATTGTATGTTCGTTTTCGGGAAATCAAAGGAAAGTGTGGAGATGAGTCAATTTATATTCAACCTATGAAGTCATGATAATATCTCACGATGTCTGGGTCCTGAATAGTGAATGCCGGGCATTTACAAAGGATGTGACTAAAGTTCTCCCTTCCTCTCATTTACTCTCAGGTATGAAGGGTAGGTATTAAAAGGAGTTTCTAGTGTGGCTGTGATTCCAGTAATGCCTTGTGGGCCCCAGTGGAAATAGTCCAGGGTTTTAAGCTATTCCATCTATAATTGTCTGTAGCTAGGAAGTGTAAAAAATCTCTCTATTAACTGTACTCCGAGCAACAGGTATTTTGAAAAATTAGAGCGCCATAAAGTCAGTTCGTTTCCTTCTATGCTCTGAATTCCAGAAACCCAATGATATTTATCAGTTCATTGCTAGTTCATTCTGCCCAAGATTGGATCTTAATAGCGATGTCTTTTTTTGAAATCTACCTTATAATCCATGAAAATTATGGACAGTTCTCTTAAGAAAAATCTCAAAGTCTAACTAGTCTAACTGCATGATGTGTAATTTTGTATTGTAATGTGCGGTCAGCAGGAGTGATGGTATACAGAGGCACATTTAGAGCATTTAGATCCATCGGAGTTGAGTTAAGGGCTCAAGAGTTAAATGCTTTCCAAATTAATCTTGTTACTAATTTCGCCTTGATTATTTAAAATTTTCATAATAAAATTGAAATGAACTTATTAAAAACAGTAAAGAGGTAAAGAGGTGGCTCCCGCAGCAGGGAGGGCGCACTTTAAAGCCCCCCCCCCCCCCCCCCCAGAATTTAAAAGAAAAATGAAAATCTAAACGAATTTATATAATAATTATCCAAACAAGTGATAATAGCAGTGCCGTCGTTTAGTGACGAGTGAAATTCGCATTCTCAGTAAGTATTTCGCCATGTTGATCTATTCTTTTTCTAAGTGGAGTTGCTAAAATGATATAAGATAAATATCCTAAGGTAGGTTTCTTGTAATTGTGCAGGCATAAAAATTATAAAAGAAAAAACAGTCCAAAGTGCACTTAAAAACTTATCAAATGGCACAGAAACAATGTATGGATCGCCAGCGAATATACTCTCCCATTTTGCACTCAGTATCTATTGAAAGCAATCTCTGTAAGTCCGTGCTCTCTGTATCTCTATCTCCAATATTCATTTTACGTGCAAAATTAATAAATAATGTTCATGTCCAAACAGTTTTATTTGTAAGCAAAAGTTTTATAATTTTATTACAAATGCCAAAAATGTTGTCCTTCCCTGCATTTTCCATAATCGCCACAAAGTTCCATAGACAAAATTTCGCTCGCCTAAAGTTATGCAAACCGCATATTAAATTAACTTAATATCAAGGGTTGAGCAAAATTGTGCCTAATTTGTTTCGTTTATGGGAAAATATCTTGCTCAGTAAAAAACAACAACAAAAATCCCCAACAAATTAGAAATAAAGGAACATCACATGTCCTTTCCTTCTATCCTGCTTTGGTTCCTTTTTAAGTCTCAAAACTGTGCAGATTGAAAATTCTCTTAGCAATGCCGGATATTACCGTCGTCGTCCACAGCAATACCACACCCACCCACCCACCACCAATCCGCATAAGTGCAATAAAGAAATTCTTGAGTCATGCTATCCTCCAGTTTTCAACAAATTGTTGAGCAAATTGGATGACATCAGGACGACGATCTGCAACTAAAAATTAACAGTGTAGGTGTGGGGGTGCTGATGTTGGAGATGGTAGCGTACCAAAGGATGATGAGGATAACCGATTATGGGTATGCAGTCCGGTCACAGTTGCACTGGACCACTTTATGATATCTAACTTGGTGTACACTACAAAATCATAGCCATGGATGGATAAAGTGGGGGCTCTGTAGGGTGTGTTCGTCCACCGCCGCACATTTCATTTATTTTCTTGGTGCAAAACTTATCAGAGAAAATGACTTCATTGCTTTTCTCTGATGATGTCGTGCGGCTAGCTATATATATATACATACTGACAGAACAGAATAGGATAAGATAGGACAGCATAGGACCGACTAGAGGAAGCCAAACAAGTTGTGTCAACATTCAGAAGGAAACCACTCAATTGAGTTGTCTCTGCCACACACTGAATTTTCTATTCTTCTGGGATACTTCTAAGTGACTGGCTACAATTATTGTGGACTGAATTCAGCCTTAAGGTTTCATATCAGAAGTGAGATTGCGTTGCTGTAAGGGGAAATTTTTGTGGAAAATATGAAAATTGAATTCAGGGAGATATTCATATTTAGTCCTTGACAGAGTGGACATTATTCTAGCCGACAGCCTTGAATTTAGATTCAGTTTAGATTTCGATATTTAGCGGGGAGATTGACATAAGCATTGGAGCTCTTTACTGCGACTTTACCTTATAGTTTTTCTTTAACAATTCTTAGTTCTTTCCCATTAGCTTAAAATATCTAGAATGAGTGTCTTGCCTTTAACCAACTTCTAAAATTCATAGTTGGTCCATTTGGTTATGAATCATCCAGTTTTCGAGGATTAGATTCGCAGTGTTATAGGAGCAGCTGCAAAATGGTTCTGGTTCGAGAAGGGTTAAACAGATAAAGCCGATTTGGCTAATGTATTAACGATTTCCTTTCCCTCAGTTTGCTTGTGTCTTGACATGATGGTTCCTTACGCCAAGGTTTCACATACTTGAAACATCCCATATTAGTTTCAACTTGACTTCACGTGATGAAACCGGCTTGGTTATCTGTTTATTTTTCCTTCTTCACTCTTCTATAGCCGCTGCATCTGACTCTATTCTTGAGTATTATGAGTCCGTATCCGAGGCCTTAAATTGAATTTCAGCCTGCAGTAGCTATCCCAGTGATAGAGCTGTCATTTATCGTACATTAGAAAAAGTGGGCTGTGTTTGAGAAATCTTTCTTGTTATCATAGTTTTTTTTTTGTGTAGATGCCTCCGCTCACGCTAGAAGTCCTACGTATTTTTAAAACCCTGCAAATATCTCTCAGCTCCTCTGGAGTACTGGATATTATGGTGCTGCTGATAGAGAAGGGCGGGGAGTGTTTTTATACCCTAGATGAAATCTAAAGGGCATACTAAGTTTGTCATTCCGTTTGTAACGCATAGAAATAATGTTTGACACACACGCAAAAATTAAAAGTTATTTTGATTTTTGCATGTCCGCCTGTCCTCACAATAACTCAGAACGCGTTAACTTAGAGAGCTGAAATTTAAAATAACGGGGTTGCCATACAAACATTTCATTTTTCACTATACAGGGTGTCCCGTATGTGGTCTGGCACCCGAAGGCTACGTACAGGTCATGCTTAGACAAACAAAAAATTGTATGGATGGGGGGGGGGGGGGGGGAGAAAATCGTAACGGCTTCCGACATAACGGGACTTTAAGATATTTGGGTATATTTTTATAGATCACCCTGTAACTTATGACTGTTACACCCTGTGATGGTGATTTAAAACTTCTTCGATTGATAATCGTTCGACCTTTCCAGTAGTCTATAAATTTTTCCTCTTCTCTCCTCCATTTTGAAGTTAAGGCTCTACAAACTTGAAATTTAGGAATAATAACTCGTTTTTATTTATTTAACTATTTTTGTAAAAAAAAACATGTCATCACTACTAATTTTTAATATTGGATTTAAGAAGCCCAAAATATTTGCTTTAAATTGACCTATAACACTCTGTAGCGAAAATGTAACCCTTTCTGCGTTTTTTTGGACTTTGTATAGCAAAAATGACTGAACAAGGTCATTTCCAAAAGATAATTGCCTACTTTCTGGCACTTTTTGAACTTTTTCAGCCATTTTAGCTAGAGATGCTTAAGAAAAAGTGCAAAAAACGCAGAAAGGGTTACATGTTGGGTACAGAGTGGGATGGGTCATTTTAAAGCTAAGCTTTTGGGCTTTTTAAATTCAATATTAAAAATTAGTAGTGATGACATGTTTTTTGATAAAAATATTAGTTAAAAAAAAAAAAACGAGTAAAAATTCCAAAATTTTACTTTTGTTGAGCCATAACTTCAAAACGAAAAGGGTTAGGGACAAATTTCTAGGCCATTGGAAAGGTCCAATGTTTATCTATCTACCAAAGTTTAAATCATCATGACAGGGTATAACGTTCAGAAGCTACAGGGTGATCTATAAAAACATGCCCAAATATCTTGAAGTCTCGTTATCTCGGAAACCGTTACGATTTCCTCCCCCCACCCATACAATTTTTTGTTTGTCTAAACATGATGTATCCGTAGCCTTCGGGTGCCAGACCACATTCGGGACACCCTGTATATATTTGCCTAAGAACAAGTCAACGTAGAAAGTTGATATTTTGTAAAGTTTTATAGAACAAAATATATATTTTCAAAAATGTGCTAAACTGCTTCTAGGTGTTGCCATATAAAAATTTATGTTTTTTATATATACTGTGCAAACGACCAGTCCTAGACGTCTTTATTGTACTGAAAAGTTCTTTAGAATATGAAATCCTATGAAATTAGTTATAGCCATTTTTACTGTCCGAGGAATCGTTCAAGAAATATGTGCGAAAAACCACTTCAACAATCAAACGTGCACAGAAAAGGTTATCATAAGAATTGGTCTTAGACCAATTCTAGCTTTTTACTTGTTTTTATTAAATCCCTTTTATAGTAGAGGGTCGTAAATTATATTGGAAAAGAGAAGGTATAAAAGTCGAAAGAAAACTAGGTAAGAGGAAAAGAGCAGGACTGTGCCAATGCAGGATTCGAACCCATGACCCATGTCAGTGTGCTTACCAACTGAGGTACCGAGGTCTCAGAATTTTCTTGATAAGTGAATGTAAATTCCAGGAATCTTACCATTTAATTAGTGCGGGCGTAATTTACTCAATTTTTCGATTACAAAAAATTTTCATCGAAACAGTGTACATCAACCATATACCACCAAATAGATTTAGCTCTAAACAACAAATTCAATATTTTCTATGTACCCAGATCTTGTCGCAATATTCAATCTAATCCCAAATTCTATCAGTTTCTATCCAAATGGATTGCAAAAAAAAAGGTAAAAAACACAAACAAATCTATTCACAAAGATCAACAATTTCTGCTGCAGTTTGTTTAGGGATGAATTTTAATTGGAGCACAATCATGGAAAAAATCAATGGAAAAACGACAGATAACAAATGTGCGATTGTACGTATGCGGAGACTAAGCTTCAGACAAAACATGGCTGAAATAAAAACAGAAGAAGAATAAACTTTAGATCGGGATACTGTATATAGTAGCGGGCTAGCTGGCTTAACTTCTCCATAAAAAATCAAGCGAAGGAGCTTGCACACAAAAACTACACCAACAACCAATGTTCATCGTAGCGCTCCAACTACTGGTTGACTACACAATACTGCTGTTACCACCAGCAGCAGCAGCAGTAGACATATTTACGTACATAAACGCAGCAGGCCAAATGGGAGGAAAAAGTCTGGAAAAATGACTGAATGACTCGAGTCCTGGACAGAAGAGTGGTCGTCGGTCGGTTGCAGGACTCATGATTCTATTGTAGGTACCACAGGAGCCTGTGATAGTACAAACATAAAAATTGTTCCATTGCGGATATCGTCGCTGTGTTGTGTCATTTTTTTGCTTCGTTTTTTTTTCATTGTATCCAGCTGCAGTTTTGGAATTGGAAAAATCCTGGATATTCTATTTGCTACATATAAAAAAAAAACAAGAAAACAAAAGCCAGTCTACGGGTAGTTAAAAAAAAATATCCATCACCCAGCATCCAGATGGTTATGCATCCTGGTTGAAATTGTGAGGGAGGAGATACTGCACTAAAAATACTCGTCCTAATACAATTTTACTCCAGATTTTTTTTTATTATTTATGCGATTGCTGTTAGGAGTCTAGGAAGACTCGTACTGGGAACAGCATATTCAAAATCGCAACTATGTATGTTTCGGCCAGCAGATCCTGTTTCATTTTTATAGTCTTGCTCTATCAAAATTTCCAAAGTCTTTAGATACCTGGCCTACAACACTGTAATTTCCTCTAACACCATAAAAGGACCATCTTGTGAACAAACGAACGTTACAAAAAAACAACAAAAGAGGATCAGTTTCTATGGGATTACCTCTGGACGATGGGATTTATGTTATGGAGCCCAACTAGGCGGTTGTATATATCCATGACAATCTGTTTCTGTTTATTTGTTGGGGATTTTAAAGCATCAGAATTTTTCATACTGAAATTCGTGCTGAACCCAGACGTTGTTGCCCAGCGCTTTTTGTATTCATTGAAGTGAATAGGGTGGATCGGGAGATGACATGACACCCACAACGGGTGGTTGGTTGGTGCGTGTGGCATTTTCTGGAAAAGCTGATTTGCATATGAATTATTTATAAAAAAAAAAAAAAAATGTGAAATTGTTACAATGGAAACAAACACTGACACCCAAAATCGTGCACACATACAGAGATGAGACGACAGTTTTTTTTGTACAGTTTGATATAAATTTACAGAATCTGAGCTGAATGTAGATGATAACATCAAAAGGAATTCCTTAAAGTTTAAAGTCAACTGTGATGGGTGAAGATATCAAAGCCAAAACAGTCAGAACCTAAATGGCTGGCAGATGGGTAATCGCCTTTACGGAATTTTCGTATTCAAAAGCGTTTCTGTTTTGTATCTCATTTCTTGTCCAGAAGAATTTTTTTTTGACCCACCCTATGCTAAGGAACGATATGACGGCCACATGCACATACTTCTTCTGGGCTAAGATATAAAATGGGGGAATGGGTTAATGGAATCCTATGGAAAAACTGAAAGAGTCTTAAGTCGATGAAAATTCAAGACCATATTCAAAGAGCAGAAAATCGAACCTACAACCGAAGGGATGAAGGCAATAGTCAGCGATCTCAACATTGGGCTACCAGGGCCACTATATTCATTTCTCGTCAAGTCAATTTTTTTTCTTTCTTTTTTTGATTCGACTTTTGAAATTGGTGTATGTAGACATTTTGAATAAAATGGAATCGATGAACGGATATTGGATTTGGACTGTTTGCATTTTTTAAAAGGATATTGTCTTTCTGCTGCTGCTCCTGCTGATGTGATGTGCTTGATTCGTACAATATCCTGTCTCGGGTATTTTACTCCTCCTTCCTTTTCTTTCTTTTATTTTTTAATTTTTATCAAAGTAAAACAAAAAAATATATTCAATGGTTGGAGTTGACTGAAATGCGAGCGGGGGGGGGGGGGGGGGGGGGGTTAAAATAAAGATTCCCGAATGAATAATTTAGAGAATAATGTTGCGGTTTTTTAGCTTGTTAAATCTACCTGCTATCTTGAGCCAGTTCAATGGAAATTTTCATCATTTCGGGAGGGATTTTTAGTGGTAAACAACAGTTACCTACGATTTTTTTGTTGGTGTTTTTTTTTAGAATTTTTCTCGTTTGCTCAGGTGCGTACCGACGTATATTTGTTTGTGTGATATAAGTATTAGCAAAGAACATATGCAAATAAGAAGGACTAGTACTCGCATCTAAACAAAGGGAAAAATATGTCATAAAATTGTCTCCTCTGGGGTCTTAATTAACGTCTTGACCTTAAGGTAGTTTGTACATATAAATTATGCATAGAATTACAAGTCGCTGAGTGGATCTCATATAAAAATTCGGAAAAACGTTGAATTAACTTCTTAGAAAAAATTTCCTGTCTACATTTACAAACATTTTGAATGGCTCAAGCCAGGCATCCATATCAATTCAACCCTCTTGAACGCGTTCTTAGCATAAAATTCTAAAAAAAAATTGTCGAGAAAAATCGTGAGAAAAAAACTTTTAATAATTCTGTGCGTTGTTGTTGGATTAAGCCAACAGTCGTCCAACAGTCCGTAGGAACTCTGAATTTGTGAAATCCACGTGCCAATTTTTGAGTTGGCTACTGGCACTTTCGAAATTATTTAAAAAAAAAAAACTTGTAGAGTGTGAGTCTGACAAACACCAGGAGCTTTTGGATTTGTTTTTATGGTTTGTATGCAAATAATTTTTGCCGCATGCGGATAATATCAAATACCTTTAAAAACTGGTACGAGATTGAGAATTGGAACATCAGGTTGGAAGAATTCTATTCCATGATCGGCTGTCACTAGAGGGCGATGCAGCTTCAAATGATGATAAAAGTATTTCTTGAGACAGAGATCACTTGTTAGACTGAAACATTTTTATGTTAAAATGTAAAAAGAAAAAAAAATATTTAAATACTAATGAGAAATACAAACGATGCAAAAAATTGCAACACGGCCATTGTGGGGTCCAAAATAACCGACCATTCTGGCGTCAGGTTTTAATAATCTCTATACTCAGCTTCTCTCTGTCAAGGGATGGTCGTCGAAGTGCTCTTCCTCATACAAATAAATATTAAACCACCGAAGAGTGTAATTCGCACTATTTTTGCATAGTTAAGCCTGGTCTCAGTAGTTGTAATAAAAATTTTCCAGCGATTTATGACCAGCTCTCAGGGAAATTTGTGTCGATCATATCTGTTGATCGTAAATTGTGTCTGTGTTTGTTTTCTAATGGCCGGTTTCACAGTCAAGGCTTAAGCCACAGTGATGGCTTAAGCCAAAGCTTAATAAATATTTCAGTTTCACAGTCAAGGCTAAGGTGAAATAACTGGCCAAAGGCAAGCTTAACTTAAGTCCGTCATCGCGAAGGTTTAAGCCTCAGATGTTGCTGTGAAACACATATGGAGATTATTGCTAAATTCTTATATATTTTGCCTAAATATTATAATTTTTGTTATTGAACGAACGTACATATTTCATAAGTTATACTTTAAAACTAAATTGAAATTTTCCAAGTGAAAAATAGTTATCTAGATATCAGTTTTGAGTACTGTCTGCATTCCATTTGACGTTTTAAGAAGACACCACACAGTTTAAGATAAAAATAAGTTATTTATCTGATGCAGAGGATCGCAAAATGTGACACGTGAAAAAATTATAAGAAGTCGCCCGCAACATTTCGAGAAATGGGATGAAGTTGATTTTTATTCTCGGTTCTGACTGTCGAAAAATTCGGCTGATGATTTTGGATCTGATACACTCGCAGATAAATAGCTCGATTTTTTCACGAATTTTTTTCTCGCGAAATTAAAAGTGTTTGAAAAAAACCTTTTAAGGGTATTATCGGGCATACATTGAACTTTATTGATAAATTTTTTGACAGCGAAAACAAACAAAATGGCGGCTCCACAGCCATCATCTTCCTGGGACAGGTTTTGCTTGCAGGGCTCCGCGGCACGCAGCACCACTGGTGAACTTTTGAATCTGGACCAAAAAAAAACATTAATCTAGTGGCTTATAGCTAGAGAATGCCGTACAGATTTTTAAAAATATTAATTTTTGTAGATTTGGCGCGCGTTTGAAAAAAAAAAGTTTGATTTTTGACGAAAAAAACGGCAGGTTTTTTGTTAATAAAAAATCAAGAAATAATGTTGTTGAAAATTCCGTACGGCATTCTCTCTAGATGATGTTAATGTTCACATCTGGTCAAAATTTCAAGTCGAAAATATGAAAATTGTTCGAGTTATGCTGCGTGCCATTTTGAAAACCCATGATTCGAGAAAAACGCGTTTAAAGTTTTGAGAATAGTTTTTTATTGGAAAAAATAAAAAAAAATGAAGGTAAAAAATAAAAGTTTTCCGATAAACAAGTTAAAGTTGCAAATGTCAAAAAGGTCAGTTGTATTCAATTCAGCTTTTTCAGTCAGCTTTAGAAGAAATCTGGCGATAAAGCTGGCTGAAAAGCTCCAATTGTGTTTCAGGCTTTAGGTAGTCGTTTCGGAGCAAGTTTGACGCGCTTGGTGGTGACCTCCATTTTCAAAGGAAAAACAAATTTTTTTTCTGGCACAGGAGCTTTTTTTCTTCTTATTCTAGATGTAGAGGGTTTAAACTATTTTTTAAGCCAATAAAAACAAAATCGATTTTTCAAAAAATTTACGGTGGCGTTACCCCTTAAACAAACGAGTGATAACAATATTTTATTAATGATGTCTTCTTTTTCATCGGGATTCAGAATGGCAATTTTCGTTTGAAAATTCACAATTACCGCAGTGCTGACAACTTAAATTTTTCATCTGCGGTTTAAGTAAGCCTCTGCTTAAAATGAGTACTGCGAAACCGAGTAGGCTTAAGCTCTGAGCTTAATCCATACCCGCAGCTTAGCTAAGCTCTGGCTTAAGCTTGGGCATTGAAACCGGCCATTAGTTTTAGACATATATGTATGCAGATATATAGCTATACATGGAAATGATTCCTAATACAACCAAAAGAATTAATTCATTCTGGATGTATGATTTTGCACAAATACACAATCATTCTAATTGAAAAATTTCTTGTCCTTTTCTCCATTCTCTAGAATATTTCAGAGTTAATTTCACGTAGTTCTTCATTGTTAGTATAATTTGCAACTTTGGTAATGTTCCATGGAATTTAGTAAAAAACAAATCTTTTTCTCTCTAACCAACCAACTCAACATTGCATCAGATGCGCGCTTATAGCAGTAGCATAACGTCAGGCTAGAAAAATGTCTGGAAGGAAATAAGAAAGACTACATTGGAAGACAACCAGGTATTAAGGTCGACTTTTGTAATATATCCAAACGGAAAAGTTCTTTCACAGCACCCATAACAGAAAAAAAAAAAATTACTTACATAACTTTAGGTTCCCATGCCAAGGAGGTGGGATAGAGAAGTTTTCATTCGCTTTTTTCTCTAGGATGACGACGACAACTTCTAAAGGAGATAAAATTCTTTTCCTGCTGTGAAGTAGTATTATGCATCCCCAAGTAAAGACGGGAAAAAATTTGTCATTTCTTTTTTCCTGTGGTATATTATTGCTAGTTAAAAGCCAAGAAGGGTGGCAAATTTAAGGGTTGTTGAAGGGGGGGGGGGGGGGGGGGGGGGGGTAAATATAAATTTTCATTCTATTGTGCAACGTATTTATATTAAATTGTAAGAAGAAGATAAAAGGAATTTCTCTTTAAATCTGTCGCTTTGCATCAATTGTTTTTTTTTTAGTTTTTTATATAAACTAAAAGAATTGTGTGTAATTGCACGGTATGCATCGTGAATACATCCAACATTTGTATGTTAAGCAATTTAGTCGACTTAGAGAACTAAGTAGGTATGTACTACTGAGAAACAGTTGACAACACTGGTTTAGCGCCATTCAAATGCAAAACACTTCACTACCGCAATATCATTACATTGGCGATGCAATAAAAAATTCATACATATACAGGGTGTCGCGCACTTATGTGTGTAGGATATAAATCTTTTGCAGGGTGATAAGATCTCGTCAAGAGAAGTCTTTAATTGTCTACAATAGAAAGGGGCTTACAATATGTATAGTGCGTCTTTTCCCGGAAGCGGGGGGGGGGGGGGTACAATTTATAGGTATTTCTTTTACTGATCACTCTGTATCCGATTCACAACGGTTGTAATGAGGTAGGTATAATTATATGGAATCATTTCCCAAAATGTCGAAGTGGTAAATTTTGAAAAAAAAATCTAAAAATTTAGGCTATTTTTTGAGGCCATTCTCTTTGACTCCTACACGAATTTGTCTGTCTATTTATTTATATATTTCTTTTTTACTATTTTCGACACTCTCGTAGACCCACTTTTCGTCATCACAGCGAGCTGAAATTTGGCATACAGGTTCATGTCGTGTGACAATTGAATCTATCAAAATTTGAACCGGAAATTTCCATGGAAAACCCGGAAAATCGGGAAAAATCATTTGAAAATTTGGTACAAATTTGATTAGTGATAAATTCGTTTCAGGAAAAATTCAGAATTTTCCGATTTTTCCGAAAAAAATTTCCGGAAAATTTTCCGGTAAAAAGGTTTTCTAAATTATGCAGGATAAAGTTCCCTATCAACTGGCATCATTACAATCTCTCCGACAATGGTGAAAATGCAGAAAAAATCGGGGAAAATTCATGTAAAACGCTTTTCCGGAGTTTTTCAGACCAAGGAAGCGTTTGAGCGTTTTGCAACCTAAGACAAAGTTGTAGATCGAAATGAGTTGCATAAAGTTGCTTTTGTGGAAAACTCCGTGGAAAACCGGGAAAATCATCGGACAAATTTTCATCGATATGATTAGAGATAAATCTGTTTCAGGAATAATGCAGAATTTTCAAATTTTTCTGGAAAAATTTCCGGAATTTTCCGACTTTTCCGGAAAACTTTCCGACAAAAATGTTTTATAAGCTATGCGGAATCTTTTTTTTCCGTCCTACTGGCATCAATACTTTCTCTTCAACAATCATGAAAACTTGCATGAAAAATCGAGGAGAATTCATGTAAATTTTTAAAAAAATTTCATAGTAATAGGAAAAGTCTGTGGAAAACATGGAAAATCGAGAAAATTCATGTTATATGGGATCAAGTTGGAATACAGCTAAAAAGCGATGTTTAAAACATAATTTGAATTTCAGAAACGCGTTGCAGTACTTCAACGATTTGATACTCGAAAAATTTTTGTTTTCGGATCGGCACCAAACATGACTTAAAAATTGTTTTAAAATATCTCCATGCAGCACGTAATAACAATTTAGCTAACGTGAAAAAGGCAGAAAATAAAATAAGTAAAAAACGAGTTTTTAAACAAAACTGAGGCCAAGTCGCATGAGAAAGTAGAAAATAAACTTTTCTTCACACACAGAGGTGAACTCAGATTTTATTCGCTGACAATCACCGATATATTTCAGTATGATCAATCAGAGGTAATAAGTGATTTGAGTCATGAAGAGAAAGAATATTCAAGAGAAATGTCCCAATCAAAAAATCTGAGTCCACCTCTGTGTGTGAAGAAAAGTTTATTTTCTACTTTTTCATGTGGCTTGGTTTCAGTTGTTTGAAAACTCGTTTTTTACTTATTTTATTTTCTGCCTTTTCCACGTTAACTAAATTCTTATTACGTGCTGCATGGAGATATTTTAAAACAATTTTTAAGTCATGTTTGGTGCCGATCCGAAAACAAAAATTTTGCGAGTATCAAATCGTTGAAGTACTGCAACGGTTTTCTGAAATTCAAATTATGTTTTAAACAGCGCTTTTTAGCTGTATTCCAACTTGATCCCATATAACATGAATTTTCCCAATTTTCCATGTTTTCCACAGACTTTTCCTATTACTATGAATTTTTTTTAAAAATTTACATGAATTTTCCTCGATTTTTTCATGCAAGTTTTCATGATTGTTGAAGAGAAAGTATTGATGCCAGTAGGACGGAAAAAATGATTCCGCATAGCTTATCAAACTTTTTGTAGGAAAATTCCTGAAAATTTTCCAGAAAAATTGGAAAATTCTGCATTTTTCCTGAAACAGATTTATCACTAATCATATCGATGAAAATTTGTCCGATGATTTTCCCGCTTGTCCGGGTTTTCCACGGAGTTTTCCACAAAAGCAACTTTATGCAACTCATTTCGCTCTAGAACGTTGTCTTTGGTTGCAAAACGCTCAAACGCTTCCTTGATGTGAAAAACTCCGGAAAAGCGTTTTACATGAATTTTTCTCGATTTTTTCTGCAAGTTTTCACCATTGTCGGAGAGAAAATAATGATGCCAGTTGATAGGGAACTTGATCCTGCATAATTTAGGCAACTTTTTTACCGGAAAAGTAGGAAAATTCGGAAATTTTTTTTCGGAAAAATCGGAAAACTCTGCATTTTTCCTGAAACGGATTTATCACATTTGTGCCAAATTTTCGAATGATTTTCCCGATTTTCCGGGTTTTCCATGGAAATTTCCGGTTCAAATTTTGATAGATTCAATTGTCACGCGACATGAACCTGTGAGCTAAATTTCAGCTTGGCGGTGTGATGGCGAAAAGTGGGTCTACGAGAGTGTCGAAAATAGTAAAAAAGAAATATATAAATAGACAGACGAATTCGTGTACGAGTTAAAGGGAATTGCGTCAAAAAAAGAACAGCAGTAGTTTGCAATGCAGCAATGTGTTTTTTTTTATATACTCTGCGCATACAGTATTGCTTGCAGTTGCATGAGGTGGGGCCAGAAAATTATTTCACGAACAATATTTGTGTTATTGTTGTTTTTGTTAAGAATTTTGAGTATTTACCAGATCTATATTATTTTTGGATTTCATTTGTGATTCTGTTTCCACCCAATATTGTTTTTTTGTTTTTTTTTTAAATAACTTTTCATTTTAATACAATTTAAAAGGAGAAAACTTTTATTCAAAAACGCTTTTTTCTTTTTTTCTTACTTTCAGGTGAGTTTGTTTTACCCAAGTGAACTGTGTTGGTTTTGGAAATCTTAAAAAATATCGTAAGTAGTAGGTATAATTAAATTTTATGTATAAAATATTTAAACTATGCGGCGTTGGTCCCCGTTGAGCCCACGGCTAACCATCTGAGCCCATTTTTTTTTTAATTTTTTTTTTTTATTATTTTATATATTTATAAATTAGTGAAAATTGCCCGATTGGATGCCAATTGGTAAAGGACAAGGCGGGCTCAATTTAGGTAGGGGAAGTACGAATAAAATGACATATACGGGTAAAATGGCATACTGGTCTTAATTCGAAATTCGCTAGCTTTAGCACTCTATTTGTTATCGAATTACTTGAGACCATCAATATTTACCAAACTGTGAAAACATCACAGCAGCCTACTTATTTGCGCAAGTAATTGTTATTAAATCGGTACGTTGTTACTTTTTTTATGATATGAACTTGTTTTTTCACAAATATCTTATTTTGTCCGTTGAAGCTTAGATGTGTGGGTTGAAGGAATAATTTCACTTATATTTGCAGTTACTAGTGACAGAATGCCGCGAGACTATAAAAGGAAAACTAATCGACAATCCTGGAGCCATGTATCAATGCAGAAGGCAATTGAAACTGTTCAACTAAAAAAAAATGGGTTGGCTATTAGCAGCTAAAACATTTGGTGTCCGTCAGGCTACTCTCAGAAGGCATGCATAGCTATGAACAAAACTTTAGAGCGTAATACCAAAGGCTTAGGAAGATATAAGCTGGAAACGTCAGCTGCCATTGAGAAGACCTTAGTTGAGCATTAAATTTTTTTAGAAACTCGAACTTTTTGGATTTACTTGCAAAGGGTCTCAGGAGCTTGCCTTCCAATCAGCAGAGAAAAATGGCTTTGCTCATAATTTCAATTTAGAAAAAGGAAGAGCTGGACAGGATTGGCTAAGCTGTTTTCTGAAAAGAAACCACTTCTGCGACCAGGGCTCTAGCATTCAATAAACCGCAAGTTGAAAGGTTTTTTTAAGACTTATGGAGAGCTATTAAGTATTCATAGCTTTTGCCCAAATAAAATTTATAATGTGGATGAATCTGGTATCTCCATCGTTCAGAAGCCTCAAAAAATTATAACAACGATCGGTAGAAAGCAATTGGGTTGTCTCACCAGTGCTGAACGTGGATCCCATGTAACAGTTGTGTGTTGTATGAATGCAGCTGGTACATATATCCCTCCATGTATGATATTTCCCAGAAAAAAATATGAAAAATAAACTCGTCGACGAAGCTCCTACTGGCACACTGGCAATAGCACAAGAATCGGAATGAATGGCTGCGGAAGTGTTTTTAAGATGGCTGAAACACTTTCAAATCTATGCAAAGGCAAGTGTTGAAGATAAAGTGCTTCTTATTCTCGATAGACATGCAAGTCGCAAAGGATCGGAAGCTTTAAATTTTGAAAAGGAGAATGGCATAGATATTTTATATCTGCCCACACACTGCACTCACCGGATGTGCAACCACTGGATGTGAGCTTTTACGGATCATTAAAAACTTATTTTAATCAGTAAATTTCAAAGTGGTTAAAAATTCATCCTGTTCGGGTTTTTTACTCATTTAAAAATAGGATCTTTGTTTAACCAAGCTTATGGGAAGGCAGCGACAGAAAGTTGTCAGGATTTTACGTGAGCGCCTGCCAAGTATGGCTTAATCTCACGGCATTCTTCATGCACGGATTGTAAAGATCAATCAGATTCCTCATGTCGAAACAATGAGTACCAGTATGCCAAAAGAGCATGACATGACATCAACTTACTGGTAGAAGCGAGACCTATCCCATCTCTGCCGATCTCAGGTCACGTCACCCTACACCACAGCCACTACGATGCTCCCATAAAGGGGCCATCCCAAGTTGAGGTGGATAAAACCTTGTTATCCAGGGCTCCTCTAACCCCGTAGTACCAAGTTAGCCAATGTCGGACCGCCCATTTGGTATAGCTTTCGTAAAGCATGATAAACGGACCATGAATACTCCCAGTTTCATACCTTCATGCAAGATATATTTTTTTAAACGGTACTGGTAACTCCGTTCGGGCCTAGATCTTATTAGCAACGTCTAAAAGAATTGTACTTGGCCTATACAGGTAATACAACCCTTATGGGCGCTGTCAGAGGGACCACGTGAAGGTTAAGATATGCCCAATTCAGTCTGGATAGGCTTCGAGATTCACCATTTGGATCTTATAGCTGACCATGCATACTAACCATATAAGCACTACTAACATACATACCTGATTTCCGTTATTCATCAACTTATTCATCATCTCACTCCTCGCACCAGAAGGCAACGACATTTCGAAATGCCTGTCATGGTTTAAAAAGCACTGGTCTTTGGCCTGTACATCCTCATATCTTTTCTGTTTATGTGTTTGAGCCCGCTGAATACTCAAACCACTGAATTTCCTATAAGAAACCAGCCCCCTCCTCAGTCACAGAATTTACAAAATTATTGCACAAATACCAGTATAAATGAAAATGATATACCTCAAACAACGGCCAATAACTGTAAACCTGGTTGTTCTAAGGATTCGTTACCATTTCCTATTGAGGATATTTCACCAGTTCCACAGGGCGCATTTGTTAATGGCCAGGGTAAAAGGAAACCAAAGAGTCGCCAAACAAATTTGTTATCAATTTCAACCCTTAATATGAAGGAAGTAAAGAAAACAAAAGAGCTCAAAAATCTACCAAAAATAAGAAAAAGGACGATACAGATGAAGAGGCCTTTGGAGCTGACACGCAAGACGGCGATGAGGACTGTCCATGCATATATTGTAACTACCTTTTTTTCGCCCTCTAGGCCTGGTGAAAGCTGGTTACGATGCACGATATGTTCTCATTGGGTTCATGCTTCTTGTGCTGACATGCCTAAGAACACAGAGAACTTTATTTGTGAACTATGTGCTTAATTATTAGTTACTATTGTTGTATGTCATTATGTCCGGAGCTCGTATGTCATTTTACCCATACTATACGGACAAAATGGTTTTTGCTTGATCTTTTATATATGGTTAATAAATTGTTTGTCCTTGTTTTTTTTTTTGTTTTTTTTTCAAAGACTATTTAACTTGTTGATTATAAACCACAGATAATTTATAGAGATTACTACGGTTTTAACTTTTATGGTTAAAGATTTATAAATCGAAATAAAAATACTGTGTCATTTTGCACATACTTCTCCTACCTAGTAGAAGTTTTCTGCCGTCATACACAAACCTAGTTGGTCTTGATGAGGAATCTTCTTCTAGCAGCCGAGCGCAGATTCAAAAATGTTAGACCACATGCATAGAAAGTGCAGCAGGATAGATTTCTGCATTATTAAAGACACATTTTGTTGATTAGTAAATAGTAGTGGTAGTTGCCAAAGCCAATAGCTACTCAGGTAGGTAGTCTGATGCAAATTTTCCCTCTTGCTTACGTAGCAGATATCGACACCTCTATCACGTTCACAGGTTATGCACAATGACTTTTAGACGTAGTTCTATTCAGATACAAGACAAATTCTCTAAGAAATTACTCAGCTGAATTTATACCAGTCATTACATTATTCACGAGCCTCTGAAAAGTATATCAGAAGAGTTATTTACAGCAAATGGCATTCAAATAAACTAAAAAATTTCTAACCTTCAAATCAGATTTTTTTTTTGTATGGAAACATTGCATTAAAACTGCCTGATTTTAGCGATCTACGAAATTGATCATATTTTTATCTCTCTAATAACAACAACAACTTTTGAGTTGTCATTGTGTGGACAGACAGACGGATAGAGAGCAAAATTCAAGAATGACGAACTTAGTATAATCTTTGTGATCTAATTTAGAATATAAAAAAAAGTGATCGTTTACATGATCAGGATATTCTCAAGCATACCTAGATACAAGACAAGACAAATTCAATTAAATTTATTAGGGGATTGTACAACAAGATAACAAAATCTTTTTCCGTACTAAACTAAAGAGGAAGTATCTATACCTATCCTACATAATTATAAGCAAAACAATAACTATAAATAATTCAAAATATAAAATTCAAATTCAATATTAGTATACAAATCAAAAAGAGAAAGAAAAAATATTTTTATATAATTTTAATTATAATGAATAAAAAAAAATCAAAAACTCATTGAAGTATTAAGGACAACTCCAAGGCTCTTATATTGACATACATACATCAAATTGACAGAGCTCAAAGCAATAGGGGGAATATCGGTTGTGTCCAAGTTCTGCCTATATATTGCTATTGCATGTGATTTAGTGGGGTTTAATACTAAGAGATTGTCTTCTGCCCAACTAACAGTTCTATTCAGATCCGAGTTTATGCAGTCGACACAATCTTCGATCAGACCTATAGGCCGACTGAAGTATAATTGTACATCATCGGCGTAAAGATGTATATTACAATACTTAAATGTTTTCAGGGTGGTCATTAATATAAAGACTGAAAAGAAGGGGACCAAGTATGGAACCCTGCGGTACCCCCCGAAGACAATGGCAGTAAGCTTGACAGATGGTCAGCGATACTCAGTTGTTGATATCTCTCAGTAAGAAAGTTGGATATTAAAAGTACGGCCGAGGATGCAAAATTGAAATGAGTGCAAAGTTTCGACGAAAGCCTAGTGTGGCGTACGCTATCAAAAGCCTTGGAGAAATCCAGTAGAGTTAAGACAGTCAACCAGTTTTTATCCAGACATTTACGGATATCGGTAGTCACTTTCAAAAGAGCAGTCTCACAGCTATGAAAAGGCCGAAAACCTGACTGCCAACGGGTTAGAAGATTGTTGGTGTCTAAGTGCTCCAGGACCTGCGAGTACAGTAACTTTTCGAGTGCCTTGGACAGAAAACATAAGATGCTTATTGGTCTATATAGTCATTTGGGCTTTTGGGGGATTTTGATTTAGCTATAGGTAACACAGTAGCAATTTTCCATGATGCAGGAACCTCGGAGGTAGTGAGACAAGTGTTGAAAATGTTAAGAATGGGAGAAACAATCAAGGGAAGAATAAGCTTAAGAAATTTAGGGGAAATTTTGTCTGGATCGGTCGCATCCGATTTTATGGAGTTTATAGCATGGATGACTTCTTCAGCATAGACGCAGCGAAAACTGAATCCTCCATTCTGATCTCTTCCAATTTCTGCAGATGACATATCGGACGCCGGGGCTAGATAAGGCGAAGTGGTGAAATGAGCATTTAAAGCCTCCGGAGTAAGGTCACAACTCAGTTTTTCTTTACCAAAAACACCTGAATTTTTTAAATTACTCCATAGCTCCTTCGAAGACAGATTACAGTCAAACTTTGAACTGTAATATCTACGCTTTGCAGCACGAATCCTGGAATTAAAACTATTTCTTGTCGCTCTAAAGCAATTGTGACTATCCGTAGTCCTAAGACGTATAAGTATCTTCGATACAGATACTCACGCTCAGTTATTAAGACTTTGATTTCACGAGAGAACCACGGACAGCCACCCAGCTTAATAGTTCGAGTTCTTAAGGGAATATATTTGACTGACAAACAAATAAATAATTGTTTCACGAAAAACATTGACTTTGTCATCCACTAGAGGAAGTCGGTATAGATTGTCCCATGATAACGACGCACATTCACTGAGTAAGGCTGTGGTGTCAGAATTCTTAAAATCTCTAAAAGATATTCGCTTCTGAGGAGTATCTGAACTGACAGCAAAATCATAAATTAAAAATAGTATGTCATGGTCAAATAAAGAGGTCGACTCGAGTTGATTATGGAACAGCACTTTTTCAAGTTCGGGAACGAGGAATAAGTCGAGTAAGGATGGATTAGAAGTGTTGTGATAAGAAGTGTGTTTAAGTACAATGTTTGCATTAATTGTGTGAATTCCACTGTTCTAGTGGTTGAGCCAAGAACATTCACGTTGAAGTCATCGCCTATAATATCACCTTAGTATAGTTGCGTGTAAAACGAGCAATATCATTACTGAAACCGCCAGGCGGGCAGTAATTAGCGCACAGAAGACATTTTTCATATCCATTGTTCACCTCGAGGGCCAAAGACTCCATCACATTAGCAGAAGACCGATAGATCACTTTTACCTTCAAATCTTCTCTCACATAAATGGGGACCCCAACACCCACACGATCAGCTCTATCATTGCGGTATAATTTAAAACCAACCAGATCTATCATAGAAGACGGTATCCCTGAATGTAACCATGTCTCACTCACAAAAATCACAAATGTCGAGTGCTACTGATAGGGTGACACAAAAGTTCCTTTACCCAAGGATGTCCATCTTCTACCTGTACAATTTAAATTTCTTTATTATTCTCCTTTTATTTGGTATCATCTCTCGGAAAAAAAACAGAGAAGCGCCACCAGTGAGTGAATGACTGAATCAATCATATTTTCGTATATTTTTTTTTTTACCATGATCAGAATGATCCATTGGATCTAGATGGAACGTCATTTTGGATAAGAACGACACGAAAGATCGAGATGGGAGGTTTAGAATGCAGAAAATAAAAACAAGGCTGAGTGTTATTAGCTTAACATGCCAAGTCCCCCATTTAGATTTAAACGTGATTTTCATAAAATTCCTAATCCTACGTTTTTTTTCTTCTCTTTTTCTACTTTTTACTGTCTTCTCAACCAAAACGTAATACGTGAAAACCCTGAGATGTTTTTTTTGTTTTTATCAATATTCTAGATTTAACCAAGCATCAATTCATAAGAATGTTGCATGATCATTACAAATACAATACAGTAACATCTCTAACCTCAAATTCCTTGAATCTAATCAAAACTGTCAAGGCGCACATGCACTAAAACGTGTCACTACCAATTTTGAAATCGGGGAAAACTTATAAATAAAAAAAAAAAAAAACATAAATAATAATTGATTGCAAGTGAACCGTATCAGTTTATGATGTCTATAACGAGCTCAAGACTATTGAATCCTACGCAAACCAAAAAATCTATAGCTCTATAAGCTCGTGCCCCACTAAATGCATGCTTTCCTGAAGATAAGTGTCCAAATCATGACACACTACGCATTTTCTTAGCATAATTTTTGCGTGTTCCACATTTACAACGTCGCGTCGCCGCCACTCCGGCCGTCGTCCATCATCATCATCATCTAAACTCAAGGTCCAAAATTATGGCAAAAACACCAGCACTGATAAACTATAAACTGATTTCGAAATTACTATAAAAATACGCGGCGCTCGATATTATTTATACATTATATTAGCGCAAAACCTTATCAGTTCGGATCATGTCACTCTCATGTTTGGATTTTATTTTATAAGGACAGCTTCCGCGATATTGATTTTTTTGTTTGTTCTTGTTGTCAATATTATCAGTGCATAAAACGCCACGTTTCTCCTGGCCTTTGGATTGTTTCAGCGGATCTAGCGAATTTTCTTGAAAACACTAGCTGCGATCAGCAAACGATCATGCTTTGATTTAATTTGCGCGCAGTAGTTTAGCCATAATTAGATGTCGTCTTTGTTTGTAATTTGGTCCAGGGTATTGCGATTCTAGACTGTGCACATACTAACAAGAATGCTCGATCTTGACTTGATTCCGTGGATTTTTTTTTTCTTTTTAGCAAATTCTAGTGCTATTTTATAGGGCAGCCGTCTCTAGTTAACTGGTTCACTTGATATAGGTATTAGCATGGCTGATGCAATTTATCTTTGTGGTGAACACAAGCGAATGGATCCGGTACACTATGCAGGAATTTATGTAGTTATCACGAAAAATTGTAATCACAAGACTTGATTGATTCGTGATGAAATCAACAGCAATCACATTCATCAGGTGTTATTAAATCTGACTTGAATCTGAAGTTAGGTAAAGGTGAATGAATTCTTTTAAATGAAATTGTAACGCTGGCTGGCTGGCTGATGAAATTCGCTGGAAGATTAAGTAGGATCGAGGGAGAGCAGTACATGAATCATTTAAAAAAATTTTGAGGTTTTGATCCATCACTGGAAGAGTTGGATCCTAATAAAAAATAATCACGTGATTTGTGAAATGCCTTGATTCCTTCTGGACTGAATAGCACGGTTGAAAGTAAATGAACTGGTTTTAACTTGATTTTGATGCGGGTTTAGTGATGTAATTGGACAGGTGAAATTACTTCAGGTCATAATTGCTATATTGCTGTACTGAAAGGAACTGCCTACTTTTGGTTTTTATTTTGCCTTAATTTCAAGCTCTTATACATAATTTTCTGCAACTCAACATACTGCGATTGGACAAGATTTTATGTATGTATGTGAAACCTTCACTTGATTTTAACCTGGTGGATAGATGTAGTTGAGATAATTGACGTCTTGAAGTAATTGACGGTGGTTAGTATTTCTTTTTTCTGTTTTTGAAAGAGTCATAAGTTTCTAGAAGTTGTTTTAAGTATACTCAATTTTTTTTAACTACAAACGAAGTCAATCCGATCGAACTCTGATAATTATCATTATAGGATTATGGGTTCGAACCTCATCGGCATCTATTTTGAGAATACTTACCAGTACCAGGGATTAGAGTAGTTGTGTAAGCAGTATTTCACTTGGTAGCTTGCAGTAGTACTCAATATATCTGGAACAATCGGATTCGATTCCTTATAACCGAGTATCTGGTTTATCTCACAAATAGAGACCATATCATCACGTTAATCCGAATATGTATGAATCTCGGATCCGGATCTGCTTGAAAAGTTCTTCTACATAAATGAAAATTTAATTCAATATCCTAAAAAATAAGTCAAACAAATTAAAACCCTTATTTCAGCTACTTCTACACAGATTAGTAGGAATGGGGTATGAGTGTTACAAAAGTGCACCTTTACACGTGCCTGAAAACGACTACATGCCAAAGTGGTTTATATTAATAAATTTCTACAGGTGTTGTGCGGCTGCGATAATCCAAATCACTCAGTAATTTGAATAAAAAAATTTTTGTATTAGACCTCGATAATCCAAATTTTCGCAGATTTGCTAATCCGAATTTCTAGAAAATGAACTTTAAGTAAGATCTCACTTTTTGCGTATTAAAGTTAACTGTCTCAAGATCTACGTGAAACTGACAAGATCTATAACTATATGCTGATCGATTTTTTGTTATCCATGTGTATATTCCCCCCACTTGGTTAAAGTCTGTATTATTATTTAAGAGGGGAAATTTTTCTTCATATGATGGGTAGAAACTTACGTGCCTAAATTTTTAATTCATGAGCTTTCTAGCTTGAAGATGGACATTGATCCGATTCCATATGACGACCTTTCATATTGCTAATAATAGTTTTCATTTGGAATATACGAGTACAATTTTTGAGAAGTTGAAGGGCAACCTCTAGTCTTACTCCATTCTGAATAATCCTGGACATGAACCTTGTCTGACTAATGAAAACTTCCTTAATTGGCTCCTGTAAGGCAAGAAAAGCAAGATATGAGATATTCTACCTCAGTGCATTTTCTGGTTTGTCATAGTTTTAACTGTTAGTACAGCGATGTATTCCGCACTATTTTAGCGTGGAATTATGTTATACTGTTGTACATAGGAAAATTTAAGAAGAGCTTATAAAACAAGGAAAAGACTTCTCTGTTAATCAGGAAGCCTTTAAAGCTATAACCTCATGTAACAATTCCGCATTTCAAAATCCTTTAATGTACTGGAAATTCAAATCTTTGCAAATAAATGGGAAATTTTGAATAGCGGTGAAATTCTCTCAAAGAAATTGTTCAAATCCTTCAACTTAATCGAGGTGGTAGGAGTTTTTAAATCGACAATAACAGATTCTACAAGGTATTAGTTTAGGGAGTTAAAAAAATTACAGATTGTTTTTTTAAGCAAACTATCCAAAACTCATCGGCAATCATTTATGAAAACTATGAATTAGTAAACTGCAAGTGATCTGTTGGTCGAGATGAATCTCCCAACTTCAAACTCTCCCAAACCATTCTCTAGAATTCTCGTCCATTATTCCAAATCCTTTTATAAAAATGAATTTTCGAGATTTTGTGTTCCGAGATTTTTGTTTTCCGGATTCTCAACTTCGGGATCTTTTGTTGGATTTTTATTCCGGAATTTTGTATTTTGAGATGCTTTAATTCTAAACTGTGGCCATTCCCACAAGATCGTCACCGATCTTACTGAGATTTTTCCGATTCCGCAGACTAATTGAGGTCGAACTGATCGAAGTTGGTCATGGAAAAGCTTTTTGAGGCCATTCCCTTTAACTCGTACACTAATTGGTCTGTCTATTTATTTATATATTTCTTTTTTACTATTTTCGACACTCTCGTAGACCCACTTTTCGTCATCACAGCGAGCTGAAATTTAGCAAACAGATTCATGTCGCGTGACAACTGAATCTGTTTAACCGGAAATTTCCATGGAAAACCCCTGAAAATCGGGAAAAATCAATTGAAAATTTGGTACAAATTTGTTTAGTGATAAATCCGTTTCAGGAAAAATGTAGTTTCCGATTTTTCTGAAAAAAATTTCCGGAATTTTCCGGTAAAAAAGTTTTCTAAATTATGCAGGATCAAGTTCCCTATCAACTGGTATCATTACTTTCTCTCCGACAATGGTTAAAACTTGCAGAAAAAATCGAGGAAAATTCATGTAAAACGCTTTTTCGGAGTTTTTCAGACCAAGGAAGCGTTTAGCGTTTTGCAACCTAAGACAAAGTTGTAGAGCGAAATGAGTTGCATAAAGTTGTTTCTGTGGAAAACTCCGTGGAAAACCCGGAAAAGCGGGAAAGTCATCGGACAAATTTTCATCGATATGATTAGTGATAAATCTGTTTCA
Source organism: Dioctria linearis (assembly GCA_963930735.1). Lineage (NCBI taxonomy): Eukaryota > Metazoa > Arthropoda > Insecta > Diptera > Asilidae > Dioctria > Dioctria linearis. The sequence continues at coordinate 27,054,981 of OZ005741.1, forward strand.
GGAAAAATGCAGAACTTTCCAATTTTTCTGGAAATTTTTTCGAAATTTTCCGACTTTTCCGGAAAATTTTCCGACAAAAAAGTTTTATAAGCTATGCGGAATCATTTTTTTCCGCCCTACTGGCATCAATACTTTCTCTTCAACAATCATGAAAACTTGCATGAAAAATCGAGGAAAATTCATGTAAATTTTTAAAAAAATTTCATAGTAATAGGAAAAGTCTGTGGAAAACATGGAAAATCGGGAAAATTCATGTTATATGGGATCAAGTTGGAATACAGCTAACAAGCGGTGGTTAAAACATAATTTGAATTTCAGAAAACCGTTGCAGTACTTCAACGATTTGATACTCGAAAAATTTTTGTTTTCGGATCGGCACCAAACATGACTTAAAAATTGTTTTAAAATATCTCGATGTAGCACGTAATAACAATTTAGGTAACGTGAAAAAGGCAGAAAATAAAATAAGTAAAAAACGAGTTTTCAAACAAATCTGAGGCCAAGCCGCATGAAAAAGTAGAAAATAAACTTTTCTTCACACACAGAGGTGGACTCAGATTTTATTCGCTGACAATCACCGATATATTTCAGCATGACCAATCAGTGGTAATAAGTGATTTGATTCACGAAGAGAAATGTCCCAATCAAAAAATCTGAGTCCACCTCTGTGTGTGAAGAAAAGTTTATTTTTTACTTTTTCATGCGGCTTGGCCTCAGTTTTGTTTGAAAACTCGTTTTTTACTTATTTTATTAATTTTTATTGTCTATTGGTTTTGGAATTTTAAATTCTTTTGTATCAACTCAAATATTTTGTATGAATCTTAGGAAGAGCAGGATTTTTTGATTTGAGGTCCTTAGGATTTCGTATGGTGGGAATTAGTTACCATCCTTAATTTCAACGGTTATTTACTACACACATTTATTTTTATACCCTAGATGATATCTACCGATTTTTAAAAAAATCAATTACAAACGATTTTGCCCGTCTGCCTAGGGTATAAGTTACAGCTAGAAAGAATATTAGTAGAGAACAAGTAAAATAGCTAGAATTGATTCATGATCAATTCTTATGATATCCTAGATGAATACTCGTATGTCATTTCGAAAGTTTGATTTTTGAAGTGGTTTTTCGCATATATTTTTAGAACGGTTCGTCGGACGTTAAAAATGATTATAACCAATTTTATAGGATTTCATGTTCTGAAGAACTTTTCGGTACTTTAAAACCGTATAGTTTTCACAGTATACGTAAAAATCCAAAATTTTGATATGGCAACACCAAGAAGGGGTTGCCCAATTTGGTCTATTTTTGAAATTATATTTAATATTTTTATAAAAAAAAAACTATATACAAAATTTCAGTTCTCTACATCGACGGGTTCTTAGGTTGTACCCAAATATACATAGAGTGAAAACGAAATTTTTATATGACAACTCTACGAAGGAGTTACCCGCTTCGTCCCATTTTCGAACTCAAATTTGCATGTTTTTTTAATCTGTGGGCAAAATTTCAGCTTCTACGTAGACGCGTAGTTAAGCATTTTCACTATTTTCACTGCCTGAGAACGCGTCGATGTAGAGAGCTGAAATTTTGTACAATATGTTCTCATAGTAAAGTAAGTAAATATTGAAAAATGGACTAAATCGGGAAACCCCTTCTTGGTGTTGCCATATCAAAATTTTGTTTTTTTTCGTATACTGTAAAAATGAAACCACAGCAGAGACCTCAAAGGATTAACAAAAAAACCATACCCAAATTTATGTAAGGGGATTAAAGGCTTAGTACGTTACATTTGAATTCTCATGAGGGCGCCTTACCACATTTCTTATCTTATCCTAACTAATTAACAAACAGTCAAAACTTTTCTATTTTATCACACAACATTCCCATCCTACCAGAAAATTTACAGCCAGATTTTTAAATGAATGCGGAACGCGGAGGCCCTTTAATCGAAATCTCTTTTGTTTCCTTTCTTTCTTCTAACCTTAGAGATTGATATCCAGCAGCAGCCGGTATAAAAACGAAATTACCCAGGTTTCTCTATATACACACCACTACCGATTTTCATATATCTGCCGCTCTTCATTTAAAATCCTTTCTAGTCATCACAAGTCTCAAAGGAACAGAAGGCAATCAACGAAAGAAGTGCACACGAGTCCTTCAAGTAGGACTCAAGTCAGTTCATTGAATTTATTTTGGTTTTTTTTTGGCTTTTTTTTCTGTTTTTTTTTTTTTTATTAACAAAAACATGTTCAGCTTTTGCGCAGTATTTTCTCCAAGAACAATATTACGCCAGCGACAATGACAACGACAACAGACGACGGACGACGACGTCATGACTAAGTTTTTCCAAAGTGCCGTAAAATAACATGAAGACGACGACGACGACGTCGATTCTTAAACGTTGACATTGTTATCACTTGAGTGAGTCTATATACAAAAGCTATAAGAAGAAAACAAGAAAAACATCTTTTATCGAGAAACAAAAGTGATAAGAGCGGACATGCGCACATTCCTATATAGAAATTTCACCAAGCATTAAGGGAAAAACTCGTAAAGTTTTTTCTTGGTAGGTACAAGTTGCAAAGCTAAAGAGATCTGCTGCTGTATACTTGTTGTGGGCTTGTGGGCCGCAGAAATTTCCTTTTACGCTCTCACTCAACTTTAGTCTAATACCGCTAAAACTGTTGAGAGTTGTTATTCCAGATTTCCAACCGAGGTATACACTGGCATGCCATGCCATATAGTGAATATTGCAACTCATACCGGGCATTAATACATTTGGCGAATGGAAAGTCTGGGAGAACATGTTCCCCCCCCCCCCACATGTATGTATATGGATTGAATGGAACTAGTCCTCTTGGCTGATGATAGCATCCGAGATCCGAATCCAACATTCATTCCATATAACAGAGTTGAAAAGAGTTGGTCTGGTCCAGAATACAGCATCCAGCAGAGATGTCCATCCGTTGTCAGTTTACTCTCAACTCCAAATCGAAACGGACGCAAGTTTTGCAAACTCCATGAAATCGGGCGGTCTAAAAATTAAAAATTAAAACACAAAAGTTAAATTCAAAGTGTTTCCAAATCTGAAGATAAAGAGGTGTGCTAATTCCGTTTAAGTGTGATCCTGTGGTAAAAACATTTTTGTTTATCCGTGGAAAAACAAGAGCCTTTTGGTGGTATCTCAAGGAGCTACACATACTATACCGCATCCGTTCGAATTCTATTGTAGACTTCCCTCTAGAAAATAACTCTTTTATCCATTTTATTAATTTTTCGTCCTTTTTAAAGTTTTTGACTTCTTGCTTAAAGAGTTTTCCATGATTTTCTCATATATGTACAGCGGAAATTTCTCCAAGTCCAGCAGTTCACTGCAATTTCCTTTGACTGGATTGTGAGTTTTACTGTCGTTTTTTTTTTTTGGTCTAAAGTGTTTCTTGACCCTCGTGTGTGCATGGTGTACAGTTCCGTTACAAAAGAAAAAAGAGAAAAGAAAGGAAAACCTCCTGCGGTGGTAGGGTGGATTGTTGTTGCGTGAGAACGTGTGAAATTTTTGTTTTTTTTTTGTTCTGATGAGCATTTTATTCTAAGACGACATCATCATCATCATCATCATTAAAAAGATTGTGTTAGTGTTGTCGCGCGTTATTATAACTTGTGTGGACTTCAAGGAAGATTTTGTTTTTAACAAGTGTGTTCGTTCTGTCTCGTTGATATAATGGACAATTTCCGGTCAACCCTTTGGTGGGTTTTGGTTATCAATGGAATAATAATAGCCAGGACAGCAGTATCGCCTCCAGCTGTTACAAGAATTGCAGGTAAATTAATGAAAGATTTTCTGCAGACACTGTTTTGTTTGCAATTTGTGTGTGTGTGTGTGTGTGTGTGTTGGTGTGTAATTTAGCATCTGAAATTGAGAGAAAGGAAGCCACAACAAAACCCAATTGTGGTGCACCCTTATGTCTTATTTAATGTTGTTATCATAGGATGGACGTTCAATTTCAAAGGGTGCATTCTTGCGGTTCTTTGGTGATGATATCCTCAAGTGAGAATTTCATCCAGGATGAAAAGTTTTGTAGTGACTCAATTATTTTGCCTTAGGACTAATAGAGTTCTCTACAGTTTAATTAATCTGTTACTTCTGTACATATAAGTCTAGAAATTCTTGTTGATTTTAATTTTAATCACTTTCTGTCAATGGCTTTTCAATTTAAATTATTCAACCAAACATTTGTGTTCGTGTGGATGACAGGTCAGTAATTTTGAAATAGAAAATAATTTCGATTTGGTTTAGTTCATTTTTGTTTAGATATGTTTTGCGCCATAGTGTTGAGTATTTCTATGGAAGAAATAGGTTTTATCTCATGTACAGAGAGAAGTGTAGATTTTAATTAATTATCATTTGGGCGCATATGTGTAGCGTTTAATTAAATATCCGGGTATCGATTTAAAAGATCCATGTACATTTAAATGCTTTCAATTTCCTTAAATCGATACTGAAAAAAATAGAAAAAAACCATTTGATTTTTGACAACTTTTCCAGGCAATCGATGTATCTTAGAATCAAAACTGGTGCTATCAATCTTTATTTTATGCTATCACTGTCCAGAGAACATATACAGATCGTTAGCCATTCTCATTTACTATTCTCCAAATTAAAATTGAATTGAGACCTCTTATACAGAAATCCACGAGAGAGTTATTTTGTAAGTTCCAAAGATTTGACCGACATCTATGAACTACTTAGCTACAATCTCAGTAAGTGAGAGCTCAGCACTTTTTGGACTGTTGCAATTATTTCTACTTTAGCTGGAAATCGGATTTTCTCATCTGGTTTATACATCTATGCTTACACGCTTGCTGTAGATTTTGTTTTCTTAGTTCAACCAAGGCATTATTATCAAAATTATGGAAAGGAGACGAAAAATGCGATCACAAAAGTGCAAATCTTAATATGACATTTTTTTATCATACTGGCTAAATTTAATCTAGCAGATTTTTACAATAACCTTGATTTAGCTCATTTTCTTGACGTATAGGTAGCCATAACGAGACTATAACTAAAGGACCGATAAATAAGACAATCTATAGTCTCGGTGTTCCTTAATGTCCTGGAATTAACCGAACCTGATTGATTTCATATTTCAGCCTGCCGTTTCAAGACCGTATAGTCCCAGATCAGCTTACAGTGACTTTAACACTTTTATCACCACATGGCGTTCTGATATATTTTAGCTCCATGCATATTTTTGTTGATTTCACGATCACAGGGTTCTATGGCGTGCATATCTAGCTCAAAAATGAGCAGGTTTAGAAGCCCCGCACCTTAGTCGATAGTGCTCAACATTTATTTTTAGATACATATTAGCTGTGTTCTTTTGTTTCCGAGCAGTGCAGGAGAAAGTTTTCGAAAGTATAGAGAAAATGATCAAATTGCCAAGACTTGAATCCTTGCAAAATGTCAAACTAGAATTTGATAAGCTTCGGGGCATAATTTTACAGGCTTAACGTTTTGTAAGAATTAAAGTCATGGCACCTCTCTGTGCTTTCAAAAAAATTTTCTACTTCTATGCAATCTACAAGTCAATTCTATTCGCAATCTCCTGTATTCTGCAGTGCACTGCACGGAACCAAAAGAACACGGCTATTATTACCGTTTTAAAGATACTTTTTCAATGGGTAGATTACCGAAATGCCACTATTGACGGCCCCTAAAAAATCATCTTGAATAGTGTTGTAAATGTATAACGTTTCGTCATAACATTCGAGATGGAATCAACTATCGGATCCTCTCGAAATTCTTTAAGTGCTTTTAAGTGGCCAGATGCAAATTGGAAGGAGATCGAATATAGCTTCTGCGGTCGGACAGGCACGCATACAAATTTTTTTTAAGCCAGCTTAAACTATGACAATCATTTTGGTCCATGAGGCTGGTGTAGTTTTCTCCAATACTCTTTTGAAATAAGACTTGGAATCAATTCTCCTATCTAAGCTAATACCTGTACAGACATTTGACCTCCTTTGAAAAGTTCACTAATGTTTTCTCTTAAGATGGTGCTTGTAGCTAAAACATCCTTTTCTTCGTAAATGATTTGATTATTTTTTTACCACGATTAGTCTGACCCAGTCGTGTGCATATCGCTGATTTATCATAGCCGGAGTTAATCAGCTCTTTTAGGAGATTATTAGCAATTAGGAACCATAAAAGGCCCTCGTTAGGGGCATTCCATGGCGTCCACCACTTTTTCGATTCTTTTCCTATAGTTATGCTCTGATTCTCCTGTACCTATTTATCCAATGAGAGGTCAACTGCTTTTTTGGTGGATTTATTGTCAAACGCTTCTTCGATATTTTAGAAGGCGCATAAGGCTGACTATTTTTCTCCAACGCTTTTTCTAGTCCTGATATCAGACTATGACAGGCAGTTGATGTGAATGTATAGATGACTTCATGAATACTCTGCATCTAATATAGTTTTTTCCATACTTTTTCACTGTTTTAGGGAAGTTTTATCGATACAACCCTAGGTTGGGCAGATGACTGCACTCCGTCCGCCCTTGCTACCATCACTGTTCTACATATACTTTCTATACGAAGCTTGTTTGAAAATACAAAAATTCAACTTATTTTTCAACATAGTCTCCTCGACAAAGCACAAAATACTTTTTTTTCAAGTTCTTAAAGCCCTTTAAAAATTACGATTTTATGAATTTTATAAGATGTTTGCAACTAAATACCATGATGAATTGAGCGCCATCTATTATCAAATTTACTGTCTTATCAAGCAGCCTCAATAAAGATTTTGATTAGACTCATCCGTAATTCTTCTGGTCTCTATTAAATTCCTGAAAGATTCCATCAACTCCAAGTTTGGTTTGTAGATATTTTTGCTTTTCATATTTACTTACAAGTATAAGTTCAAAAATATTTTTTTTATTCTCGTAACTGGAACCTAAAGGAGTACATAATCAAAATAGAAATCAAATACTTACTTAACTCCATGTCAGAGCTTTGAGCACATAGGTACAAAAGTTTTCTCGATCAAAATTTGACTGATATTGTAGAAGTTTACATACAGTAAGGTACAATCCTAACGGAACAGTGCATTACCTGAAAATTGGATTGATTTGAAATTAAAATTATAAATTTATTTTATTAAAACAAGAAAACCCCTACATATCTGGAAGGAAAACCACATAACTTCAGAGTTTGTCCCATTTTTCATTAAAGTTTATACAAAAATACTCAAAATGTAACGAAATTTTGTAAAATAATGTAAAAATCAGGGACCGATCCAGTTATGACTTTTTATGAAAAATGCCAACTTTACCTGTTATTCCTGACCGATAATAATTAGAAGCTAAAAAAACCAAGCTGGAAAGGCTTTTTATTTTATCTGGCAAAAATATAAAGCCAGCTGGGCTTTCTATTTTTTCTGGCTAAAATTAAAAATCAGCTTGGCTTTTTATTTTTTCGAGCTGGAAGTAACAGGTTTTGAAGCTGGTTATTTTTTTTGAGGAAGTATAAAAAGCCAAGCTGGTTTCTTACTTTTCCTAGCCGAGTATAAAAAAAAATCATAACTGGTCCGGACCCTGAAATAAGAAACAAGCTTGGCTTTTTATACTTCCGGCTTCGAAACCTGTTACTTCCAGCTCGAAAAAATAAAAAGTCAAGCTGGCTTTTTATTTTTGCCAGAAAAAATAAAAAGCCTTTCCAGCTTGGTTTTTTTTAGCTTTTTTTAATAAAAAGTTAAGTTTTCAAAAGCTTTGCAGGAAGCTAAACGGATTTCACGAGACATCTTTTGGTATATTCCACAAAATTCCACGATCATGATTTATCCCAGCTTTTTTTGTTTAAAGTTTTCAAAATACCAGTTATTTTCGGTCCCTGGTAAAAATACTTAACTTAAAAACTTAATAATAATTAATAAAAATTTGGAATAATTTCTGGGTAATTGAGTAAACTATTAGTTAATTACCTGCTTTCTGGTATACCACATTGCCACCTGAGTGGCAGATAATGCTATAAAAAAATTTTTGAAACTGCGAAAAACTCACCTTGAAAAATTAAAATCAAAAATGAAATCAAACAAATGAATAAGGACAAAAAAAATGAGTATTAATTGCAATCCACTCCACGACATCTTTTAGCTAGAACTGTTCAAACTTGTGACACCATCCAGACTACTTTTCTCAGTTGATGCTAGACAGACGAATAGACGAAATATGTGCATATTTATGACCCAGTTCAATACAGCAACAACTCAAAAATTTTAGTTTCTAGCAAATAAAAATAATCAAATTTTGCAATTGGCTGGAAATCTCCAGTTTATTACGAATTTTTCTGAAAATTGCGTACAAAGGAGTCCTGAGAATTTTTGAGTAATTTTTAGAGGGAGCCAATTACTTTTTACAGATTTTGCCGTTCTCAAAATATTGTAATTAATTTTAATTGATATAAAATTTGAAATTCTGATTGGCACAAGCTGTATACATTCATACAGGTACTTACTCGTAAAAAAAAGCAATTTAATTCATCCAGCAGAAAACGTAAATGTTTTTAAAATTTACAAAATTAAATCAAAATGTAGGTAGTAAAAACGATACCTGTTCAGTCATCGGGAAAACTGCAATCGGCTTGAGATTTATAAAAAAAACAGTTCCAATAATATTTCAGAATTGCATTACATATAGGATAAAAGGTATTTTTTCTTTGAAAACGGTATTGGAATATGCTGCTGATTACCATTTATGCATTTTTCATGTTGTCGAAGTTTAGTCGGTCTGCCGCACTGTTTTCTACGAGCAGAAATTTTTTGATATTCCTGCGTTATGCGTAAGATTTCTAATAGTAAATTGTATAAGCATTGGCTTTTTCAATTTTTTTAAGACTAATCGTAATTCCACAAGATCATTTTAATCATTATACTGTCATTGTTTGAAAAGCTGTTGCCAAGATCAAGAAAATCTGTGGTAGTCCATCATTAAGAGATCTTTTGATCTATGTAGACATGCATGGAATCTCCTTCATTTTGTATATTCCCAACTATGTAAAACTTGTAAACTAAAGAATAAATTGAGACTGCTTTGAACATAGTACAAAAAAAAAATAAGTAAAAAACGAGTTTTCAAACAAAACTGAGGCCAAGCCGCATGAAAAAGTAGAAAATAAACTTTTCTTCACACACAGAGGTGGACTCAGATTTTTTGATTGGGACATTTCTCTTGAATATTCTTTCTCTTCGTGAATCAAATCACTTATTGCCTCTGATTGATCATATTGAAATATATCGGTGATTGTCAGCGAATGAAATCTGAGTCCACCTCTGTGTGTGAAGAAAAGTTTATTTTCTACTTTTTCATGCGGCTTGGTCTGAGTTTTGTTTGGAAACTCGTTTTTTACTTATTTTATTTTCTGCCTTTTTCACGTTAACTAAATTGTTATTACGTGCTGCATCGAAATATTTTAGAACAATTTTTAAGTCATGTTTGGTGCCGATCCGAAAACAAACATTTTTCGAGTATCAAATCGTTGAAGTACTTCAACGGTTTTCTGAAATTCAAATTATGTTTCTGAATTTTCCAGATTTTCCATGTTTCCACAGACTTTTCCTATTACTATGAATTTTTTTTAAAAATTTACATGAATTCTCCTCGATTTTTCGTGCAAGTTTTCATGATTGTTGAAGAGAAAGTATTAATACCAGTAGGACGGAAAAAACTGATTCCGCATAACTTATAAAACTTTTTTGTCGGAGAATTTTCCGGAAAAGTCGGAAATTTTCGGAAAATTTTCCAGAAAAATTGGAAAGTTCTGCATTTTTCCTGAAACAGATTTATCACTAATCATATCGATGAAAATTTGTCCGATGACTTTCCCGCTTTTCCGGGTTTTCCACGGAGTTTTCCACAGAAGCAAATTTATGCAACTTATTTCGCTCTACAACTTTGTCTTAGGTTGCAAAACGCTCAAACGCTTCCTTGGTCTGAAAAGCTCCGGAAAAGCATTTTACATGAATTTTCCTCGATTTTTTCTGCAAGTTTTCACCATTATCGGAGAGAAAGTAATGATGCCAGTTGATAGGGAATTTGATCCTGTATAATTTAGAAAACTTTTTTACCGGAAAATTTTCCGAAAAAGTCGTAAAATTCCGGAAATTTTTTCGGATAAATCGGAAAACTGCATTTTTCCTGAAACGGATTTATCACTAATCAAATTTGTACCAAATTTTCAAATGATTTTTTCCCGATTTTCCGGGTTTTCCATTGAAACTTCGGTTCAAATTTTGATAGATTCAATTGTCACGCGACATGAACCTGTGTGCCAAATTTCAGCTCGCTGTGATGACGAAAAGTGGGTCTACGAGAGTGTCGAAAATAGTAAAAAAGAAATATATAAATAAATAGACAGACAAATTCGTGTACGAGTAGGGACGGGCTGGCCTCAAAAACAGTTACAACACTTGAAAGAAATCGACAATTACACCACAGAAAAAATTTAGCATGAATTTCTTTCTATATCACAATAAAAAAAAAAACATATTTATTGTAGCTACCTCATGTGGAAGACGATAGTGTCGCGTCGATCGCTACGAACATGTCAACTCCTCTTTTATGAAATATGTATCAACACGAGTCTTTCTTTTTTCTTTAATCTCTTGTTAAGAATTAACGTTAAGGACCTTGCGGACCTTTAGCATTCTTTGTTCAATTCTCTCATAATCAAATGCGTCATTGGCCGCTCGAAACTTATCAATAATTACATGGAATTTTTCGCTGCAATTTAGTATTCATTCAATCGCTGATAATATTATTAATAAAATCGTCAGTAAATCTGTAAACATGTTTATCGAAAAGTCCGAAATAATTTCCAAATCTTGTTTTTCAGCACATATTAAATTTTTTTTTTATTATTATCGATACATACACAGCAAACGGAACTTCAAAACATGAACCTGCAACGACATACTTAATAAAGTATTTCTGAGTATATTTACAGTTCACCCCGTAAATATGTACAGTTTCTAGGTAGAATACAATGGATTTTAACTAGAATTGTTGTTTGCTGACATTGTAGTGGATTGTGTAGATTGCGAAGATGGCCCCAGGCCAGACTAGCTGAAACACAAATAAAAGGCAAATGAATTCGCCACCCCTTTCTAGAATTTTTACGAAGCTATATTGGATTCGATTAGATACGTGAAAGGAGTGTTTAGGTAAGTCTCGTGTTTACAAGTCCTTACTATAAGAGTCCTTGTTTCACATTAATTTCTAGTCTAGGTTGAGACAGTTGATGAAATCAAAAACTTTCCTGAGATACCAAGTTTCGGTTAAAGGAATGTTTTTTCGAGGTGGAGTATCTTGAGGTTTCTTGAGCATTTTGATAGAAGCGCGATTTTTGTTTAGATTATATCCTAAGGGTAGTGGACGTATACGAAGTATTATGTTAACTCTGGTAGTGGCTTGATCAGAGCTCTGTCATAGTTTTTATCTAAGAAGACGGATTCTTTTGTTATTAATTTCTTTGTCTGGCGCAATCCCAAGGCTGCATTCACACCGTACGTTTTAATCATGCTCTAATGATTTATCAGAGCTGCTGACTAAATGATTTTGTTTTAGCGGTGTTAATGTAAAGAGGGATATGCGTAGAAATTTATGTAGCGCTCTGATTGAATCAAGATTGAAGGATAATTAACACGTCCGGTGTGAGTGCAGCCTTACAGTTTACTCCATTTTGTATTATTTTGTGGTTTAAGCCTTTCGGTACGGAATAGCTCAATACAGAAACGCTTTGTATGACCATTTTTTCGTGCATTTCTACATACTTGCATATAACTTTTCGTCTAACTACCGCTAAAGAGTGGTTTTTTAGCATTTGGGCAAAATACACCCCCTTCCATCATTTTGCATATATCTTGCCCGTTCTTTCTTTCGTATGCGTTACTGGCAAGTTTTCCGGACGTAATGGTTGTTCGCAAACGTGAAATTAAAATAAACTCATTTCTTTACTCAATAAACTGCCATTTGCCAGTTTAAAAAGGGACTGGTTCATTTCTTTTCGACCTATCTCCGAAACTAATTAGATACGTTATTAGGGGACGAAATGTAGATGCAATTTCATTCTATAAACATGCCTCACCGTTTATATTTAAAAATTTTATAGATTTTTTTTTGTGCTGGAAGACGACCACTTTGAGCTTTTTTAAAAACTAAAATGTAAAAAAATGTACATTCTCATTGCACGCCACCTGGTGGCGGCCAATAAATCAGCACGGACTTTATATTTCCAGAAACAGATTTCCACATGTCTGTTTTAATCAAAATTTATCAAACTTTATTTGAGCCAATGCCGTTACTTTCGGTTAAGTTTTATAAGTCACTGAGCTCATATATGCGCCCATCGTACCAAAAGGGTTAAGGCAAATTAACCGGGTATCCATATTTATTTCATCGCTAATGCCCTGAAGGTTTGTAGACAATGCCAGACTATACTTGACTTGATCGGTGGGCTTGATAGCCATTGTTCGTGGTCTCTTAATAAATTTCAACCTGCGTGTGAGTATATCAGTGACTTTAGCCCTTTGCTCTAATTAGAGTCCAATCGTATTTCGTTGAAGATTCTTAGTTGAACAACCGTTTCTTCTGGTGGAACTATTTATCGAATCCTTTTTCTCATGCTCAGGGTGTGTTGGAGGTAATACAGGTGCTTATAGTAACAGGAATTTCTTGGCAGGAGTCTTTACTTTTGATATGAGGCTGCAACCCCCCCCCCCCCCTAACACTTGACTTTGGTTGAAAAAAGCTTAGTTCCGTATTTGATAGGGAGATTGCAGCCAGGATTTCTTACGCTTTTCGCAGCAAATTCAAGCGAAATAAGGACCTATGGTTTTCGAAGCATGGCAGTAAATCTTGGTCTCGGAAGATCTTTCATAGACTTTCGGCATAGTAAACAGAAAACCCCGCAAACAAGCAAAAATCACCGCCATAATTGGTGCTGACTTCTTCAGTTACTACCATATACTAGTGGATCTAACATACAAACAAGCAGCTACAAACAAACAACGTGCAACAAGCACCTTACAACAAGTAGCATGCCACAAGCTGCAAGCAACGAGCAGCTAGCAACAAGCTGCAAGCAACGAGCAGCTAGCAACAAGCTGCAAGCAACAAGCATCTAGAAACAAGTAACATGCAACAAGCAACAGCAGCTACAAACAAGCAACATGCAACAAGCACCATGCAACAAACAGTAAACAACGTGCAACATGCAACAAACAGTAAACAACGTGCAACAAGCTGCAAGCAACAAGCAGCTAGAAATAAGCAAAAAGCTACAAGCAATAAGCAGCAAACAGCAACATCTCACCAACTTCGGCAGAAATATATATATACTGGAATGGTGTCGCAACTGCATCGCTTGTCAGCGATCTAAGTTTCATCGTCACCATAGAAAGCCCTGGCAAATTTACGGGGAAGGGAGTAGCTGTGGCAGCCCAAATTGTTAATTTACTCGTCAAACCACAAGAGGCGCTGGTATCAACATTAACAAATTCTGTCAAAGTTAGGATGATGTAATCTTACGAAATTCACTTTTGTTCCGCTTCGAGTTTTAATCAAGAGTCATATTTGTATTCGGGCTAAGGAAGCAATAAAGAGATTATTTTATATATTAAAATTCAGTCTTTCTTTAGTAGTAGAGTATAACTAAAGTAGCAAAGCTTGAGGAAGCATTATTAATACCTAAACCTTCTTTCTTTAAGGAGGGTTTTTGCTCGGGCTTTCGTTTAAATATTCAGGAGCTCTTTGAAAAAGGTCGGATATTATCTGGTGCCATACTTACTTCAAATTATGACATTAAAATTAGGACATTAAATCCCGAGCTGATCAGTTTCACTAGGAAATCGTCTATTATGTACGACCATGAGCATAGAGCATATCATGGAGGAGGTTTTGTCGGAGGTACCTTCTATATCTGAAAATACCCTTGGAGTTATCTAACAAGAAGGGGCTCCCTAATCGATTTCGTCCAAATTCACAGTATATGTCGGTCCTGACTATGTAGAAATAAAAGTGACGCAACTGGGAACTCCAGATGACCAAACGAAACTGAAATAATACATAATGTAGTTAAGGCCGGGGTTAAAATTAACACTTTTCGGAAAAACTTTAATAATTTTCATCTTGTGGGTATATTCGCAACACTTACAATTACAATTATCTACAATCTGTTATCTTTCATATATAAAAAACCAGAAGTAAATATTCCAATTAGTTTAGGAGTATTTGCCAAAATAAGATTGCAAGGTTTGCTAAATTACTTACAACTCAAATTAATTAATTAGCTGCATATACTGTAAAGCGAGAGAGGGAGAGAGAGAGAGAGAGAGAGAGAGAGAGAGACAGCGCAAAAGAGAGAGACAGTGACAGAGGAAAAGTGCCCTTTATCACTCGGTCAAATTCCAACTGATTTTCAAAATTCATTTTGAGTTTTTTATAATTTTTTAAAACTATTACGAGATTTGTACGGCGGTGGGTTACAGAGTAGTAACCCACCACCATTATATTATTATAAAAAAAAAATTATATTCCAGGAGTGGGGGTATGTATTTTATATTCCAATATCTCTGTGTAGAATAATCGTACAAAATCTCATCAAAATCAAATAATAAATTCAATGTCAAAAGGTCATTCACATATATCTACCAATGGGAAAAAGTTTATCATTTTCTCAAGGAGGTCAGGTAAATATTCTCTAATTTGCAAAATTCCTTTTGCTAGTTTGTCTGTGATTTTTTTCTGATATTTTTAGCATATTCTCCCTCCCCTTCTGATTAAGTTGCGAAATTTAATTTTTGACGGCAAAAATTTTGTCTGAAAAATTCATTTCGAAATGTTTTTCTATAAATTATCGATTAATAAAATGTTTTGTTTTTTTTATATGGATGCGCTTTTATTAAGAGATTATCTGTACAAAATTTCAGGAAGATCGGATGTCATTTACCTATTTAAAAAAAAAATTAAATCTATAAAAGTTGTTTGCCATCTACCGCGACAAATACCGCGAAAATTTGTAAAGCCTTCAAAACCCCGGGCTCAGCTACATTATGCGTTATTTCGGTTTCGCTTGGTCATCTGAAGCTCCCACTTGCGTCACTTTCCTTTCTAGTCAAGTCCTACTTATTCTGTGAATTTGGATGAAATCGACGATGACGAGTAGGGACCCTCTCAACTGAGTTCGATAAACAAACTACTTAACATGATGTGGTAGACTTGGTTCGGATTTTATCGAATATCTACACATGAAATTTTCTCCATAGACTACTCAAAAAGAAACAAGAAGTAACTGATGGCTTTGGTGCTAGGCATTGTTCGTTATTTACATGGGTATGAAAAGTACCCTCCATCCTTTGATATGGTTATGCACCCCATAGCATATAAGTCCGTATAACAGATTTTTTATTAAAGTGGGAGAATAGGACTGAGAAGACACCTCAGGCGGACTGAAAAGTTTTGAACTTGAATATATCAATGACCCTTCTCCACCTTGTTGAGCGCAGATAATTTTCCCGCAATGTTGTTAAATATTCTGTAGTAGTCGACAATGACATGAGCTGTAGCTCCACGTTTGGAAGAGAAACAGGCACCATAATTAGTTTATAGCAAAAGTTTGACTATTTTGTCCATGTTCTTTTTGAAGTTAATTTATGCAGTTTGAGTAATCTTTAGAGATCTGCTTGCAGAGCTTGGTATCTACAGAAAATTAGTCTATGTTGTGGCAGGAGCTCCTCCAGGATTTCACCCTTTTTTAGATGATCAGATTCAGTGGGGTTTTCATTGCTCTTAGAGAAGTATCGGTGCCTACCATGTCGAGCACAAAATTAGAGCTTTATGAGAACTATTTCCTCTTCCACTCCGTCACCTCCAATTTTTTTTTCAAAGCAGGCGATCGTTTTGTCTGCGTTAAGAAAAACTTTTGAATAATTTGCGGAAAGAACTCTCTATCTAGTCCAGTATTGTTGTGCTTGTTTTTAAGTTGCGTCTCTTTAAGAGTCGAGTCATCAAAGTTACTCGTTCTTTTTAGACACTCTCCTCCTCGTTCTTTTTCTTTTCTATAGAGTGTGTACAAATCCGATGAGTTTCTTTTTCTGTATGGCCTTGTTGTATTAGCTACTTTCAACTTTTCTTGGCAACACCAGAAAGTTTTATCCCGGGGCCGGGATACTTTGATTTGGGAATTTTACCATACCCGGTGTCAGATTGGCATAAATTTAGTTGTTTTGGAGGTTGATTTCCATCGCCTTATTTACATTTGAATAATGATTTAAGAAGCGTCATTAAGAATCTCAAGAAAAATTGTTGCTGTTAAATTTAGAGGTGCACTTCCCTGAATAATTTTAAGTTGAAATCGAAAGAAGTCGCCTGGCATCTGAAGTTAATCGTTATAAGACACATTAATGCAGTGCTGCACTAATTACCTTAGAATGATAGTTTACAACTGGGACTTAGGGTTTTATTGAGTTTTTTTTTTCTTCTCTAAATAAGCCGTATTCACTCAAACCCTACCCCAATTATGAGTCGAGTGTCAGCATTGCTTGTAAATAAATATTTTGAAGCGGATTCGACTGTCTGGAGCGTACGAGCGGTCTACTAATATCGCTCTATTCCTAGTCCTATGCTCTTGGCATAACATCATACCGTACCGTACTATAGTGTTGTGGGCTTAAGATACTTTATGAAGACAGTAAAGCGAACTATAATATCTTCAAAACGAAAATTCCAAAACTCTTTAACTGTCAATGCAACAAAGACACACCACAAAATAACGTTTTACCCCAATACTATCCACAAATGACACCAAGCATCAAAAATATAATTTCAATTTGAAAGTCTCAACTATGTCATTCGCCAAATGTGAGAAGATAGATGAACCCCTTCAAGATTTTTGTAATAGGTACCTGGAAAAAAAATGAAAAAGAAGAGCAGAATAAGGTAACGGCGGGTATAGCAAGATAAAAGTCAGATTCTGTTGAAATTCGGAGATAGGGTAACAGCCTTGAAATATCGGCAAAAGGCCTAACAAATTTCTGACAGTCTCATCGAAAATTTCTCAGTATAGGTACATAGGCATTTTTTTATATATACATACATATATAAACCAGCAAAAAAGGTAGACAAGAGTATCTTCAAGATTCCTCCATGGTCTTAAATTTTTACGGATAACGAACAAGTTTTATAGACGCAGTGAACTTTTCGACATATTTAGGACAAGTTTACATCTGAATTGTAAAGATTTATACCTATACTGCTTTCCAAGGATTCGGAGGAGAAAGAAGTCAGTGAAAATTCTTAAAACCTCTCACAGATTTTCGTATGTTCGTTCGTACTTATTTATGTATATATTTTGTATAAAAGTAAATCTCCTCGAGAGAAACGATGAATGAATGACAACTTTTCCAAGTTTTTCAAGGATTTCATGTAAGCCATGAAATGAGCGCAGAAAAATATAAAATATAGGGTTATGACAGTAATTCGAGATTAATCGAGTTTAAGAACTCCTTTTGATGTATAAGAGACTTGCTGATAGCATAAGACAGAAAGCATAAAAAACAAAATTTTGAGAAAAAAAAATTCCCACATATTTATCGCACATTTGCATGATCAATGTGGAAAAAAAAATTGTTTCAATTGAAATAAAAATAATGTACGGAAATAAAATTTATTAGACAAGAAAATTGATAAAAACCGATACTAAATCTCGCACTATTCTTGCTAAACTAAATTGAAAAAAAAAAAACAAAAAAATGATTATTTCAATACTCGACAGGGCCAATCCAATATGACTTGAGTGATGATGATTCAGTTAGCTCTGATACAGTCGCTTTAATTAATTATGGTACACGACTTAAGGCAAAATACTCTTGGCAACAATAAACACTGCGTTCGGCTAATAAAAATCAATAGCCACATAGTAAGAGTCCCCCTGTAAATCGTAATCGTTGAGTTGACATTATCTGTCGTCTGCCAGTTGTTTGTGACTTTTCTTTATCAAAAAGCCGCGCATCCTCTGCCCTCTGATGATGATGTTCACATTATCTTCTGACATTTCTTAATTTTATGGGCACACATCTTTTGATGTTCATTAAATGCATTGATTTTGAGGTATACAATAAGAAGTCAGAGTGATTATATACCAATCTGGATTTTTTTTTTTAAATATTTTTTAATTATACTAATTAACAGGACAAATTTGTACTTAGTTAATCAAACGAGCAATAACCTCTTTATGAGGTAAGGATATTTATATTTTCAGATAAATTATCTGCAGACTTCGTTAGAACAGAGAATGGTTCGGATAATAATCAAAATCCATGGTTATTTCGGTCCACCAATAGCGCTTCAACCAACATTAAGATTGTTGTTTGTCTACTCTGACTTGCTTAACCTTAAACTCAATCCTAATGAAACTGTTCTGATATCTTTTGCCATGTTGTCAAGAAAATAAATATTCTCGTGCTTGAGGAATCGAATAAACCATTGATTTACACTCTTAAGTTTTATTGGAATTAGCACCTAGAGAGCATCGTACATAAAATGGCTGATGATTAACTCCGGATTTGAAATTGCAGATTGTCTGGATTTCGAACTATCCGGATTTTCGCATTATCCGAATTTTCTGAGATGCTTAAACTTGATACGGATAATCTGGAATAACGGATTATCGCGATTTATGGATTTACAGATAATCCGGATTTGACGTACTTTGGCGATCGGCATTTCTAAATTCGGATAATTCAGTTTTGGTGTATTTTCAAATTTTGAAATAAAAATCTTTACATTTCCATAAAAATCGTTCTTAATTCGTTAGTGCTGATATTCAATTTTTTTAACAACCGGTGCGGTTATCCAGTTACGTATTTAATATTTCATTATACTGGAGTAAAATACTAAATACTTTTTCTAGTATTAAACAAAATAAATAATTATTCAATACAAGAACATTTATTGAAAAAGCTCCATCTTAAAGCTACGTTATAACGTTGAATATATACAGTGTTATTAACCCAGATAAGCCTACTGTCCTATATACAGGGTGTTTCCCCTTAGGAGGTCCATAGAGCGGGAGGTGATAGTACTCACCTAGACGAACCAAAAACTGTATGGCAGGGGGGGGCAATATCAACCGTTTAGGAGTTACAGGGTGATTCATAAAAAAGCTAGGGTTTCACAAAACACCCTGTATATTAAAAACTACAGGGCGTATGGTCACAGTTAAGGGCTCACTGTATGCAAAACTTCATGGCCTTACCAACGACAGCTCAACCAGGCCCGTACCCCTCTCCCCTCAGAAGTTATGAAGGTCTAAACTAAAATTTTCGGATTTTCTTTCCTTTTTTTTTTACTTTGACCTCTATTATTTTTGCAAAAAGGTCGTTAACATAACTTTTTTTTATAAAAACTGTAAACTGCAGACTCTCTTCTTTAAGTTGACCTATTAGGGGAGAGGTGTACGGGGCTGGTTGAGCTGTCGTTGGAAAGGCCATGAAGTTCTGCATACAGTGAGCCCTTTACTGTGACCATACGCCCTGTAGTTTTTAATATACAGGGTGTTTTGTGAAAACCTAGCTTATTTTATGAATCACCCTGTAACTCCTAAACGGTTGATATTGCCCCCCCCCCTGCCATACAATTTTTGGTTCGTCCAGGTGAGTACTATCACCTCCCGCTCTATGGACCTCCTAAGGGGAAACACCCTGTATAGGTCAGTGAAAACAACAACAATTATCTGCCTACCCACATAAGACACATAAATTATTTCAAGTTATATGCAAGAAAATATTGTTAGCTGCTACAAAAAAAGTATAAACCCATAGTTATTTTAAGTTTTCAGTGAAATATTTAGACAGAAAGTGCATAATAAACGTGTTCAGCAGACATGGCTGATAAAAAAGGTAAGAATAAAAGTTGTTATTTGTTTACTTTTTAAATAATAATGACGATCTTACACATAACCTATATTTCGTTAGCTTTTGGCTTTCTACCATGTATGTATATAATTGATTTGAAATAGTGGTGTCCTACATATAGTCCAATAGTATAATAAGTAGTTACTTTTTGTTTTCAGACCATTACATGCTCATGAGATATTAGACATCTTGGAGAATATTTCTGACGATGAAGATAACCGGGAAAGGGTTTTATATGTATTTTACTTCATCCTGTAAATCCAGATTGCCCTACTGACGAAGATTCTGGAGACGAGGACAATGTGAGAATCAATAACTTGCCCAGGAACATTTTGCATCAACCCGCAGAAATAACCGTTCAAGAAGAAGATCTATCTAGTGATGACGAGAAAGAAGAACCCACTGCTCGTTGTTCTATACGAAGACGTACTTATTCATGGAGAAAGCGTGCCTGCTTTTGGAATGGCCGAAGGTTTCAGGTGCGATTCAAGAAAAGACTCCTATTGAATGGTTTCAAGTTTTTTTCGATGATGAAGTTATGTCATTGTTGGTAGTAGAGAGTAACAAGTACGCCATAAAAAATAACCTTGCTGGCGACATAACCCTTGAGGAAATGAAATGTCTCATAGGCGTTTTACTTGTAAGTGCAGGGTATTCGTGGCTGCCTCGAAGGCGAATGTATTGGGAAAATTCTCCTGACGCAAAAAATGAATTAGTAAGCTCTGCTATGCCCAGGGACAGGTTTGATTATATTTTTCTTCATTTTCATATCAACGATGATTTAGATCCTCAAGACAAGTACACAAAAATTCGTCCACTTGTGACACTACTAAACAAAAAGTTTCTCGAATTTGCTACACTCGACGAACACTATAGCATTGATGAAACCATGATCCCTTATAATGGCCAGCATGGTTGCAAGCAGCATATCAAAGAAAGCCGATTAGATATGGCTTCAAGTCATGAATTGGCGCTACTTGACTTGGATACGTATTATGGATGGAACCTTGTCAAGGCGCTAGGACTATGTACAATCCAATATATAAAGATTTGGGCCTAGGGGCTAGCGTCGTGCTGACCTTTTGTGACGTCTTGATTTCTAGAGGCTATAATCTCCGGTATCACATTGTATTTGACAACTTCTTTACCGGGACACCGTTGATAGAAGAAGTAACTAATAAAGGTCTTCGTTGCACTGGAACTGTTCGAGAAAATAAGACTTCCAACTGTCCTCTTACTTCTTCTAAAGTATTGAAGAAAAAGGAACGAGGTTCTTTGGATTATAGGTCAGCTCATGACAATAAGTTTATAGTTGCCAAATGGCATGATAACAATATATTTAGTATTGCTTCAAATGCTATTGGCGTGAATCCTAAACAGCCAGCAAAACGGTTCTCGCAGAGTGAAAGGAAAAACAACATTATGATTGAGGAGCCTCATATTGTCGCTATATAATAAACATATGGAGGGAGTGGATAGATCAGACGAGAACATCTCTCATTACCGCGTTGGTATATAAGGGGAAAGAAATGGTACATGCCTCTGCTTACGCATATGATCGATCTTGCGGAACACAATGCCTGGCAATTATATAAAACCAATAATGGCAAGCTGGATCATCTACGTTTTCGAAGGAGGGTCGCAACAGCTTTGATTGAGTCGAATAGGAAGGAGGGAAATAGAGGACCAACTCGACCTTCGCACCATGAACATGCCGATAGTCGAAAGGACAAGATAAATCATTTGGTTGTCCCACAATCAAAACAAACACGTTGTCGCCAATGCCATAAAAAATGTTTGTACCCCCTGGAAGAAGTGGGATGTTGGAGTATGTGTCAAATGTTTTGAGACCTACCATACATAATTTTTCTTTTATTTAGTTAACTACTAATTAGACATAACCATAATTATATTTCATTTTTGTAAACCTTTTCAATTATATTATTCTAAATAAAGCTGATAACAGAACATTTATGGTTTGAGTATTCATACAATTATTTACCGTGTATTATCCTACTGTCCTATATATAGGACGGTCATTTCCCTGAAAGCCTTACATGCAGGATTTTTTTCAACATCTTTTACGTGCTGCCTAAGACCTATACAACTAGAAAAATATAAATTTTACCAACATTTCGAGAAAAGATAGTTTCAGGTATACCTGGGTTAAGAAAGTTAACATTTAACGAAAATGTATCAAAAGGCTTAGAAAACTAACATAATTCAATGAGCGAGCTCATTAGGGCATTTATATTTAAGAGTAAGAATTTTAAGGATAAGAATTAGGTTACTATAGTATTACATTACATTATATTGGCTTTCAAACTAGTTTTTATCACAATTTCTTTTATGCTCTTCTATCTTCAGCTTTATGATGGCCACGTTCTAACTACGACTTTACAAATCGTTTTCCATCCCAATTTGTTGTCATAAAATGTGAGAAATATTTTCAATCAACAAGGAACTTCTTTTTTTTACTTTCATTAGCTCCAGTGCTTTTATGCACCTTCGAATTAGTCTATGTGCTTTGTTTACTGTCACTTCTCGACCATGTAATCCTCATGATAAAATGTGTCAGTTCTTCTACATAGAATGTCTATCATTAACGCCAGATCTTTTATAAGGCTTTTTTTCAATGACAACAAATTTTTTAAATCTTATGAAAAGTCCAGACTGGTTATAACGAGTTCGAATTCCAATATATAAAAAAGAATAAAAAAAAAAGAATTAAAAATATTAAAATAAACTAAAAGAAAAATTAACAAACTTAGGAGAGAATCCAATTCCAAGAACGGGCAACTTTAACTAGTTTTAAATATAATAAAGAGGAAAATTGCATTCGAATTTACAGAAAACGTAAAATTAAAATCCATTTTTAAGTTGAGGTCATAACTTTAGTAATAAAGACGGCGTCATAGCGTTACCAGATCTCGGCTTTTATTTTCTGTTTTGACAGTGCCCAAGCGATCCTTTAGAGCAGTATTAGAGTATTTTTTGCAAGACGTTGGACATTTTCCCAGCATTCATTGGACATGCTCGTTCAGCAAACATAATTTCTCAATGGTTTTTTAAGTGAAACTTGAAAAAAAATGACCGCACAAAAATCGATTAATGTGGTGACAGCTTTATTCTTTATGAGTCGTTTAATAACAGCCATTTTTCAATTCAATTCTATTTATTTACATAAATTGTACACAAGAATCAGTCATATAAATTCTTTTGTAGTACATAAAATACGGATTATTCTATTATTTAAGCAGAGAATCATAATTCATAATTGTAAGAGAAAGAAAATTTCAGAAAATCAGAAAATCCAAATTACATATTAAATTTACAACTTTACATCGTATAACATAAGATATAATATAAATTGATCAACCTTTCGAAAGACCCGAACCCATAACTAACCCAAATGAATCAGATTAAATCAGCCAATTAAAATATATGTTAATCATTTAGGGACATTAGGAGTGCCTTAAATCTGACCGCCGAACCAGTGCGCTGGATATTTATTGGTAAGTTATTCCATGCTCGAATAGCACGGACGAAGTGTAAGAGTCTTCTTGAACTGAATAATGAAATCTAGGAATTACTAAATTATTATAACGCAGAGAATTTGAAAATCTAAGTTGGGTAAAAACGGTACGCCGGTTTACCAGAGTAAATAATTTTGTGAAGAGATATGAGTAATCGACGATGAAGGAACTCAGTGATGGAACACCCCAATAAATTGTTTCTGTAAGAGGAAATGTGATCATAACGTCTAAGTCCGTAGATAAATCTAATACAATCATTGAACGCCACATTTAGCCTTCCTGAGCAGATAGAGTCCAAATGAGGGAACAACAATCTACCATTAATTGAAATGAGGAAGAAGAAGTGATCGAACCAAAAGCATTCGGGTGTTTGTTGTCAGGAGATTAGCCGAAAGCCAAAGGCAACGTAAGGTACAATATATTTTACCAATTGTATAACATATATGATCACAGCACTTCATCTTAGTATTCATATAAACACCTAAGTTTTTCACACGCTCACAAGAAGAGATTGGGACACCAAGAAGTGTAATGGGAAGGAGATCCAGGCCACTAAGATTATTTCGATAAAAACGAATGCACTGAGACTTGTGAGGATTCAAACTCAAACAGTTCAAATTAGCCCATAATGAGACCCTCTCTAAGTCTGAGTTCATACGATCGATGCAGTCTTCAGACAGGCCAATAGGTCGACTAAGATAGAGCTGTACATCATCAGCATATAGGTGTACATTACAATTTTCAACAATATCGGGCAAATCATTTATGTACAAGCTGAATAGCAGTGGACCAAGAATTGAGCCCTGGGGCATACCACAGACAAGTTGCAAAACACAAGATTTGGTATTACCTATTTTGACATATTGGTGACGGCCTGATAAGAAACTACCAATAAGTGCGATAGAAGAAGATATGAAGTTGAATTGTGATCCCAGCTTCAAGAGCAAATTAGAATGATTAACTGAGTCGAACGCTTTTGAAAAGTCAAGTAGCGTTAGAATACATACGTGATTCATATCGAGGGATTTCCGAATATGTGCCGTGACGTCAATAAGAGCAGTCTCACAACTATGGAACTTCCGGAAGCCTGACTGAAAAGGACTCAATAGACTATGTTGATCTAAGTAATATGTTATTTGTCGTGACATTAATTTTTCGAATACTTTCCCTAAGTAACACAACAAACTAATTGGACGATAGTCACCACGATCTTTCGCTCTTTTCACCTTCGGTACTGCCAAAACCACTGCGACCTTCCACTCTGACGGAAATTTTGAAAACGTGAGACAGCTATTATAAACATGTAGGCATCATTCAACATACATAATACAACAACAAAAGTTATTAAAAGAAAAAGAAGTTATCGCAAGCCGCACCCTGTACGGACAAATTTGCATATACAATATAGGTCTGTTTAATGAGCTGCTATAGACTACTGTAGAGCAAAATAAAGCAGAAAATGTTTAATGAATTCAGAACACTGCTCTAAAACGCTTTAACGTGCATTGAACTCTGTTTAATGAGTCTGCTCTAAAGTGAACAGTAGTGAACTAAAACAAGATTTTCTGCTCTACCTTTTTCGAAGGAGTAACATATTGAAAACTGTAAATTGTGTTAACAGTTCTCGTAAAAGTTCAAATAATTGAGTTTTTTGCTGATAGATCTCGAAAAATTTCAGAAAAGTGTGTCTAATGAGTTTTCTGCTCATTTCTGCACTTTTTTGCTCTACTTTTAATTTGACAGTTAACCTAACCTAACCTAAGATCCTCAACCTCTTTGCTTTGCTCGAGAGTACTTAGCAAAAGTATATGCATGCGATAAGAAGATTTCTTTGTCCCACTTTCGATTTAGATAGCAACCTCTGTATTAAAAATTGACTCGTTAATTAGTAAAAGCAGTTAAGAGAAAAAATGTAGTCACATTCACTATTTAATGTGAGACTAATTCGAGAACTGCAATTTCGTAGAAGGCGTTTCCACAAAAATAGTAAATATAATTTCAAAAATGGTGTTGCCATACAAAAATGTATCCTTTTTACGTATAGTGTTAAAACGATCATTCCTAGAAGTTTTTATTGTATTTTTTTTTAGCATATAAAATCAAATGAAATTGATTGTAATCATATTTACTGTCCGACGAATCGTTCTAGAAATAGATGCGAAAGCCACTTTAACAATCAAACTTACACAGAAACTGACGAAATTACATACGGGCATTAATCTAATATATCGTAAGATTAGTTATAGTTTTTTTTCCTTATTCTAGAGTTTTATTTATTTACATAGCTCGATGAGATTTTGTTTTGAAAACTTTAGCAATTCATCTGGCAAATGGAAATACATAAAAAAAAATTTATTTTATTAATGTCTCTCATGCTCCTTTTTATAAACTTCTTAGAAATATATAATTCACAATATTTTAAAAGGTTCATCTTAGTATTTTGAGTTATTTGAGAACCGGTTCGCAAAACTCTGATTTTTTTAACAACCTCTTCAGCCGAACTGGTGCAAACCGGCTGAATATCAGCATTGAGTTATTTAACAACCGGTTCGCAAAATTCTTTTAATTTTTTTTAACAACCGGTTCGGACGAACCGGTGCCAACCGGCTGAATATCAGCACTGTGACCCACTGTAACTATACTACGGACTCTTCGTCAGTTAAATAAAAGAGAAAAATAAAGAAAGTTCTTCAAGAAATAAGATTGGTAGGACTTTTATTAACTGTCCAGAAAAGAGTGTACCTAAAAATAACAGTAAGAGCTCATATAATTGGAATTTTGAAATTCTCCAGAAAAATTAAAAAGTAATTCACATTTTTTTGGAATTTGTTCTTTCAACAAAGCCACGTTCATCGGTGAGGCTTTTGAAGATGTCATCAAGATAACTTCGGCACTGTAATTATTTGATGCACGTGCTTCACTGTCGATATAAACTTAAACCTTTTATAATCGCCTTACCCAGCCATTATTCATCCCTAATTCTTACTAGGTACAACTTAATCGAAAATTGTTTTGTCTGATTTATGGGCATTCTGAATTAAGCCAAAACCAACTAAACATTGAAACCAGCCTTATTGGCAATTTCATTAAACTAGAAGCACAAAATTATATGATATGACTTTTTGAAGTTAAAGAAATCATTATCTTTACGCAATTAAGTGAATTGCACACTCCACGAACTGACACAAGATGAAAAAAAAACCTCCACAAACGACTCGCGCTTAGTCGGCGAAGTTCTCTGAAAAACGAAGAATTATAGGAGGAACTTATATCCCATTTCAGTTTCGACGAATTATAACTTAAGCAGTGAAAAATAAATCAAAAAACGTTTCTTAAAATCATTTCCGAAGTTATCTGCGAGAAGAATCTGCCAGCCAACAAATGGAACCAATTCAAATAAAAACTTTAAGAGTATTGGAGAAGGAGGATAAAATTCACCTGACCAGATAAAATACGTAAATTCAAGATTTTGCGACACCTTCGAGAAGGCGTATGCTGCATATAAAAAAAAGCACACTTACATCATTCAATGAATGCTGGCTATTCAGTAAATGTCGAACTCAAGTGACTGTGACAATTAAATGTTACCACAACTTCTTCCATTATAACTGCTAAACCTAATGACATCCATAATGACCATAAGTTAGCACTAACTATAATTTTGATAATAATAAGTTCTTGTCATTGCGATTGTACATGAAATTTCCCATTTAGTGGAAGGGTTTAATATAAAGGGTTCTCCAATAAGAGGTGTTATTTTAATTAGCCCGCTATTTCGGTAGATGTCACTTTTGGAGCTGTCATTTTTGACATTTGACAAGTATAAGCTACGCCATTAATAAAAATGGAACGATACACGATTCGACAACGCATTGAAATTATTAAAATTCACTATAAAAATGGGGAAAATGTGGCAGAGACGGTTCGTAAAACTGGAACATTTTTGGGTCGTCGTGAAGCACCTTGTCGGACCGCAATACAAATACAACAATACCGCAATACGTCGCTCAAGAACAGCCGACAATATTGCTGCTGTAGCCGAAAGTGTTGAAGAAAACCCAGGTTTGTCCATTCCTCGTCGTTCTTTGGAATTAGGCATTCCACAAACGTCATTACACCGTATTTTGCATAAAGATTTGGGTCTTAAGGCTTATAAAGTTCAGTTAACACAAGAACTCAAGCCGGCCGATCATCAACAACGTCGAGTCTTTGCTAATTGGGTCCTTGAAATGCATGAAAATGATCCGGAATTCCATCGAAAACTCATCTTGAGTGATGAGGCCCATTTCCAGCTCGATGGCTTCGTCGACAAGCAAAATTGTCGCATCTGGGGCTCGGAAAACCCAAGAGTTATTGTTGAAAAGCCTCTCTATCCTCAACGTGTGACTGTTTGGTGCGGTTTATGGTCCCGCGGGGTCATTGGACCTTACTTTTTCGAAAATGAGGCTGCGGCAACAGTTACGGTGAATGGATTGAGCTATCGACAGATGATTAATGATATTTTATGGCCGGAATTGGATGGTATTGATCTGGACAACGTTTACATTCAACAAGACGGCGCTGCGTGCCATACAAGCAATGAAACCATTGATCTTTTACGGGAAAAGTTTCCGGACCGTGTTATCTGTCGAAGAGGTGATCACAATTGGCTACCTAGATCTTGTGACTTAACACCTTGCGACTTCTTCCTTTGGGGCCACGTGAAAAAGAAGGTCTACGCCAACAGCCCAGCGTCGATTCAAGACCTCAAAGATGGAATTCGTGAGGCTATCGAGGACATAGGGCAGCCACTTTGCGATTTGGTTATGGAAAATTTCATGAAAAGGATATGGTCCTGTAGGCGTGGTCGTGGTGGTCATTTGGCTGATGTTATTTCCCATTATTAACGGCATACCTTCCTCTTTATAATGAAATAAAGATTTGATCATTTATCTCAAAAAATGGCATTTTTCTTGGAATATCAAAATAACACCTCTTATTGGAAAGTCCGTTACTCATCAACATTGGTCCTTCGAGCCGGTTTTAAGCCAGCAAACTATGAATAAATTCCGGGCGCTTCGAAAAACTTTCACTGTTAATTTTCAGTAGGAAATATGCAATAGAGCTGTCATCAAACTTAAAGTATCGGTTATGAAAGATCTTATTAAATTTATAATTTACCATGCTCACTGCAACTATTAACAAGTCAAGTCGTTTCACATTCATTCACAATGCGGTTTCGCATAAACACAATAATTTCTATTTAGTTTGCCAACATCTGTCAATCAGAAAATTTATTGAAATTAATATCAGCAAACAGGAAACTCATTAATACTAATGAAAATCATACCTATCAAGATGCACCTATACTACCTAACTAAGAATTCATGAGCCATCATCATCCGAATCTACTAAAATAGCTGCAAATATGCAGTGTCACGCTGCAAGCTGCAAATATATGCGAACAATTTACGCATTCAGTGTAACATTGAGTAAAATATTTACATTTCATCATTCCCTGGGAAAATGCAGTCAGGAAACGCTGTCACACTGCATCCAGTACAGGATAAAGCTCTGCAATCTGTGCTGCATACATTTAAGCACATGATTCCCCCTTTCTTCCCATTGCCCGAAGCGAAACTCGAATTGAATAATTCAATGTGAATGGAAGCAAGTGATTAATTGGCTCATACTTACCAATCAGAGCACACTATGATGCGTTCGATAATTGAGGTTAGGGTCGTATATTTTCTACAATGCATATACAAAATTCAATATACATATATGTATGAAGATGTGTACGCGCATTTATATGTATCCTTTTCGGGTTGCAATTACCGATCATCCTAGTTAGCCGTAAGGAAACAGGTGACGAATAATTAATTATGCAAGAAATGGTAAAATAGTGTCACCTACCATTAACACGTGTTTTTCCTTTAAAATATTTCAAAAAATTTTAGGGATGTGGTGGGCGATACAGCCTTCCGTTTCACACATTCACACACACACACACACACACACACGCGCAACGCCCCATTTATAAAATATCAAGGGGGTTTCCTCAACTTGCAAACATTTGCTCAGATCGAACACTTCACCTGCTCTGTATTGTATGACTTAATGGATGATATGTGGGACCACATGGACATGACATTTCTGGTTTAGGAACATTTCAGTTCCGGTTGTCCCAGCTTTAATGTTTGTGAATTGTGATGGATAATCTCGTGTATAGAACTCTAACCTGAGGGTCCTTAATGAATTTGTGGTGACAATTGTGTGGTCAGCAGGTATAGACACCGCAAATGATAGCACTCGGTGTTTGTTGGTTGTACTAAAAAGATTAAGGGCAACTGATTGAATAAATTTTATGGTTAAAATTCTAGAGTAGTGGGTGATAAGAACTTGATGCAATATATCTCTATGGAGAAGCCTCTCCAAAAGAACTGGAACTTCTCTTCTACTTAAGAAGTTATCGTTAAGATAGATAAGATTTCCTTACCCCGAGCACTTTTCTATTACCAAGGTTCTCTGTATTATCCCTAGTTGTTCCTTCTAAAATTGAAAAACATGAGCGAGCTTGTGGTGGTTTCGTTGAGCTTTCTTTTTACGTCTCCTGTCAGGAAATACGCGGATTATTTTTGTCTAGATTTGCTAGATTCTGTTACGAGACTCACTGCATATCCGTCTGTCAGTCCGCTTGCCTATCCTCATGCTAACTTGAGTAACGTTTTAAAATAACGAGCTGAAATTTTGAACATATACCTATACACAGAAATTTCATTAAAAAAAAGTAAGGTTAAGTTCGTGTATCCTTCGCAGTGTTGCCATGTCATAATTGAACTTTTTCATACTTTATTGCAAAATTGTTTAAATCACGTTAAGCTTGTGGGCAGACATTTTGTATACGTATACAAAAATATTTACATTTGAGTAAAATTATGTAACGCCCCCCCTGTTGAGAACGTCTTCACTTTAAGTGGCTTGTAATGTTACATATGAAAATTTTCTGCTATAATTAAACTCCAAGACGATGATGGACAAAATTGTACAACTCCTTTTTAGTGTTGCCATACCAACGTTCTTTATATTAATAATTTTTTGGAAAAACGTAAGATCAAGCTCGTAGATGGGTTAATCTTGACAACTCGTTTATAGTGTTACCATATAGACGTTTTTATTTTCTTGAGAAGGCATTAAGATAGAAAGGTCAAATTTTATACACCGGTGTTCTACCGTAATAACTGTCGAAGCTTCTGTACCTGTTCAACTCAACCTTGCACGTTTTTGTTTTAACACAATCTCATAAATCCCAGTAGCTATACATCAAAAGCTGCCGTGTGATTCCAAAATTTTACTGCTATCTTGCATTTTGCACCTGATTTACATAATAAGTATAATTTTGAGAACCAATTGGCTTTGCTATTGCCAAAAGCAGTGAAGTTTGCCGATACGAGAATGTCCGACAAGTTGTTTTTGAGTGTTTTGAGGTAGATAAGGATTTTTTCAACTTGTTTATTCGCAAGTTCGAATATGTATTTCTTGATGGGCATGGTAGTGATGCCAGCTACTTAAGAAACTACTTTCTATTTTTCTTTGGCAAGGATACTGTAAGAGTTTTTTTTTCATGTTTTCTAAGGCATTTAATATAAGTGAGAGTATTTCGAGTATGTCACGAGACGTCGCTTGTACAGCAAAAATGATTTTTGTGTTGAGGACCATTGCCTGGAAAATAATTTTATAGATTTTGATTTGCCAATGCATTTAATACAAATTCATTCGACATAATTTTTTTCTTTTAATATCTGACACAAATCCTGGCTGTGCCTTCCTGTACTTATATCCATAATTCTACTCAAGACCGAAAGCCATATTTACGTACAGGGGATTTTTTGTACCCCAATACTCGTTCCTTATAGTTCTTTATGAATAATAATAATAACAAATTTTATTGGGTTGCTCTCGCTCTCGTCTTCTTATTTTATAATATGCCATTGCATACTAAAGTTCTAGGAAACAATTTAAGTAGTAAAATGCTTTAAAATCCTTTATTTCATTCCACAATTATTTAAAATATAAAAGCAAGTTTGTCCCCCCGTGGTAAGAACTTACACAGCCACGAAACTCATCGATTAGGTCAGCTTTGTTAGTTGTTTAGTGTCCATTTGAAATTAGACAAAACGAACCTCAAAGAATCCATGACACCATTTTTCGAATGGGAATCTTAATATTTTTTTACAAAAAATTCTTTTAAATAAATTCAGCGCCGTTAGAGTATATTTCTGGCTATTCTGGAATTTTTCTTAAAAAAAAAAAAAAAAAAAACGAATTTATTTCATTTTTGGTCTTCTTCTGAGAATACTCCATTTGTAGAATTGCTTTAAGACAGCTTTCTCTAAAAATCTTTTTTCTCAAATTTATCTCTTTCACCAGAAAAAAATTGATTCATTAAACCTAACTAAATGAATTTAATGAATATAGAAGAAAATACCTCAAAACGATTGATTCGCTGTGACTTAAAATGCGTCTGTGGAATTAGTACCTACCTTGCATATGGAACTAATAAAAAAAAAAATTACATAGACGCGAGAGCATAAGATCTATACAAACTCAGACACGCGCTGATGATAATTGCTCTAATGATTTCTACGATAATGGGATCAATTAAATGCAAATTGCCAGTTCAAAATGTTCCAAGTCATTTTGAGTATTGCCCACACAGCCCACAGGAAAATTGGGGCTGGCTTTCACTTTTTAATGGCCTTCGAAAACGAGAACACAACGATAGGCGCGATGTTGATGATGATGATGATGATGACGGCAACTACGACGATGACGACGACGGTGTCGCTCAGAAGGAGAGAAAATTATTTTTGATTTTATAGCATCAATTATGGAGGCAACTCAAGCCTAATAATGTTTGCGGTTTTCACAATAACTGAGAAATAAGAAAAAATTTAATTGAAAATTCACCCCAAAAAAAAACTGACATCCAATGACATCTCCTTCCAAGAATTTCAAATTGATTTATTTTCTTCCTTTTGTTAAAAATTATTCCAAAAAATTTCATGAACATTATCGGGAGTTTTGCCTCCAGGACTAACTGAATACAAATTTCATTGACAATCATTGAGTTTCCTTCTAACCCAGTCATCCATCCAAAGTTATAGTTGCGAGTTCTCGACGTTAAACATAACGACAAAATTCATTCGAGCGTGTTTCTCGAAACGGACTTCTGCAATGAAGTGTTCACCTCAATTTGTTAAATTTACATCCATCGTCCCCATCTATCTGGAAGATTCCTGGAGACAATATTGTTGTGGAAAGGAGGAACTTGAAAACACTTTAAATAGTGCCATACCGAAGAGTGTGGTGAATGAGTACAGTTACTTTTGAAGGAACTTTAAACTGGTTACAATGCGGCAGGTTCTAGTTTGACTCTCTGTCTCTACAATGTACATACAAGATCCAAAAGTCTGGCTGGAATACCTTTGATAATTCCAACAAGAGTACACCATCAACCATGTCTATAGATGGATGAGTGGGTGGCTGTTCTAGTGATAGACTAAAGAAGTTCTGTGATGCAATTACATGTTAATTGAATCTATTTGTCTTCGAAAAGTCCCAGAATATATATTAAGGGCGTTACAGCTCTCCCTTGTCTTGTGCCAAGTGGGAAATTGTCTTGTTACATGGAATGACTTTAGAGTTTCAAAGCTTTCTGACTTCGGTTTCGTAGGGTCGAATTGAACAGAGCCCTGTTGTTCGGTTTATAGTTACATGGAATGTAACTGGGTGGTGGTAGTTTAGTGATAACATGGTAGTGTTTGTGTTAAGAGTTGTTACAATTTTACAATATAAATGATACAAAGAAGGGAAATTAGGAACAAGTTGAACAGATATTGTTAATGGTGCGCTTCGTAACTCATGGAGTTGCATTAATTTTTGCTTTAATAAAAAGAAAACTGCTTTAAGGCTCTTTAATAGGCTGAAAATATTAACATACTAAACTGGCTAAAAATAAAATGAAATGGAGAAGATTCATCAGATTAGCTTCTGCGAATGGAGATTTGTCTTTTTCAAAATAAGTCCTGGAAAGGATTGTAGATTTTTTTACTATACAAACACACTTCCCAAATCAAGAATACGAGTTGAAAACGATGAGGACCTCATAAAATTAAGGTTCAAATGTCAATCGAGTGGGTGTGAAAAACCTCTCTGTGGCAGAATCTAGAACTAATGTTGACACTGATGAAAACCTTTATATCAAACCAGAAAAGATATTATTGAGAGATAGGAAAGTATTATTTATACATTCAAGTGTTGAGGGCGGTTCAGTACAATTAAACCATCCCTTTATGCTATTTAAAAAACTACTATTTATGTAAAAAATCTCATTAGAAGCGGAATGCTTAAAATCGGTGAAAAAGCTGAAAAGATTTCAACGATGATATTTAGCGGGCCATTTTTATTTATGGTAAACAAATATAGCAAGGGATATTTTTATGGGGAACATGACAAAATCCAGAAAAATTACAAAAATAAATATTTTTAGCGTGCTAAAGAACGGCCCGGGCGGATAAATTCAAGCTAAATTTTTTTTAGACTTACTGGTGGTGCCATCTCTAATCAAAGTCCAAAAGCAAATTTATCGCATTGACCTTAGTACCGTTCTCACTAACATTCAGGATAAATTTTCGCCAATATCTTTTAGCTTGCTAAATTTTTATACAAAATTTAGCTTAGCGCGGACCTTAGCACTAGGCTTTGATCGCGATTTTTAGATGGTCAAGGTCCAAAATGCGTGATATTTCGAATAAAAAAGTTTAAATTTTGAACTTTGCGTTGGAGTATTATCCTGCTCTGGAATATATGAATTAGTGCTTATATGGTATATATCTAGGTCTGTGCCTCAGGTATATAGAAGACAAGTATTCCCATTAAACTTTTTTGGCACATTGCAGCTGATAGCCTGTGACGTAATTCTGCGACTAATTTATATAAATTTTTATAGGAAAGATAGAGAGAGGTGAGAGAGTATTGTGTTCTCTGTACCGTACTTTCCTATACATTTTCACAATATTTCGTCACTAATGTTCGCCATTAGTGGTTCGTAATGGGAATACCTTGGTCTGTGCCTAGGTCTCATTTATTAATGTGTGCGTAAATAAATGAATGTGTGCGTTGAAGTGGTACTGGGTGGTGAGTAAATGTAACAAATATAAATAATTTGCTTGTTTTTAACGTAAACGAAAAATTTTCGAGCTCATGAAGAATTCAAACTAAGGAAATCCAGAAAAAATATTCTCGCGCGCGAATATCTTTTCTGGATTTTTTCTGAATTTCTACTGAATTTTGTCTCTTGTGGATTTTGTCACTTCTGGATCTTATCACTTCTGGATTTTGTCTTCCTGGATTTTGTCTTTCTGGATTTTTTTCTGAATTTCTACTGAATTTTGTCTCTTGTGGATTTTGTCTTTCTGGATTTCGGACCCAACCCATTTTTATGTATACAATAATAAAAAAGAATTTATTTGAAAAGAATGGAAAAAAAACTAACAGAGTGACATTTGAACTTGATATCTCCTAGGTTTATCTTTTTGAAGATTTGTTAGACTAATTCAATAAAGTCATCACGGTAGCTTATTGGTAAGCACGCTGGCTACCTTCTCAGGAGTCGTGGGTTTGAATCCCACCTTACCTAGTTTCCTTTCGACTTTAATCGCATTTCTATTTAGCTTATACATAGAAGGTTAGCGCAATGTGCCGCCTTGGCCCTATTGCTTATGATCTTTCATCCTCTGCCAATAGAAAAAAAACAACTTATATGAAATTGTTTTACAAATATATAAATGCTATGTTGTAGTCACCACTGTCATCGAATCAAAAATACATAAAATCACATGACACCTATACTATCTGGTTTCTGTGTCAACATTATTCATTATAACACATTTGCAATTTGGTTTTGACATCCACTCAGTACAGTTGCTGCTACATGAAATAGGAAATCGGTCAATCCATTTACACTGCTGGCCATCTCATTGGGACTTTTTTTTTTTTTATGTTAAAGAATTTGATAAATGTAAAAAAATGTTTACTATCAAAAGATCTTGTAAAAGGGAAAGAGTTCTTTAAGTATCAGAAAAGAATTTCACTTTATGCAACCTTAATAGCTGTGGTGTTTTATTTGTTTCCAAACTATTAACCGTTTACTTTAACTCTCTTCAATGAGTCAGCCAGCCTTAAGGCACCCATACTACCATTATCTCGAGAGATTCTGTAGGATCAGTTCTTGGGACACTATTATTCAGCATGTATACATTATTGGTAGATTCACTGTGGTGAAAGATTTCGCCCAGGTAAATCCTTACGCTGAGAATGCTCAGTTGTACTTAAGTAGGTTCGAAATACCCTAGACACACGGAACATATCAATGATCATTGGTTCAATTACGTAATTGGATCAATGATCATTCCTGTTTTGGGGTGGCACACGGCAATGGCGGTCTTCACGTAATTAGAATTGACAGACTAGATTTGACCCATTAAATGTGTCACTTGTGCATACTGGCGATTACTCTCATATCTTTAAATTTCACAGACATATCCGCGAATATGTGGCTATTTCTTCGTGCCTTTCTCAGATATTTTATATAAATGCGCCACAGCTCGTACAACTTATAATTTTCAGCAGTTTTCCACAATTTTGCTTTTTTCTTCGTATCTTTTTCATTCGTTTCTTTTTCTATTTATAATGTATGAAATTTGTTAAAAGAATTCAATAATTTGGGAAGTATGCAAAATTTACTTTGAAAAATGTATCAGCCAATTTCACAAATGACATCTGACAGTGATGGCTGGAAAATCAGCTGATTTTTCCTTTAATTTGCAGATGCTCACCGCTGAAAGCGCGCTTATCGCTAAAAGAAATTACAAGCAATGCTGAATTGCAAACGAATGAGCTTGTGGGGAACGAACGAAACGAATGATCATTGCGCCAATGATGCTGTGACACACGAGCTATGCAATGATCATTGCTCCGTCAATGATCATTGATATGTCCCGTGTGTCTACGGTATAAGATTGTTGAATGATTGGATTTGATGACTTGGCAAGAAGTTCTAGTTGGTCATTAAACATCTGCGGTTTTCTGCCGATGTGCCACTCTTCCTACTGTATCTGTACTTGATCTAAACTATTTTACAATATTTCGCATACTAATGATGTACTTCAGCTACCTGCATACCTGCCTAACTACCTTCTCAAAACAGTATTTAATTAAATAATAGTTAAAATGAAAATTTTTAAGTCTATCTACGAAATTATCCTTGCATTTTTTCCATAAATCGCTCGCTAGGTCAAAGTTTTTTTCACTTTTTACACGAAATTTTGAATATACCAATCCCTTCAAGAAATTTAAAAATAAACTCAAATTTGCCTGTGAATAACTAAAGACCACCACCATCATATTCATCGGACACCTTTTTTGTTGTATTCAACTAAGTCCTTTGAACAACAATAAACGTTACAAGGTGGGCGGTAACATCAGATCATAATCTTCTTTCTAAGCTCATTATATGTTTACATTCCCCTTACCTTCTGAAGTCAATTAATTTTCTCATATAGTCTGTCTTGGGAGCGTGGGATTTATTTTCTCCATATTTATTTCATTCCACAAACATCAAAAGAATTCACTGAACGTCGACATTACGCATTAGAAATTGAGTCAAGTAGCAGGCATTCAAGGATAATATGCCGTTGTGGCTTCAAAGGAGAAGTTATGCTTTAGAATAATGTAGCGCAAACCGAAATAGAAAAACTTGATTCTGTGTAGAAAATGGAAGAGGAGGGGAGGAGGCTGTATGTACGTATGTATGTCCTTTATAACTGTGATATACCGAGCGTGGCATTATTAAAACAATATTAAGGTCTAGTAGCTCTTTTGTAATGAGTGGGTTTGAATGTTGGAAAGAGGAGGGCGTACACATTAAATGTGTTGTAGACAGTAGGCTTAGAAAATTTTTAGAGACGCCGAGTAAATGTGGCGCCTTAGGTTAGGGAAAGGGGGATGGATGAATGCCGCGTGATTAACAATCAACTTAATGTTAAGTCGTCTTTCCTTCACATTTATGTAAAATTGATGGCGAAATGTATGTCATAAATTATATTCCAAAACTCTCCCCCTCCCCAAATTTTATTCTTGCTAAAGATGGTAGGGTATTAGGGTAGCCTCTTCATACACAGTAGCAATTTTTGGGGGCTTTCGCTTTGAGTTATTATAAAACGTTAAAATCTGTGATGGTTCTAGGTACGTGAGGAGGTTATTCATGTATGGAATTTCCTCTTTGTCGTCTTAACGTTAACTTGATTAATATTCCTTTTGTGTTATTTTGCGAATTAATTAGTTCTCGGTGGAAGGGGTTTCTATAATAGGCGTAGTTATTGTTAAGTAACTCCGATACCAACAATCGGCATGTTTCCATGGAAAGAAATTAAAAAAGTCATTCTAACCTAGAGGTTAATTAAACATTTTGTTTGGTTTCCTATCCTTATTTCTTCAATTATACCGCTCCAAATAAGGAATTTAAATTTATCAAAATATTTGAAAACTTCTCCATGTACCTACCTACACCTATACATAAATACTTAGAATATTCGAATTTTGTAATCATAGCAAAGAGCACACAAACCAACAACAGACAAACACCTTGATATAGTCAAGAAAAATTTTAAATTCATTCCACATTTTCCATCGAAATGGACGTAAGCGGCAATTTTCAGTTCATTTACCTGGAAAATTTTCTGAAAGTCTGAAAAAACTTTATGAAGAAAAAAATCCTTGTGTGTTGTGAGAAATCTTATTAAAATGCGAATCAATAGACGTCAATCCACGTATTTTTTTTCTTCTTCCTAGAAGTTTTCACCTTTTGTTTGTTTTTCAACCGAAAAAAAAGTAATATTTTCTCCTCAGATCCTCTGTAGTCGTCACAAGACATAATTCTGAAAGAAGGCAGGTATACCTATAGGAAATAAAGTGTATAATATGTATGTAGGTGTGTTTTGTACACACACATAAATAAATATCGTATACCTATATATAAACCGCCTCATCTTCCCACTACAACAAATATTTGAGAATTTAATTTATGGTATCGACATCGACACAATTCTCCTGCTTACTTGTTTTCTTGTATCCTGAATAGTCCTCTCGGGGGTTGATCGTTTTTCTTGTTCTTTTATAAGTTTATGTTTGATTGATTGAACGAAAAGCACTAGAAGAAATACAGACTTTTTCCAAGCATCTAAAACGCTTGAGTCTGTTATTATGAAATACTTGAGAATCTTTTGTCAAGGATAGATTTCCACTTAGGATAGGCTCAAACGACATCGGTTTTTGCAGTAGAATTTTATATATGTGGGATGATGCACACACATACATATATAAAGCATGTATAATTTTACATATTAAATTAATTTGTACAAAAAAGTGTCACTTTTTCACAGAATTTAATAGTAATAACATTTTTAATATATTATCACATGTATACACAATCTATCAGCCTAGATATTTTTATGCGTGATGGATAAATGAAAAAATTGAGCCGTTTATTTGAAAGTGGTGAAAATGATAACAATAGATAAAATTTAATATGATCTTTTTATCTGTAAACAATTTATAGTCAACATAATTCCGATTCCCTAATATTTGGGCGATGAAAGTTTTTGTGATTAACAGCACTGGGAAAGTGTTAATCTTGAAAGTGGTGCAATTCCAAGTGCAAGTTAGAATTTAAGAAACAATTAAGTTTTGAAAGCATTAAAATAAATAAGTTTTAAATACTAGAAATGTTTACATTATATATTACCTATTTGAGTCATGCGGCATCATAAGCCATAAGTTGCAGTAACGCACCCAGGATTTGGCTTTGTGAGGGGGGTCATAGGTGTCCCAAGTCCTAACGAGTCGGAAAAATAGGGCTCTACGCCCAGTAACGCACCCAGGATTGGGGGGGGGGCATAGGTGTCCCAAGTCTTAATGAGTCGGAAAATGGAAAAATAGGGCTCTAAAGTCGCGTCCTGCACCCATATGAGCACTTAAGGACTGTTATTGTATATTAAAAGATTTAATTTTATTTTATCGGACTTCGTAATAATATACAGACCACATTTTATACATAATTTGTAAATTATGTTCAGAAAACTGACATTCTGGAGGGGGACCGGTCCCGTTCGTCCCTCCTCTCGGTGCGCCCCTGTTAAGTTGAATACCTGTTTTTTTTTATAGGAGAAGGACACAAAATTAAAATACATTTCAACTGATATTGGCAGCTACTCGTAACTAGTTTACAGCCGATTTCAGTAAGAATTACCCTCGTCCACAAATTTTTTTTGGTCTAGGTGAATATTATCACCTTCTTCAGTAGTAACCTCTTAATGCCAAACATCCTGTACTGTACGACTGCTTAATTTATTGTAAAATTCCACATATATACATGATGCTCAGTATTTTCTTTTAAAGTGTTGGAACTTTTTTTGTTTTAGATATTATTTGAGTACAAATCGTGAAGATATTTTAGTGTCTAAAACATCCCCCTGTACACTTTTAATATATCTAAAGGACGATTGGATCATTCTCTAAAAGCAGGAGTTGTGGGAAATGAATTGAGTGGCCAGAGGGTGGAATCTTCCCGGAAAATCAGTGAAAATTAAGTAAATAATGTGAAGGAACACAAGTTTTTCTAAGTTTCAAAGCCATTATACAAGAAATAATAATCCAGGGAGAAATTATTTAAGCCCTGAACTAAATATAAAAAAAATGTATAATTTATATGTGGATCAATTCAATTTGCATTTCCACCATCATCCACGTAAACACACCCGCCAAAAGTGTGATAAATGCTTAATATGAAAATTAAGACTGGGGTAATGTCCGAAAGAAACCGAACCTGCAGAACAACATGAAATTCACTTGATAAATGCCGAACTGACTAGAAAATCCTTGCAGGAAGACTGAGATTTGACTTTAAATAATCCGGAAAATATTTTGCATTCTCCTTTAATTTTTTAACTTATATTAAGCTGACAGTTTCTACTTCATATTTTAAGCGGACTATGTATCTTCTATTGAATCAAGGCTTACACAATTTTCATATTAAAAAAGTTAATATGCACGTTTTGGGGGAAGAAACTATAGCATCCTGGAATCATAAGAAGTAGAATCTTGTTGCTTGAAGCACTTACAGAATGTGACAACTCAAAAGCATATTATAGCTTATAGTGATATATGTGCACTGGCTAAAATACAGACATAAAGTTGGCCTTAATGTGAATGAAACTTCTTTCAGTCAAGTGACAATGAAATACATATCGCATTGATCACAAATTTTTATTGTCAGGACATTCAATCTTACCAAAGGATTTTGGAGTGGTCGAAATGGCAATCCAGAAAACCAATTCCTTGTATATCCCCAGGATTAGTATAAAGTAATACGAAATTTTCGAAAACATAAACAATTTTTAGTTCATGAAATGAAACGCGAAAGTGTTTTTTCTACCCAATCTCTGGAAGAGGATGAAGAAACTGTGAATTAGTTAAGTAGGTATATACTGGATGAGATTTACAAGGAATGCACCATATAAAATGTTGAACAAAACTTCCATGGAACGAAGTCCTGAATTTAAAATTTTCGATTTATAACCACAATGAAGCAGATCAAGTAATTTCGGAAATAAAAAATTACTTTCTTTGTATGAAAAAACTACGTCGATTAGATTAGACAAATATAAGGACATATGATTGATTTTCCCGTACATCATGAATATTTTAAAATGTTAAATACTAAATAAAATTCAAAATATGCATATAAAGTAATGAAAATTATTAACGAAAATGTATAATTTCATTGAAATTCTTAATAAAAATTAATTGTGTTTTTGAATAAATATTAATATAAAATTGCAATTTTGTTTTTATTATTTAAAAAAAGAGGCAGATACAACTGAAATATTATCCGTTTAATTAACGATTCCAATAATTCATTAATTTTGAAAGTAAGGCAAGTCCATTTGGGTATAATAAAACCTGTACATATGTTTTTTAGCCCAGTAGTATAAATGCCATTGACATAAAAAATAAAAAGTTGCCTATTAGTGCTTATCAATATTTTTTAAATTTATTGAAATACAAACCCTCAAATATCTCGCAATAACAAAAAATGGACTTGCCCCACTTTCAAAATAAATGGCTCAATTCTAAATTTAATCGTGGAAAAATTAAAGTGTGGCTCGAGTGGGATGACTACGCTTTGAATCATTATCATTCGGACGAATATTTCTGAAATTAATTTTAAAACTTACCGATTTTGATTTCTTCTCAGAATATTAGTTGGAATGATATTCCATTTACGGATAGCCTGAAAAAAGTAAGTTGAAAATGTCTGGCCAAGTACAGAAATTGGAGGTTTTTCATATAGATATCCTCGATTCTTTCAGATATTAGCATGTGTAAGAAAAGAAATTCGAAACGGACCAGATAATTTTCTATAGTAGTATCGAGAAGAAACGATACGTATGCAGATATCTGATTATTACGAGGAATCTTATGATTGTAGCATATAACATCGTTATATGCAACTAAAAGGTTTCTGAGACACATACTATTGAACTTGCATAATATTGGGCTACAGTATGTAAAACGAGGCACATTTTTGGTGGAACCCTAGTTAGTGATACCAGGACAACACCAGATATTTTATGTTACGTTGACAGCACCACTGCAACGTGCCGTATCGACTGGAGTAGGAAGAGCTGAGACCTCAGTTCTTGATGCGAGATAAACTGTATGTCTGGAGTGAGGTAGTTGCATACACGAGGTCCACGACCCAATGAGTCGAACAGAATTAGACTGCTCTGATTTGCTGGTACCAGGCGAGTGGTAGGTCCTGTGGCAGGAGACTCTCAGGTTGTTTTATCTGAGCCGCTTAATGATTTAATCCGAGCTGTACAAACACAGAATTAAATTATAGTGTCCTGCAAGAAAGATAACAGA
Organism: Dioctria linearis; assembly: GCA_963930735.1. Lineage (NCBI taxonomy): Eukaryota > Metazoa > Arthropoda > Insecta > Diptera > Asilidae > Dioctria > Dioctria linearis. The sequence goes on from OZ005741.1 coordinate 27,097,510, forward strand.
AAAATGAAATGATGTCGTGACCGCTAGCACACGAATGTTCCTTGGGACAGCATAATGTGCCTTCTTTTAGCTGCCGTATTACGACAATCTTCGTTACGTTCTTCAAACGCTACCCCAGTGTGAGCATAAAAAAGATTATCCCAGTGGATACTACGTCAAACTGTTGAGACGGTTTTCTCTGTTTTTGCCGTGTGACAGAGTGGTCCAGTTCCTCGTTACGGATAGGGTGAGCTTCAGCAGGTAACAGTATTTCGCAACGTTTGCTGATAGTAAATGATGTGCTGTACCTCAAGGTATGACAAGTCAATTTAAAAGAAGCACCTAAAAGGAAAATAGATGAACCCCCTTTTGAGTGGGCATGAACATGAACACTGCCGACGGTAGTCTGAATAAAAGACGGATATCCCAAATAGTATTCTTGGCCGCTTTTATTCATGAAAAAAAAAAATCAAAAAAAATTCGCCATTTCTGGCACGTTATAAAGTTATTTCTTCTAAACTTTGTTCTCCTCTCCAAGTCTGACAATCAACTCAACTATTTGTTTTTTTTTTTTCCTAAAAAGTATTTTGAACAAAATCATGGCTACTTAAATAACGCTTTTTACGCTCAATGAAGTAATAATAGCTGGGTCTTTAGACAGGTAAAATTACTCGATTTACATGTTGATTGGCCATACGTTCAGAACGGTGGTTACAGGATATTAACGCGTCGCCACACATTTAAGGTTTGAGGTAGTTTGAGCCGGATATTTATTGACAAGGGCGCAGTTAATAATAATAATTTATTTCTGGTCTGAATACACAAAATTATTATGGAAAATCAAAAATTAATATTTAATATAACGTAAGGAAGCTGGAAATTTTCTATGGCACTACTGTATATTGCTTGCTACACACTTACACTAAGATGGGTTTTTTAATGTCATAATCAAAAAACTGTCATGCCTAAGAAAAGTTGCCGAGCGAACAGACACACCCATCGGATCCTGAAGGGACCGTTCATCACCTACCTTTTGAAATGGTGGTAAGGATCGGATGATGATTTTCACCGTGTCGTGCCCCAGCCTCCCTTGGCATCAGTGAACACTAAATTTTGATGACCCTTTACGTGAAAAGCTAGAGAAGTAGTCGACCTAGTCAACTTTCATCACTCAAATGGGAGGGCTCCAGGAGAGAGACGGAGGAAATAAAAATTCTAATGTCAATTATCATGAATATATGTTTTGAAGGTGCTCATGTATTTTAGATGCACAATCCTGCATTAACCCAATGGGCCATCTCAAATATATCTGCACATCATCCACATAAAGGTGAATAGGTTGCATTAGTTACTATATTTGACATATATGTAATTAATGGATAGACTGAATAAAAGTGGTCCAAGAATAGACCCTTGTTGGACACCTAAGTTCAGTAAGCACTTTCACAATTTGCATAAGATTGAATAAGAGGCTCCCTACCATCTTTACACTCGAACACGAGAAATAGAATTAATGACCAAGCTTACATATTAGCACTAAATGAGTTTAGTTTATTGAAATCAAGCAGAATTAAGATATTTAAATAGTCCTTGTCAAGGGTACCTCAGATCTCTGTTGCTACTTTTAATAGTGTTGCCTGACAGCTGTATCCAGTACTATAGCCGATATTAAGTCTACATTAGCTACATGTTGGGTTATTTGCTGGCACACGATTTTTTTTTTAGTTAGTAGTTTGCTAAAAATTTATTACGCTTATAGTTAGGATCAAAATCTGTCGGTTCCAAAGCGGATGACTTCTAAAACTTTTCGCCATTGAGTTGGGTACCGAGAAAAGGTAAAACAGAATTTGTAAATATGCATCAGTGTACAAGAGCTGTATACCTTTCTACAGATAAAATTACGCTATCAAGGTTACAGGTAAAACTACTTGCAGTGGTATTTTCATCACAAAAGAAATTATTTAAGTCTTCGAGGTCGAAATCTACTTCAAGTCTTTCACGTCCATGAATTTCCAAAGTACGAACATTTAATACTGCTTGTATCTAACTTAGTACCAAGGTAAACACTCCTTGATGCGCGAAGCATTGACGCGTCCTTATTACGAACTCTTTTATAACTGTACAATGTTCTTATGTTTCGAGTTTTTTGTACTTATAATTTTCTATGTATGAAGGGCATCTTTGAATACGGACTCTGCTTGGCTTCAATGGAATATATTCATCATACAAATTCAAAACAATAGCTGTCAACGTGCACACTTCTAATCGAAAGGATTTTATTTGTCCAATTCCTTCCAGGAGAAATCATTCATGGATTCTTTTAAGAAAAATTGTAAAATATTTTTAGATGTTTTTCAAACATTTCTAGATTGTACTGTTTGATTATTTTGATGCTTATCAAATATTTAAATTTAGTCCTTTTAGACTAAATATCACTTTTTTTCTTATTTGCAGATAAAACATGCGGACCTGATCAGTTTAGATGTACAAATGGTTATTGTATACCGCTAAAATGGAGATGTGATCAAGAAAAGGATTGCAGCGATGGTTCAGACGAAGATGAAAGTGTTTGCAGTAAGTATTAATTTAGTTGATTAAAATAATTCAAATAAATATAAAAGTTGCATATAATTTATATTAAGTAGATAGAAAGAAAATCGACTTATGTTGCATATTTTAAATTATAAACAACTGAAAAAATTACCATGTCATTCGATGCTCGAACTCAAGAGCGACTGATCCAACCATGGAGCTAATAAGTATAAAAATAATATATTTCTGAATACATAACACCAATTAATAATATGTATAGTAAAATACAGCTACAGAGGAATTATATATGTTTTGTTAAAACTTAAAAGTAAATCTTATCATAAAACTAAATTGTAAATTCGTGGATTCAAGTTTTTTTTTTTTTTCTAAAACCATAAATCAGAAATCCAAAACTGCTGAAGGCTACTATACAATTTTTGTAATGTAAGTATTCGCTACAGGGTCACCCCGGTGTTATATAAATTTTTCGTATAGAAAAAATGCGACAGTCGACTTAAGTGGGTTCAACAAATTTTGATTACTAAATGCCTCCATTTTCAACGTATGAATTAACGTAATTTTCCATCAATTCAATTGGTTTTGAAATATATATTAGTATTTATCGTCATAAAAATTACTGTTCAAGTCACCCTAACAATATCAAGGAAAGTAATCTATAAGAAGAGAGAAAAAAGCAAAGGTGTGAGAATTGAACCCTGTGGGTACTCCATTAATGATATTTATTTACTTGGAGTTGACGTTAAGCGTTCTATCAAAAAATCTTCGTATAATATTTATGAGGATTGCAACTAGAAAAATTATAGTAGATCGAAAACCGGACTACCCACTCATAATAAATCTACCTTTCACGCAAACAGAAATGTACGCCTGAGAAAAATTCATGGTGAACAGAATAAAGAAAAAAAAAATACATGGAAAACTAAAAAAAAAAAAAACCGTCTATTACTATCCTTTCTGAAGTATTTTTACTTCATTGCTTTTATCTGGCATTATTAGCTCAGTGGTTAATCATCGGATGATGCGGTGACTTTTTTCTCCGTTTATAATTTGTTTTATTTATTTTTATTTTATATCGAAAAGTTTAGTTGTAACTAGATAAAATAAGACATAAAATAAAGGAGGTACAAATGTTTACATTTAAAAGCGTTTAAAAAAAAATTTTACCTTTAAGGAAATACAATTGCGAGCAAATTATTTTTTTTATAAAATTTTAATATTTTTGCTTTATTTTTCTGGAATTTAAGTACAAAACTGTCCCGAAAATGAATTTAAATGCAAAAGCAGTCATCAATGCATTCCACAAATGTGGGTATGCGATCACGATTATGACTGCACTGATTTATCCGATGAAGAAAATTGTCGCGGTAAGAAACAATGTTAAACCAAAACGAAATAAAAGGAATTTCATCAGCGAATGCATAACGGGGAAATAGAAATATAATTTGGGAATATTCGTAACATTTTAAGTCATTAAGAAGATTTTTTTTTTCGTTCCAGAAAATTTTAGACTTTAATGCCAATTTTAAAAATATTTTCAATTTCTGTTTAGATTATACTTAAGCTTTTTTTATTTTGTTTTTTGTACTCTAATAAAAGCATTAGGAGATTTTATTTTTTATTAATGTATTTCAGTAATTTTTTTCTATAGGGGAGACCGGAGTAGGTTGATACAATTTTTATATTTTAATCCGGATAAAACTTATTTTGAATAGAAAAATTATGTTCGCGTGAAAACACTTCAAACAAAATTCCTTGTGGAATTGTTCATGTCATGCTATTCGCGTAGGAGGTTTCCAGTATTAAAATGAAGATGGCATTTTTACGTATTATTTTATGTGCCTAGATTTGTACAAACATTTTTACGAAATTTTTACAGCTCGCTGTTTTCCGTCCTTTCATTATCGTAATTTAATCAAAAACGTTCAAAAGCTTTTTATTTATTTGTTTTTATTCTTCATAACCTTATTTTTTATTATGTGTCCAATTTTTGAAAATATATTTTCACAAGAATAACATTCTATTGACACTTTAATTAATCGACTTTATCTGGTAAGTAATTTATCATGACATCAGAATTAACAAGATTTGGCCGATTCATCATCTGTCAATTGGATGCTTACGTCATTTGGAAACATATGTCACAAATATGTATGTTTCAATGTCAATCGTTCTTACCAAAAATGAAAAAGAGCACCAGCACTTTGCTTCCTTTTCCCGAAGCTATGAACTAATGTTTTATTAAATATTTGAATATATTCAAAACGTCTTTCAGTCAATATTACAGGAAAAACTCAAAACAAATTCGCTGGAAATGACATTTGTCATTAAATGACAACACAAAAATGTTGTCTCAAATCGGTCATACCTTGTTAATCTTTTGTATCATGAATTTCCATCCATTTGCAAGCAAACAAATTGAGAATATGTAAACGATCACAGCGCCATCTCTGTAGTTGTCACACGCAACTAACATTCCAAGTGCCTCCAAAGTCCCATTTGTTATGGACGGAATCTAATTTTTCGAAATACAAAAATACCAAAATTGGTTAAATTAAAATTCATATTTCTGTCACTTACCACAACAACAAACATTTAAAAAAAAAATACAATTGCCAATCTGTTCTCCTGTCATTTTTCATTCTTGCCACAATGGCGCCGCTATTCTAATTGGGAATTCAACTAGAATATTTCTTTGCACTTTGCTGCTGTGGAATAAGTGGAATTGAAACGAACAAAATATCCACCATATGACGTGGCTCTCAATTGACAGTTCGGTGCAGAGAATACAAGTATTCTCTTTAAATTTTGACATAATGACTAATTGTGGTGGAACATGGTTCGTAAAGAGAATAGCTTATATTCTCTGTACCATGGGCAAGGCTCTTCCAAATTTTAATGCAACTTCAACAGTATCTTTAGAAAAGACATTCTCTATCCATTTTCTCTTAAATACAAATCAATAAATATCACTTATGAAGTAATAAGGAAATATTGTTCGAAAATTTTATGTAGAATGATTTTTCCGAAGAAAACAAAAATAGTTGCAATAAATTTGGTTCATTTCACATCCATAAAAGACACATTTTTTGTGGATATTGGAAATATACTTGATTGATAAAGAATTTAGCGGGAATCTGCAAAAATGTCTATCTGACAGACGTGAAAGAGTACTGTAAACAAAATTTGAATGGATGTTATTTCTCCTATGTATCAACTTACCCCAATCTCCCCTATGTAATTCCTAAATATTTTTATTAATTTGGCCTTGAAGTCGATAATTTTCAATATTTATGATAAAAATTGCATGAAAGCATGATGGATTTCGGATAGTTTTAATTTTGAAATAATTTCAATACAAGTTGTAAGCAAATTACTATTTCGACGAATCTAATTTTAAAACAGTTGCACACATCTATAGAATTATTGGTTCGAAGAATATCTCCAAATAGAAATAAAGTAAATTTACAAAACTTTCCCAGTACTAAGTAAGTATACCTACTGAATGCCAAAAGCTAACAAATTTCCTTCCTTTCAACTCTCACAATGTATGTATGTATGTGTGAAAGTGTATTTATATAGAAAATTGCGGTATTGAAATTCAAATACACCAGAGTTGAAAATGTTTTCTTCTCAATTTGAAGTGCCGGAAATTGTTTGGATTTTATATTGGATATGTACGGCATGTAATCAGTGTGTTTACTATGTTTACTTTGTTGAACAAAAGGAGAGTGTTTCATTTTGAAAGTTATTCAATAGTAAAATTGCCTTGAATTATAACCATTTGGAAAGTGAAATTGCATTTCTTTTCAACTGTTTGTGTGCGTGTGTGGGAAGAATAACAATAAGTTTGAATGAAATAATGTCAATTGCTAAAAAATATATTCAGGCATACATATGTACATAGGTGTGTAGGCTTGTTAGTTATAGACGAGTTATGTTGATCCCAATCAAAAAATGATGGGGAAATAATTACCAATAAAACCTATAGTATAACCGCAATACATGGCTAAAAACATTTACACGTTCAACTCGGCGTGGACCACCGGTGGCCCACAAGCTGTGCTTTTATCTGAAGTTGTAAACCATCGAACACCTTATTACCACGAGCTGACTCCATGAAAAATGTGAAAAAGTCTGCCAGGATGAATGTGTTAAGTTAGAAAAAAAGGGTGAAAATGCGGAATTAGATCCCAGGAAATTGGTAGTTTTAATACGCCATCGTACATAAAGGAGAACTTGTGTTTGGCTTGATGGAGATCGCAGGAAATGAGTGAAAAAGGGTATGAAATATAAAACTACCCTAGGTTGCCTTTCCTATTCAAAATATTATTTCATTTATTTTATCATTCATTTATTAATAAGTAGAAGAAAAAATGTTTTCACTCAAAGTGACCGAGTTTTGTTTTATATATAGGCCCTTAAACGGTATGGCCATTGGAGCTATTGCAGCACACACGATTACCGTGGACATTGTTGACGCTGCTTTCGTTAATACTTTTTTGAGACTCTCCAAATTTCTATGAGAATTCTTGCAGGCCATGTTATTCACCTCTCATCACAAATCCAGTGGATTCAGATCAGCAGGGCTTCCCTAGATCCATTCTTTCGTTGTAATAAAACCAGGAATATTACTTGTTAGTGAATCCAGGGTCGTTTTGGCTTTATGTGCCGAAGCCGAATCCTATTGGAAATCTCATCTCTCCCTACTGAAAAGAGTATTAGTTAAAGTCCTCACAATACCTTCTAAGACATCCTCTTAGTACACTGTAGCCTCAATTATAGCCCTTTTCTCACAGAAATGGAGATATGTGCATGCCGTCTTGCGTACCAAACCATTACTAAATCAAAATGATGAGCATGTTGCACTCTTGGCACAGCATTTTTCACTTGTTTGGATGTCCAGGCATCGATCATATAATTTTGCTTGTTGAATACCTCTTCAACGGTAAAAATTTTCTCGTCCTTGAACAGAATATTTTCATGGCCGTTGCATGCCAACTGCAAGAGCCACTTACATTTTTCCAGCCTAAGTTTTTTTTTTTTAATTGGCTTGCCAAAGGCTGACCAATTGACCGACGAAAGGCTTTCTTATAAAGATCATCCCAAATAAGCCTCCTCGACATGAATCTCATTGAAATATCAAATTCTCTGGACATAATCTTGTGTTTATGTGGGGGGGGGGGGGGGGGGGGGGGGATCTCTAGGAATCCGTTCCCGCACTGCTATTACAACTGCACTCGTATGGGCAATGAGGGGATGACCACACTGTTGTATTTGTCACCCCACAATGCATATGTTCTGAATTAAAAATGAACGGTAATATTCCTGGTGGTAATTTTTTCAAACGGTATGCGCTGGAAATTTTGTAACAGAAATTTTGGCAGAACTAGGGGTATAAGCGAAACTTATTTTGCCATTTTGGTTTCAACTCTGTTGCTCATTTCTTACGGCATTGTCCTGATTATTTTGCCAAGAAAGGTGACATTTTTCGCTACAGCCATTGCCGCATAAGAAAAATTTCGACATTTAAAATTACACGAAATTGCGAAATATCTTTTTGTATAACTTTCGAGTCCTCTATTTTTTTGATTTATCTGTCATCCAGATACTAGTCTTGCATAATGCTGGAGTAGAAGAAGTTCAGTCATTCGGAAACATACTGAATTTTTGAAGTTAATTAATATTATTAAAATCTAACTATACTAACCTAATTTTACTAGGTTTATCTAATTTCTTATGATAACATTCTCAAAGCCGAGAACCAGTTTCTTACCACTTTCGACTCTTCTTAATTGCTCTTACTATACTTATTTCCAATAAACACGCTAACAGCTATTAACCGGGAAATTAAATATTAAAAGCTCACCTTTTAAGATAACTGTTTATGTATATAACTTAATTTATAATTTTCTCCAAGAATGGACTTTCAAGATATCTCTTTGCAGAGAATATTTTACGTAAATTAAAACAAACATCTTCTATCGTTTACAGTTCGTTTTCTTTATACTTACACGAGTATATCTGGCTTTCTACTGGCAAAGTGCCGCATAAATAATAATCACAACATAACGTAACTTGTGAAAATTTGTTCAATGGATGCGCTCCTTCCTTAGCCAAGAAGTAGCTGTTTCGCGATTATCTTAAATCTTCCCAACTTCCTTTAAGTCTACATACATACATGAATTTTCAGAGGAGCCCCAACCAGAGCCAGCCATGCGGAATGAATCACTTCAGTATGAGTCCCAAAGGCTCTAAATTAACAATTAGCCGAGTTTAATTACAACTTGTGCATAGTGAACTGTTTCAACTGCACCCCATAAGAACAATTATGGTAATTAAATTTTAGGCTTTTGTTGCTTATCTTTTCTTTTCAGCTTTATATACAAAATTTTGGAAATGGAAAGCGTTGCTGGATCCACTTCGAGTTTTGTTTGTTCCTTTAATTAGGGATGCCTTTCAAGGAAAAGTATAGCTTCAAAGTGATGGTACCGTCTATATATATTTCTTAATTTGAACATGTTAATAAGTGTATGTATGTAGTACGTAGATCCAACTTGAAACAAGCAATTAATTTTGGTATTTGCCAGTTTTGAGTTTGTTTCTTCATATATGTATGCCTTAAACAGGCTGGAAATGTGTATAGGTGACAATTAGACACTTTCTATAATATTCCTAGGAAGGACAAATATTCCGTATAAGACCATCTTTCGCATGTCAGATTCATATATGAAGATCTCACAGTTGAAGAAGCTTCTTTTAAATTAGTTGTAGGTTTACCAATACTACGCGCTCCTCTTTCTAGTTCCAGACTGGAGTTTCCCATGTGAAGCTCAATTGAAATTTTCCAGCAAACTCAACGTAAACAGCCCCATAATTATGAATTAACAAAGGTTTGCAGTGGATTCGTCTTAAATTTGGTTATAGTCAGTTCATTAATAAATAAAAAATAAAAAAACAGAAGTGGTCCTAAGTATCTGCCCTGTGGAACTCCAAACTGAGGCATGTATGTATATAGGATCTGAGAAGGCATACCTATCTAAAAACAATGCAACTAAGCAGTCAAACATATTATGTCAAAGCAGGAACTCATCTAATTGCTTAAAAAAAAATCACCTTGCTGCGAAGATCAATTACATTGAAGTAGTAGAAAGAGATTTCGCTAATAATAAGTTTTTGCTACAACAAAAGATTCAGAACGTTCTTTCATAATAAAGTCGAAGCCAGATATCAGAGGGGATACCATCTAAAGTAGATTCTCCGGAAGGACAGTTCACATGAGCGCTTCCTACTATTATGTCTAACAAAGATTTTCCTACTTTGGACGACAGTTGTAATGACTCCTATGGTTCTGTCATAACATAGCTTCACTGAGGAATCATTTTTGGAGGAAAAAAGTGTCGAACATTGCAATCCTGTTGAACGAGAAATAACTGCTGCGGCTCAGAACTGCTAGACATTTTATAAGTTAAGTTCGAAATGTAATGAGCCATGATATCCTGCTGATATACAATTTTTTTGTTTTTAACCAAACAGAAACCAATATCGCCATTGACCTGCCAACTAGTTAACCCGCGATATTCTCTATGGTGATATGTAGAGCTAAGTAATGATTAGCTTTAGTGAGTGAAGCTCGTCAGCACCCTTTACAAGTATTTCAATTTTCAGTTGAATAATTCACACAGAAAAAAAGTATTTTAAATTTTAATTTATTTCATTGCCTCCGTAATCCCAGTAATCATCTTTCATAAATATAAAAATCTTTTCTGCATAAAATCGTTTTTGCGAAAAGCCCTCAAAATTAAAAAGAAATCAAATTTCAAAATTTTACCAACAGCAAAAACTTTTATTCATTAAAAAGAGAGGCATGGTGAGATTGTCACAAAAATTTACTTAATACTTATTCCACTAGGTGGTACTACATACATTTATACATAAAAAAAAAAAAACGAAGAATTCAGGGAAGGAGAACGCTGTTCTGTGCATTACATGAGCGCTTAGCATAATGACAGGTAAAAAGTACACACAGAAGGTAAAACAGACCTTAGAGATGGAAATAATCTGCAAAAAAAAAAATTGTGGAAGAAAAAAATAACTCAAAAGAGGTGACTCTGTAGTCATTTTAACGTTCATTAAGAAGATGAAAAATGAAAAGAATCATTAAGGCAGTCCTGACTTATCCCTTTTCATATTTCAACTTTGTTTTTGTACTTCCTTTCACCGGTTCGCTTAATTCTGGTGATGGGTGGAAGAATGTTGACATTAAGTTCTGCCTTTTATCTGAATTGTTGTTTTTTTTTTTTTTCAGATTTTATCAAATAAATTCTGTTTTTACAGAAACGCACATATTTATTGTTCTGTAGTCAATTTGGAAATGGAATTTAGAGATTTTCCTAAATTTTCGGATCGTAAGCGATGCAAAACCGTTTTTCTTGACTTAGTTTTTGGGACAGTGCTACAACAGTGAGTTTTTTTTAGTACAAAGATCATATCACAAAGTATGCTGGCCTCATTTTCCTATTAAACAAAAATAATAATTCAGTTGACTGAAATAAAAAGAAAAAAAAAAAAAGAAAAGCAAAATTTTCTGTACTTATGTAAAATACTGGGCGATGAGATATTTAAAAGAAAAAAAACGAAAAAAAAAGAATTAGATAGACTTGAATTTGAGGGGGGGGGGGGCAAGATCAACCAATCTTATTTAAACAAGATTTAATGATTTTATTTTTATAAATTCTGTCGAAAGTTGTACCGTTGCTTGTGCATTGAAGGTCATGCGCCAATAGATTCCACTTGCGAGTACATTGAAAAAAGTAAGACTGCTGGGTTTATTGAGATCTACGCCGAGGGATCAGGAGATTCTTGTGTCTAGCAGGATTTCAGGAAGTTAAACTTTTCGAATAGGTACGCAGACTGTTGGTTATCTGTAAAGAAATTTTAATCTGCGTTGGATTAGGTATGCATCCGAAAAGCAACCAAACACGGATGATGTTGAGTAAGAAGACTGAAGCAAGGTAGTTTAAAAAACAAAACGGAGTACCAAAAGTCTCCTTCGACAGACTAAGTCAAGATTAAAGAATACCATACTACTGCATCTATGTGAAGTGATTGGCAACTTGTTAATGTTAATGTTAAGAGTAGGGGCGACTAGGACTCCAGGACCTTGCGGACACCGCGACCATAGTTGATCTATTGTGCCCTCCCCTATAGTGATTAGGCAAAATCGAGTCTTCTAACGTGCTCGATTATTGCTTTCGGAGTTAGATTGCAGACATTATCTGGAGAGATAAGTTCTCTTCCAGTGATTTGCATTCTTAGACCTGCAAGTGCTGGGCACTCGCATATAACGTGCATCGAGGTTTCATCTTCCTCTTCGCACAGTCGACACAATTCACTGTCGCATAGGCAAATGACGGAAGGGGCCATTACCAGTGACTGCGTTTGCAAATAGTCTGAGCGACTGTGTGCTTAGTTCAATAAGTTGACGCGACAGGAAATGGTAAGGATTGAAGAATTTCTTCGCCTGCCTCATACCGGGCGCGCTACGCCAAAGGAGATCCAGTTGCCTGTTTTCCCACTTAAGCAGTTCCCCCCCCCCCCCCCCAAGTGGCTTTTTGGTAGGCCAAATGTCGGATAGGGACCAATATACGGACAATCATCTCCGGTTTTACCCAGTTCATCCGCTTTTTCATTACCGTCGACTCCTTCGTGTCCAGGGACCCAACCCAAGGTTACTTGGTTGTCCCTAGACAGTAGTTGGAGTTTCGAGTAGCAGCTCCAAACTAATTTCGACTCAAAGGCTTGAGGGGAAAGAGCTAGGAGCGCAGCTTGGCTGTCTGAACAGAAGTAGATGTTGGAGTTCTTACAGCCCTTATTTAGGCTTTCCTGAGCTCCAACCTCTATAGCATAGACTTCCGCCTGAAAAATGGAAGGTGAAACACCAAGCGGAATGGATAGTTCCACTTCTGGACCAACCACCCCTACGCCTGTTTTCCCGTCCTTCCGGGATCCGTCAGTATACCAGACTTGGGCCAGTTGCGGGAGCTGGAGTCCTCTGTCTAGTATCTGGCTTCTTTCATTAATGGTTACCTTGTAACCTCATTCAAAAGAAAGTCTCTTAGCCATAGTATCTTTTGGAGCTTCTAGGTCGTTAATGTTGACCTGCTCAAAGATACTGAGATGACCCACCCTGGAGGAGGTGCAATCATCTGACCTTTTCTTTCGAAGCATACCGCTGCAGCTTCCCTCTGAATAAAGAGGTAGAGAGGCTGTAAGCCAAGAATGGCTTCAAGTGCTCGTTGAGGACGTGATGTAAAGGCGCCAGTGGCGCCTAAACATGCCATCCTTTGCGCCTTGTCAAGGGTTCTTCTGGTGGTTGCCTCCAATGTTTTAGGCCACCACACATTTGCCCCATAAGAGAGTATGGGTCTGACTATGCCCTGGAAGATCCATAGGGTCATTCTGGGGTTCAGACCCCACTTTTTCCCGAAAAGCCTGTGGCAAGAGCTGAATGCCCACATGGCTTTGTTTGTTATCATTTCCAGGTGTGGATTCCAGGTAAGCTTGCTGTCTAGGACTATTCCTTCTTTGGAATATTCTATTGCAGTTCCATTTAACTTAGGAGGTGGAATCTGAAGGTTCCTTTTCCTAGTAAAATGAACTAGCACTGTTTTACCTGGGTTTATTGATAGTCCCATGTTCTGGTACCATCTGGTAACGATGTTAAAAGCAGTTTGCATAAGCTCTGGTAAAGCTGATTCAAACTTTCCTTTAACACAGATGACAATATCATCAGCGTATTCTTGGGCCTTAAAGCCGGCCTCATGGAGTAAGCTTAGTAGCTCATCCACAACTAGTAGCCATAGAGGGGGGGGGGGCGATAGCACCCCGCCTTGTGGGTAGCCTCTAGTGGCCATGATTGTTGTGGATTCACCGTTCATGGTAGCTGTTATGCAGCGTTTCTCAAAACAACTTAAATCTTTACTAATTTCATACGCAGGCACCCATGTATTTTTCCTATTGTGAAGTTTTAGTTAAATTCAAAGCCAAAGCATTTAGTTGAATCAATATAAATGAAGTATAGTGTTGTGTATGTGGTGGGACAATATTAGGATAAATCTCTAAACAATTTAACGTAATGGGACTCAACTTCATGTTATTATGCAGTGACCAATTACGCGCTGCAGGTCTTTATTGAATCGGCATACGTAGTTAAGGCAATCGGTTTACTGAGATACATTCTCACATTGTCAGGACATAGATGAATGGAAACATATCTATGATATTGTGTCAATAAAGTCATTTGTATAGAGACAAAATAACAAAGGGCCAAGTAAGAATCCTTGAGGAACTCCAGATAAAAGATGCGCTTCACCTGAGCATAACTCATTCATCCTAACAAACTGACTGTGTTCACCTAAAAAACTCTTGAAACAAATTGTTTCCCATAGCAAAAGTGTTGCATATAAATCTAATAAAATATTTGCTTGAATAGCAAACATTTAAAATCTACATTTTCATCTCAATTCTCTGATTAAGAAAATATGCTAGTTTTTCACATAATACTCCGTAACTTCCTGGTTTTATTATACAACTTTTTGATTAAAGCTTAGTTTCCACTAAGATACTTGCATATATCGGGAGACTTTATGAGGCAAAAGTATATTCGACAAATCTCGATACAACTGCTCTACTCATTCAAATGCTCATACATTTGGTTATGTGCCTCACAGAAATGCTCATACATTTTGTATACATATGTTGATTTTGCTCTTGATTTGACTTGTCGTGATATTTTTGCGTTTCGCTCTGGACTGCAGGCGGTTGAATAAATTGAAAATCATGTCATCATGGTCAAAAGAAAAGACCTTATTTCTTATAGAAAACATATAATCGTCATATAATTTGTTACTTTGTCTAAAACGACTAATGATGCACTTAAAAAAAAAGGGAAATTTCCGCATCTGATAACCTTGTTATGGAAGTATGTAGAGAATGACTTGACTTGGACGTGAAGTCCAGACTGCCAGCATGAGCTGACAGATCACTCGGTGGACAGCGTTGACTGCAGGGCGGCACGTCAGCTCGCCTCGGCTATTGGCGGAGAGTGTGGGGAGGTTCCACGAAAACCTGCCGCTGCCACCAGCCTTATACAAAAAAATTCGTGCCTGACAAACCAAAGGCCGTTGCACCCATTCGGTTCTGAAGGGACCCGTACATCACTTACCTACATCCACTGGGAAGGCGCAGATGTTTGGCCTTCTCTGCTGGCCCCAACCACCCAATTGACTCTGAGGGCAGATAATTTTCAGAGTCCCTGTGCTGACCTGAAAAGAGATCAGTAGCGGACCCAGACAACCCTCACGCTAAGAGGGCTCCAGGAGAGTGAAAGGAGAAAACAAAGGCTCTCAGTACGCCATTACGTTATAACGAAAATTGTTTTTCTTTATTAACCTTAGATTGCATAAGGCGGAAAAGTACAAGCCTTCAGAAGCTACTGCCCACGGCACTAATCTTAAACAACCAACACAAAAAGAATTCATCCGTTAGTCTATATAGAGTCAGGACATTATGTAACTCTATTTTAAATAAATCAGTTAATTCACTTCTGCTGATGGCAGAAATTCTTCTTCATTTGACAGTTTCTCAATTCAATGCTGTTTTTCATAAAAGGATGTGTATACGAAACTAAAATGATCTACTTAAAAGTCTCTAGTGGCTACGTTATTTCTTAAGGCTATTCGTTACCTCTTCAGTTTAGAAGAATATTTTATTTATTTATTTGTTTATTTAGTCTACCGATTTTAACAATCTTACAGACAGGAAATATTACATATTTTCATATATGCTATCTATACAACAATCATAGACATCATCGAATCATTAAATATCATTTTTAGCATAATCTAGACATTATTATATTTAAGGAATCATTAATTATAGAAATTATTATAGACATATTAATTAATAGCTAAATTTTTTCCTTAGAAATATACAAAGACACATGTCAATTACAAAGTTATATCGAATATATCCTTAGAAAATACAATTAAATGTTTATTGAAGAATTAATTAATAGCAAGGGTTAAGAAATGCAGAAAATTGAAGGAGAAGCACAGGACCAAGTCGAGGTGTGAATCGAACTCACGACCCCTGGGATGGTAGCCAGTGCTCTTACCAACTGAGCTACCGAGGCCACATCTTCCATCTTCCATCTAATAGCTACATGTATAGTTCACTAAGCGATACTCTTATATACAAAACTAAAAGAATATCTTTTCTTATCTTTACATCTAATAGTGAGATAAGGTTCATTAACGATCAATATAATTACATAAAAAAAAAATAAAAAAACAGGCAACAACTTGCATCTTTGGTTGATGAGGATCCCTCACCGAGGCGCCTCCGAGAGATTCCGCTATGCTGCTATCAAAAAATTTATAAATTATTGTCCAATTACGGTGAGGTATTAGGTTCCAAAGGCAACATAACAAATATCTGGTCTGCTAGTAGCCTAAACGATCACCCAAGTTAGTATATATTTCTAGCTTAGTTCTAGCTGAAGATCAAGGATCAGATTTCAGGGCACTTGCTTAATTTGATGAATTCCTTCTGCAGTGATGATTCTAATTTGTTTGCTTGTTTTTGTTTTAAACAGTATTTGGAAAATATTATATCTTATAATTAATCTTCATCTTTTTGAAAAGATTAAACTCATTTAAATGACAAAATTGTGGCGGTGATTAATACTGTTGCGATTGTAGTAATGTAGGATAATTTTAATGATCCTGCCCTGCTACCGCAGCTACTGCCGTCCACCAAATCCAGCTCGCTGATAACAGTAATTTGTGCTGGTTTGATTTTCAAAACCGCAGGTTCGAATTATTCGACTGTCCTCTGGTGGTGAGTTATTAACGGAAAATTTCTTATCTCTAACTGGAAAATCTCGGCAATCTTTAATCAAGCTATCTGGTGGGATGTCCATTTGACAATTTGAATCTATGTCGCTATTACATACGTAACATTTGATTGGAAAGCCTATCTATCGGTTCTCCTCCCATGAAGAGTCATAATTAAAGTTCCTCTAAAGGAGGATACCGTTAATATGATCCGAGGCTGTTTATCTGATGAACATTCAAAAGAATGCAAAGATAAGAACGAAAAATACAGAAAATGTAATGTTTAGAGTTGAGTCCAAATTAAATTTCGAATCCCCTATAATGCGTGAGTTCATATATTATCGAAATTTACGTGAGGAATTATAATTCCGCTGCCGATGTTACAAAAAAATTCGGATTTTTCTTCACTGTATAGCAGTGTTGGGCGTAATCTGATTGCAGTGTAATTTAATTAATAACTCTATTACAGTTTAGTCAAATTACAAAGTAATCTAATTAAATTGTATTCGATTACATATCAATCAGATTACTTATGAGAGAATATGTAATCTATCAAATGTGTAATCTGTTACAATATAATTAGATTATTTTGTAATCTAATTACATTGTAACAGATTACTTTGTAGATTACTTAAAAGTAATTAATAATATAATGAAATGAATTGAAAGAAAATAGTATTGTTCTCGTACGAAATTAGTTTTAGGGAGTTTTATGAAGAATTAGAATACAAATATCTTAAATATCTTAAATGTCTTAAACGTAATCGCATTAATTAGATTAACATGTAGTGGGATTAACTTGTAATCGATTAATGTGTAATCAGATTAACTTGTAATCACAATCGATTACATTATGTAATTATGGAAATGGATTACATTAGTAATCTGATTACAGATTACATGGTTAATTGTAATTGTTAATCATTAATCAGATTACATTTTGCCCAACACTGCTGTATAGGACTTGCACTCGCGTGATTCACTTGAACAACAAGACAGATGTCGACATTCTTCTTCTTTTTCTTTTTCGGGTGTGTTCAGCGCGTATGGCTCTCCATCCCTATAGGACAAAGTCCGCACACACCTCTTGCTGCTAAGGGTCGCGTAGACGTGTACCTAGCTCAGTGTAGCATATTGCTACATGCAATACGCTACGACCATAACAACCTTTTATTACTGCGCGCTAAGCAACTTAGTATACCAACAAGTGCCCTCTAATGTGGCGATACAAATGTAGGTGTAAGTTCCGATACAAATCCCGATTCTTGTATCTAAGTGTAAACGTATCTTAATAATCTCGAACAAACACTTCACCGCATATGTGGCTAGTTATAGGACGAAAAGGTAAAAACATTTGAAAAAAACTTCTAATTTTTTTAAGTTATAACGATTTGCCCGCCAAAGTGCCTGATAACTGGTACATTTTTTTGCGAGATTTGGAAACCTTAGAATGTTAGCTTTGATTTGATCCTACACATGTTCCCTATCTACATGCAATCGTACTTGAGATAATTCAATTTTTATGATTCATTACTTCGTTAATTTTGCTAACTTTTCGTGGAATTGTATAAAATTTGGCGCGATTTCTATTTTTTTTTATGATCCCTTTGTAACCCTAAGAATGAAGTGGCTGGCAGTAGGTTTATTCATCGGTGCATAGTGCAATTTCTTCTATACCAAAAAAAAAATTATTATAATTTTTCGAACAACGTCATGAATGTCCGATGATTTCGTATTTTTCCCATATTCGAATATATATAATTATATAGGTACCATATCCCTTGAGGATGTTTGCTTTTGGTAGGAATTTGACCAGTTTTCTATCAACAAAACAATTTCGAAAGATGTTACCATTTGAAAAAAATGTGCATTCTAATATTCAAAGCGAAACATTTTGGCGTCAATACAAGTAAAAAGTGGTGAAGAGAAACGTTTTTTGAGTTTTTGCTTAACTCTATTTTTTTCTCAAAAATTTAATATTCAACTTTATTTCTTGGCGGTCCTATAGGCACACCTTTTGGAAATGATAGGCTCGGCTGATCGTTCCCTTACTATCAGTAAATGTGTAAAAAGAGTATACGCACCGCTCGTCTTGGTTTGACTTGTCGATGATTTTTCACGAAATTACAACAGTCTTGTGGCTTTCCTTTTACGGTCGGTGCAGCTATTGGTTTGTGATGTAGAATGATTTTACGAGGCCGAACATTAACTGGCTTGGCCTCATTCATTCAGCCATATTTAATGAACGCGCCGCTAGCTAAGGCCTTTTTTATTTATTTTTTATTTCGTTTCGTTCTATTGTGATACTAGGCCAAAATCTTGACAGTTCTTTTCTTGTGTCCAGTTTGTGGTCTAAAGGCCGAAGGCTATATTTGGTTATGCTTAGACAAGTAAAAAATGTATGGACGGTAAGGGGAAATACTAATTTCCAGGATAAGGGAATTTAAAGATACTTGGGTATGCTGTTGTAGATGACCCTGTAACATCTGAACGTTACACCCTATGATGATATTTTAAAAATTGTTGATTAGATAATCGCTGGACCTTTCTAAAAATGGCTTAAATAGTTCATTCAAAAAGATAATTTCCTGCTAAAGAAGAAGAACAAAAACAAACGCAGAAAGGGTGAGATTTGGGTACAGGTCATTTTGGGCTTCTTAAATCCAATATGAAGAATTGGTGTTTTTTGATAAAAATAAAAGTTAAATAAAAAAAAAAAACAAGTTAAAATTTTGAAATTTTAAATTTGTTGAGCCATTCATAGCTTCAAAATGGAGAGAAGGTGGAGATAAATTGATAGACTATTGGAAATTCCCAGCGATTATCTATCTAACAAATTTGAAATCATCATCATATGGTGTAACGTTACAAAATATATTCAAATATTTTTAAGTCCCGTTATCTCGGAAACCGTTAGGATTTCTTCCCACCACCACCCATACAATTGTTTGCTTATCTAAGCACAACCTATTCGTAACCTTTGAGTTCTAAACCATACAGGACCATCCTGTATTCCACAATTTTTCTTTTTAGCCACCAGTAATTTCTTGTTTAAACGCTCTTCTCTTCGTTGTCTAACGCCTTCAAGTTTATTCTAGTTTTGCTGTTCCTTGAACTTGTGAATTTTTCTCCATTCTTTAGAAGAAATTGCACTTGGAGTTCTTTCTTTTGACTGCTAAAACTTTTTTAGATTGGGTTTTTGGTAGAAATGATTTTTGGATAGACTTGAGGAAACAGAATAACAGTTTCGCTTTCTAGGAAAAGTGCTACTTGCAGATAAAGATAGTGACGAACAGCATTCTTTCCGAGTTGTGTTTTTTTTTCTCCAAATTTTCCGCAATTGAAGTTGCCGAACGCGAAGATCCAGTCGAAGGAAGCAAGGATGATGATTCTTGAAGTTGACTTAGTGGTTGAAATCTACAAGCTCTCGCAAAAGAAGTTGATGCTTTGTCAATTTGTAAAAGGCTTGGATCTTTTATTGGTAATACTTGATCCGAAGCTGATAGTAAAGTCGACGAATTATCTAATGCTAATGAAGAAGAATTTAGATAGTCTAACATCTGTTGCTTTATTGGTGTCGATAAGGTTCCACATTTCTACATAATCTAAAATTCTCACCAAGGAACCATTTGCAGCTAATTTGTAAGTGCCATTTTCATAATCATTGAAGTCGATTTGCATTAGTGCGTACTGTCAAAATTTTCGTCTCTTTTTCTTTTTAAAATATTGATGATATAGCATCTGAGGAAATTCCCCCGCTTTCTATCTGCGCTCTCACTTCTTTAATGGCTTCAATTGCTATATAAAGTTTGTTAGCCGGTAAATTGTCAGAAATGGAATTCTGCACACATTTTGCATAATCAACAGCGTCTGGATTTAATGGGAACAGTCCAGATTTTCGAAATCCACTTTTAATGCTCTGGGGTAAGCTTTCTGTATGCAAAAAATTTCCAAAAGTGAACAAAATGTTATTTTAGTTAGTGCTTTATGCGCATTTTCCGGTTGCTTCTCCCAATTCGCGACAGTATTTTTCCACTCGGTTTTCAAAGATTTAAACACACTTATGCCTGCAGATTGTAGGATATGGGTAGTATTCGGTGGAAGAGCACACAAAATTATGTCATTGTTATCACAAAATTCGCTTAACTCTAGGGTTAAATAGGATTTGTGCCCATCGACAAAGAGAATAACTGCGGCTTTTCAATTTTTCCTTCAACCAACCAGTTATTACTCCTCATCCACCCTGTTTCAGAACGTCCCAAAAACCAATGAGAAAGAACGCTATATACCAATTCTCTTTTAGGATGTAAAACAGGAAACACAACCATCGGCGTAATGTTTTTCCACTTGCTGAGAAAACCAAAAAGACCTTTTTTTATAATATATACGTCTCTGCTTTCTGTCGGAGCAAGCACACTTCATGTCTTCGGACATAACGAGAAAACTTGTTTCGTTCCCATTTAAAACTCTATCTGGATCCTTCATTACACTTTCTAAATTATTAAGTTTTAAAAAACTATCTAATTCGTCGAACAACTTTTTTATATACTCCTTTGTAATCATGGCTCTTCCTTTTGTGATACCTTCTGGCTTACGAAAAGAAATTTCAGGGTGTCTTTTCAAAAATAAAGACAACCAGGTCTTACCTGGCCGTCCTTCTTTGAAAGGTGTTTTTCTAATCATTTTCACGTAATATTTTGACATACAAAGTAACGTAAACACTAATGACCTCTTTTGAATTTTTTTTATTTCGTTCATTAACATATTTTTAAATGGACTGACCGAACTCTAATTTCATATGACACCAAATTTATTCTGCTGAGGGAAGTAAAACCTTTTTTCTTTATCGAAAAAATTTTTATTTCGTTTTAGGTTAGTAAGAAAATTTCGATGTGATATCTGGATAGTAATGAAATTCAAATTCAATTGAGGCAAAATAATCAAAGACGCCCAATTTTTAGATTTAATTTTAGGTTGATTTACCCTGAATAATGCTGACACGGCAAGAAAAAGCTCTGGATAAAAACAATATGATTTGGTTTTATGCAATTTTTGTATGGCGAGCGAGTATGTCCTCTTCATTTACTTAGACAAATTCATATCCTAGTAAAAGAACTCCGTTGTTAAAAGGAAAACGCACTCTTGCATCTTAGCATCTCTACATGTAAAATCCTTCAATTTTTATTCATAATTTTAAGTAATTCAAATATATTTTTAATAATTTATAATCAAATTAATGCACGCGCTTAAAATTTCACAAAAACAAATATTTTTAGCTGGATCATTTTAATATGACACGAAAATTTATGAATGTGCATTGATTAAATAATTATAACCTGTTTCCTGTCAGTTTTATTTAACTCTTGATAATTTATAGATTTCATTTTAGCTAAACACACACACACACGGACAAAGTTTCCCCCTTAAATCCCTAATATCCAAATAAATCGCCATAAAATTGTACAATTCACTCAAATGAAATAAATCAATTTTAATTGAATTTCAATAGGAAATAGGATGAACGATTTTAATTATACTTTTGTCCTTTCCCATTATTTATTTCCTGTTTTTTTTTTCTCTTTCTCCTGCCAATGAAATACACCACACACATATACACACGAATTTCTGGAAAAAGTGAAAAAGATAAAAAAGTTGCAAGGACGGGGGGAATGTTTAAAGTTTAATGAATAACCATTAATCTATGTTCTAATCCCGTTTTTGTTTTTATATATAATTTTTATCCTGTAAAAAGGAGGAAAGAGAAGGAAATTGAAAAGGCATTAAGCAGTCAAGATAGGTTTGAAATGTTATATTTATTTACCTGACTCCAGCAAATCGAAGTTATTAAGAAAAAAAAAACTTGTTTTGAAACGATCAAATCTCGACTGATTTTATAGATTAATTATAAACACAGGTTTTTTTTTAGTTTATAAACAAAGTCCTATCCTAGTGCATGAAGATAGTG
The DNA here is from genome assembly GCA_963930735.1 of Dioctria linearis. NCBI lineage: Eukaryota > Metazoa > Arthropoda > Insecta > Diptera > Asilidae > Dioctria > Dioctria linearis. The sequence goes on from OZ005741.1 coordinate 27,119,902, forward strand.
ACAAAAAATCTATACATTATTTATGCTGCGCCGGTGAATAAAATTTAAGCGTTAGAGGCGGCGATTCTCTACTATTTCACATGGGATCAATATACTTACAACATTTATTTATACTTTTATCATTATACTAACAACACTTAATATTCTGGGATGTTTCTTTTTAATTTCAGAACAGAGAACCTGTTCCCCTGACGAATTTAGTTGTAAATCCGGGGAAGGTGAATGCATCCCCCTAGCATGGATGTGCGATCAGAACAGGGATTGCTCTGATGGATCTGATGAGGCTTTATGTAGTAAGAATTTTTTTAAATATATTTAATTCGGAATTTTTTATTTATTTTATACATAGTTGGTTGCATTTATATTTAGCATGGGGTTTTTGTTTTTTTTTTTTTATTTGGGATAAAGTAGAGAATGTAGATGCATTGGAAAATATTTAAATTAAAAAAAAAAAATTCTTTGTTTTCAGCATATTTCAAAATGACTTTCCCTGTTTTTATGCATCAATAAATGATTTTTTTTGTTTTTAAATGCAATGTGCGTTAATGAAAATATTTTTTACACACCAACAATTTCTGGTTGATTCTATTTTTTTTTCTTTCTTTTTGAAAAACAAAATCACAACTGCGATGAGTTTATTGGTGTGGAAATTCATTTTTAATATCTCATTTAAATTCAAAATTTCCGCCTTATTGGCATTAATTTGATATTGAATATGAAAATGTTTTTGTTTTGTTTTTTGAAAAGTCACTCTTTGAAATGTTTTACTATACAAATATGACTTTATTGGAAATGTTATTGATTCATCAGATAAAGGTATTTAGGGCGCGCGACTTAACTCATCAAAAAATTATAAATGCGAATTAAAAAATTACAATAACGTCCTATAAAAATATAAAACTTAGATTTACTCAAACAGCTGACTTTTCAATATTTTTCTTGTTTAGATCAAGTCTAGAAAATATTTGTCTTACGTATTCTCGTTGTGTGAAATTCTAAATTTAATTTTTAACCGTAAGAAGTAGTATCAGATTTGTCAAAATTTTCCAAAAAAGACCTCTCCCTAATTACTTCTATCTCGATTTCTCTGCAATTTCTGGTGGTCGCTATAGGTCTAGACATGTTTGATATAAATTAGCTCATTAATCTCTATTTTATATCCCCAGGGAAATTCGTATTGAAAGAGACCATAATCTATAAAATTTTACAATCAATCATATAAAAAACTTATATTCGTAGCTCCAATAGTGGTTAACTAAACTAGTGGCTTATGTCAACTTTAATTGGAGCTAATTTATGTCGCACCAAATAGGCCGTCATCGTTCTAACCGAAAACTACCGCCCCAAAAATCGATTCGATCCAATAAGAAATTTACAATTTCTATCTAAATCTAGCCGACTTTTATGTATGTGGCAAAATGATTGATCCTCATCTGTGAAATAATTCTGCTAAAATTGATTGACGATTTATGGAAAGCAATTGATTATGACCAAGTAAACTGTATTGTGGCACTTTTAGATTTCTGTAAGGTATTTCTTTCTATGTATATTTTATACACATCATAATGTACTTTTTGAAAAATTATCACCCCAATTTCAGTTGAGCCCATCAGTGCCCGAGTTGTTTTATTAAGTTTTTTGTTTAGCTCTATAAGACACAAATGCTATATGTGAATAATATATGGTCTACATGCCCTGTGGGGTTCCACAAGGTTCTATCCTCAGACCGCTTTTGTTTTGACTTTTCATTATTGATTTACCTATGATTCTGAGATTTGTTAAAATTCTTCTTTATGTCAACCTGCAAATATATTTGTGATCCACTATTGGTGTCATATAAGATTTGATGTAACAAATTAATGGTGGTTTGAGGTCCTCCTACAGGGTTGAAGAACCTTATTTTGAACCAAAAAAATTAGAAATTAAAAAATCTTAAAATAGGTATTTATAAAAGTAGCATTAATTCTGATGACTATTTTGCTTATAACCCTAAACTTCACCCCAATGTCATTTTGCACGAGTTCATGTGAAAACTAGTATGGAATTGTTTGATGTTCTTAGATATAAGCCGGATAGGAGTTTCTTTGAATTTCTGAATTTTTGAGTATTTCTTTTGGTTTCAATTGCAATTGTTTCTAGTTTTTGTGTTTTTTATTTGCTTTTTTCTTTCAAACCTATTATTATAAGGTTTTGCTCTGTTGAATTTAACTGCGTTTATCTTGAGAACGATCTTTTCTTTTACTAACTTGTACTACACCGGGCATCTGCTTCCTGTCTTGGATCTGTTTTTAATATGTTTACCCTCCATCAACTATTGAAAACTTTATTGTTAATGATTTATGTGCGTGTCCAGTCATATCTTATTCAATGCATTTCTGGCAAGCAATTATGTTCACAAAGGAGAACGTAAATCACCCGTAATTAATACGCATATTTATATGTATATACGAAAATCCTGCCACTGATTTACATAGTTATTGTTTGTATAACCTCTCCCCATTAGAATAATGCAAACTGCATAGTTTCATACATCCACACATACATAGTAAGTATGCATTCTCTTGAATCAAAAAAGTTTTTAAACAACAACAACAACATTTTAAGCCATTTACATGGAAAATGGTATTACTCAGATTCCCTATACATCTTACACAAATATTTCTTTCGAATTAGAATTTAGTGCATGATGTTACAGTGCAACTGGGACCAACCAAACTGATTTTGTAAGCCCACCACTCACTGTTCAACTTCATAATTTCTGTATTACTTTCCGCTCAAACAAAATTCAGTTGACTGCTGATAATGAATTCAGCACACCCCAGTTGAGTCATCCTTTCAATGTAAATTGGTTTCAGGATTTGGGTAAGACCATCATCTAATACTATCAAAGTCTATATGGATATGTTTTAACTTTGGTAGTAGGGTTTCATCGCCGCCTCGAGATATAGACTTAGAGTTTTCTCTCGTATACCATGAATAATCCCACTTCGAAGTCGTTGCTGTTGCAGACAAAAATGACCTAAATCTAATTCGACATTGTGGTCTTTCTGGCTCTTTAATTTTCGGTCAGATACCATTTGACTGGATGCATTTCACATATACTATTATGTAAGCTCTTATAGGTCTTGTATGCATTAAGATTAAGTATACTGTCTGTATAATAACCGGATTTAGGAAAAGTTTCCTGGGTAATGATTCCCTTTACTGGACGATATGTCTGTATAGAGCTGGACATCTTTGTGATTTAATTAGGCTTAGCTGGATAGAAGATGGTAAATATATAGAGGTTTCTCTGTTGATTGTGAAAAAAGAGGGCTGAACGACATTATTAAATGAGAAAAAATTTTAAGCGAGTTTTGTTTTATTTATTTTATTTGGGGACTATTTTTCATTTTACTCAAGATTTAGTACAAGTGGAAAGTTTACCAGGCCATTGATTCAATCATATTTAAAGAACCAAATCACATTAAAAAATAAGTAAAAAACGAGTTTTCAAACAAAACTGAGCCTAAGCCGCATGAAAAAGTAGAAAATAAACTTTTCTTCACACACAGAGGTGGACTCAGATTTTTTGATTGGGACATTTCTCTTGAATATTCTTTCTCTTCATGACTCAAATCACTTATTACCTCTGATTGATCATACTGAAATATATCGGTGATTGTCAGCGAATAAAATCTGAGTCCACCTCTGTGTGTGAAGAAAAGTTTATTTTCTACTTTTTCATGCGGCTTGGCCTCAGATTTGTTTGAAAACTCCTTTTTTACTTATTTTATTTTCTGCCTTTTTCACGTTAACTAAATTGTTATTACGTGCTGCATGGAGATATTTTAAAACAATTTTTAAGTCCTGTTTGGTGCCGATCCGAAAACAAAAATTTTCGAGTATCAAATCGTTGAAGTCCTGCAACGGTTTTCTGAAATTCAAATTATGTTTTAAACAGTGCTTTTTAGCTGTATTCCAACTTGATCCCATATAACATGAATTTTCCCGATTTTCCATATTTTCCACAGACTTTTCCTATTACTATGAAATTTTTTTTAAAAATTTACCTGAATTTTCCTCGATTTTTCATGCAAGTTTTCATGATTGTTGAAGAGAAAGTATTGATGCCGCATACCTTATAAAACATTTTTGTCGGAAAATTTTCCGGAAAAGTCGGAAAATTCCGGAAATTCCAGAAAATTGGAAAATTCTGCACTTTTCCTTAAACAGATTTATCACTAATTATATCGATGAAAATTTGTCCGATGACTTTTCCGGGTTTTCCACGGAGTTTTCCACAAAAGCAACTTTATGCAACTCATTTCGCTCTACAGCTTTGTCTTAGGTTGCAAAACGTTTTACATGAATTTTCCTCGATTTTTTCTGCAAGTTTTCACCATTGTCGGAGAGAAAGTAATGATGCCAATTGATAGGGAACTTGATCCTGCATAGTTTAGAAAACTTTTTTACCGAAAAATTTCGGAAAAATCGGAAAACTCTGCATTTTTCCTGAAACGGATTTATCACTAATAAAATTTGTACCAAATTTTCAAATGATTTTTGATAGATTCAATTGTCACGCGACATGAACCTGTGTGCCAAATTTCAGCTCGCTGTGATGACAAAAAGTGGGTCTACGAGAGTGTCGAAAATAGTAAAAATAAATTTATAGACAGACACAGTCGTGTACGAGTTAAAAGGAATGGCCTCAAAAAGAAAGAAAATGAGTGAAGACGTATTCTGAAGAAAGTCGTCAAATCATTTGAATTTCCCAAAAATATTTACGGAGCATCCATTCAATGTTGTGGCATATGGATCAGGTTAATTACATTGTCAATATCGTCCCTACTCATGCTCGACTTGTACCCACATGTCATCAAAACTATTAACTAAATATGCGGCTAGTTGGAGGAAAAAATTTGTAAAACTTTTTTGGGAATTTCAATGCAGATCGTCTTAAATTAAGTTCATTTCACAAACTTCTTGAAATTGTGAATACTTAAGTAACTGTTTTTCTTCAAATAGTTCGAGGTTCCCTAAATCAGCAAACTGGTTAACAATGTTTTCTGGTAACGGAACGTCTACAAAACTTTCCGTTTTATATTTGTTTTCTCCTCATTCCTAGAATTGAACGCTGGTACTTAATTATATAACTTGTGCTCTATTTTATGGCTAACACGTTTTTCGTGTAGACTATTTTCTGCAAGGCGTTACTTTTTTTTTTCTCTTTAGACAGCTTTGACTGATCAAGTAACAGGTTATCTTCCTTTATATCCATGCGCTGAAAAAATGTCATTTTGTTAAAAATTTAATTGGCATGTGAACATTTTCAAGCCATGATTTTTTATAATTTTAATGATGGATTGAGTTGACAATAAAGAAATATGTCTGGCCACTATAGAACTACAAACAATGACTCGGTATGCTTGGACATATCCACTTTCCAAATAAAATCCGTGCTGGATGAGCATCTGTATTCAATGGATCTGCACAATTTGACCAAGGTCCAAAAAAAGTCCTCAGTCAGAACCGGGCAAAAGTTGTGTTCAACATTATGATAGCTGACTCAACTTCCTATAGTCTGCATTTGACACCTTGTGATTTCTTTCTTTTTATTCCTTTCCATAAAAGATAAAATATGCGAAATGCAATCTAACAGCTGTCAAATTTCAGTTTCAGTATCTTACAACTCCATAACACCTATGAAAAGTGTTAACCCATCCCATTCGAAAATAAAATAAAAATCATGACTAACTACACCCAACGCATATCCTTACTTGCTTATCTATTCCCGAATTCCATTTAAATTAAACTCCTTGTAAACGGAATATTTCTATTGATTTATGGACATGGACAGCCTTTAGTTTCGAAATATTTTTGTTTTTTTCATTTCCCTGTTGTCAGAAAACCCATCGTCATCTTCCCTCATCCCATATTATCTCAAACCAAATCTCTGGTAAAATGACTTAAAAGTTTTATTAGAAACTTTTCCAACCAAAAAAAAAAGAAAAAAAAACTTTTTCAGTTAAAACTTTGTAATACCTACAGCTCAATCATGCAAATATCACCCAGAATGGCAAACCTGAACAAAGTTTTTGTCATGTTCACGATTTGCATTCTGTCTGTACGCTACTCACGTCTCCTGTCCAAAAACAAACAGGCAAAAAAAAAATAGGGAAAAATACAAAACGAGCAAAAAGGTAACTGCGTGCGTTCCACATATTACAAATTCTCTATGCCTGTACATGTATTATAGAGAGAGAGAGAGAAAAAAAACAAAAGAGTAGAATACAATTCTACAGCATCCGTTCGAGTTTTATGTAAATGACGTTCCCATTTCATCAATCATTCAGACCTTTCATCCGCACTTAGGGCCATCAGCCCACCTCCTCTTCTTCTCATTCCTGGATCAATCCCAGTCCATCTCCAACAAACGACTCTTGCAATCCATAAAAATATACTTCTCTGGGTTGGAAAAAATATCTTACCCGGAGGAAAAAGAATTGAAGGTAAAATCGAACGAATTTCCAAGACAATAGCAAGTCTATAGAATACTGGCCGACTGCTTTTTTCCTCCCTATTCATACCCACTTTAGGGCTTTTGGGTATCAGATCAATTGGTAGTTACGGATGAGGTTTTATAGCACCTGCTATTGACAAATTTCCCTTTCGTCACTGGGAATAGGATTTGGACTTTTACTTGACTTTTCTTTTTATCTGAACGGAGATGTATTCTTATGTGAATATCTATCCGCCATAGATAGTTTAAGATTCAATTTTGTATTTTTTTTTTTTGTTTTTTACGAAATCTGTATAAAAGTAAAATGTCTCCTTGAATTTCTAGAGAGGACTGTACTGAAATGACTTATGTCATGGAAATATTGATTTCTTTGCTAGTTAATCCGGCTCGAAGGACCAATAGTAAACGTGATATTCCGTCATATATTAAGCCTCATCATTTGTTTTAAGCTTGTAAGTGGGTAGTTGAATGACGATAAGTTCTATAACTTCCATCGTTTTCCTATGTTGACAAAAGTAACTTTTACTTGTTTGTACATTTCCAAAATGTCTTACTGGCTAATTTTTTGCTTTCCTCATTTTAAGCCAATCGGTCAGTGTCAGCTCAGCGATTTAATGTTTTCGAGATGATTAAATTTTTTAGAACATAATTGCTTTCAAGTAGTAATTTAAAATAGGATGGGTCGCCTTTTCCCTGTCGCCTTTTCTACACAGCATTTTGATTTAAAACAAATGAAGAATAGTAATTCCTAGTATTGGCCTTTTTCGAAGGGATTATTGCACTACACTTCACAACACAATTTGACGTAATTATCTCTTCTTCTTCTTTTTAGTAGCAAAAAGAGGCAGTGGTCGGTATATACATATCTTCCGAACATTCGGGTTACCAGAATTGGGTTTTTCATTCATTACGAATATTCAATTGATGTGGAGTAAAGCAGCATTTAGTTATAATGGAATAGAAACACATTTATTGAAGAAACACACACTCACACAGGCAGGCACGCGAGCCACACACACACACACAGGCACGCGTGCCCGCGTGTTTCTTTAATAAATGTTTTTCATGTAGTAAATTTCTCAAGGCTGGACTTGCATAACTCTGCCAATTTTTACTTAACCAGCACAGCATCCAGCGCTTTAATGGGTGCCTGGCTGTCAGTGTATATGCAGATGTGTCGTGCGGACTCTGCACATCGATGCCAATATTTCCGCCTGGTAAATTGCTACGAACTCTGCTTGAGAGACACTACATTTGTCCGGCAATCTATAAGACTCATGCCACTGGCAATCTCTGGAGTATACTCCAGCCCCTGGGCCCTCACTTGTCTTGGATCCATCCGTAAAGATAGAGATATCGGGTGTTACCATCATCTACTCCCCACCACCCCAATGACTCCTGGGAGCATCATTGCATTGACACCCCCGCAGAGAGTTGGGACAGGTATTTGATAGTCAGTTTCTTCTCTGCAATCACTGCAGTCTATCTTCTGGAGTATATTGGAATGCAGAAAACTCTTCTCCGTCCACCAACCCCCGCTTTGAGCCTGACAGCGCTAATTGTCGCTACACTCCTGCAATGGAGATCTAGCGGCAATAAATCAAGCATGACCTCCAGTGAGTGCTGCCGTGGTCGTGGTGCGCAAATATCTAGTTATTCCCAAGCAAGCGGCCCTCTGGGTCTTTGACAGCACATCCAAGTTACATTTCACCGTCAGTACCGTCCTCCAGACCGTGAAGCCGTAGCAGATGATCGCCCGAACTATGGCTGTGTATATCCAAGGTTTTATTCTCCAGTTGCCACCAAAAATTCCGTTACCCGTGTAGAAGGCCACATTGACCTTGCTAACACGTTCCATTCTCCAACTGAGCTTGGAATCGAGTATGATTCCAAGATATCTTGCTTCGCTGGAGAGAATAAGATAGATACTCTCCACCCAGCATAGGAAGTCGGAAAATCTTGTTCATCTTCCATGAGTAATTTCTCTTGTCATTGAATTATCTGAGCTATCAAACTGATTTCGATTTTTCACTGAACTATGATGTTTTCAACAACAACTGCCTGCCTACACTGTAAAAAATATTAAGACTATTCCCCAAATTTAAGACTAGTTTTCCCTAAAAATAAATGTAATTTTCTCTGATAGAAAAGGAAAATCAATTTATTTTCCCCAAATGAATTCAATGAATTTAGGTATTTGGCATCAGAAAACCTATAAAGTACGTAAAATTCCCGAAATGTCATGCTCTCTTGGATATTAGGAAGAAAACTTTCAATAAATTAGGTATTATGCTACGTTTTTTTATGAAAATATATTTTCGTTTATATAATTCACACTTTGTTTTTGAAAACAAGTCATATATTGTTTGTCAATATTTTGTTTGAGTGTGCCCAGCCCACCAACATAATTTTTTTACTACATAGTAGCATGGGCCATTACAATGAGCCATCATTCAGCTCATTCTTATGTTTTTTTAAAGGGGGTGGTCTTCTATCAACTTCACCTATGGTGGAGAGTGGTGCGGTGCTATCACCTAATCCCTACATTTTAGGGAATATTCCCTACATTTTAGGGGGGGAAGGGGGTCCAAAATTCCCTGCATCTTAGTTTTCCAAGGTGGAGCTTTCAATAGTCTTATCGACAAATGCCTAACCTGTGTGGCACAGATTGTTGCCACTCCCTTTAGGGAATTTTTTTTACTGTATATTATCGCTTTTAATTGTTCTAGTAAAAGATGTGAACATTTTCATAGCACATACATATTAAGGATAATGATGACTCTATAGGTGGACTTATGTTTTGAAGAACACCACACACTTCATTGAATGCATCAAAATATTCCAAAAATAAATACTTTTATTTTTATTTCTATGAGATTCTGTGTCAAGATCATCAGCTGATTCTCCAATATTCCTTTCAAAAGATCGCTCACACCTCTTCAATGTTTCCAAAATATTGCTGAAAGTGTATTGTTTGTTTCCTCAGCTATGTACTTCAAAATCAAGTACAGGGTTTTCCAATAAGAGGTGTTATTTCGATATTCAAAGAAAAATGCCATTTTTTGAGATAAATGATCGGATCTTTATTTCATTATAAAGAGGAGGAAGGTATGCCGTTAATAATGGAAAATAACATCAGCCAAATGACCACCACGACCACGCCTACAGGAACAGGACCATATCCTTTTCATGAAATTTTCCATAACCAAATCGCAAAGTGGCTGCCCTATGTCCCCGATAGCCTCACGAATTCCATCTTTGAGGTCTTAAATCGACGCTGGGCTGTTGGCGTAGACCTTCTCTTTCACGTGGCCCCAAAGGAAGAAGTCGCAAGGTGTTAAGTCACAAGATCACGGTGGCCAATTGTGATCACCACTTCGAGAGATAACACGGTCCGGAAACTTTTCCCGTAAAAGATCAATGGTTTCGTTGCTTGTATGGCACGTAGCGCCGTCTTGTTGAAAGTAGACGTTGTCCAGTTAAATACCATCCAATTCCAGCCATAAAACATCATTAATCATCTGTCGATAGCGCAATCCATTCACCGTAACTGTTACTCCAGCCTCATTTTCGGAAAAGTAAGGTCCAATGACCCCGCGGGACCATAAACCGCACCAAACAGTCACACGTTGAGGATAGAGAGGCTTTTCAACAATAACTGGGTTTTTCGAGCCCCAGATGCGACAATTTTGCTTGTTGACGAAGCCATCGAGGTGGAAATGGGCCTCATCACTCAAGATGAGTTTTCGATGGAATTCCGGATCATTTTCATGCATTTCAAGGACCTAATCAGCAAAGATTCGACGTTGTTGATGATCGGTCGGCTTGAGTTCTTGTGTTAAATGAACTTTATAAGCCTTAAGACCCAAATCTTTATGCAAAATACGGTGTAATGACGTTTGTGGAATGCCTAATTCCAAAGAACGACGAGGAATGGACAAACCTGGGTTTTCTTCAACACTTTCGGCTACAGCAGCAATATTCTCGGCTGTTCTTGAGCGACGTGCACGGGTTTTATTCTTCACATCACTAACTTGTCCCGACAGCTCGAATTTTTCTACCAATTTCTGTATTGCGGTCCGACAAGGTGCTTCACGACGACCCAAAAATGTTCGAGTTTTACGAACCGTCTCTGCCACATTTTCACCATTTTTATAGTGAATTTTAATAATTTCAATGCGTTGTTGAATCATGTATCGTTCCATTTTTATTAATGGCGTAGTTTCTACTTGTCAAATGTCAAAAAATGACAGCTCCAAAAGTGACATCTACCGAAATAGCGAGCTAATTAAAAAAACACCTCTTATTGCAACAATTGATGTTTAATCTTTTGCGACACTTCTAACAAATTTCTTCTATGAATATTTTTTGACCATGTGGACCGCCGACTTGATAATTCATTTTGGGCTGATTCTGATTGCCATATGACGTGTCAACTATTGTCAAGAAAAACCATATTTACAAAATATGCAAGTAAACGTTGGCTAAGAAAATTATCCTTAACAAATAAAAAAAAAAAAAAACTAAACATATTCACCGTTATGAAACTAACTGGTCGAAAACGTTCAACAAAATTCATCGCAGTCTACAAAAGTTTAAGTTTTGATATAAATCAGAGTGCACTTCTTGCATTCCGCTCGTTAGTGGTTATAGTTCGTTTACTCGTTGAAGAAAAACTGTTGTTAAAACGCTAAAAACTCCTCTCCTGAATACACAATTAGTTTTATAACAGGTACATCATAATCATAGTCATTTGAATTTCATGAAAGGATTAAATTAGTGACGTACAAAAAAAAAACAAACTTGTAAACAAAAAACACAAAGTGCGTGTTAAATTCGTGATGTTGCATAAAAAATTGTTCGTTGACACAATTTTTTTTCCAGTAAAGTGAGGAAGCGGAGTTTCAAGTTTATTTTATTTTTTTTTTATACATTTATATATTCATGGATGTTCTCCACCAGAGATTTGGTTTTCCATAAAATAAGGAATTTTTCGCCAAAAAAAAAATAATCCTTTTTCAGGGAAGAGTCATTTTTTATTTTACGAATTAAATTGTTGGCAAATATAAGTAGTAAAGCATGTGGTTGAATTTTTCTGGTTTGTTATGCATGCAATTATTTCATTTGGATGCGCTTTTTCCATTAGACTTTTATGCCAACGTGACTATTGTGTAATTTTTAATAATTAATTTGCTTTGTTTCTGTTTTATCTCATTTAAAATTTTTTTTTAACAGACGAAACTTGCCGTTCAGATGAATTCACTTGCGGTAATGGAAATTGTATACAAAAACGATGGTATTGTGATAGGGATGATGATTGCGGAGATGGCAGTGATGAAAAAGATTGCCCACCCACACAATGTAATATAAAAACAGATTTTATATGTGCAGATGGTGCATGCATATCAAAGAGATGGATGTGTGATGGTGATCCAGATTGTCCAGATGGATCAGATGAAAAGGTAAAATAAGTTATATTATAATTTTTTTTTTATTTAGTTTGTAGGGGAGGGGGTGTTAATTGGGTAGGTTAAGATTAAAAAAATATATATAAAAATAATACAAATGGATGTAAATTTTGTCTCGAGCTATTACATACTTACAGCCACTGACAGCATTACATTAATTTAATTATACTATGAAAAACATGTGGGTCTTTTTATCTGCTAAATAAATTCCCTCAAACTATAGACACATTACCTTATTTCGATTTTTTCAAGCTTTTTGAATCACGCAATTGATAAAATATTTATTTTCTAACCACCTTATTAGCTACCGCCAATACAGCCTTCGTGCTGACCACTCTGCTGGAGAATTACTAACGTTTCTTACCTTAGCATTGAAATCAATTTCTTCACAATTTTGGTGAATCTGAAATCATCGCATTACATATTACATAGTTCTTCGAAAGTATCTGACATCCTGTTCTTTTAGCTAAACTTGAGACATTAGGTCTAGACCCCTTCTTAAAATGGATTGAAAGGTTTCTCTCGGGCGGTTTAATCCAAGTCATTTTACCGAAAGATTCTGCTCTCTCTCCAACTCTCTTTCTCATTTTTATTAATTCTCACACTTTCAATCCTACTACTATTGTGATTTCTCGTACTTGTTCATATCTACAGCTGACTCCCGCGGTAAAGTTACAGTTGACAAACGTATCCAAATTTTCACTAAACTATAACCTTACAACAATATTCGCTGGGGGCAGAGCATATCGAATATTTTTTAATTCTTGCAAAACTGTCTCTCAAACATATCCCAACACTATCTCAGAGTAAATATCTCGAATTCGCCATCTCTGAATATCTTAGGCATTGAAACATCCAACGATTTTACTTGGTACGATGACATTTTTGGTACTGTCAAAAATATAATGAAATAATAATAATAATATATTTAGTTGTGGCATATGTACACAAGATTACAATCTTTTACTAGTACAACTATATTAAGGTACGAATTCAAATTATATTAAGCGCATAAAAAAAAACAAGAAATAAAGAAATTAAAGAGTTTACAATTAACATTTAAACACTAATAAAAGAAATTAGAACTAAAAACTGAAAATCAAAGCAAATCAAAGGTAGCTAATTAACAATATTTACAAGATTGCACTTACCGAGCGAAAAAATATCATCCAGGAGATATTTAATATATACGTAGCAATGATGTTAAATGTGAGCTTTAATGAGAGTCTTACATGCAATGACAGTTTGGGCCCTCTGAACGTTAACGGGTAGACTATTCCAAAGACGGGCAGCCTGAACAGGGAATGAACGTTCCATAACCAATTTACTGAATTGCGGAATTAAAATATTATTAGTACGTGGCGAAGAAGAGAGCTGAAAAAATTCTCTAAGATATTCCGGCCGGTTGTTCTTTAATATCCTGAAGAGGAGAAGAATCGTTCTCCGCTTAAGATATGTACTCAAAGAACAGCCAAGTACCGTGTTAGCAAATGGGGAAACATGGTCGAATCTTCGTAGGCCATAAACAAATCGTACGCAATCATTGTAAGCCACCTCCATCCTACACTCACTATCCAAGCTAGATTGCCAAGGAGTCAGAGATCCGGTCATTTCCATCCAACTGAGGATCTGATTATAAACGAGTTTTTCAAGCAGCTTCGATAAAAAGGATAAGATGCTTATGGGGCGAAAATCACTAGGTGATTTGGCATTAGCCTTCTTCGGGATCGGAAGAATAATAGCAGTCTTCCAAATAGGGGGGAAAGTGGATGACGTTAGACAGGTATTCAAATGCCTAGGTTTCTTGCAAAAATGCAAGAAATATTTTATTTCATCAGACAAGTCTCATATCAGGACTAGCTTAGAATATAATTCCATATTTAGGCAGAGGCTGGACGAGCTGTGCATTGTCCGCATTAGACAAAGTTCAAAAGAAGGCCTTTTGGAAAATTAGCGTGACATATCAATAGCAATTATTAATTCTCGAAAGTACCGGCGGCGTAACGTTGGTGGATGTTTATCATTTATTAATCGCAACTTCTATGGTCATTGCTCTGTGGAAATATTAAATTCCAATACCCTTTGGCCATACCTTGAAATTGCGCAAATACTTCATAAGCAAAACAGTACGAATGTGGCTTACCATCCTCTGTTGTGAGCCCCCCCCCATTAAAAACATAAAAGCGAAATGTACTACGTCACCAATAATCATCAATGCCTACTCTTTCTTCCTTTCCCGCTAAAACTGTGCTACGACATCATAGGGTGCCCCCTGAACTTTAGCAACATCATAAAAACAAAAGTAATAATTTTGCCAATTAGTGGGTGCTACCAATTTTCAGAGGGAGAAAATACAACTTTCATTAAAAGAAGAGAGAAAAAAAATTAATTAATTTGAAAATTTGAATTATAAAGAAGATATAAGAATGCAGAAAAAAAAATAGCTAAGTAGGTATTATAATATTAAAGATACAGAAAATAAGTACAAGAGCAAGAAAGCATTGTTACTAAAAAAATAATAATAAAAAAAATTAATTATCTAATTTGTTAAACTACAAAAATGTTTAAAACATTCTAAATTGAATTTCCCAATGACTCGAAGTGGACGTATGGTTAGAGGAAGTGAGTTCCAAAGTCTGACACCATAGGCGAAGAAAGATCGAGAACTAATCGAGAGTCTATGATGGGGAGTTTTCAACAAAAGCGTTCTTTCAGAATGCAAAAACTTAATTCGACTGCCAAGGTAATCCGGGTACTGCAATTTAAGAATCTTAAATATCACAAAGCAAATACAGAATTTCAGATAGTTATCCAAAGCGCAACCAAAAATTTTCCTCGAGTACTGCGAAATATGTTCATATATCTTCTAATGCTAAAGACATACCGAGCACATGTGTTAAATGCGACATTTAATTTTCTACGACTCAAGTAATCTAAGTGACAATATACAACGTCAGCATAGTTGATTATCGGTAGTAGTAAGCAATAGTTTGTGGCGTATATGCAGAGTGACGGCATAATGCCTTTAGTCCACCATAGATCTTACCTAAAACACCATCGATATGGTCACTCCAAGATAAGCGATTATTGAAGATCAAGCCAAGATTCCGAGCATTAGTTGAAAACGGTATAATCATATTATTTATAATAACTGGTGGTAGATCAGTATAGGTTAAACTGAAATAATAAATAAGCATAGCCTAAGATTTGGATGGGTTGAGTCTGAGCTTGTTAAATTCAGCCCTCCTACTTATGCATTGAAGATCTTTGTTTAGATCAGTAATTGCGCGTGGGATATCATTGTGGGAGCAGATGTATAAAGTTGTACATCATCATCATATAACTGCAGTGAACATTTATTAATGTGATTTTCTAGATCATTTACGTATAGACAGAAGAGAACAGGACCTAAGATAGATCCTTCTGGCACTCCTGAATAGAGAGAACAGAGCTTAGAAGATTTCGAGTTACAAACAACGAACTGCTTCCTATTAGTTAAGTAATCATAGATGAGTTTAGCCGCAGGACCAGCAAAACCAAATTCAACATCCAGCTTATTATATAATAATTTAAAATCGACAGAGTCAAACGTTTTCGAAAAATCAACTTGGGTAAGGAGAGTTACTTCTTTATTTTCCGTACTACATCTTATCGTATCTGTGAGAAGTAGTAACGATGAAGTTGTGCTGTGTTTGGCTCTGCAACCAGACTGGATAGAACTGATCGAGAGATTATTATTAGTATGGTCGATGATTTGTTTGTATAAGACTTTTTCAAATTCTTTGGACAATCTAGGAAGAATAGTAATAGGTCTATAATCTTCCGGGGACGATGCTTTGGACTACTTTCTAATAGGAATAACAAGCCCAATTTTCCAAGCTGAAGGGAAAGAAGCAGTAGTGATAGCAGTATTAAATATATGTGTAAAATGATTAATTAAGGATGGCAATAATAGTTTCAGGAAACGCATTTCAATACCATCAGAGCCTGTAGCATTTGATTTAATAGATTTAAAGGCATTCAGAAGCTAAGTGGTACAAATATTCCAAAAAGAGAAATTATTTGTAGCATTAGGAATAGGGAGATCGGAGGTACATATCTACTACCACTGAGGTTGAGCCCGAGTTAAAGCAATCATTAAGCAAGTCTCATCTCATAAATGTCCTATTAAAGAAAGCTACTTGCTTGTCGATATGACTTGTATGATAAAGACAACCAACCAATCAATCAGAGAGGCAGCAAACGTTAAAGCATCTAAGTCAATAGCATTATATACTCGGTAAAAAAAATTTTGAAGGACTCCTATATCTAACAACATCGATATTAAAAGAAACAATAACTCCAGAATGATCCGAAATTCCGGGGACGTCGAAAGTTAGCTGATCACGCACAAGATCGCCTTTATCAGTGATGAAAAGATCCAGAAGGGATTCACCACTACGAAAAACACGAGTTGGCAAAGAATTTACTACACTGAGATTAACAGCTTCTAGAAAATTACAAAGTTGCGCCTTGAACAACTATCTTAAGTAACTTTTGGATATGTTTGCTCTTGCTCATTAGAAAACCCCAAAATATGGTAAAGAAAAACTTCATTTTCATTCTAGACCGAGTATTAATAGCTGATCTTGAATTTATCTAAATATGTTCAGTATCGTAGAACTGAATATTCTCGCTAGCTTTACTGTAGCTCGAAATCGAAATGTACTCACATACGGCGATATGGAATACTCGACAGCATATGCTGCAAATCTACGGTTTCTTGGAAAGTATACTACTTAGAAATTACGGCATCAATTAACCTGTTCAATAGACTCAAATAATCCTATTCAAATCGAATTAGATATCTCAATTTTAAGCAACCCTATCTAATCCAGCATTTCGCTAAAAATTCCCGCGATGGTAAATGTTACAATCGTTAGAGGAGCCCTCAAACTCTACGTGAAATAAACAAAATAAAATAAATCGAGAAATACTTAACTTGCGGTGACTGGAAATTCCGTAAAAGACATTTTCAGGAATAATATAAAACAGAAATGATAAGAATCAAAGAGATTTGTCCACGTCTGAATTCAGAAGATGAAATGTAATTCAAATAAGACAATATTGTTGAAAATTGATGAAATTCTTGTCTTTCCATCTCCCTCTCCCTTTATACACATAAGTAATGGAAATTATTTCGGTTGAGGGTCGTAATTTGGGAATAATTTTAATAGAACTTATTTGTATAAGGAAATTTTTAATTAATCTCTGGACTTTTTGTTACAAGAGAATATTTCAATTCGCTTCAATCATCGTTCGGTTGCTTGTACATTTAAAGACTCCGTTTCTGTCCTTACAACATCTTAGATTTCATCAGACTTTTGTGTCTCTATTGTCACCATACGCTCCGCTTACGATAATTAACAGCAACAACCAACAACCATCTTAGTCCCTGTTGATGAATATGTTCTGACGAAAGAATCTTTTATTGTTTGCCTCATTTATTTGTCCTTCAAGTAAGCGATATATTCAGGTTCTGCGTAATAATGGCAACATGATAGACGAAGCTTTTATGAGATGTTTCTCATCAAAGAAGCCCATTTCAACATTCGTTAATTGTCTCGAGACGGTTGATTTTCGACTTGCGTACATTTCATAGATTTTATGTTATTGAAGAACGCTGACATTTACTTTCAATTCATTAAAGTAGGTTTACTTAATATATATGTATATCTTTAAAAATTGGCCTGGTCCTTCGAGCCGGCTATCCTTTGGTGACTTAGCTTGTGAAATACACAATAGTTTAGGAGAAAGTTGATAAAAGAAACCGCGGGCCTCATTAAATACAACTTTGGTGAAAAGATCAATTTTTGTTTTTTTACGATCTTTAGTTTAATTATTTTATGCCAAAACATGTGATAGCGTTGATAGTCGAAGTACATGATCATTACTTCCTTTCACTTGAGTTGAGCATTGCAGAAACAACATTCTTTGCAGACACCTTTGCAACTCTTCTCAATAGACTTAATCACAGACAAACAATATACAGATCTCGCCGGCATGGAAAGAATAGCAGATTTCTGTTACTTTAGGCACACAAAAGCAAGAATGTAAGAGTTATAGCAGAAATCTTGAACGCACCTATAATAGTAAGTTTTTGAAAAATTTTCATAATTGGGTTGAAGCAGGGAATTGAGAGCATTCGCCCACGAGAAATCAAATGGAAACAAAACCCGTTCATGCAATTCTCACTTGTCTTCTTCAACAACGTAAGGAGTAGTCATGAAAAAATTTCAGCTGAGCCAAACCCGTAATACTTGACCGGTATGCATCGTGCGATTGATCATTGCCCTTTCATAGAAGTAATCCGTATATCAGCTCTAGAAAGTTCATCAGAAAAAGTTGCTTACAATTTTGCATTTCATTCTTTCCGATTGGTTATGGAGACTTGCGAGGTGTCTTGGTATCTAAATCAGGCGAACATGTGGTTGATTGACAACACGGTGTCCCTACGTGTATCATGGCGAATAAGAGGTCTAGTCTGCTAACGAGGTTCCCCTCTAATTCTCCCTTCTTTAGATCAAAACCTGCGGTAGGCATTTCAATCTCGGATATCAGGTCTCTCATCAAAACAGATGTTCGCATGAAGCGTCAACAGCGATGGGCGAACCTGATCACTTTCAGGAGATATGCAAAACTTTTTCTTGATCGGCGTAATCGGAAGTTCAATGACTTCCTCTTGAGGCCTGGAAGAAATCATGAATACGCTTGGGTCTGCCCTCCTATCTATGGATGAGCTGAAAAGCTTACCTCACTTAGACCTGATGCGCTACATTAAGAACACAGGACAAGTTAGCACAATAGGCAGCCTTGGCCTACGGAATTGGGATCTTTCGTCCCCTTGCCTTTAAAAATAAAAAATAAAAAAATATTTAAAACCCTGCAGTTGGCTCTGTTCAATTTTTTCCAGTTATTTCAGTTCTTTAGACTTTCAGAGAAGATGAAGGATTTTCCCTTAAATTTTTGTATGTATAAGATAGATACTCTCTACAAAATATACAAGAACCTTCCTGAATATTCCGTTTTCCGAACCCAAGGTTTACTAAGATGTCACTAGCCTAAAGTTGCTTCCATTTCCAACAGATGTCGCTTGTGTCAGTTTGTGGCGCGTAACAATATAGTATTGGACTTATTTGCTTTATTTCATCAATCAATATTTTCAATTATAATTTTGTTATTATTATTTTATTTTTATTTTTTTATTTATTTTTCTCTAATTTTCCTCTTCTTTTTCCTTTACTTTGTTAACTGACCTACACCTTAACATAAGATTTATCTGACAAGTGTAGAATTTTATAATAAATACAATTTGAATTTGAATATCTTCGATAGATTTTGGCTCTTCCTTTTGCCTTAATACAAAAACAGTTGTAAGGTGGGTTGTGCCACCTTATAGGCACCTAATCACTGTCAACTATGCACTGAGTAGAAGTATACCGCTAAGCCTCAAGTCCTACAGCAGAGTTTCCACTCTACATTTTCCCTACTTTTATATGAAGCTACAATCAAATGAGACTCCATTCCATTTCCATTTCCGATTTTAACTATAAAACTCGAATGCTCCTTGCACACTTTTCACGTCTCGCCTCTCTCCTTTATAATAACGGTCCACTCTGAAAGGTATTTTTCTAAAGGAATTCAAATAGTAGTTGAAAAGTAGAGAAGGCATTGAGAAAACATCCTCACATTCATGAATTAGAAGTTGTTTCTCTAAAGCACCTGCTTCTTCTTCCAAGCTCCAAAAGTTAGAGAAAAATCAACATTATACACCCCCGCGCAGTCCTCAAACCTAGTTTCAACTGTTTCCCCGTGTTTTCAACTAAACTCTATTGTGAAAAGTAAAAATTGGATACACTACGAAGGACGTACGGATTGTTCAATGCGATAACCGCAAAAGCCAGAGAA
The DNA here is from genome assembly GCA_963930735.1 of Dioctria linearis. NCBI lineage: Eukaryota > Metazoa > Arthropoda > Insecta > Diptera > Asilidae > Dioctria > Dioctria linearis. The sequence goes on from OZ005741.1 coordinate 27,139,822, forward strand.
AGAATTTAAAGAACTTTTGTTATTTGCTCGTTCCTCACTTACCTATCCCCGCATCCTCTTCAATCTACCCTCCGTTGTGGTAAAGTAAAGCTCAGTTTTAGCTGGCTATTAATAAATTAAATTCACGTTACAATTCTAACAACACCAGCAGTCGAGATACTGAGAGAAGGATTTTTCCTTTTTGCAGATTTCCACTCACTAAATCCTATTCGCTAAGCTTCCTTAGTCAGTTTAAATCCCTTTGAATGTTTGGAATGATCTGGGACTTGTGGAAGGAAATAAGTTTTTTTTTCTTCTTTGTTTTACGTTCATGAAGTTGTCAAGTTTCCTTCCAAGGCTTATTTTGGTGTTTGGCATTCTCGAAAAGTGGCTACCGTCATAAAATCACGTTTTTCCTTAAGGGTTCTCTCAATTGCGGATTAGTTTTGCTCTAAATCAGAGCTGGAAGTAAGTTTATAAAAAATGCGTCTAGCTACTTCGATTTCAGTTTTGACAAATAAGTTTTATTTCTTAATAGCCCGGGAGGATTAAAGTTCTACTTGATGATGGGTCTTCAAAGTGAGGTTTTTTGTGGAATAACATGGCACTATGAATCTATGCATTAACATTTTCGGAGTTTTTCACGTATGTTTTATTAATGTTTAGAGCTTTTAGTTTCTTTTTAAAATTGTCTCAACAAACATTTTAAAATGTGACAAGTCTACAGTTGCTACCTTCGATCGATAAAGAATGCGTCCAATTAAAACATTTGCAATTTGTGTTAAATACAGCTGAGCTGGTTAGGACATAACTCCGAGAATTGTAATACTCACGGGCCCTGGACTCAAGTCTTATCAGGTGCGCTAAAGAAAAACTGATTTAGCCCTTCTCGTAGGTTTAAAAGACTTCCATAGGAACATATATATGAAATTATCTGAAAACAGGATCCATAACCAGATCAAGTAAAAACAATTTCAAGTTTCAAGCTTGTTAAAATTTTGCAACCATTGCAGCCTTTGATTCAAGGCCGACTCTTCGGAAACCACTCAATATTCCCTTGGTCATTCTTTGGGTCTGTCCTTCCCTTCTACAAGCCCAAGGAAGCTTCTTAAAACTGTTATACCTGAACGGGGTCGAATTCATTTCAATAATTAAAAACCAAATTTCAAATGTTGTTTTTAGATATTTCACTGCTCACTCAACAGCAATACCCTGAAACTAGCAAGTTTCACATTCTCTCCATCTGATTCTGTTATCTGCCATCTGTTGCTTATTAGGTAAAGCGCACCATATTCCGGGTAACTTTTGGCTGTTTTCATAAATGTTCTTTTGAGTGATGGTGAAAGCCTCACAAATGGCTTAAAACCTCGAAAATGTTGCTCTTTATAATAAGATTTAAAAATAATAATAATAATGTTTTTTTACCTTTCAGGATTGTGCAAATGCTACACAACTTCCTTCACCTTGCGTTGCCAAAGAATTCCAGTGTAATGATCGAGTTACTTGCATTCATCGGACCTGGCTATGCGATGGAGAAAAAGACTGCCCCAATGGGGATGATGAAATGTCACCAATTTGCCAAAATGTTACTTGCAGGGCTGACCAATTTCAATGCGATGATCGTACCTGTATTCCTGGCAATCTTATTTGTAATGGAGTCTTCGACTGTGCAGATAAAAGTGATGAGAAACAATGCGGTAAGTTGTTTAACGGATTTCTCTCCGTCTCTCTTGCTTATTCTCTGCTCACACTGAAATCCTTTTTTTTTCAGGCACTGCAAATATAACAGAGTGCAATAAACAGACTCAATTTGATTGCGGTGGTGGTGTGTGTATACCTCTAACCAAAGTATGTGATAAGATCAAAGATTGTCCGGATGGTGAAGATGAACCTTATGGAAGGTGTGGTGTGAATGAGTGTCAAATTAGTAATGGTGGATGTTCTAATATATGTGTGGACACTCCAATTGCATATTATTGTGAATGTCCTTCAGGGTAAGCGCTTTAAAATGCAAATATAAATTAGGTCAGTTTTGCATCTATAATTTCCTCTTTCTTCACATAGGTTCAAATTAGTCAATAACAAAACTTGTGTGGATATTAATGAGTGCGAAACTCCTGGAGCTTGCTCACAGACTTGTATTAATGAAGTTGGTACCTTTAAGTGTGAATGTGAGACTGGTTATATGCGTGATCCACGCAATCATACAAAATGTAAAGCTACAGAAGGACATGCATCACTTTTATTTGCTAGGCGACACGATATCAGAAAGATCGCTTTGGATCACCATGAAATGACCTCAATCGTGAACGATACTAAATCAGCTACTGCCTTAGACTATGTTTTTAGGACAGGAATGATTTTCTGGAGTGATGTATCAACACAAAGGATATACAAGTGAGTGTTAAGGTGTTTTTTTTTCTGTGATTTTTGCCGATTTTGATTTGGAAATTCGTTAAAATTCCCAGGGCTCCAATTGATGAAGGAAATGATAAGTCAGTAGTTCTCAAGGATCACTCCGTTACCTCTGATGGATTGGCAGTAGATTGGATCTATAGTCATATATATTTCACAGATACCCAAAAGTGTACAATTGAAATCACAAATTTCGACGGCAATATGGGAAGAGTATTGATCGAAGATCAACTTGAAATTCCACGTGCAATCTCTCTGGATCCCATTGAAGGGTAAAATTTTACACGATTTAAATTGTATTACTGAGAATTAAAATTATTATTATTTTACACAGTTGGATGTACTGGACTGATTGGGGTGCAAGTCCTAAAATTGAACGTGCTGGTATGGATGGAAGTCATCGTCAAGCGATCGTCACTTATGATGTAAAATGGCCAAATGGGCTTACATTAGATCTAGTAAAGAGAAAAGTTTATTGGGTTGATGCTAAATTGAATACTATTTCGTCATGTAATTATGATGGTACACAACGTCGCCTAATCTTATATTCATCAGAGGCCTTAAGGCATCCATTTTCGATTACAACATTTGAAGATTACGTGTATTGGACCGATTGGGATAAACAAACAGTTTTTAAAGCAAATAAATTTACTGGTGAAAATGTTGAACCAATCACAGCCCTTCACATGGTAAGTTTGATGAAAATTGATATTTATAAGGTTTTGTTGCAACGAATTGTCGAATTTTCGTTCATTTTTCGTTCACTGAAGTAATCTCGATTGAGACACATACCTACAGTCTTCTTTCGAAACTTTCGAAGTTTTTCATGTAGGTTAATGAAATTGAAGCAGGTTGGTCTAATTAAAAATTTACATAGTGAAAATTTGAAAGGGGAAGTTTTTGCTAGCTGTATTTTTGTAAATACACATTTATCAGATGAATTATGGATCTTTAATACGAACTCCTCTTGCTCTGCAAATTGCACATGACTACAATAATTAGAACGAAACCCGTTCGACTTTTCAAAAGGTTCAGCCTTGTATGCATAAACGAAAAATATAATAAAATTGTTTCTTTATTTATTTAAAAAAAAAAAATGATTTTCTTCTTCTTTTGAACAGCTTCAACATCCTATGACGATCCACGTTTATCATCCCTATCGACAACCAGATGGCATTAATTATTGCCAATCAGTTAATGGTCACTGTTCACATTTATGTCTTCCAGCACCAAGAATAAACGAACGTAGCCCTCGCATTACTTGCGCATGTCCAACAGGATTAAAACTTATGGAAGATGGACTGATGTGTGTAGAAGACAGTAAGTAACATTTTTTCAATACTACTGCAGTGGCATTACGTAACGAAAAGGAGACATTCAATCAAGTTTCCATTGAAATTAAATTGAAAGTTGATTGCTGTGAGTTATCTGTCACCCTACACCGTATGCGGAGCCACCGCTTTTATCTATCATTATAGGTTTGAGTGAAACACCAACAAATGTTTCCCTATTTACCTTAATTTTTTTTTATTATAATTTTATTTTTTATTTTATCCTTTTGTTGAAAAATGTGTTAAAAAAATAAATCCTCTGTATATCCTGAAGCTACTAAAACAACAGTAGCACCACCACCCCGGAAAACAACATCACGTCATCGACCAGCATCAACATCTCGGAATGCTTCAGCCAATTCAAAGGCATCAATCGTGGGCAAACAATCTCATGAGGGTAATAATAAAAAGTCACATTATAGCATAGAAAAACATCAGTCCATTACGTATCGTGAGTAATGAGTGAATACACTTCCTCTGCTTTTCTATTTTCATTTTGGTGGTGGGTTTTCAAAAAAGAAGGAAAAACTTTTATATAAAAAAAAGAAGAGAGAAGAAAAATAATAATGCCGATATTTCTAACTTAAGTGCCTTTAATGCTCTGCTGCAAATTTGCTTAGTCTCATTTAGCTAGCTGCAATAGTGTGCAGTCAGGTTTTTTATTATTTATATTTTCTGTGACGGAACCTATTTGATGTGTTATGTTCCTTGCTCCCATTACCATTATCAATTAATGTCTTTAAGCTACATTTCCCAACCACCCGCCGTGTGTGTATGCGTGTGTGTGTGTGTGCATCTGCTATTGAAGCGGTAGCACATCATAGCAGTGAACATAACTCTCAAAAGGACGTCTAACCTTATTCTAAAATTCTTTTGTATTTCACATCACTAACTTAAGTAATAACATTTCATCGTCGGTACAGCAAACATAGGAAACTTATATGATACCTTCCCAGGCGTTTATTTGTACGCAGCCTGCTCAGATCTGTTAGAAAGGATGGGAGAGCCTTCAGTTTCGGCTCAATCTACAAATCAAGTGACTTCATCTTCAGGGACTAGAACGTCATCAGTGCTAGAATCACCGATATTACCTACACCCCTCATCATTCATCGGCATTTCAAATCTCAAAGTGTGAGCACATTTCAGAATAGTGACATCACAGCAACTGGCAGTAGCAAGGCATTAACTTCGACAGAAATGCTTCAATCTGTATCAGCATCATTATTGATCTTGCGATCAGTTTGGGCAAGAGTAAGAAGTCGACAAGAACAAGACGATGCTTCAAATGAGATTTTAACATCTCCTACATTATTATCGTCATCATCACAATTTCCAACACCGATCATGGCGACCACGACGAGAACTTCATTTATGCACTCAGACTTAAATAATGTACTGTCAAAAGCAACTAAAGGTCTCATCCCATACTGGGATAATGGAAATACAAAAAGTATCCTGAAGCAGTTGGACGCTCATCGGAAGGCTAATCAACATAATGACGAGATTCAATCAGATTTCGGGGACTTGGGACCTCCCAACTATATTAGGTGGCTCTGCAAGAGAATCCGAGGTTGTATACATTCGCTTATTGCACGCTCTCAGTTTTGTGTTGTGTTGAAAGGGACTCGGGGATGGAGGTTTGTGAACGTGTGTTTCGTTACTCTTTTGTCTTTTTTTTTGTTCCTGTAAAAGTCTACGATTCTATTTTGTTCTAAAAATTCTTTGTTTTCTGTCAAGGCGACGGCGATGGTGATATTTCCTTATTTGTTGTTGTTGTTCTAATATATACCTACGGTTAAAATATTCTTTACATCCTCGGGTCTCCCAACTAATTTCTCTTACCTCTTCCTGGTAGATTGTCGTATGTGACTAAAGTACTTCTTTAAGCGGTACACTTATTTAATGGTAGCACGTTAAGGAAGGCTATAAGAACACATATTTGCACAAGTAGAATATTTTATCTAGGATTTAAGTTGTTTACGGTTTTATGTTTGAAAAGAAAAATCTTGTTTGTTATGAAATATTTAAAATGAAACATTTTTCACGTATTCACGTATTTTTCAAGCCAATATTTGAATAACCAACTTTAAATGTTGACCAATTCTTTTTTATTATGTCTGAGAACAATTACATTCAAAAAAATTCTAAAGGAGTAAAAACATTTCCTGATTCAAAACATAGATGGCTCTCGATGTATTTCGAATAATATTCTGCTCGGAGAATAGTTGACTTAAAATAACTTTATCGCATCTTCCTAGAAAAATTTGTTTTTATCGAAAGACGATACATCTCAGCTTAAGTTAGGTTTCAATTATCTTCGAAAGTAATCTATAATTGTGATATCTTCGGCTGATTACCCACTGTACAAGACAAAGATTAGTCCAGATTTTTTTTTAAATTTTGACGTGAATTTTGAATAAAATGGAGTGTTGCATATGGAATCACACACACGCACGAAGACGATCCCATTCTGGATCAGTTTCAGAGCCTCTCATATGTTTTTAGTAGTCAGAGGCCATGAAGAACTGAACAATCCGGATCTAATAGATTTAGACAAAGGACATAAGGATGCCGAATCTGATGAATTACGAAGGGAGAGCGTATAATTCCTCAGATTTGACATCGTTACGTTCTTTGCGTAAATTTTATAGAACAACATTGTTTAGTTTTTCATGGTTGAAATTAACGTGTTGTTCTACTCCATATAGACCAATTTCTGAAGCCATGCCAACGATTTCTTCACTTACAGTCAATACGTCAATAACCGTTTCATTTTCAATTTTCAACTTTGGCCACACTTGGCGCCAGCAGCCATTCATAAAGTTTGCAGTCACCTCGTATGTGTAGTAATTCTTTCAAAACTGTTTAATAGAGAATTCCATGTTACTACTTTCTGTTGCTAAGAAGAGTTGCTTAAATGTTTCACGAAAATAATACACTTTGACGTTAGAATTGATCCTTTGATCCATTGGCTGGATGTTTTGAGGCATAGATAAACTCATCTGAGATATCGTTTAAGTCGATCTGCTGACTTGACGCATTATCTTTAATAATAAGAGCTTTAAAACTTATGTTTTCTTTTGGCCAATAATCTCGAGTTTCGGGGATAGGAACAATTCAGAAGCCAATTCCGAAACATTGGTTCTATCATCCAGGCCTGCTTGTTACTTCTCCAAGGCAGAGATCTTTTTGAATTTCTTTCAATCCTCCAGGTGTTTCAGACAGAATGACAAATTGAAAGTGGTTTAAATTTAAAATCACTTGCATCGTTTCCCCAAGATCCTTACTTACTTTGAAACTGGAAACAATCTTTTCTTCTACCCGTCAAACGCTTCCAGAATAACATCCTCTAGCATCTACATTGATAACTTGCTTTGGACTACCTATATCCACCTGATTCAATGACGTTCTTAAGTTCGGTGAGGAAGGCTTCAGCTGCTGCAGAATCTCCACTGGCTGATTCTCCTTTGAGTGCTATATTGTGAAGATCTCCTCTGATTTCGAACGGTTCAAACCATCCATTACTAGCTTGAAATGTTTCATCCTTATCGGAAAAAGATTCTAGTTTTCATATTAAATCTTGGAATAAGTTCTTTACTTTAGATTTTTTGAGCGATTTATACAAAAGCATCCTTCTTCGATTTTGTTCCAGTATCTACATGGAAAGAGAAGACTCAATTTTATTTATAATATTGTTGCTGTACCTAGTCATTAGTTTTGCTACAACCGGAGCACTTTCCCATACTATAGCACAATCATGGTTATAAATCGACTTGTTGTAGGTGCCAGCCTCAGGTTTCTTTGCCCGCTAAATGACGTCCTAAAAAGTTCACAAAAATAAAATTTTACAAATTTTGAAATATTTAAAAAATGTTCCGCTTTTCAAAATCTAAAGTGCAAATCGACAAATTATCTAACAGTGTCAGAAAATTGAAATTAAATTGGGTTTTCTCGAATCCGCAGTCATTTGGACTGATGCAGTGTGAATCTTTCGCGGCGCACTAAGAGTTTTCAATCTCAATTTGTAAGCAATGCAAATCAAGGACCACGTAACTTGGAACAACGCAAATCGAATCCGCAATGTATTTGAGTGCTGCTTGAGAAAGTTGTGGTGATACAGAAACCTGACACTTTTAGTGTAATAATTACATTAAAGTTTCAGTGAAATTTAAAAAATACACTACACACATCGGGTAACCCCTTTGTTGGGTTGGCATACACAAATTCCGTTTAGAAGTGTACCGATTTGTAAATGTAAAATTATTTTTACGGTCCAGAGAATCATTCTAAAAGTAAATGAAAAAATAATATTAATTATAGAACGTACAATCGCTTGCCCTGCAGGAAGTGTTTCGAAAGTACGTTTATACAAGGTTTCGTGGCCTGCTGGCATTTGTCCTTCAAGTAGTACAAGTTGGTACTTCCGGTAGTACCAGTTCAAATTAACGGGTCAAGTTTAGTATTAGAGTCCCGCTGGCAGTACTTTGTAGGCTCTGTTAGTTACTATGATGTCCTTCCGGAAGAGTTTATCAATTCAAAAATGCGACATTATCGGTCAAATAAACGCAAGGAAATTCTTTTACTAAAAAAAAAATACATAGCAGACGAACGTTGTATTTTATCTGTTGCACTTAAAAGCTGTTTTTAAGAATGAGCTGATAGCTCAAACCTTTCAAACTTTAGTTTCATGTATATTGGAGACCTCCTAGTAGGACACAAAGTCCTCATATGAGACGATTTCCTAAATTCTCAAATGAGTCGATTCCTCCATCCATCCTGCCAGTAGGACACGTTACACTGTATCATTAACGAACTACTTAACGAGCGGTACCTACATTTATAGATATTCAGCTAGACTAACAGACGAATATAAACAATTTTTCCTTGCTATCGCATGTTTTGTGTCCTGTACTTAAGAATTTATAATAATGAAATCACCAACAAGGCTTCAACAATTACCCCCTGAATTAGGTACACAAAGTTTTAACAAAGCAATAAGAATTCAATTGGCTTTTCAAGACTGAACAGGGATATAACTAAGAACAAATGGACTGAAGTTTTATAACAGCTCTATACGTCATGTACATGATGGTAATTTCGTCTAGACAGAAAGTAAAAATGTTCAAAAGAATGCAGTTAAAAGTTGTTTTTCCAAAACAAACCAAATGATAACGGTTAACTTTGCTTGCAACACAAAAAAAAAATATTTAAATCATATTCCTAAAAGGGGGGAATCACACAACATGAAATCGCACAGGATCAAAATTGCAAAGTTCAACAGATAATAAAAAGAGATCGAACAAATGGAGGAGAAATGAAGAAGCTATCTTGAAGTGTGTGTATAGTCCTTAAAAATCATGAAAGAGAAAATTCACTTGCAAATAAAGAATGACATCAATGGCGAGAAAATATACATTTCCCAGGGATTTGTTGGGCTTTTCGTTCGTATTCGTGATATGAAAATTGTGTACTGAAATAGTGGAATCAAGAATAGATTGAACCAAACTCAAGTGGGTTAGTAAAAGATGTAAAAATAATAATAAAAAGAAAGAAAAAAGGTTCGACAGAAAGCAAATCGTCTACAGAATTCAATTCACAACCACATTTCCTTCGCTGTGACATTACCAACTTTTATAAAATATGCCAGTCATAATATTTCCCAATGGATGGGGTGAGCCTTGGTTTGAAAAGGTAATTTCTGCTATAATTTCTTATAAATTCATCACCAACTTAATAAAAGCAAAATGAAGACGAACTTTTCCATGCATCTGTACGTGTTTATATCACATCACCATCTCTCTATCTCTTAACTCTCAGCCAGCTCTGTCTATTTGTCTGTTTGTTGGACTCTGCTGTGATGGATTACTCGACCCGCTGAAAGACGGATTGAAATGAATTAATAAAACCAAAAGACGGTAATTTGCAAAAAGAGCTCTGTGCTGAACTGAAACAGCACCTTAATAAGCTGCGGCCACTTACCATTCAGTGTGGGTGCCATAAAATTTAATCAAGGCGGCCTCCTCTTCTATGTAGGTACTATGTACAGAAAAAAAAAAACAGCAATTCTTCGTAATTCTTTGTGCGCCAGACGCTTTCCTTTAAGTGCTTACCATCCTGGATAGGAATAAGAATCTTCACCTCTGCACCCCTGTACGATGATAACATCTTTCTTATTTCATGCTTAGGAGGTCGACTCGAATAGCTCCTCTCAGGGGGATCTTATAATTTACTTCTCTAGTTATATATGGATATGTAGGTATGTAGATACTAGATTACACGTAAATATAGAAGAATTCTCCGCTCCTACTGTATATGTACCTTCATTCATTCAGTCTTGTGCAGGACTACGTATAGGCGTCTATACTAGATTCGCAGTCCTATTCTATGGGAGCAAGTAGCTACCCTTCTTGGAGTTGGATTACATAGAAATTAAAAACGATTTACGTCTGACGTCTACAGCGCCAGCTAATAATTCTCAATTTCGGGGTGTCGCTGAATATACTAAAGGATCCCCCCTTTTTATTGCGTTCGTTTTTTTTTTCTTCTTCGGGTCTGTTCACCTCAGATTTTGATAATAAAGAACAAGAAGAAGATTTCGGGCCGCGATTATTTTTTATATTTTTGTTGTTGTTTGTTGTTGTAAATTTTGTTTTCTTGTCGCAAATGTTCTTCATATCCTTAACATTTGGTGTTCATCATCATCTCTCACTCTACACACACACACAAACAAACTATTGTTGCTGATGGCAAATAAATATTTTTTCAGAAAGGAACATCAGATGGTGGTGTAAAGTTGGATTTTTTTCTCCCACCTTCTCTGTAATTTACGTTGTTATCCTGAAAAAGGGAAAGTCATATCAATGTATATGCATAAATCTGTGTCACGAAAAAAAAAGGGAGGAAAAAAATAACGTTTTCTTGTGTCCCCTCATTTTATAACACAGTGGCGTCGTAAATTTACATCCTAACACACATTTTAATGAAGATGTGTGAAATTTGGTTTTTATATTTTTGTTATTCCCTTCCTTTCTTGTAATTTTTCTTTATTTTTTTTTTTTTTTATTATTCTTTATGTCGTAGAAGGGATGAATGTTGTTAAAAAGGAATGAACCGAAAATTTTTACATATATGCAAGGCACACGAAGGTAGTTTATTGCCAGATTTAACACCGTTTAATACTTCCTGATGTGGAGAGGTATAAATTAATTTAATGGGATGAACGTGAGACTTTTTACGATTGTTCTTATAATTCGTAGAGATTTATTGCTGGCTCCTTGATTCTTGTTAAACCTTTTCACTTGTAATAATAGCGGGTGACTTTTTCGCATACAAAGCAATCATGTTACGCTGCTACATAATTACCATGGAAGATTTATGAAAGTTGTTCGTACTATTATTTTTGTTATTTTTAGTCTAACTGTTGTTAACAAATGACATAAGTTACAGAAGGAAAATATAAGGATTTTAAGGTCAAATGGGCGTGTTCTCTTGATATTCCATCGTCGACCGACATAAACAAAGAAACAGTGCTGTCTATTAGAAGAAGTAGGCACTCCGAGGCCATATTGATCTTTTTAGAACATCAAGTTTACTAAAAAGCAGTATGTAAAAAATAAGACGTATTTGGAGTCAGCTTATAAAAGTCGAATATGTACAAACATTAGACTTATTCGGAGTTAGTTATATGAAGCTGATTGCATCTAGATCAGTCAGAAATCCTCGAATTGATTTATATCTTCAAACAGTCCAAAAGGTCTGCTAAAATACAACCAGACGTCATCGGTGTAGAGGTTAAGAACAGAAACATTGAAAATTGCTAAAAAGCAAAGGTCCTAGTATTGACCCCTGAAGGATCCCACAATTAAGAGATATTGCTTCAGAGATAAGATCAACAATCTAACTGCGACCAGCAAAAAAAAAAAGCCAGCATTTACCAATTCCATATCGATGTTGCTATAAATATCAGACGTGACCTTCAGAAAGCAGTTCAAAACTCCATGATTAGCATTTTTAGCCAGACTAATAACCTTTGATAAGTTATTATGGTCTTGTAGATATCTCCGGATGTGGATATACAAAAATAAATGAATCAGACATAATTGATAAGTTTTAAAATTTTTAGATCGTCTTGCAACAAATTCTATACGCAAAACTACGATATTCACTTTAGCTGGTCTCAACAGATTTTCCTAACTGAAGCGATCCTTATTGAGGGTGACAGTATTTATAGCTTTGAAGATGCGGTCAACACTGCATACGTCCACGCTTTCTAGATCTTTTCTCTAACTGCTTTGCGGCTAAGCTGACATTGTATTTATAGGAGAATAAAATTAACGCTTTGCTTTGCAAACTTTTTTTTTATTAACTTAATGATTTTTTTTATCTTGCTCAGCGAACAAAAGCATTTTCCCCCTATCAGTTTAGATTTTCAGCCAATTTGATATTTATTTTATTTATTAACTTTTTTTTTTCAATGTCATAGTCTTATACTAATGAATCGTCATCCGTGATTATAGATTATTAGCGACTTCATTTATAATTTCCTTAGCGATTTCTTTATGATTCTATGTTATTTCAGACGTGAGCAGTGTTTGAACGAACCAAGCGCAATCTCTGTGATAATCGTTTCAGCACTTATTGTATTAAGTATATTTTGTTTCATTTCCTCGAGTTTTTCGTCGGTACTTGACGTATATCACAAAGATTATGTTTTGTTATAGTTCCTATCAATTTTTTTGAAATTGATTTAAATTCTTCTTCGACATACCTAATTGAAAGCTTAGGTTAGAGTGATGCCACTAAGATGAGTCTTAGCTTGCTTCACTAAGACCATTGCTTAGTCCATTGTGCCCCATAGATTCATGGAAATCTATCATCCTCGTGAGGACATCGCCCTAGATCCACCCTATTTCCCTAAGAAATTTCAGGATACTTCTTAGCTCTGAACCTTACACCTCTCCCAGCTCTGAGAAGAATTTGCAACTAAGTAGGCCGCGTCTTTTGGTCGCCAGCGGGGGACACTCACAGAGAACATGTCGAACTCTTTAAATTTCCTCACGGATTTCATAGTAACAAGTCAGACCATATCTGGTAAATAATTTTTCAAAATAGTGCGTAAAGCTGGATTCGACGGGTGTATTTTCAAATCCTTCGAACAATGACTAATAGATGTCTCACGGTTCTTTTACACACATTCACAATCCCGAAGTTTTTATGATATTCTGCATAATCAATGTTGGAATGGTTCAGACACAACAATCAGATCTTGGCTTATCGCGGATACTACCAGTTTGTTAAAATTTCCTTATTAATTTACAAACTCTATTGATACCCAACAATTTCGTCCGAAACTTGGACCCAACTTGCGTCAGATCATTACTTTCATTATTGATTTTGATGTTTTCTAGAACTGTCAATGTAAAACTGATACATTCGAAATGGCGACTGTTCTGAAATTCGAATCAGTTACACATTTCCCACGTGGGGTAGGTTTATATTAAGGGCCGTAAGCACCAACCAGAATAATCCATAATCACGTGTAATGTACAAACAGCAACCAAGATTACTTTAGATTTAATCCATCGTATTACATCGAAATTTGACGGGGATATTATTTCTATTCGGGGATTATTCCAAATAGTTGACATATTAGTCAAATTTGAATTTAAACGACAACAAGGAATAGCACGTTTCCGTGGGAACGATATGATACTTCGTTTATGCACTGATTTTGCATTTTTTTAATACGATGTAACAAAATAAAACTAAAAATTTACTTAATTTTCTTCGTTGTATTGCTTATTCAATATTCCTTTTTTTAAAACATAATACTCATTTATTTCGACATACCGAAAATGTCCGAAAGGAATGCCACATAAGCAAAAAACATTTGGTTTTACTCGAGTTGGTGTTTACGTCCAAGGCAAGCGGGGCTATTCTCGGATAAGAATAATCTTTACATAGGAAATAGGATTATCCTCGTTGGTGTTTGCGGCCCTAAGTGTCTTATGGAGTGTAGGCCATTTATTTTCCGTCTTCTTTATTTATTTATTTTTTTCTTGAAGCTAAGAGGTTAGAAAAAAATTATTTTTATATTGTTCGGTAGGGCTGCTCATGGTCCGTCTTGCTTCTATAAGATATGGATGCCTCTCAAATATAGCCAATAGTCGCCATTAAACAGTCGCATATGGGTGCAAGATTATTAAAAGAAACTGAATATCTCCTTAGTTGTCTTAATATTTGTGTGGTACGTAAGTTGAATAACTTGAAATTGATTAAATAATGGTATAATTGCAGAAATGTTTGTCATACCATTTCCTAGTCTGTAAAAATATATCACTGAAAAAACAAAAATATTATAGCGAAACCCTCAGAAATATACATCATAAAAATCAAAATCAAGGACAACAACTTCCCTTCGACTTTACTTTTTCTGAGGCAAACTACCGCACCAGGGTTACTTTTCACCTCTGGAACTAACCCAAATCAAACCGATTCCAATCTAATCGTCCATGATAAATCCATCTATATTCGTATTTCATGGAAAATTTAAATAATTTTATGTATTTTTTTTTCATATCCGACGTTAGTTTTTCGCTTATCGTAATTTTTGAAAAATGCTTTTGTAGAATTCATTAAATTTTACAAATTTTTAACCAAAAAAACTAATAAAAATTATTTAATCAACAAAAATGCATTGCGTTTTACTAAGTCCTACTTACTCAGCTGACGCGCGCACAATAAATAACAAGAGAAAAAAAAATCGATTTCCAAAATTGAACCACCCACAAAATAATAACCAAAAATCCCTAACCTTTCAACAATGCTAAATTAATTTGTTAAACACTAATTTTAACCTTTTACGACTAATACAGTTATTATTATAGCTGATCTACTTAATTCGTTTTTTCCGTTTTTTTTCTCATCTTGATTTTTTGACTCTTTTTGGTGGCTGGTTTTTCTTCTTTCAATTATTTTTCTCCTATCCTAAGACTATCCTGCACTCTTTCTTTTATTTTTTTTTATTTAGATTTTTGAAACAAAGTTTATAAAATTTTACTAATCTTTTATTCATCTCTACTGTAGCAACTGCTGGTACTGTACCAATTGGAGGAACTAATACAACACAACCCGATGGTACAATTGTACATCCACAGCAACAGGACACAGGATATGTTGCTTTGATTGTGATTGCTAGTCTTGCAACAACTTTCTTAGTTTTAGGAGTTGTAAGTAATTTTATGTGTTTTTTTGTTTTTGGTTTTTGAAATTTACCAAAGCTAAGAGATTCCTATGACGTATTACTAATTAATGTCCACATATCTGGCATGAAAGCAAATTTGTTAAGAGAACGTAAGGAAGTTTCCAGTAAACCTCAAATGAAGGTTATTCAGAGTGTCTAAGACATATGATTTCCTTGTACCTACATATTATGAAAATTATATTATGCTTGGATCGATCTAATGTAACCCTGCTTACCAATATTCATGAATTCATTGAAGACCGCATCATAAACACTTAAAAAAGAAATTTCCTCAAGGCTCGTGACTAAACTATATTTTTGTGCTTCTTTTGGATTTTGTAAGCATTTAATGAGTTGTAGATGAGCAGTTAATTCTGATCGTCAAACCGAAAAAAGTCATGATCATTTCGATGAGCTTTTGATGATCTTTTCGATGAGTTTATTAATGAGACATTGAGATGAGCATTGACCATTCCAATGAGCTATTGATGATCTCTCCAATGCGACATAGTGATGGAGGTACAAAATTCATATCAAACTGAAAATTTTATAATTGTTAGCATTTCATGTAATAGTTCAGGAAAGTAGGAATGAATTCAACCATTTACAATCTTCATTTTTCACTCAATCCTCAATTTTCACTGCGACCTGAAAGATCTATTGTGAGTCCTCGTGTGAAATGATACCCTTGAGGTTCCACATGTACTTTGATGGAGGAAAGAAAGGTATCTTCGACGTGGAGTAATCTCCGCCTTGCTAATGCTTTACAATTGCAGAGTAAGTGCTCTTAAGTTCCATGAGCATCCTTGTAGAAGCGGCAAGATGAAGTCTCAGCCAAGCTCATGTTGTTTAGGCAGGAACCGTAAATAACTGTTAATTTTGTCAATCAGCTAAACAAGTCCCATTAAGACTGAATGGTATACTTGAAACGTAATGGCAAATAGTTAATAATTGCTAAAAAAACTTAAGTCTCATAATAAGTGTTTCAATAAGATTTTTTATTTTAAAGTTAATTATAACTGTTACCCAAGACTTTTATTTATTTAAGTCTTATCATAAGAGTCCGAAAAGCCTTTTATTTTTTTATGTCTTATTAATTATAACAGTCTTAAAAGACTTTTATACTTTTAGCTCAGTGCTAAGAGTTATCACAGACTTTTATTAATAAAAGTCTCTTCATAAAACTTCCATAAGACTTTTAATTTTTTAGTCTTAAGATAACTGTTTTAGCAGACTTTTATAAATTTCAGTCAGTTTATAACTGTTACCAAAGACTTTTATTCATTTAAGTCCTATGATAAAAGTTTCACAAGACTTTTATCTTTTCAGTTTTTCGATAACAGTCTGATCGGGACTTTTATATTTTACAGTCAGTTATAATAGTTATAGAAGACTTTTATTTATTTAAGTCTCACAATCGATCTATTACAGATCCTTTATTGTTGCAGATCTTGGTATTTGATACTGCTAATATGCGGATACCCGAGTCTGCGGACTATCCGATTCCTGAAATCCAAAATCAAATACCAAGATCTGCAAAAATTAAAGGTCTGTGATAGATCCATTATGAGACTTAAATAAATAAAAGTCTTTTCGGACTCTTATCATAAGACTTAAATAAATAAAAGTCTTGGGTAACAGTTATGACTCTAAAAAAAAAAATACATTTCATAAATAACTGTTATCTTATGATCTAAAATTTTAAATGTCTTTTATAGCAGTTACATAGGAATACAAAAAAAAAAGTCAAATTATAAATTTTAAGATTTTTCAAAAAGTCCCATAACAGGTACGGTCCCTGTGTTTAGGTGATATCACAAAGAGGAGTGGCCTGAGAGAAGCTCTATAGTGATTATTTTATTAAACACTGTTTTCCTGAGGAGTAGAAATTCGTTTGTTTTTCCCCCAGATGTGTCAACAAATTTTTTTTCGTGACGAAGTCCTTGTAGCCTTTTCCAATAAAAGGATTTTTGTTTTTTCTCTCAGCTTTTTAGGATTGCTCTGAGGAGAAGTGCCACAGAAGTGCCCTCTTGTCCCGGTACCCACATTAGGATAATTTTTATCCTAATTCAAATTTCTAATTTTTAAGGATTTGCGGACATCTCAGATTTTAAGGCCTTGAGAGCGGCTTGTTGATTTTCCGAGAGGATATTGAAGGTTGATCCATTTATGGCTCTTTTAGTACAGGTATTGGCGTATTCTGCTATAGTTAATACCTGAGCCTGGTATACAGTTGGACTTTTTTTTTAGATTTAAGTTCAAAAATGGGACCAATTGGGAAATTCCTTCTAAGGCTGCCATATAAAAATTTTATTTTCACTATATATTTGGGCACTGCCTGAGAACGCGTTGATGAAGAGGGCTGAAATTTAGTACATGATGTTTTCATAGCAATACTAAATAAAATTTCAAACATAAACTAAATCGGGCAACCCCTTCTTGGTGTTACCATACCACAGTTTGGTTTTTCACTATATATTTGCACAGCCTGAGAGTCGGTCGACGTAGAGAACTGAAATTTTGTACACAGCGTTTTCAGAGTGCAGCGCTCTTCTCGAACGCACCATCCGTGGTGTGTCCACCAAAATGCTAGCTTGTAAGTTGCGTGTGCTATTGAGTGTCAATTTTGTTTTTTCTCCGTCATTCGGTTGATACACTCAGGGCGCAAAATTATTTCCAAGCTTTCGAGAAGTTCACCGGCTGAATTCGAAAATTGTCCACCAAAGTAGAGTACAGCTCGCGTCCCGTGCGCATCCCTCAGTGGACACATGCCTTAAGCAAATCAGCTCAAACATCTCCGCATACGACAGAAGCGCTGTATGATCATTCCAAATCCACGAAGAGCAAATCTATGAAGCCTGCGTTGCATCGCCTCCTCGATAGGAGCCAGGACAATATTGGTTGACCAAAGTACAATAGAGACTGGGTAGCATGCGGGTCGTTTACTTCACGGGACCATCTTTTTACCTAACCCAGTTCGGCATATCTTGTAGAGTGTAATCGAAATTGTTAATTGCATGCCATATTTGATTTGATTTTTTGGTCTAAAAAAATATCGTGTAATTTTCTTTGTATAGCCACGCAAAATTGACGACAGTTTTAATAAAATGTTTTTTTTATCGCCAAAACTTCTTAACGCTCTGCGATTTACTTGTGCCGATATCGTTGGATAGCGGCTAATACTTTTAAAATATTCACCTACATTATTTATAGAATTAACCAACACAAACAAATAAAATAATTTTTTCTGTCTATTCCTTTCACAGCTCATTTACTTGGCATACCGCCACTGCAGTCGAAGGACTCTCACATCAATTAACTTCGACAATCCCGTGTATCGTAAGACAACCGAAGATCAATTTAGTCTCGAAAAGAATATGCCACCACGGATGTATCCCAGTACAGTCGACGATGAGGTAAGGGCGCTTACACTAGATGCATGTCCGATTAGTATAAGATAAGGATTTTATGTTATTGGTGTCCTCTCCGCAACCTCCTTTTTGTTTTAGTTCCTGTTTTTCTTTAACTCCGAGACATGAAAATCTCTTTCTTTAGCGTGTAAAGTCGTAAATAAGCCAAGAATCATATTTTTATTTTAGACAAGAATGTAAAAAAAAAATATTGTTGAATTTTAGTATTTTTTGTAATGAACCGATTTTCAGATTTTATAGTTATTTTTATAAATAGTGAAAAGACGATGTCTTTCTTAGAAATCACAATTCGTTTTGTGTTAAGTGTTTCAATTTGATTGAATTCCTCGCGCGTCACATAAATGTTCTTAAAATGTCGATCAGAAGATATTAATTAGTGTTAAATATTTATTGTGCGAGACTTGACAATTACACAGTCATGCAAGCAGCCAATCTCCTCCTATCCTGCAGTCCACTGGAGTCTTTTGTGGCAATGCTGCCCTGAGCTATTGACAAAGCTGAGAACTGTTATGAAAATGGAACTTAATAAGATTTAACCATTTCAACTTCTTGTTCCAATTCTGCTGTGATTGAATCTACAATTTTAAATGGGCTTCAAGTCAGAGTAAAATATCACCAAAAGCATTTCACTGAAACAAAAAAAAAATCCTGTAGTAAAAAGTTTGCTTCCTCCTACGTGTAAAGCCTGGCAAAAAAAAAAATGTTGCAAAATGTTAAATATGGATATCTCACTGGGTCTTCTTTCTGATCCTTCAGCCAGATTTTGTACAACGTCCCAACAGCCCCACCAGTCTTCCTGAAGTTTTCTTTTGTTATGGCGTTTTCGGTGTAGTTCAAGTTTATGCATTCAAACTTCGCAAAATACTTTATGATTGCGCTTCCATTATATATATGTGAATAATGCGCAACTACCAGATCAGATCAAAATATTGTGGAACACCCTGTGGTATTTAAAAAATGGAAAAAATCATTTTTTGAGGCACACTTTAACTTCAAAATTGCCAGATTGCCTACAAAATTACTATATTTTCCAATTTTAATTGCCATTTCGACATCATCGAGATCTACTTCAAGAAT
The DNA here is from genome assembly GCA_963930735.1 of Dioctria linearis. Taxonomy (NCBI): domain Eukaryota; kingdom Metazoa; phylum Arthropoda; class Insecta; order Diptera; family Asilidae; genus Dioctria; species Dioctria linearis. The sequence goes on from OZ005741.1 coordinate 27,159,298, forward strand.
TATGGAAAAAAATTGACAATGGCTTCATGCTACTTTCCAAAATTGTTTTGTTCATAAAGAGATCTGACACTTTTTTGTTTTGAAATGATCTTAGATATCTATAATGTACATCAATAGATGGCGCTTTATGACTTTGAACATCTGTTGAGTTGTGTTTGTCCTTTGTTCGCCAAAGACTGAATTAATTCATTCAAAAATTCTTAATTTATAACTCTAAGTCAAAAAAAAAATATTCTACCTTAAATCTGGTAAATAATAAAAAAAAATCAGAATTTACGAATTTCATGTGCCTGTTCACACGAAAGTTATCAACATCAGCATAACGAGACCTATGTTTGCACGGACATTTGAAACCGCGATAAAAAGAATGCTGAGCATTTTCATTCTTACGAAATGTAACCAAAAGAAGATAATTGAAATGCTCAAACATCCTCCCTCTCTTGAGAGGGTCTTGGTCTAGTCTAGAAGGATATATTGAAGTCACCTATTTCGGTTGGATTAGTCTCATGAACCGGCTTAGGTTTCTAACACGAGCAGCTTGTCCTGAATTTTAAGATGGACCAGATAGTAATACCGACGATTGCACTTATAATTAATGCCAGGTGTCTAACGCTGTAATAATGAATATCATGAGTGCTGATCATCCTGGGCAGTGATTCTTGACCTGAATGTAGTTAAATTCTTCCTCCAGTCTGCCAATATCTTTATTATTTTTGGAAACGATCTGATCTTCATGTCGTGATATATTCAGGAAAATTTCATTTAGATTGAAACGACACAAAAAGAAGGAGCTATGTTCTGATGAGTATGCCTTGCGCGAGTTTGAATATAATTTCCTTTTGTTGATGATTATTTCTGTTCTGGCATAGAATACAGGTTGAATTTATACACATATGTTCTTTTTGTAAAATTGGAACGGAGACAGTGTGATAATTTCGTACTCTTAGCTGTTTAGAAAAGGGAGCTGTATTCTGAACACCACATTCGTCATTGTCACTCCTCTTTTAATAGTCATGAAATGGTAGAGCTGTATCAGTTTGCTTTCGTCATATTGTTAAGGTACTCTAGTATTGTGCGTCCAGTTTTTCAAAATGTTATATATGTAGCTCTTGCTTCAATTGATGTTCAGTGTTAGAACAAGTTGGTTGAGTCTCCAGCTGTGCGTATCTGTTGGTACAGGCTGTTCGGGTTTTATGATTTTTATGATTTTTCGAATATTATTAGTTGCTGTGATGATATTCAGAGTCGAATCTATAACTGATCCTTGATTCCGTACCAGTACCAGCTAGTGTTCTTCATTTTCTCTCACATCTGCTTTGTGGCATATTTCTGATCAAGTACTCAAAACAATTTGTTGGCGTTAGTTAGTGCTCAAAATGTTGTCCAAATGTGATCTCTTTATCAGTCGGTTCATGCTATAGTTAATTGGGAATGTCCAAAGAACTCAACTTTCACATAATAAATCAAACTGAACTACTCTAATGGCTAGTTTATTTTTTCCTCCAAATATTTTATTAATTTTTTATTATAACAATGCACAAAGTTTCCAACCATTGTCTAAATTAGAACAAAAGTGTATTTTCATTTGTCTCTACACACAAAAAATCTACTTTTAATATCTTCTGACGGCCAAATACATCTATTTTAAAGTTTTCCCATAAAACTCCTGTTAATGTTATCGTAGAAAAAAATATCGTAAAAATTTAACAATGTGTAAAAAAAAAATGAAATTTATTAATAGAAATAATCAATTTTTTAGCTCCGTCACTCACAAAGAAAACTTTTTGCACAATATTGAGATACATAATAACAAAAAAGTGTTTTTTTTTTAATAATAATAAATTGTAAATTAAGGAACTAATGTTAAAATCAATGGAAGAATATTGGCGATAATTAGTCTTACGATGTTCCAAGAGAAATTGTAACTTTTTAGAAACACAGCACAGAGCCAGTTCGAAAATCGTGAGAGCTTTCAAAACAAGATTAACGCATTGCTCAAATCCTCTGGAATTTTTTTTTTCAAAAAATTTCTCTGATTCATTCGCCCCTTCCATTTGTATGTAGAGAAATTAATGCTCGATTCAAAACTTGTGCTGTGTTTCTGAAATTATTCGATATGTGATTTTGTAAATAGTAAAAAAAAAAAATGATAAATAAGAAAATTTTTATAAAGAAGAAGAAACCAAAAAAAACCATTTGAACGATTTCTAAAGTTAAACGAAATTTTATTAAGTAAGTGAGAAGAAAATTTATAATGTGCCAAATTGAAAGTATTATTTGCAAAAAGAATTGGAATCATCGTGCGTCGTTCATGATTCATTCCGATTCTATTTATGATTCGAACTTTTCTATCCCAAAATTTTGTAGAAATTATAGTGTTTTCCATTTTTTGAATTTATTTTCATGCTGCGAGAATTTGATTTTCACATATTAAGGGAAACAATTTATTAAGAAAATTTTTTATACGGTAAGTACTGACGTACAAAAATTGCAAAATTGATTGATGTTTTTAATTTTTTGTTTAATGGCAGAATAATTGTCTTCTTGATGTAGCACCAACATTTAATATTCTTTGTTGAGCCTTGCAAATGATCTGCTGATTGTAAAATATCTTTTCTACCTTTTTTTTAACTTTGATTAGATTTAATGGGTAACACCATTCTAGCGGCAGATAATAAGGCCTAACATGCATTTTTATTCATCTCAATAGATTTTAAAGGTGACATTTCAGGGGGTGTGTGTTGTCTACGAGCAACGGTTTTCGAGATATTAGCAATTTATTTTGGGAGTGTGAAAAAAAGGATTTCTTTTGAAAGGGTTCATTTAACACATATTTAAAGTATAAAAAATATTTTTTATTATAATTTTCATACAAAATGGCTACGACAGAGCCGATCTTGAAAAACGTATTTTTCACAAATAGCCTCACGGGTGAAAAGTTTTCTCGTAAAGTATAAGATCTGGAACAAAAATTAAAAAAAAAATGTATATACGAGGCGTATTCGTAAAGTAAGTAAAAAGACTAGCAAAACACAAATTTTTCAAGTCAATTTTATTTTTACATAAAAGAGCATACCTTAAACTATTTTTCTATACATAGTTTCCGGCTTTCCGTCAATGTTCAAACATTTTCGTAGCAGATGACCAGATGACCTTCTTCATAGAAACTTCCCGCCATTGACAATAGCCATGACTTCACAGCATTTTTCACCTCATCGTCAGATCCAAAAAGTTGTTGGAACCCATCGGGAACACACCTTGTCATAACCGGTCTGTACCAATTCCGTGAAATCTGCGGAAATTCGTCTGAAGACGTTGTCATTATGAACCATATCTGCTCTCGTGGATTTTTTCATCAACTTTCGTTACCAAATTATTGTTGACAACAGAAGAACAATCGGAGGAGCCTCATCATGGAAATTTGATTCGTCCTTCATTGAACATTCTAACCCACTTTTTCACCATTCCATCACTCATTGCGTCTTCACCGTAAACATCTTTAACTTAACGATAAATTTCAGCCGGTTTCATATTCCTTGCGTTCAAAAATCAAATTACAGCACGAATCTCACAGTTGGCGTGATCAGTATTTGACTTAAACATTTCAAATGTGCACAACAAGCTGAAAATATAACGCAGAGCAATCAAAATGGCGTCATTTGAGAGTCAGTAAACAAGGAAGACTAGCGCGCATGCGCGGAACGCCGACCGCAGGGCTAGAATGAAACGGTACTTACTTTACGAATACGCCTCATATTATTAGCTATGGGACTACGTAGGGTTGTTTTTTTTTATCAAATTTTGGAAAAATGGTGCACTTTTGAAGAAATATCTCGATTTTTTTTGCCCAAAAAATAAGCAGTAAATTGTTTATAAAACAAAACTTTTACATGTAATCAAAATCGGCTACGTATACTCCCATAGAGAATGTAGTTGCGAATCTACTATCAAAAGTTCAAATCGACCCATGTAAAGATGTTCGAGTAATCCATTCTACCAGTTTGAAAAAAGTGGTTACAAGAAAAGCGCGTTTAAAGTTGTACGAGCACTTAAATCGTTGAATTTTTTTTACCTTAAATCTGCAATGCCTGGTACCATACATTGCTGCGTTTTTTTTTATAGCATTTGCGCACCCTGGTAAATGGTGGTGAGCTCAGCAAGCGCTCCGAGACGTTGCGGCAAAATCGTTATTTGAGCCGTTTAAAAAAATTGTTTCGCTACAGGACCATATTATTTTTTAAGTAAAAAAATAAAACAAAAAACGATTTGGCGTCTATTTAGGGATATGCCAAATGTGTTGAAGAGATGAGTCCATAATTACCGTGTCCTCAGTAGGATGAAGCTGCCCTGTGTGGTTAACAGGTCTACCTGAAGTAGTAACTGTGGCTGTTTGGAAATACCAACTTGACACAGGAAGTTGATGAATTGAAGTTTTAGAGGTTGCGAAAGCTTATGGTGGCAAACCATTCCAATTACTACGAGCTACTCCAATGACTTGAAGCGGCATCTGTTCTATGAAGGCGGCAGAATTGATTGACACAGGAAATATGCAAATATGAATCTGTAGATCGGATTCAACTAGATTGCTTGATACTTGTAATGAGGATGTCTTGAAAGCGGAATTGCAGTGACTGACTATTTGACCGGGTAATGGTATAATTGCCGGCAAAGGCGCTAGGGAACTTTTATACCTAAAATACCTAGACTAGAACCCAGTCGTCCCTATGAAGACCTGGTGGCGGTAAGCGTTCTGAGATTAGATAGTTTCCTTATGCCAAGGCTGTCCCTATGTCAGCCTTAACTGGCACGATCTCAAAAATGAGGCTGAGGCCCATGAATCAAGTCTACTCTATGTTGACTTGACGGTTATAAAGAGAATAAGAGAATAGAAATACTACTAGCGGAATTTGCCTTTTCGGCACCAGGTTTTCCGTTTGTTTGTGGATTCAAAATGGGTTGGTTCTGGAAAAAAAAGAGGTGATGTAGACTGTATGCAATTCAATACCAAAAGAGCGGTGAATAGTTCCTTAGGTCAAAAAAGTTTATTCTCTTATTTTTTGTACTTTTTGACGTACTTTATCGGACGTTGACTTTTCTACAAATTCAAATCCTGTTTAGCTAATTCCCCTTTTGTAATCAACAAGGCGTTTCAGCGATTACAGCGGTTTTTGTGTACTATCGGTTGTACAGTCTGGAACGGAACTTCCAGGACTTCGTGAATCCAAAGACCTCATAGGCTTAAACATAATCACGACGAACAGAGCGTCCGATGGAAATCAGCTCTGAAGATAGACAGTCGAAAAATTGAAAACACAATTCCACAATTGAACGGCGAGGAGCGGCGATTGTGAAAAACAAAATTTTGCATGTTATCTTACCGGCGATATTTTGATAAGTATCGCGGTGATTATTTTCTATCTTTTTCAGCAGTTATCAACTGAATAAAAAGAAATTAACAAAAAAAAATTTAAATAAAAAATGTCACAAATTTAAGCACCTCGCTCCATCCAAATGTTGTCTATACTCCTTGTCTTGCAAGTTATAAATTATTTCGTACCTTCGCACTTCCTCAATTAATTTTTCTTCAAAATCCAATCGTAGTTTTGGCCAACTTTGACCACGAGGTTTTTTGGTCGTTTACTGTCGGCCGTCTCAATTGTGCTTAAGGCTTAATTTGACGAAATACACTACGATCTTGAAGTAGATTCGTGAATGTAAAAGAAAGCATTGAAGCAGTTCTTCTTGTCTCACCGTTGGTTTACAAACGCCAATCATAGTTTTGACCTTTGAGTTTCGTTGTTGTTTTTGTGTTGATCTGAATGTGAAATAGGTCGCCCATATCTTCTCTACACTAATTTTTTTTAAGAGTGACATAAACCATGTTCAAATTAAAATGCCTACATCAAATCCCTCGTCAGACTTCTAACGGATTCCTTGATCACTCTACAGATTAAGAGTATTTTTCATTGCGGGTCTTTTAAGTTCTCTAAAACTTTCCAGTTCTTTGTGCTGATTTTCAAATGATGATTCTTGATTTTCTTAGAATTATGCCGGTACCTATTGTAAAGGATCCACATCAATTTTACTGGTAGCGTTTTGGAACGAGTCATGCTCCGCAATAGCTACTCCATAAAACTTTCGTTTTCGCAACTAATCCAAATGGACCCATCACGAATCAAAACTCTGCTGAACATTGACCCAACATCCGATTTTTTGTCGATCGCCTTGCAGAGGTCACCTGGTTATCTGTGAGCGTTCTTTATGGATCTTCACTTCACATATATACCAAGACCCAAGAAAGCTAAATGTCCTACGAGAAGCCATTCATCTTTCGATCCCATATAGATTTGAGCCCTGAGGCTCCTAGCTTAGATTTAAATTCGCCCAGAGATATTGTTGCTTATATTTACTCAAAGATCGGTCGTGAGTCTCGATTTCAAGGTTATTCCTATCATTTTTAATTCAGGCTCCACATATACTTCTACTTAGAATACGGTTGGGATCTAGTCCAATCATGATTTGAAATCCCAGTAGTTTTTTTATGCAGAAATGTTGTAACATCGTTTGAAAATCTTATTTTCTTCAATGTTAGTCGATTTAGCTGGAAATTATGCTCAGAGTTTTGCTTATACACAAATTGTGGATGACACTAAATAGGGTGCTTTACATAAGGTCGTCTGATATTTCCTGTTTATGGTTACCCCTAGACTACTTATTCTCATGTTAGGGAGATCTTTGTAGTCATCTGGACTAGGTCTTCTTAAATGTTGCGCTCTTCGTTCCAATCATGCAGAGTTTCTTGGAGTAATTTCAATTTCGATCCATCCGGTTGGAAATATAAGGAGAAACAAAGAAGGCAGGAAAGTGCTACAAAAAAATTCGAAATGAAGCTAAACATAGAAAATGCGGGATGAGAGTCTATCCCACGTCCTCTTAATTCTAAGGTGGTAAAGGCTAGATACAGAAAACCTGCAGTCTTAGTTGGTCATCACCAAATTCTTGTATAATTACTAAATGTTTCAATAGCCTCATAAGCTCACAGATACCATACCTAAGACTCTTAGATCTAGGTGCCACTTTTAAGTAGTCAAGAAAGATCGCCAAAGCTGAAACGTTTGACTGAATTTTCTGCGCGGATAACTCATCTGGTAAACAGACGAATTTAAAACCGAAGTCATAGTGGACTTATTAGTCTATAGGCCGAGATGTAAGTTACACGAAGCCCTGGGATTCTACGAAACTTGTTTTCAAGCGGAAATTCATGCCATAGAACCGTGCATTGGTATCAATATACAAAAGAGGCTATCGGCACGCAAGCATATATGGTATGTAAAAACTTCGACAGTCAGGCCGCGATAAAGGCACTAAATTCCAATGCCTTCACCTCAAAGCTGGTTTGAAACTGTAGGGATGTCCTAGATTTACTATCAAAGGACAATAAATAAAGTAACCCTTAGGTAACCCCCAGGACACGACGGACATGAAGGTGATGAGACTATTTGGCTAAAAAAGCAGCAGACTCTCCATTTACCGAACCTGTGGCCGGAGAAAGATCTAAAATAGAAAAGGCTCAGTTTAAAATTTACAAAAAGAAGTCATCAACTGTCGTAGGCACCAGTCCAGGCTATTCACTGGCATAATGACTGGCCTGGAAGACAGTAGAGTGCCTTCCAAAGTGAGTACTCCAACCCAAGAAAGTAAACACCAGCACCGTCTTCCTCATTTGGGAAAGAGCCGTCAGTGAAAAGTTGTAGAGCGGACCGGAGAAGGCTCGATAAGGTACTTACCTCAGCCCACAATTCCCTTTCAAAAAACCCACAGAGAAGCGACGCTCACAACGAAACTCTAGTACCATCGCATTAAGTGGCATGCGGGCGGCCAGAGGGTTTTTCCGTTCCAACCCACACGCCAATGAGCAATGGGGAAAACCGGTCCAGCCGTCCTCCCAACATCCCCATGAGCTCAATCTACAGACAGCTTTTTTAGCATCTGCCTGAGTGGCAAAATCCAAGGGTGGCAGATTAAGTAAGACTTCAGGGGCAGCAATACCCGTAGATCTCAGGGCGCCTATAATTCCCAAGCAAGCAAGCCTTTGCAGGCCCGCCAGCTTCTGGATCGCAGTCTCCACTTGTGTTCGCGGCCACCATACACAAGAGGCATATGTGAGCATGGGTCCTACAATCGAGGTGTGCATCAAGTACACAACACTCAGTTTCATGCCGCATGAGCAGGGTATGATGAGATGATGATGTGATGAGGTATTAACCTATTCCTGAAAAAAGGCGAACGTGGACTGGACTTAACACGGCCGTGTCATAGGACAAAAAATCCTTCAGGTCGCGATGTTTGCTAAAATTTTATTGAATTTAAATTCTGGAACAACACAAAAAATTTTTGATACATTTCTAATAAAGATGAAAAAATTTCGTTGTGGTTTTTAATCGAATTGCGTTTCAACCAATGAACTTTGACTGAATACAGACGAAATACAATTCTACCTAAGCAGTTTTAGCATTTTTATAATCATTAGTTAATTTTAGTTAATAACTATAAGAAAACTTTCAACAACAATTTTCTAAACTCAATTCCCTTTCTTCCAGGCTCAAGAACCATTAACAAAACTGGGAACGGAAAGTGTGTAAACTCGTCAAAAATAAAACGAAACAAAACAAAACTAAGGAAAAGCAGAAAGAACTGATCGTTTTTGAACAAAGCGTTCACCATCAAAACTTAAGGAATAGTTTGTAAATATATACATACACATGCATACGTCGTACATACATACTTAGTTTCATAGAAAACAAGAAGAGAATTCTCTTAGCGTAAAGGTTAACTCTAAATTTAAAATAAAAACTAAAAAAGAAAAAACAATTTAAGGTAAGAAGACAGAAAACTCTGCAAATAGAAACAATTTTGTAGGGTTTTGAAGAAGTAATTTTTTTTTCTAATTAATTGCTGCAAGCCTGAAAAAAATTGAAAAAATGATGTGAAAAAGTGCTGTTAAAAGTTTTTCGTTTATTTTTATTTCGTTTTCTCTCACGTGTACTTTTTTTTTATAATTATGCTTAGTTCTTATCTTATACACGTCCTCTTATTACTAAACCTATTAGCGGCATGTGAAGGGCGGTGATAGGCCAACCTAAATAATATTTCAGTTATGTATGTTTAAAACAATTTGTACTACTTACACACATACATTTATACTTTTTTGTTTAGTTTATTATTTTGTTTAATTAATTTTATTTAATTGTAAAAAAAAAACGGTAATAATATTTCTTTTGAAAATTTTTCCTGTATGCTATCGATAGTCTTTTTTGTTTATTTTTTCTCTGTTGATTTTTGCTGTGATCTGTAATATTTTTCTTATTATAAAAATGTGTAAAAAATAAAAAAGAAGATAATAAAATTATTAAAAAATAAGAAATAAAGAAAACCCATGTAAGTTATGATGAGTTACTTTTATTCTTCTTATTTGCATGTTTTAATTCAAGTAGTCTTTTCTTTAAGCAAATAATTTTATATCCCTCGTTTCGCATACCCGTTATAGATTGGTATATTGCAGAGGCGGCTCATGGAAATGAGCTTTGGTGGGGCGCTAATTACTACTTTGCAATAAAAATAATGTTAGTTTCCACTCCACCCAGGAGTTATGACTTTCGGAGAACGTTAACGGATTTTTAATGATCGGTTTCGTTAAAGGGACATTTACGTTATAAGACGTAATGCGGAACAAATAAGAAATCAAAAGTCATGTGAATTTTGAAGGTAACTGTTGATACCAGTCGCCACTGGTACATTGTTGTATATCACCAAGAAATCTCCTTACTGCCACTTGAGAGATTTCAAGAGCAAAAAAGAATTCAAGAATTTAAAATACAAAAGAAAAGAAGGTGACGTTAGTCTACTTCTTTTGTAAGACTCACAGAAGTATGGTTATGCCGACACAATGTGTCTCAGTAGCATTTCGTAATGAAGCCCCGTTAGTTTTGGTGTGAGTAATAATTTTCAAGTGATGTTCTACTAGAAAAGCATTAATTCAAAAAATTTCCCGAAGGACGGAAAACGCAGAGGAACTATTCAATCGTCTCAACCATTTTTTTCTAAGGAGAACAGTTATTTTGAACTATCAGCGACAAATATTCTTAGAAAGATGAGTGTGAGCTCCAAAAGACTTATTGGTATCCGTAAAAACTCTGAAATTCGTCCAACGATGTTGATGTATCTTGGTTGGTTGGCTGGTCTATTGTGTTCGCCCTTACATCTCCATAAAACAGACCAGTCCCCTTAAAGCAGGCCAGTCCTTTTGAGCATAGGCTTAAGGCACCCCAGAGCGGTCCTTCCACCACCTCGATAGGGACAAACTGTGGTTTATCATAGCTTGCCATTCTGTGTTTAGCTATTGGCGGGCATTCACATAAGACATATAAAGCAATCTCATCATTCTCGAAACACAGTCTGCATGTAAGTTCAGGGTTCACGCAAATAGTGACAAGGTACGTCCACAGTTGACAGTGACCGGTAATCAAACCAGTTAAGAGCATAACGTCCATCCTAGTGTATATCATAAGCTCTCTCGCCCTATCCGTAGACGGAAACGTCACGAAACGCTTGTCATGGTTCTGTCTCACGATGCTCCTCCAATACATGCCATGACGCTTTAATACGCGTTTGCGAATGGCCCCACGTTCAGTGCACAGGGTTAAGCCGCACATCGACTCTAGGACGATCAGAGATGTAGCTGAGGCATGACGATCAAAGATGTAGCTGAGGCTTGTTTAGCAAGTTCATCACCTTTCAGCCAGCAAAATCTTAATGTTCCGGGATATGTCCAGATCAGGCTAACCCGAATAAATCTACTCAATTCGTCAATGGCGCTTTGGAATTCCCACACGAGCTTTGATATCATTGTGGAAGATGAAATTGTTCTAATTGCTCCCTGACAGTCTGAGAATATAAATATGTTGTTATTGCCCCTTGCGTGGCTCATATACTCAATGATATCTCAAATCTTGTTGCAGCACTCCACCCCTCGACCACGATACCCATATCAAGTTTGAGCCCATCCATATAGGTGCAAAACGAGTACTCTGCTAGGGATAGTCAGAAATTCCCAGTCTTCTCACCTGGCGTATCTTTCCGTGAACATTCTTTTTGAGGAGAAGGAGGTAGTAAGGTCTATCCACCGATAAAGGGTACTCAAGTCGAATCACCCTAAACATAGTAACGCACATTTTTTGCAAAAATCACTGATGTTAGTTAACTTAAAAAAATTTTAACATGAAAATTGTTTGCAACCGATTTGGATAAGCGAGGGCTTGTTGAACGCAAAATGAAAAGAATTTGAAAATCGAAAAAAATATGCGAAAATTTCAGTTATTTTTGAGAAAACTGCAAAAAACTGAAAATGTGTCATAACATGGAATAAAGGCCTATTTTCTTCCAGCTTAACCATTCTATTCCTCTGCACATTTTTGTTGTTTTATTTTTATTTCAGTTATTTATTTATTTATTCTTTTCATCCGAGTATTGCGTTCCTTTGATTTAATTAAAACTTTTGATCTTCTTAATCCTTATAAGGTTGCCACGAATAGAATTGAATTTATTTAACCCAAAAATGCCCTTCGAAAATATTCAAAATTTCAAATTGTTTTAATTTAAACTTCAAAAAATGTTATAAGATTCTTATTAATACGATAAAGAGCGTCGGTGACGGCATGATTAAAAATAAAATTAAAAACATTGTTGGACTGGAGATTTTTTAAATAAAACTAGCCCCAGTTTTTTGTGTTTCAATCCTTAAACTCTCATCTGGTCGAAATTATAAGAGCTAAAAGTTTCAAAAATTAACGCCCTCTATGTACAGCCAACTTCAATAAAATTGGAAGAAGAGAATTGAGACTTTTGAGGTTTCCCCTTTTGAAAAAAAAGAATCAAACTTCCTCGCTCAAACTTATAATCCAACCCTTTGCATAAAAATTCATAGAATTTTGCTCTCAGATCGATAGTAATCTTAATCTTAGCCTAATTTTGCTTCATAGAATCATGAAATTTAAAAAAAAAATTATTAAAAATTGTAATGTATAGGTTCTAAAAAGGTCTAAAAAAGGATGCTCAATTTATCGAATAAAATGGCTTAAACCAGAAAAATCTTTCATGGAAAGTAAAAATAAAATAAATAAAATTTTATACATAAAATAAATCTTAATGAACTTGAGACGACATTTGTACTAATTGTAAGCAGAGAATTATTATTAATATTATTATTAATTATATTAGTTAGTTATTTTTAAGACTTATAACTGTTAAGATAAAGTGATTTTTGTGTAAAAAAAAAAACGAAACAAACAAAGGAGAACAGAAAACATAATTTATAAAAAGAAATCGTAATGATGAGGAAACTTATCTTTTCTTTTAAAGAAATAGATTATCTCCGGCTATGTCACCAGATGATTAACGATAAATTATTTGTAAATAAAATTATAATTAAAAAGATTGATTAAATTTATTGTAAATTAAAGATTCGTTTTTTTTTTCTTCTCTGTTTAATCACAGCTCTTTCCGTCAATTTGTCTACTACCCCAAGAACCATGTAAAATTGGAAGCAAGGATAGAACGACACGCCTATGCTCTATGTCCTCATACTTGACTAAACCTTTGCGCAAGCTTTTTAACCTGTCTTAATTGACAGTTACCTTTACAATAGCTTGGAAATTCAGCCAATTCTCAAAAGAGGCAAAGGTAGCAAACCCTCATATTACCGATCAATTTGCAATCATTTCAACTCTCTCGAAGGTTTTTGAATCTATCATCATTGAATAAACTCATCAACGATCAACAATATGTCTTCTGGTCTGGACTTGCTGGACTTCTTTTGGAACCGTAACCTTCACAATTTTTGGTGAATCCGAAACCGTTGCCCTAGATATATCAAAGGCGTTTCTTAGAGTCTGGCATCCTGCTCTTTTAAAGAAACTTAAAGCACTTGCTTTCTTGAAAGTCTTTTATCTGTTCGCTTAATACGGGCGGTATACGAAATGTCTAGTCTGATCTCTTGTACATTAATTCCTACGTATAAAACTCGCAAGCCGCTCTCATTCCTTCACTCTCCAAAATACTTCCGGCCGTACAGTAAAGTTCCGTGATCTTTTTCAACCCCAACTGTGCGAATATATAGCAGTCTACCTGCCATCTCTTGTCTTTCCTCGGACTTACAATATGTGAAGGTTTAAGTGCGTCATAAAACAGCACTTCTGCTACTCTCCTCATATCCCCTAATCTATTTCCTTCCTCCTTTCTCTACCTGCTTTGCATCATAGGATATCCTCTGATATCCTCTACGCTAAGATTATCTTTCTGATCCTAAGTCTCACACAGTAAGTGATCCTACTTCCATCCCAATTTTGGCATCATTAACCATTTCAGAGATATAAAGAGCATAAAAGGACCTAGAATATAACCCTGTTGAATTCCACATTTGAGAGGTATATATAAAATTCCTGCTTCTCTCTTACTCTCTCCAATCAATTTTAACTCGTTTAAGCTGACCGATGAAAAAAAACTGATGATTAACTCAAACGATAAAGAGAGCCTGAATTTATGTGTATGAAAAAATCTCTAAAGCTTAGAGGTACCAGATATTCAGACGATTCCTCTTCTCAAACCTGCAAAAAGCCAATATAACTTTTTTCAACTACGATCTCTTCTGAACCCTAACTGCAATATGTTGTACAATTTGATTATACATGGAACTCGTCAAGAGGTTTAGGGCACTCCCCGGAAGATTTACATTATCTAATGAAGATTTTACACTTTTACGCTTTACTATTGTCTGCATAAATACAATCTGTCTGGTAGCCTTTTACAAACCCGCCAATTGGATCCAAGACAAATTTCAACAATTTAGTGTTATTGACCTGCCCAAAATAAACCCATGCTGGTTTGAAGAGAGCAAATTCTTACAGGAAGTTGATAGCTGAGAGTAAATGAAAGATTTGAATAATTTGGGCAAGCAAGATAATTTTGCCATAGGCCTATAGTTAGAAATTTCATTTTACGCAGCCTGAACGAAGTAAGAACGCTCTAGAATGGTCCTATGAAAACGTGGAATGAGCAGATTATGATTTCGAGTTGTATTTAAAAACTGCAATTGATCATACAGATAACATGGGGTCCTAGAGTGCATCAGAATATACAAAAAGACCAACATCCTCATCACACGATGATCATCTAGGGAGCATCCCAGCAGGTGAGATCTCAAGTGTTGGACGTGATCAAAGCGTCGAAGCCCGAAAATAAAACGGATGCAGTCGTTAAAAGCGAGGTTTAACCTGTGAGAGCATAAGCTATCGAGATTGGGAAAAATTAAGGTACCAAAATTAAAATGAGGATGGAGAAGTGCTTTGACTAGTCTCGTACGCATATCTCTCGATAATATATCAGCTGATAACCAGAGCTGACGAAGGCCTCCATATATTTTCAACAGCATGAGATTGATATGGTTACAACAGCTCATAGGTATAGTTGATTACTACTCCCAGATTCTTGACCCGCTGCACTACAGAGAGAGCAGAACCATTTATCACAACTCCAGGAATGTCTCTGATGTTGGAAATCGTGTTGTTATGAAGGACCATGTATTGAGACTTGCCCGGATTTAGCAATAGTTGATTTCTCATTGACCAATGGTATATCTTATCGAGGTCATCGTTAATGCGTGCTAGGCAATCCTCCATCAGTTCAATTGGTGTACTGAGATAAAGCTGCACTTCGTCAGCATACAAGTGAATTTTCACGTCTTCAACAATATCAGGAAGATCATTGAGAAAAATACTGAATAATAAAGGTCCCAATATAGAACTTTGTGGAACCCCACACAGGACAGGTAGAATGCTAGAAAGAACAAGAACATCATTCACTTTAACTTGCTGATATCTGTCCCGTAAAAAACTACTTAGCAATTCAGTAGCCAAAGACGAAAAACCAAAGTGAACAGATAACTTAGACAGCAGAATCAGATGATTTACGCTGTCAAAAGGCTTAGAAAAATCAAGTAAATCCAGGACACCAATATTGTTATTATCAAGAGCTAATCGCAGGTTATTAGTAACCTTTAGTAGAGCAGTTTCACAGCTATGCTGGGAGCTAGTCATTCCGTGAGTAGTTTGTTTGCATCCAAATGTTCGACCATTTGAGCATGCATTAACCTTTGCAGAACTTTGGAAATGAAACAAAGGATACTAATGGAGCGGAAATCGCTCAATTCTTTAGGAGACGATACCTTGGGAAGTGCGAGAATAGTTGCCAGCTTCGAGACACGGGGAAAAATAGATTGGGTCAGACATGAATTTAAAATATAGACCAGGGACTAATAATCATGGGTAAAATTAATTTAATGAAACGAGCATGTATTTCATCTCGGCCTTCCGCATCAGATCTTATTGAGAAGATAGCCATAACTACTTCGTCAACATCCACACACCTAAAGGAGAAGCTGGATCCAGAAAAATCAATCAAAGTGATCACGATTATCCGCTAAATCCTGGACAATACCCTGCGTAGAGGTGAAAAATTTATTTAGATCATTGGGGCATAAGTCACAAATAGGACCACTATCCTTATTAGTACTGACACCAGCCCTCCTCAGATTGTTCCAAAGCAACTTGGGTGGCAAACTAGGGTTCAATTTGTTTTTATAAAACTGACCTTTGCTCTGCGTATAGCCGATACAACACGATTGCGAGCAGATTTATACAAGCGTTTCGTATTATCAGATCATCTTTGCATTGCATTGTCGTAAAATGAAGCAAAGATTTTACAAAATTCAGACGAAGTATCACTAGCACAATCCTTGTACCTCATGGTATTGGGATAGATGTCAGTTCTTTTCGTCCATATTAATAAACTTAAAAACGATGCGTGAATCACTAAATAATTTCGCAAGCATGTTTTGAATATACTCACCATAAAGTGTAGAGGAAAGTTCTTTGAACTCATTATAGGATGTGAAGAAGTTGTTGTAACTTATAAAGTCTTTGTCCCTCATATGACTTTTCCGAAATTTATTCATCTATTTTTAAGACATTTCAGTTCTTTATGGCGGAGATGTTTTAGAGAGCCGCTGACGCTCACGGGAATATAAGAAGAAAATAAATCGAAAAGAATTATGTAAAACTTAGAAACGTCTTCATCAACACTAGCAATTAGGCACTGTGCTCAAATCAATGGAGGTAAGTCTACTGAGAGTTCCGAAAAGTTCGATTCTGCCAATTTTTTTTTATCAGCTCATCTTAATGAATCGCGTATTATACCGGGAGACAACTTGATCTAAAGCAGCCTATTTATAAAGGCGTTCTGCGACAGAATCGTTTTTAGATTTGTTTTATGCTCATAAATGCCCTTGAAAGCAGTCTGATAAATTTTTTCACTTCTTTTGTTTTAGGCTACAATCTGTAATGAAAACAAATAGATTTTTTTAAGTACATAGCTACGAGCAGGCCGTTACATTTACAATTCTCGTTTCGACTTGGAATAATTTATTATTGCTAAATTTACCTATTCTTTGTGTTTTCGTTTTAGTTTTCTTTGCTTCTGTACATCTTATTGAACTTTTTAATCAACTTGTAGAGTAACATGGGTTAGTGATTAAATGAATTTAGTAGTTTAATATTGGAAATTACTATAGTAGTAACTTTGAGTGGAGATTTAGTTTGATATAGAGTATTTTTGTACATAATGCTTGTGGTAAACACTTCTAATATTTTATATTCACAAAGTATTGTAATTAATTTGCCAATTATTGAAATCTATAATTTTATGTTTATTGTTAATCTATCTTGCAGTGTAAGTCTCAACAGGTATTCCTGCTATATTTCTCGTATCAGCTGTGACTTCTGCTGTCATTTACTTGTACCTTTGTTTTTAAGTTGTTTTTAATATGAATAGTGCAGGTGTTTCAGTGTCTGATGGACCGGTCAATAATTCTCGCGTTTTGTTGAACATAATGTGTAATAGGAGCCGTGGATTGAAAGTCTCTCATCTTAATGCCCAGAGCTTATTGCCAAACGTTGACGAATTTAGAGATACTTTTAATAATTCACATATGGATGTGATTTGTGTGCCTGAGACTTGGCTGCGGCCACATATTGACAATGGTCTTGTCAGCTTACAAAAGTTTAAGGTTTTTAGGAATGATCGCACGGGCCGAGTGGGTGGTGGTGTTGCGATGTATGTGAATAATACGTTCCATTCACACCTTGTTGCTTATTCTGATCCTTTGGCAGAGGTCGAATACATATTTGTTGAAATTCTTGTTAACCATCAAAGATGCTTAATCGGTACAGTCTATAAACCACCTCATATATCGGATATCAGTGCACTGGAAATACTAATTGCTGACATTAGTCATCAGTATGCCCATTTAATTATATGTGGTGATTTCAACATAGACTTACTCACCTCCAATGCAACAGCAAGATACTTCAGGGATATGATCGAGTCGTTTGGCTTAAATTTTGTGTATAATACATGTCCAACGCATTTTACTTCTACCTCGTCGTCATTGCTAGACCTTTTCATTGTTAATAATGTTGAAAAGGTAAAATTTTTTAACCAACTTTCAGTTCCCCACTTTTCCAGGCATGATTTAATATTTTTCATATATGGTGTGGGGCAAACGGATGGTGTAGAAGAATCCTTCTATTACCGCGATTTTTCTAGTATTGACCACGACAGCCTATATGTAGAGGCATCTGCATTGGACTGGAATCAATTATATTTCCTTGGTATCAGTCAATGATCAAGTTGATTATATTGGATCTTTAGTAAACTATCTTTTTAACAGATTTGTACCGCTTAAAAGAAGGCTTACCATTGATCCAACCTGTCCGTGGTTTACACCGAGAATTAAAAATCTAATCTATCAACGTAATTTGGCCTATAGAAGGTGGAAAGGCTTTAGAACCCCTGAATGTTGGAACATTTTTCGTACTCTACGTAATTCAGTAACGAGCGAAATCCGTCGATCAAAAACAATTTTTTACAGTTCGAAGTTCAATGTGAAGCTCCCTAATAAAAAGCTGTGGATGAATTTAAGAGACATCGGGGTGGGTAAATCAAAATCCTCTATTGTTTCTAAGGATTTGAATGAATTAAATCTTGAGTTTACTCACTCCACCTCCAATGAATATATGGCGGCAGAAATGGAAGAAGTTTTAACAACTTTTCATCGGGATGATCCAAATAACGGGTACTCATTCATAAATGTAACGGAGATTGAAGTGTATACAGCAATAATGGCCATTAGATCCAATGCCATGGGAATTGATGGTATTCACCCGAAGTTTATAAAAATAAAAATTTCTTTCCTAATTGTACACCTATCTTATATCTTTAATAATATTACATATTTCATCTTCCACATTTCCCATCAATTGGAAATTAGCTAAAATCGTTCCAGTTTTTAAAAAATTAGGTACCCAGGAATATCGTCCTATTTCAATACTTCCTTTCTTTTCAAAAGTGCTCGAAAAATTAATGCACAATCAGCTGTGACATTATATTGAAAATAGTGGTCTATTATCACGCTATCAATCTGGCTTTAGGTCAAAATATAGCTGCATCACAGCCTTAATTAAAATAAGCGATGACATTCGCGAAGCAATGGCGGCAAATAATTTAACTATTCTAAGCCTATTAGATTTCTCCAAAGCATTTGATAGA
The DNA here is from genome assembly GCA_963930735.1 of Dioctria linearis. Taxonomy (NCBI): domain Eukaryota; kingdom Metazoa; phylum Arthropoda; class Insecta; order Diptera; family Asilidae; genus Dioctria; species Dioctria linearis. Next base: position 27,178,015 of record OZ005741.1, read on the forward strand.
GTTGATCATGCCGTCTTAATTAATAAACTCATTACACATTTTGATTTTTCTACTCCAGCATGTAAGCTTATTAACAGTTACATCACAGGCCGGCAGCAATAGGTTTGTTGTGACGGCAGAGTTTCTGATTTTCTGCCAGTATTTAGTGGTGTGCCCCAAGGATCTATTCTAGGACCTTTGCTGTTTACCATCTTCATCAACGATCTTACTGGTGTTATTCTGCATTGTAGATACCACTTGTATGCTGATGATGTTCAGTTATACATTTCTAGGCATAAGAATCAAATTTGTGATGCAGTCGAGTGCATGAATTCTGATTTAAGAAATGTTTATAACCAGGCTGTTGAAAACAAGCTGGTTCTGAACACTTCTAAGGCCAGTGCCATAATTATACATAAAACCGTAATTGACATACACAGCTGCCCTGCACTCAGTATGAACAATGAGGTGATTCCCTATAACAACGTGGTAAAAGATCATGGTGTAAGATTGAATCGAACTTTGACTTGGTCGGATCATCTTAATTCTGTTGTGTCAAGGATATATGCCACTCTTCGCAAACTATCTTTATCTGCATCGTATACGCCCGTTCAGACTCGAGTATTTTTAACTAAAGCCCTTGTAGTACCACTACTTACTTACGGCTGTGAGCTGTTTTGTGCAGTTGACTCAATTTCCCAGAGAAAACTTAATGTAGCTTTCAACTCTGCGGTTCGTTCTTGTTTTGGGCTTCGGCGATATCACCATCTTTCTGCTTATGTGAATTCAATATTTGGTTGCACACTTCGTACATATCTGGACTTTCGCATGATACTTTTTTTACGTAACTTGATTCAATATTGCAGACCAACTTATTTGTATCAAAAGCTCAGTTTTTTTACGGTCCCAGAGGACAATGAATCTAACTATGCCAAGCTACAGTAATCGGGTTTCTGAGCGTCAATTCCTTGTCCAAGCCATCAGACTATGGAACACTCTTCCCCTTGAGCTCAAGAGTAATAGCAGTGGTCATAGTTTTTGTGTGGGTTTGTTGGGCTTCCTGCAAGATAGATAGATATTTGTTTCCTTTCGGCTTTTGGTTTAAATTTTATTTTTTTTCCATTCTGAATTGATCTTTATTCTATTTTATTTTTATTTTTCCATTTTACTATTATTATTTTGTTTCTTATTATTGTAGCATATGTATATCATAAGTTTAGCTGTAGAGTTATTTGTATTTTAATTATCTCCTGCGCATAGATATAAGTTTAATTAGAAACCTAATTGTGTAGATGCCATTAATAAATTAATTGAATTGAATCGAATTGAATAACAACAATTAGGAATAAGGCGGCTTTGTACTGCAATTTTGGAAAGTATGAAAGACACTTGCTTACCACAACCAGAAACTGAGCAATTTGTTACAATTAAAAATATGTAGCTTCTGATTTGACGATCTATGCTGACTTCTACAACTGCGTTGGTTTGGTTGATGGAGATCATATCGGTACGAAAAAGCAATTAGAGAATTCCGGATCGCTATGCTATAATTATAAAAAAATATTTTGCTATTGTATTAGGTGCAGTTTACGACGCCAATTATAAATTTTTAGCCATTGATGTTGGTGTGCTTTTAAGAGGGCAGTGATTCTTCGATTTTCAAGGACTCAAGTACTTAATTTTGTCCTACTATATCTCAGAATCGCCCTCGTCTAAACTTATAAACACTGTGAAACTCTACATCGCATTTGCTACCTATATTCCTTCCTATAACTTCTTTCAAATTTTGGAATTTACCGCCCATTAGATAAAGTGCACCGTTTCCAGGGAAGCTTTTGGTTGATGTCATAAAATAAATGTTCTCTTTTCGGTTGTCACTTCTGCTCAAGGTGACAACCACACTCCGCTTCCTTGGAGTACATTATTTTATAACTTGATGGAGCAGAGGTTGCTTGGAATTTTTTTATTGATTGGAGAAGAAAAGCTATAAGAATCGAAAAGAAGCTATTTAATAGGAAAAGGTCTGTGTCAAACCCATGATCTTTGAAATGGATGGGACACATCAAACCGACTTAGGCAGGTATTATAGAAAATTTTTGTTGCTGATTATATAATACTTCCAATTACAGAAGGTCCCCCCCCCCTTTTTTTTTGTGCCCACAAAAACTAAATAGAAAATCTAACCCGACCGAGTTAAATATTTCACTTAAAAAGCAATTTCATCTTTGAAAATAATTTCGAAAACCACTTGTTGCCAATTATTTCTTCTGCTGCATACCTAGCTGTGTATAGTATAAATAATTAGTGAAACATTTCAAAGGAAAACCGTTAAATTATTTCAAACTGTAATTTTCCTCAAAAGGCTGAGGTTGAAGTTCGTTTTAATAATTGCAAAAGAACAGAACCGAATAGTTAGAATATGTAGGTAGGTATGTTTGTATATGTATATGCCCCTTCAAAGGAAATTCCAAGACAAACCCTTTACTGTAATTATTCAGAGCATGACGAAGATTGTAGTAATAGGTCTCCCCCAGAGGATGTCTGAAGCCTTTTAATTTTCCCCAGCAAATATTCTTCCCGATGCATGAATTTTCCATTACTCCCAGAGTATACTCCAATGTAACACGTCGTAAAGGACTTCTCTACCTGTGAATTTTCCGCTTTGTAATTTTCCTCTAATTGCATCTTAGGTCCCGTTTTATCATTGTTCCCATTTATATGAAATTTTCGACTACAGTATGGGGTTGAAAGTTGGTGAAGTACATAGCATACATTATGTGTACTTCGTATAGAACCTGAAATATGGGATCCTTGCTACTGTGTGAAGGTTCCAAGGAAATATTGAGGAAGCAACTCCCGTAAAGTTTAGCATCTACTTTTTAGATTATTGATACGAAGCTTCGGGTTGCATAAATAATACATTTCCCGGACGACTAACTGAGGTAGAGGTTGGTTTTGTGTTATGATGTAGATGAAATATCCTTTATAAGTATTACGTAAAGGTTCATCCCTACTACACCGCCCAGCCAACGAAAACCTTCTGCTTGTCATTCTGCAATGTATTTGCCCTAGATTACGTTGCATACAACAGCAGGTTGTGAACCAATACAAAAGGTATGTACTCAATTAGAGACCGCACTGATTCTGCAACCTACAGGCGGACTACCTACCTATGTAGATTCTATAAAAGACGACAATGAATTTCAATTAACAGAGTCGAGACTAAATCTGACTAATAATCAGTTTGAGCGCCTCAATCACAGGCAACATTCTCATTTCGTCGCTTTTAATTCGACCTCATCCCGCGCTGGTGGACCACGCTTGATGGAATTCTGCAACAGGTCACAAGATTAAATCTACCTTGGTCCATTGAGTTATTTAATTTGCCAAGGTAATGCGATTTGAAATCATTCGTCTGTAGGTGTTGCATTGGTCTGGCGCTGTATAATTATATGCAAGCAATTTGTGTGATGAATTTCATGTGAGCGGAAATATTCATGACTTGCAAATTGTTAGAAGGATGAAATTCACTTTGCAGAATCATATCTATGTAGCTTCTACTTAACTGTCAGTCTCGTCGTTCAGCAGACTACGCTTGTAGGATCTGTATAGCTTCTACATATATATGCAGTTAGGATAGGACATTTATCTGAACGCTTTTTAATCACTGACTTGATAGTGCGCTAGAAGTAGAAAAAAATGTGCAAATTGATTCTGGATGTTCAAGAAATATGAATTTATAATTCGGGTCGGTTTAGATATTTTGGAGACAAGTTGAAGGATGACTTTAAGAATATCCCGGCACTAGATGTCCTTGAGATAAGTAGGTCAGGTTAGATTGAGAGTAGGGGCGACTAGGCCACTAGAAACATTTTGACACTGCGACCAGAATTGATCTATTGTGTTCTCTCCTGAAGTGGTTATGCAAAATCTATAGTCTTTTAACCAGTTCGATTATTGCCCTTGGGGTTAGATTATAAGTGTTTCTCCAGTGATTTGTAACCTTAGTGTTGCAAGCGCGGCACACTCACATCATTACGCTTCGATGTGTCATCTTCCTATTCGCACAGTCGACACAGTTCGCTGTCGAATTTGCCTATTTTCTTCAAAAAAAATAACTGAAGGAGCCATGTCCAGTGATTGCATTATTAAAGAGCCTCAGCGACTGACTGCTAAGACCAATTATTTTGCGCATCTAGAGTGGAGAGGAGTGATGTTAACAGAAAATTTAAAATTACTGTGCAGCTGGAAAAAAATTACTGTTTTCATGGAAAAATTACTGTGTGTAAACGTCGTTGCACAAAAAGTACCAAAGTTATTATGTTTACAGTTTATTTCAAACTTCAGTTCAGTAAAAAAAAAAAATAAAGAAATTTCATTTTCAGTTAATAACATGAATATAACTGCCTGTATTGTAAATACACAAATTTATATTTTGAATATATGAAAAACCAGCTATTTTTCCATATTTCCGTGGTCATGCATATAAATTTATCTAATAACTTTAAGTGAACAGGCTTTATTTCAAGTTCGTAAAATTTTTTGTTTTTTTAAACTAATTTTTAGTGCACCAAATTCCCTGTAGAGAGCTGGTATCACTGACATGTATAATATGGAGTAACTACGTTAAGCTTTATGGGAGCGACGTGGTACAAATGTACCAATCATAAATGTTTTAACAGAAATTCACATGAAAAGCGCAATGCATCGAAGTGAGCTTCCAGTTCTTCTTTAAATTAATCAAAATAACACATTTAATCTGGAAAACAGTGCGATAAATTTATCAGAAATAATCCATTTTGGGGTCTTAAGCTATTACCCCTTATTGCGAGCGACGTGGTACATTTGTACTAATGAGTGAAATAAGGAATTTTGCTTTCTCTTTTTTTGTTTAATACCTGAAATTGAGAAGATATTTGTATATACAATATACTTACATTTAAAAAAATAAGACAAAGGCAAAAAGAATGGTTTTTACATTAACGTTTATTACAGTTATTAATTATAAAAAAAATTATAATGTGCAAGAACAACATTTCACAATAGAACTTGAATGCTGGGCATAAACAGGACGATTGCACACATTACATGTCTTCCGAGTTTTTCGGTAGCTCTTTGACGATCGGCATAAATAACATGTGCCCGCGAACTCTTGACGTTTGCTGGTATTTCCCTCTGCTGTACCGGAACAATATGGAGCAAATACCAAAGTCTTTCCCAGCATACATTCAATGCCAGACTTAGTCGCGAAGTGTTGGAATACGCGACGATTTTGTGATCTTTCCTCAATGGATGGCATTGCCAGCATTTTTTCCAGATCCCTCAAGAAGATACGGCGATTATCGGTGCCCCTTGCAGTCATTGGGTTATTCTCGGAATAAATTATGTTGGCTGCAAGGCCAGCTATATCTATCATATTATAAAACACAGCTAATGGCCATCGTTTTGTCTTCCGCTTTGTAGAATAATGTGTGACCATTTTATCCATGTTGTCAACACCACCTTTTACACTGTTGTAGTAGTGTATAATATCCGGTTTATTTTTTGGACCACTTCTTTCGTCTGTGTAGTGCATTGTTGATAAGAGAATTACACTTTTCATTCTTTTGGGAACGTATGAGCTAATAGTGACTTTGTCTGTACTAAATCCAAACAGAGACGACAGTGGTTCCCGTGATTTATTAGCCAACATTTGTGAGGGAATATATGGCTTATTTTTCTTCAATGTGCCCACTACGGAGAGATTCCATGACATCAAAAGTCGAGCTAACGGCAGTGTCGTAAAAAATTTATCCATAGCGATATTTCTACCGCTGTTTTTATACTTATGGCATAAATCCTTGACAACACGCTCACCTTGATTAATTTCACGTCCTGTTGTTTTTTTGCCAGTATAAATTTGGCCACATAGTGGATAGGAATTTTTTGCATCACACACCCACCAAATCTTGATGCCGTATTTGGCAGGCTTAGATGGAATATATTGTGTGAATTTTGTGCGTCCTCGATAGGGAAATAACTGTTCATCCACTGTAAGACAGTCCGAGGGTACGTAATGCGAATTCAGGTTTGCATTTAGCATGAGCCATAAGTCTGATATTGGAGCTGCTTTATCGTTTGTCAACCTTTCGGTTCTGGTGCTTTCGTTATCGAAACGGATAAATCTCGTTATAAGCTTAAATCGATTGTAAGCCATAGTTGCACGGTACAGCGGGTATGATACCATTTTCCAAAGTGCTGTGATATGCTCAGTACTAGAATGACGTTCTCCAGCAGTGACTAATATACCCAGAAACCCGTCAAGCTCTTGTAAAGTGAGGTCCTTCCAAACTTTTGCCTTTTTGGTTGGGTTTTCGAAATTCCATTGTGTATATACTTTTTGTGCATTTTTGTTTGTATGACGGACGATTATGTCACACATTGCTTCTGTAAATATACATTTGAAAGTATCTCGGACCGATAGAGTTGCTGTTCACCTTATTGGTCCAAAATTCTGCCGAAGAACGTTGTGTCTCAGCGTTTGTTGAGTGACCGGAGGTGTACGCATCCATATAGTGTTGTCCCTGCCTCGGAAAATGTTTTCCTTGAATGAAATTTCATCGTTGTCATCGGCATCTTGGGCGCTGCTATCATAATCATCATCTATTTCAATAAAATTGGTATCGGCACACACATCTTCAACATCAGATATTTCTTCATCAGACCCTCGCTGTGGTAGCCATTCGTCGTCCGATTCTTGTTCCTTGAAGACATCAGGCTCAACATCGGATTCACTGTCGGAAACCTCATTCAATAGTTTTCTTATATACAACCTCTGTTGTAAATAAGTCATTCTATAAAGAAAATTATATGTAATAGCAAGGCTAATTTTTAAATGAACCCAATCATATTACCTTTTGAATTCCCCTTTTAATACTTCTTCGTTATCGTCAGCCATGTCAGTTAAAAACTATACTGATTAAATAATCTCAAAGGAAATTGAAATGTACAAAGTAAACTAGACCGAATTATACCAAGTCTTCCGCTTGACTGAACTAGGAGAAGGTGAAACGGTGAGTAAAAGATTGCAAGTGAACCATATGTTTCAACAGCTAATTTGAATGGACAAAATATAAAATTCCAGAATCAAAACCACAGTTAACATAACAATAAGTTAGATACCAGATGAGTTTACCCACTGCCCCTCATTTACGTCCTGACAGGTAGAAAATGAAAGAAATTAAATTAAAATCTCATTTTCCGAATAAGGACACACCATATGAAAGCGCAGAGTATATACAACGAAAAAAATTGGCAAATGAATCACTCGGTTTCTTTCCTGTAAATAAATGAAAGGAGGGGAAGTTTCTAGACTTTACTCTCATTTAATATTCCCGCGCTTTATGTGAAAGCACATGTTTAGTGATAATCATTACCTGTTGGTGCTGTTATCGCTGAAGACGGGTCAGTACCTGGCTTTCTTGGTATAAGTGCAATAAACAAATTGCTTATTGTTAACTGCCTGCTGCTAAGCACCTATTGCAAACCGATTGCTCATACGTTATCCTCCTCTAGAAGTTGTTAAGTTTCTGTGGTACATTTGTACCACGTCGCTCATAATCCAAGAATTTCATACCCACTCACATGAGGGTTAATAGAAATGCATTGCAAAAAGTGGGCTCACTTCTATATTGCTGACTCTTTCGGTCTAAGAACCAAATACCAACTGAGCAGAACTGCAAACTACAAATAAATAAATGGGTCCGTCGAAATAAATGTTTTTAAATTAATTATTTAGGGTTATTACTTATAAAATTGTTTTACCAAAGGCAATATATTCATAAGATGTGCAGCAGAAGTTCGAAACGTTTTATTAAAATCGCTTTTCGAGCTGCGCGCTTATTTTTTCAACTTCTCGCCAATGATTTTTTCAATGTTCGCACCGGCGTAAGAACTTTTTTTTTAAATAAGTAATCGAGCCCACATGTAATAGAACATTAAGCAGTCCATATTATGTATATATGTCAATGGCTGGTATTTAACCTTTTCCTAATCTCCGTTTGTTGAGATTTATGACAGAAAAATCTCTTTTGACTGTTGCAGAACTATGAGGTTGACAGAATAAATGTAAAAGAAGTTTTTTTTTCAAATAAGGAAATATTAAAGATGTCTGTTCTTTTTTCATGTTATGGCAAAATCCTCCCCCAAAACTCGATTATTGGCAAATTATTATCAATTTCTCGTAATTTCCTAACAAGTTTGTATTCAGAATGGCAGATGCACAAAATCAATACTCAAAAATCAAAAATCAAGTTACCCAAGATTTTGTGAATTAAAACGAAGGTCCTGTCAATTTTTATATGTCATTGACAGCATATTTTTAATAACTCAAATTCAAAGGTAAAGCAATTTTTGAAAAATTCAATTACGAATGAATGATAATTGATTTTGCCCATCTGCCTAGGCTTTAAGAGTACTATAGTCACATAATATATTGCGAAAATGATTTGCTGAAGGAATAATTGATGCATTTTTTTTTAAATTACTAAAATCTAAAATTTCAAAGTATTTAAGACATTTCATGGCATCGATCGGAAACCATTTTTTTATTTGTAGCGCACTTTCAAAATAAAATTTTAACCAAGTGGTTCTGAATTCTAAAATTTCTTTAGAACTTAAATTATTATCTTCTAAAAGACATGCTGAGACCTTTCCACTTAATTATATCTCTTCAATTAGAAAATGTAAAAATTCTGACAAGCTCTAACGAAAATGGTGTGAGTACATTTTTGTTAAAAAGGCACTAAGCATCTCGTACTAATTTTTGATTGTAATTACTTCGTTCTATTGAACTTCTTTAATCATTTAATTTCGCGTGGTGTAGTAATCCTACAATTACAGTAAACAACCATACCTTGATTATATTTTATCTGTCAACGCACACACTACTTAAAATGCGTTAAAAATTAGTTAACTAACTTCGGCATTAAGCTGTGTTTAGCTAGGAGAAGCGGAACGGTTGCGCGCGTAACCGGTTCAAAACTCTAGAAAGAGATAACGTGAAAACGTAGAACCGGTAAAGCGCTGATTTCTGTTCTACTCGAAGTTGTTTCAGGCGATTGGTATTTCAGCGTTAAATATGTCCAAGTCAAATTCAATGCTGGTTCTTCTATTCCCAGATAACAAAATGGAACATGTTCTAAAAAGATACTTGTTGGACACAGACGATCGGCTCCAAATCGGTAAACTTCATTCAATTTCGGTAAAAATATTCCACTGGATATGGAATAGAATATATTTTTACCACGCATTTTGGAAAATCGAATTCTCCTTTCTGCTTCGGTACAGCAGTGTTCGGATTTGTGTACGATCGGACATAAAAATTATACGTTTTCGATACGTTATTTTAAATCGAATTTTCGTTTCGAAACATAATCTCGGTTAATCAGTTGTTTCTTGTGAGTAATTTTGGTAGTTTATGCTTTTTTCAATTTTATATTGATTTGAAAATGTTCCGAATATGGGTTTCATCCATCGCTTTGAATACGTTTTCAATATGTTTTTGTGGTAGCTCATTTATATCAACTTTATATCCTTTAGAATACGTTCTGAATATGTTCTTTCGGACACGCACTATTACCACCGATTATCACACGATCGGACATTAATTTTTATAAAAAAAAAGCATATGGAAAGAATATATATTTTGATATCAATTCGTGTAATCAGAGAACATGTTCTCATATCCTCTGGAGCATATCGAGAAGATGGTCTGAAGATGTTCTGTGTTATCTGGGATGAAAATTCATATTTTAAATTAAGAGTTTTCAAAAAGAAAATTGCAGTGCATCCAGAGATATTTTCGGATGACAACTGCTGCTTTTGAATATATTTTACTTCTATTGCAACTTCATTTCATAATTTTTTAGATTTCGCTTAGAATAATTATTAGTTTTCATTATCCCATACAGCCAGGCTGTTACGAATACCCTAAATTAGCTTACCAGTATTTCTACAAATTAGGATTCAGAAATTGTCACTTACCCAAACAGTTTCACCCAACTGAAATCAAAAATTTTGATATCTCATTTAATCGCCTCTAAACGCTCTGGAACGATTCGTAATGCACCGCCCTTAACCGCGTCAGTATGAACACTCGCATTGTTTGCCATATCTGTGACTTTTTCAGCCGGTTGCGAATTTTTAAAAAAATATATAATTTCATCAATCAGATGAAAAATTACTGTATATTGCATGGAATTACTGTTTTACTGTACGGGACTCGAAATTGCTGTCAAGAACTGTAATTACTGTACGGTTAACATCACTGTTCGCATCCCTCATGCCGAGCGCATACTATGCAAGTAGAGATCCAGTTGTCGCGATTTTTGCAGTTCCTCGCTAAAGTGGTTTTTTGGTTGGTCAATTATTGAGTAGGGACCAGTATATGGAGTGTGGGCTCCGGTGTTAGGCAGATCGTTCACTTTTCATTACCGTCCACGTACTCCTTCGTGTCACAAAGCGCAACGTTGTCGGTTGTTGTCGGTTGTTGTCCCTAGGCAACAGATGAAGTTTTGAATGCCAGCTAGCCAGACTAGTTTCGATTTAAAGCTTTGAGAGGATAGAGCCAGGAGCGCAGGATGGCTGTCTGATCAAATGCAGATGTTGGCATTCTTGCAATCCCTATTTAGGCTTTTCTGAACTCCAACCAACCTTTATAGAATAGATTTCCGCATGAAAAATGGAAGGTGACGAATGTGAGAGGTAAGTAACTCTAGCTCGGAATATAATCCCTCATTTCTGAGGTACCTGCACTCAAGTTATAAAGCATTGTATGCCCTCCTATTACATCATTCTTAATCCTGACACTACTTTGAACAACCCTTATTGAGCTCGCATTATTATGCAAATTTCTCTCACCTAACTGTAATTAAATCAGAATCATTAGAAGTGGAAACAAATGAGAATCCTCTAAAATGAGTAATTCTTACGCGTACTGGTGAGATATTTCACTTTATCCCGAAAATGCATTAAGTCATTCCGCGACCATTAAAACCATGTTACTGATACTTCCTGCGGATATAGAACGATAATTCCAATGTCCGAGTACGATATACAACGCCAATTTTATTCCCTACTCTTTTCCAGAGCTAGAGACGGTAAAATATACTTAAAATTCAACTGCTCCAGGTTGTAAATTGTATAACTGCCGCTTACAGCATCCTGCGCCTGATCAGCTGCTCAGTAGATGGCAATAAAACTTTTAAAGTGTAGCACTTAGTTCCTTGAGAATATATAGTCCTGCGTTGGAGTAAGTAAAGTGAAGTCAACCGCACATGCAAGGCAAAGTGGGCGCAAAAACAATGAAACTGTCCCCAAGCGAATATGTAAGTAGGTACAGTACCTTGTCCTTATCCAGAGTCCTTTTATTCGCTCGTTGGTCACGTAATCAATCAACAATTGGCGTCCCATTTGTTCCACTTTATGGTCACTTACATTTCACTCTGTAGTGAATCTGAAGAAGACGTCGTCATCTCCTAGAATCCGCTACCAAGTTCAAACCAGGAGTTACTTTCTGTGGACGCATTCAACCCGTAAACAAGTCATTTTAGGAAAACCATACCACCCGCTGCCGGTCGCCACGATAAGAGGTGGAGCAAGGGAAGTCATAAAGCTGGATCCATATATTATTACGTCGCCATTTATTTGCAGTACCTGGTAAAATCCCTGTATGAAGACATTTACTTCGACTATTAATCAACGGGGGAAAGTCCGGACTGTTAGCTTTTGCTTCAGCACTGTACGGCTGTTGTGTATAAGAATGTGTATATGTGTGTGTGCGAACCAGCACAGTAGAAGCGTTTTCCTGCAAAACGGATACGAAAGTCAGAGGGACTCCTACCATCTTTCCGACCTAGGTTTACATTGTACAACATACAAAAAGGTATAGAGCATATCAGGAATATTGCGCGGTCCCTTCTTCATTACAATTTATCGTAACTGGGCTTATCCAACTTTTTCGAAAAAAAAACGAGGGAAAATCATGCGAAAATAATACGAAGGGAAAATTGCGATGTAAAGATATGAATGGAGGTGAAAGGAATGCTCTCCTCGTTGTTTGCTGGTTTGAATGTGATAAAATTCTCTTTGCAGGTTACTCTTGACGCGTTATTTTATGTGCGAAGGGATTACGTAGACAAGGGAACAAGGGAAGAGTGTTGGAAAATCCTGACATGTTTATGTGTTTTACAGACAGGATATTAAGTTTTTACTAAAAGCTTGGAAAATGATGAAGGGAAAAGGCAATCATAAAAGTTTCATCTCAAACTGAAGTAGAACTCAATCTAAACCTGAGCGATGTGGATTTATTTTGATAACGTGTGAGTGTGTTTGCGTGCGTATTTTTATCTAAGCCCAATGTTAGTATGATCTCAATTTAATTTGTTTTTATTTTTTGATGCTCTTTAGTTGGGTATTAACAAAATTTTCACTTTGGCACGTAAAGATTCATTCAGGAGATGGGGGGGGGGGGGTACACTAAGAATCACCTTTATGAAGTGTTGCGTAAATCTTACATACGCAATACTGTTAACATGATCAGACCACGTACGTAATTGTGCCATCTATCATCCAACATCAGTTCTAGCAAAAGAATTGACTTAAATTTGCTTCGTTATTATTAATTTGTTCGTTATCCTTTTGCGGCAACTAATTTTGTCAGCTCTCAAACATACTAAATCACATATTCCGTCCTGGTCCAGAGTTTCACTTTTTCGTAGATTTATCCTCTAAATCCATTTGTTAATTTTTCTTACTCTTTTTTAATTTTCAGCTTTACTTTTAGATATGAGACTTTAATTTATAGAACAAGATGTACTTTTACTTTAAACCACATCTGACCTGGTTGGCGACTCGACAACTAACTTATCTCCTCTGCTATTTGTCGGGTCTTTTTTAGCATTTCCGTTGCAAAAATGTCACTCAGCGGTTGCATTCGCGGTTTTTATTTAATATTTTAATTACACAGGATGCTTTTTTTTAGAGGACCAATATCTCAATGAGCGATATCTTTATCTTTACAGCTCAATGGATCTATTGCCAAAAATATAAGAGCTAAACAGTGTCTTTTTCACCAATAGACAGAACACATGACAAACATGGGCCCGTAACAATCTAGAAATCGATTTTTCAAAAACATTGAAATTTTTATATTTGCTATCTCCACCTATAAACATTATGATTGAATACGTACGAGAACCGAAGTTATAGTTACTTTTTTTTATACATGTTTTAACACTTTCAGCCACGCTTTTATATCCTTGATTCAAAAAGTAAAAATTTGTATTATATTTAATGCTAGATTTCTAAATAATACAAAAAAAATGCGTTTTGGCTAGTTCGAGTTTCAGGTTTTCGAGGAATGAGGTGGTTAGCCACAGTGTGACCACCGTGACTGTATATTCAATAAAAAAGCATTTATATCGGAAAAAATTTATACACTACCTTGTTATCATGAAAATCATTAAAACAAGTCTTTCCTTTTCATAGGCACAATGGAACTCTGCACGTTTCACAAACATATATGGTGCGAACTGGCTTTGCTTTTGTACTACATTTGGCACATCTTCTAGAAGTATTTCGTACCAGCTTTTATGCTTACTGTTTTCTAACCGTATTTCCATTGGAATAGTTGGTTTGCTTTTTTTTATGAATGCAGGACTCGGAGAAGCCCTGGGTGTCGTGAATGGGGTTGTATTTCTTGTACGCCCATTTACATACATATGTAGGAAGGAGCCAGCATACCTTGGTAAACAGTACGTCTAAAAATCTTCAAAACCAGTTTTTCCATATTTGAGTGAGCTTGCACTCTTGCAAATCTTGATAAATTATAAATGAATTTATGACGGCACAATCCAAAAATGAAAAAATATCCGGTGCCACCACTTTCTTGATTTCCGGTCAATACAGTAACAACTTTTCAATTGGTCAAATTTGTCTACAAAATTCATATTTTGATTGTAGTCCATTATCGATTCCGGGCATGTTACCTTCTCAGGATGGCCACTGCGTTCCCTTCTTATAACTACTCCCACATTTTTGGGATCATGATAATTAGACAGAATTTGAACTGACCTTTTATCCTTCCATTTCAATATTCTCACGTTGGTATCGCTTATCTTATAATCAAATTCCCCCCTTTTCAGTTGTTTATCTTCTTTTAAAGATGGTAGGTATATTCTCGAGATGCATTTACTGTACCACAAGCCAAAACAGATAGTTTGCGTAGTTCAATTTGCAATGGGTATAGCTCTTGAAATAGTTAACAAAGTAAACTTTAAAATTCTTGCCTTTAAGATTACTGCAAAACTTCCTGACTACTTTTCCGCCTAAATCCTTCTGTACCTCATCACCATCTTTTCCTGTGCATAATTCAAAATCTAAGCTATACCCTGTTGACGCACATTTCATCCACACTTTATAGCCCCTTTTTATCGGTTTTTTTTTTGGCATATATTGTTTGAGATACGATCTGCCTGAAAACTTTATCATGCTTTCATCCATAGCAACCTTTGCAATATGTCGCTCTCATGTGATCTAGTATTGGTCTTATTTTATAGGGATTATCGTAATCAGGATTAGGCATAACGACATTGTCATTGAGGTGCAGGTTACTCAATAACCAACCAAATCTGTTTAGTGATATGAATAATGAAATATAAATGTCTTTCAAATCAGGAGCATATCTTTATAGCTAGGACTATTCTTTATTCCCATTACCAAATTTAGAGCAATAAAAATGTCCATTTCCTCCTTAGTTGTAGGTGTAAATACAAGTCCTTTTTGAGTAGCATATAAATTAATCTGAAAACAAATCTGTTCCTGTAATTCACGTGTCCAAAACATCTGAAAAAGTTGAAGTGGCGTGAGCTCTGTTAAATTCAAAATATGTTCAGGTAGGTCAACAGACGCAGTAAACTCATCTGGTTCTGCCATATGAAAAGATCTTTTCCATTTGGGAATCACTTCGCTAGGATCACGTATAGAATTAACCTGTGACTCATCGCATAAAACGTTGTTGAGTGGCAGAAAGTTCGCAGAATAAGTTGATAACCAGGCTAGAGGGATGTCATCCTCATGTTCAAATTCTTCTTGAATTTCACCAAAATCTATATATTCTTCCTCAGTGCTGTGAGCAATATCGTCTAAATTTTCATCAGAATCTCCTCTACAGAAGCTATCTCTATCAGGAATCTCTTCGTATAACAACTTATAAATATTATCCTCCCTCAGTGTTCTACGCGCCATTCTGCATGAAAATTTTAAATACGTTAGGCGAATAACTTGAGAAATATTATCTATATAAAACAGTTAACAGTTTTTCCTGTATGTGTAACAGTGGTTAGCTACGCTAACCACTTATATACATATATGATTTTTAACCGAAAAAATCAACAGCTTTAACTTCAATTGTTTGTTTTTATAATTGATTGAACACATATTAAAAGGAAAATAAATAAATAAAATTGTAAAGAAAACTTACCTACATATGAATTAACAAAAGCAAAATTAACAACAAATTGATATAAGTTTTATTTTAAAAATCGACAACTTTGCTCTATCACTTTCTTTTGCGTAGTGAACTAAAAGCAGCGTTGCCACCATACGCGATATAAACATGTTCAAACTCAAGACAACTCAATATAGTAAATCGCCTATAGATGGCGTTAAGTACACCAATATGAATAATTTTTAGGTGGTCAGCAACACTAACCACCTAGCCTATTAATACATGTAAGCCCAGCTAGTATCACATGTTACTTATTGGTTGCACACGATTCAATACAGTTTCAGATATCAATGCTATAGCTTTGCCGTGATTTGTAACCTTTTAGTTGTTGTTGATATTTAAGTCGATTTACTGCACATTAATTGCAATTTAAGTGAATAAAAACTTGTTTGTTGCATTTTATTAATATGGTGGTATATAATTTACAATTGAGACCAAAAAAATATAAATATAAATTATACTGATAGCCTTCTAGCAACTAATTAGTTGCATAAGAAAAGCTATAAAGTAAGCATCTAAAAATGAATATGTTAATTTAAGGTTAAAAATTATAGAAAAAAGTTTTTTGGCTGTCAATGTTTTCCGCAATATTTTTAAATATATGAATACGAGAGAAAAATTCCTTGCACTTGTCGGTCGCACGCGTGAATATACCGATGTTTAAATTTTAGAATTATTTTTGGCTTGTATTTTGCAACCATGTATTTTTTGCCAAACAAAATTCCATAGAACAATAATAATAACTCGAAAATAAATAAAAATTAAGCAATTGTAAAGAAAAGATAACGAAGGGTTAACTGCAACTTATTATAGTTATCGCGAACTTATGCTATTGATTCGTTTAGATAATTCAGAAAAATATTGTAGAATCATTCAGATAGAAACTATTGTGGAAGATTAGGTTTCTTCAAGGTGCTCTATGCGTTATGAATTATTAAACGTAATTTCATAGGATCGTGTACATTTTTCAGACGTATGGTAAAATGTGCAATAATGTTGGTAAATTTCAGTTTTCATATGATTTTCACAACCATAGCTCAACACTTATCAAATATAGGCAAATAAATGCTTCTATACAAATCAAAAGGCTCTCATTAACATGATCAAAAAACTATAATCAAATAAGGAAACAACGAAATAACTTATGCCAAATTTAAGGTGATTATGATAAATATACACGGTTAAAAATATTGGTATTATTTCGATAAATCAAAGTATACATATAAATCCTTACACTTTCTGTATAAAACGATTACAAGTGTTAATTATAAAAGTTATAACAAGCTAGTTTAGAATGAATTTGCTAAGGTATAAAAACGAGGAATAATTTTCCGGTATAAATTTTATGAGAAAGATGTATGCTTTCAATTAATTCTATTAGTTTATAAATTCTATACGGTACCGTATAAAGACTTCGTATAAAGTTGATACTTTGAATTATAGCAGAAGCTTATAACATAATCATATAAAGTTTATAACTTTTTGTGTTTCTTGTATCTTATCCAATTATGGTTGGAATCCAGTAAGGGTAGCAGATTGCATTGCTGAAAGGAACGACTTCAATTGAAAACAACAATGTAAGCAATGTTATATAATATACAATATATTACATATATATATACACAAAACTGTATTACACTAAATTTTTTACATATAAATATAAATTCATTTTTATACCCTAAAATACATTTTATTTGAAAAAATTATTTATGTTATGGGTTGAGTTATATTAAGGTGAAATAACAAACAATTCAGGACGATAATGAGTAAAATACTCAATCCAAAAAAACAGTTTTTATCACTTGAAAAGGATTATTGTCTACTTGTTTTAACAAAAATTTATATTTATTATAAATTTCCGAAGTTAATGTTGTTATCTTGCCTACTTTAGGTACTTGTTCGAAGTTGTATGCTTTCCAAGTTGAACAAACATCTGCTGATGATGAATCACTAATATTTTTATTATTTTTTAAATGTTTTGCAAGATTTTTGAAATATTTGTGCTTTGCTTCATACCGCATTGCAGCAAAATGGCTAACAGGACCCATTAAACACAATACTCGTGGATAATGGGTTAGTAAAAGGTGCTTGGGGATGAGGTGCACTTCAAAATCCCAATGAAACAATGTATGGTGATTTGTTACTTGAGTTGTCTAACAGCTCAATGTTTGTAAGTCCTGGCTGAAATATATATTTGTCAGTACCATGCCAATATAATGTAATACCTAATAGTAATCACCTTTTTCATCGGTTAGTCGACTTATTTATTTTGTTTCCGTTTGGTGGTGGCAGCAATAAACGAAGAAGACTAATAAATGAAAGGGTGCAGAGATCCTAATCTATGCAAGAAAAATATCTTTTATAAAAGTTTTATAACAATAAAATTATTACATTATTACCTTTTTCTCTGTCTATCTCAGTGTATAACATTTGTTTGCTTTTTCTTTTACCCCAGTAAATATGTGGTGTTGTATAAAGTGGGCCAAATTTCCAGAAATTGCTCACTACAATCTTTAAACTCCAAGCAAAAATCGAATGAAATCTAAACAATAGATTGAATAATATTTTTCAATTACGAGTATACATATATGGCAATATAAAAATAAGTACTTACCAATTTTGAAGCGGCATAAATGTAGGTACAATTCCCATAAACGTTAAAACCAGATTCCTTAAGTTGTTTTCCTCTGAATTTTAAAGTTGCTCTTAATCTATCCTTTGCAAATTCTATTTGTTCAGGAAATGTAGATCTTTAAAGCTCATTCAAGTCCTGTTGAATCATTTGAATTTGAGAGTCGTTAAAAATCTCAGTATTTGAACTTATGATTGGTAATTCAATACTGTATCTAATTTTTTCCTTTTGGCTCTATCATTTTCTAGTTTGATTTGCAAAATTTCCTCCTGGAACACAATACCATTAATTTCATTTTTCCAAAAGTTCTTCATTTTCCTTACAGTTTCATTACGACCGCTTGATTTCAGACATGGAAATAGTGATGGAAAGGCCTGACTAGCTGCCTCTAACTCCTGGCTAGTTGAATTAAGTCCCACGTGTTCTTCGACGAAAGCAGACAAATAAGAAATTAATTTTCGTCTTTTGGTATCAATCAACGTACCTTTACGCTCATATTCTACAAGAAGAATGTCTCCCTAAGACTTCTTGCTAATGTAGGCTTTAAAATAAAGCAAGGATGCATATGCAATTGATAGACATAGTCAATAAAACATGGTGGTCCTATTACTGAGTCGTTATTGCTTTAAAAAGCCAACGAATTTTTCTTGCAAAATTTCAAAGCTAACTAAGCCTAAGGCTAAGTAAGATTTTTATAAGTAAGTTAATTATATATTTATTTTTGTATAAACTGAACAGAAAAGCAGGCTACTGAAAATGTACCTTCAAATAATTATAATTCTATACTAGAGCACTAGAACGGACAAAGTAATCGATAAGGCAGTGCCGGTTATTACACGAGATATACATTAAAAACTAGAAAACACTACAAATAAGTTTTTTTGTCATATAAACTCAGCTGAAAACACCAAATCCATATATTCCAGTTTTATTGTGTCACTTATAAATTTTTGCACCTTCACTATTTTACGCACTTTTTCGAATTCACACGTGATAAATATACCGGCGTACATCTTAAAACCTGACATGCTCTCTACTCAAATTTTATACTGCGAATGAAATAACTGAATGTTTATGCAAGACTAATGTGTGAAAATGGTACTTTTCAGTTTTTATAGCAACTCCGTCGAGAATTAATAACAAAATATTATACATACGAATAGTTATCTCAACTCTCAACATGGTATAAAATATATCCATTCTAGTATAAATTTCAACTATTTCCAAGCAAATGATCCGTTAAACAGTTTTCCAAGAAATCTGACTTATCTGAACGTGTGGGATAAAATTTATACGTAGGTAAGTTAGGAAACTTGTGTACAAGTTCGAGTTATAGAATTTTGGAATAAAAATTATACATCTATGTAATAACTTAATTCTATAAAAGTTTACAATATTCACTTGATAAATTTAATTATGATTTCAATAAAACTTCAAATGAAATTTATCATATTACATATAAAACGAATCTGGTATATATATTTCATATTGTTCAGTCCACCTATATATCTGAGATCGCTCGATTATTTCCCCAATGCCAAAACACTGATTCCTCGTCCAGCCTAAAACAAATAAAAAACAAAACACAAAGTATTCAAATCTTAAAAAATTACAAACATGAATACTTATCTAAAATCCAGGAAATTCCTCTCTTTAGTCCAGCAGCATCCCAGGATGTCCCCAATCAAGAATATTATCTAAAAAAAATACAAAGAGTTTATTAATTTTAACATTAACATGTAAAAACATTATAAATTTACCTTAAACATACATTCCTCCTACATTTATTGATGACAGCAATTGACATTATGTCAAATCAATTGATTTCGCCTCAGTCATTAAATCCAACAAACGTCGCTAGGGCAACACCGAGAGGCGAGAGCTCATAACTGGATGCGGCGGCTATAAAAGCCGACGAGCCGCAGCAGAAAATCATTCTTGGTCCAGAGCTCATCTGGTTTAGAGACTAATCTAAGCACAAGAATATTCCCAACCTCATATAGAAGATTAATTCTATATTTCAGAGATTAATCTGAAAATCCTATCAATTCCAAAAATTCCATCCCACGCCTAAGCAGAAGATTAATTCTGCGCAGAGATTAATCTGCAATATTCCGTCCCACACCTAAGCAGAAGAATAATTCTGCTGCAGAGAATAATCTGCTACATCCCCCGCTCACATTTACGCAGAAGAATAATTCTGCTGCAGAGAATAATCTGCTACATCTCCTGCTCACATTTACAGAGGAATAACTCTACTGCAGAGACTAATCTGCATTCTTCGTTATAGTAGCATATTGCTACATTTCTGCGCACTCTCAGAATACAGTCAGAGACTAATCTGACTAGGTTAAAATTACAGCACATTACTTCCTTGTGCCCTCACGTACGAGCAGAAGTATTTTGCTTACTTTGTGCCCTCACGCACCATAAAAGGGCTTCTACCTTATAGAAACATATTGTTACCACCTGTGATACAGTAAATCTACACCAGGAGGCTAATCTGAATTAGTTTTTTTGTAGAAGCATTTTGCTGCCCTTGTGCCCTCACGCACTAGCAGCATCAACATTTCATTCATTCTAATGACAGCTAACTAATTCTGGTATTCTTCTATCTTTGTTTCAGAAAGAATAATTGATCATAACCCGGAACAGGATTCACCAAAATTTTAATTTCAATTTTTAATTTGTTTTGTTTTATTTTGATTTATTTTACTTGAACTTTTTATTGAATTTTTGTGGTAGTTTGTAGGTTAGTTTAGTTCTGAATTTTATTGTAAATGAATTTTGTGATATTAGTTTAAGCCAATGAATTAAGGAATTATTTAATAAAATCTTATATTTGAATTTAAAGAACTGAGTTGTCCTTTACAAACCGACACTCCCTCCCACGTCCGAGACTAGCTCTCACACATACACATTTTATCCCTATTTAGTATGAAAAATTTATATATATTTCATTTTATTAAATTTTATATTAATTTTGATATACATAAAAGTTATAACATAAAAGGAATTGATATAATTTATAATTTATACCAATATTTTTTACTGTGTATCTTTATTCTACAGAAATTTGATCGTAATAAATGTAATCTTCGACTGTAAACTATGTGTAGCCAGCCTGATAACCTTAAATAAATCCATCAAAATTAATTATAGGTTACAAATTAGTATATAAAAGGCTCAACCAATATAACTATTAAGTTGCAGTTATCGAAAATCGATACATTGTTCTCCAAATATGTATACGCGTAGTAACGAGAATTTTCAATCGGCTTGTTTTGAACGCCTATCTTTCATGCCTTGTAACCATTTAGTTTTTGACTGAGATTTCACTACGTTTTCCAAAATATTCTTACTTTACTGTTTACTTTTATTTGTTTCACAATATTTATTCTTCTTATTAATTATTTAATACAATCATGTATGTGTACTGTTTTTCTTTTTTGTAGTCCTGTCAGGCATACATATAGACGAACTTATAATTTGAATAAAATAAATAATCTTGAAAATATTTTTGAAACAAAAATCGTTGTGAAAGGTAGAGCTGAAGAGGAGCGATTTGAAAGTATGTAGGTAATATTCTTGATGATTGACTTTCCCTTTTTTTCCTTCAAACTTTAGCATAAATTTCAGGAAACATTATTCCAACAGGAAAAACTTTTTCCATTTTTGTATACTATTTTCGACTTGACTTTCGTGCTTCGTTGCTCATCTCCCCTTATTGAAAGTCAATTTGTGACGATCCTCGAATCGCTTTTTCCCGTCTTTGAAGGCTGTTTATCAAGTGTCAAGTGAACATTAAACTCTAGAATGCCTTCCTGTTACGATGTTTTGCAAGGTGCTCCTACCCAACATCGTTTGTCAATTTTTCAACGTCACCACCAGCTTGTCCATATGAAATGCTATCACCCCTTGAAAGTCCGCAGTATAAATGGCTGCTGTTTTTGTACTGTGAGTTCCCGTTTATGCATTCATTCACTTTTAGCACAACATTTTTATTGGATTTTGTGTAAATTTTTTGCTGATTTTTTCACAGTCATTAATGGGGAAAATTGATAGGACCAACTGTTGTAAAAATTTTTCATTACGAAAATTTTTATGTGGCACATTGAAAAAGTGCGAGTAATTTATATTTCGCCAGAAACGTCCCTGTTCTTGTAAAAATGCACGCTTACATGTATGTGTGGCGACGAAATACGTCCATCAATGCTTTCAGTATACAAATTTTTTGCAATTTGTTTTGGTTACAAACAGAGCCCACGTCCTATATGTTGATCCCTGTAATAAATTATGTGTGGAGTTTACCTGAAATATTTATGCGTACGACCTAAATGTAGGTATGTAACTAGATACATTGGTATAGGTATATGAAATTTAATTTTTTCTGGAAGTATTAGTTTTGTCATAATTAATGATGATCTCCAAAGCAGATGTAAGCAAGGATTACTTAAGCTTAATATTGTTTAAAAAAAAACTGCTAAGTAATTTAATATAAAATTCCCAGTGTGTAAAATTGAAACAAACACCAATAGGAATTTGGCGATAAGCTCAACTAGAAAATTCTCTGTAATAATTTAAGTTAAGAACACTTACACAAACTTCCATTGGAAACATAGCAAAGTGGGAAAGAAAGTGGTGCATTCTGCTGTGAATCATAATTACCATTTGTGTTGCAAAATATTCCGTAACAAGAACATTTTGTGGTAATTTCTGTGTAATCTCATAAATCTCATCAATTTTAGAATCAGGTAGAACTTATTTTGCAAAACAAAAAGTACGGGTAGAATAGCAGGCAAAATGGTAACATACTAGCCGAAATGCGGTATGAGAGTAAATATCCTCCAAAAACTACTTATAAACAATTATTAATTGAAAAATCTACACTTGAACGATTTGTGACTGCGACCAAATATGTACAATTCTGTGCACACCTTATACAAAGAATTATATGCTCCAGAATGTTTAACGCATACGAAAATCATCACAAAAATTTTTCTTGGCAAACGTTAGGACCTGCCCCCACTAATACGATTTTTTGATTCGTAGCCTTTAGGTGCAAGACCACATACGGGACACCCTGTATAAATTTTTTTTTTTTATTTGAGGTAGTTATAGATGTATTTTGGTAAAACTTTCTTGATTTTTAGATCCCAAGTCAAAATTTTTAATGGATAAAATAATAAAAAAAATTAATAAAATTAAAAGTACGTCTTCTAAGATATTTAAGGATAACGGATAAAATCCTTATCCTTGATATACTTTTTCGCATTTTTCTTTAGATGGCATTTTTCTTAGATAGTTTGAAATCCTAACTTTCAAATGAGCCATATTTCTTTATTCGTCCATGAATATCAAAATTTGTATGAATTTTTAAAGAAGAACAAAACAGCATTTTTGCGAAATTTTGAAAATGCCATAGCACGCTAAATACGCAGTGTATAGAATTTTTTTTTAATTTGTAGTTTTGTTTTCACACTTTCTCCAAGTATGTAAAATTTCAGCAAAATTGATGATGGTCATGTCACACTTTCTCTGATTTTTGGTCGATTTGCTATAGAATGACCACTCTACTAATTTTGGGTAGGACGCGTAGTATTAAAAACTTTTAGTTTGTCTAACCTCACTCGAAGTATTTCTTATCTTTTTCCGATAGAGTTTTCTTTGCATAAGACAAAATCTGTCACAATTTGTAAATTTGTCTTCTAAACATCAATCAAGTGGCAGTTCAGTGCGATGAAAAAATCAAAAACCCCAGACCAACACTTATTGTAAATGATAAAGGAAATGACATAACCATCACTGAACACTGAGATGATTTTGATTCTAAATACGGCCTCGTTGAAGCGTCTGGCTACCATCTCCGAATGCTTCGTCTAGACGTAACATCTCGACGTTACATCCAAGTCGTCTGGTACGGGCGTCTGATAGACAAAGTTGGAACAAATTGCAATTGGGTTCAATTGAGTAATATGAACAGCATAATTATTTTGTGATATTATACACGAAGACGTGCTAGATTTAATGTAAAGATAAAGGAAACCCTCGAGCGAAATATTTCAAACAGCCGATAAACAAGGGTTGGTATTACCACTTCAAAAGAACACTTGATGCACTTCACTTCTTATTCACTCATCTTGTCTCGAAAAATCATAAACCGCGATCACAAAAATCAACACAAATTGCTGATGTTCGTATTCCGACTGGTATCATGTGCAGTTGAAACGTAGACGGTTGCAGCATCCAGACCCGACGTCTACAGGTTGGGACGCTCCAGTTAGACCGCATGTATTGCATCATATTCTACTAGTCAGAAGATATTAGGCGGGTCTGACAGATGCGGCGGCTAGACGCTTCAACGAGACCGCAACTTGTAAAGTAATTTTTACAAATCAAATCAGAGCCGTGTACAATTCGCTTATATCCTACAAACAGGTTGTAATTGCGCGAACAGCGAATGCTTTTAGGGCACAGAAACAGAGCTTCTTAAGGTCATCTTCGAAGTCTGGATAAATGAGTTTTCTCTCTTCTTGCTTGTCGGTTTACGTAATGCCCTGCTCGTTAATAATTTTGTATCTCTCGCTACACTAGCAGCCGCGGCAGATTTTTTCTTGGGAATGACTTCATGCCATCTTTTTTTCGTTTCGCTTGATCAGCTTATAATTTTTTTTCATTTTGGACGAGTATGTCAAAAAATCAGATTTCCGTTGTCTCTGAGTCTGCAAGTTTGCTAGGATACCTACCATTCAAATTGTTCTCGTCTCATGTTCGAGTTGCGATTGCCGCCTCGGTATTTCCATCGACTACAGAAAAACAGAACCGGTGTTGATGTTACTTGCTAAAATTCGTGATTTTGAAAATATCTTACCTGGACAAGTAAATACAGATTGCATGCAGGATGTACTGCCATACTACTTGCTCTTATAATCTAAACTGTCATGTAGGCAACTCAGCTTTCTGCGAACTTACACGCGGAAAAATCATAAGGCAGTTCAGGTGATAGTAATATGACATTATACAGTTTCAAGATGACGGGAAAAAAATACTCGAGAGCGCAGCTTTTTAAATCAATAAATTGGAAAATATGTATACATAGAAGACTTGACATTAAAATAAAGGGATAATTCGGGTCATCCAACATTGCGAATTGACCTTGGCAGGAGAAGCATATGAAAATATGCTAAAGAATTAGGAACGCCTACGCACATACTAAAATGAAACTGAGATTTGGAATAGCAAAATTCCGAAGGAGTAACGATTCTAATGATCTCATATTACAATTTCCTATAAAAGAATTACTTTCCCGTGATAAAAAAATTAAATAAAAAATATATGCATTCAGAAAGTTGTGCATAGGTTAATTTACAATAGATATTGTGACCAGATGACGCTTTCGTTCCAGACAAAAATATGGCGACATGACGCTTTTATTCCATACCTTTCATCCGGCGCCCTTAAAAACGCTGTAATTGCGGTAACTAAGTTTCAGTGCAAAAAACACTTTGTGACTCCTTGTCATTGACAGACGGGAATTAGCTAAGTAGGCTTTCGAATAAGAATGTAAAAAAATATAATCAAATTGTTCAGATCATTTTTCCTATCCTGTCAAAGAAGAACAAAAAAATGTAAAAAATTATTAAAACAAAAGGAATAAATAAATCATCTAAGAACAAGAATCTTAATTCTTGGAAGAACAAACATAGCTGGAAGATTGGAACGAAGTTTCCACATCTACTTAAATTCGAAGGACCTAGTGTTGATTATTTTGTCACCATTAAATAAACTTTATATTTCAGAATAGTCAGAATTGCAGCTCTACTGTCAGGCCGAACCGTGCCTTTCATTGTGACATACGGCTGCCGTTAATCGGCCGCCCAAGCTGGACAAGAAAGTTTCTTTATGAGCTCGTCCGTCTGAGAATCGCAACCCCGTACGTATAAACTACGCTTGGCTCTCTCCGGCGGTGATAAGGACAGTCGGAGACGTTCACAATCCTAAGATTCTTTCTCATTGGTGTTCATACTGATCACCGTAGAACATAAGTATCCCGTGGATACCTACGCAATACGGCAACTATACAAAGAACATCATACTTTCGACGTGTTGTACTACCCTATGGACAGACAAGAGAGCCTATAGTTTCCAGAGGTCTCGTGCTCAGCACTTACCGTGATTCTATCCAGTTAGAAGAATCCTGTTTATGAACTTTACGTCGTCAAGGTACCTTTCACTCAGGCCATAAAGTGTACTGGAACCCTATCTGCAATCTAACCTTGTCCTAGGACTGGAGGCTGGAGATACAAATCAACAGAAGTCCTAAAATATCACAAAACAATTGTATTTTTTTCGTAACCACATATGCTCTGAAGAATTTCGGGATGATGCTGATACATCAGTTGAGAGTCACTTAAAATAAGTTAGATACTTCCGGAATTTATGGAGAGTTCTTTTTTTGAAAAAAAAAAAAAAAATATGTGTGTTATATATAAGAAAACAGGAAAAACAGAGTCACTTCTTTCAGAAAGAAAAAAAAAGGAGAAAAGCATTTCAAGCAATTGTGAATACATTTTCATATGAAATTCGTCTTTCAACATCTCTTAGCATATAAATCAGAATGGAACCTCAAAGGTATTCGTCCTCCAACTCCATCTAGTACTTATAGAGAGAGGAGTATTATACCTTCAATTGATATCCACCGGGGAAAAAGTAAACGGAACGGAAAAAGACGAATGGAGAAATTTTTATCCTTTCTACTTACTCGCTATGCTATGTATGCATTTGCTCCCAAAGGATATTGTTATTGGTGTCACAACAAAATTTACTGAGCCGTCCCAGTTCATGTTTATGGTAATCAAAGTGCTACCAGTACAAACATTTTTTTTTTCGAACAATTCCCATTTTATAGGTCGTTCTGCTTTAGATTACATTCAACCCCGCGTATAACATGTAACGAAATGGTTTCAGTTGTGCATAAAAAGTAAATAAAAAACAAGAATTCTGTAAGTTCGCCTTAATGGAATCCCATAGAAAATGCACGTGGGAAAGAGCACCATTTTTGGACATAATATTGTACATTCAGCGACTTGCCTTCACGTTACCATTTCGATTATAAATTAGAGGACAGGCAATCTATCACTTTTCGAGCTCGACTATAGCGCGTTATTTGAAATCTTTTGTGGTAGAGTTTCATGTACATACATAGACATATGTCAGTCCATATTGTTGTAGGATGCCAAATCTATGAGGCTTTCTTGGAGCCAGTAACGCACCCAGGATTTGGCTTGCGGGGGGGGGGGGGGGGCACCTGCACCTGCACCCATTTGAGCAATTAAGGACTACTATTGTAGAATAAAAGGTTTTATTTTATTTTATCGGACTTTGTAATAATATACAGACCACATTTTATACGTAATTTGTAAATTATGTTCAAAAAACTGACATTCTGGAGGGGGACCGGTCCCGTTCGTCCCCCTCTCGGTGCGCCAGTGGAGCGGACTACTAATTCCTTTTCAACTCCATTAAAACCGTACAACCGTTTCTCCGCTTCCCTGAAGTACCTATTGTGGTGCCGTTGAAGAAAAGGAATGAAGAAATTTTTGATAGATAGAGTAGTAGGTAGGTAAGAAGAAGAAGAAAATCACAAGTGGACTCGAATCTACGATTGTTCGCATGGTAGTCAGCGCCCTTGGCAATCAAGCGTAATAGCGAAGATTGTTCCTTGTAGTATTCCAGAAGCGGTTTAGAAGAATTTATTTAAACTGCTGTCAACTGCAACTCAGCGCGGTCTAGAAGCAGTCACAAGGTTAATACTCCAGTAGAGCAGCTAATGTTAGCTTTAAGTTCAAGTCAAGAGTGGAACACTTACGGAGTATTAACTCCATCAGTTGAAAAACTGATTCTCGATTGATGTCCTTTATTACAATTGATTATTGTATTCATACACAAATTGTGCTTACATCTAGAATTCTTATTGGCTAGCAATAACCCAATATGTAAAACTCTGGCAGACCTGTAAAGTACTTAAGTACATTGGTACATAAGTACTAGTAACAGTACCAGTACCTGGACTTGTACTTGAATAATTTTGAAGTATACCAGTCCCGGGACTTGTACTTGAAATTTTTTTAAGTACCAGTACCGGGACTTGTACTTGTACTTAAAATATTTCAAGTCCAGGTACTGGTACTGTACTGGTACTTGTACTTGGAATTTTACAGGTCTGAACTCTGCTCGCACCTAAAATTATCTGACATAATTATTCAATGGTCCATTTATTAGATTTTACACATTATCCAACTCAAGTGTATAACCTCAATTACTTTCACTTCTTACTTAATCGCGTGCCTTTTTGATGCGCTATACACTTTCCCGGTGGACAGGGTCTTGTTGTTTATTTACTTTTTGCATTTAATTGTACCTACTGCCTGCTGTGCGTAAATTATGATGACGCGAAATACTGCTTTGAGGTAGGTGGGGCACTTAATTGATTAATGTTTACATTATATGCACTTGAGTTAATGGAGTTATTAGATCCTATTAACTGTATCAAAGTCAGCTGGCTAAGTTGCAATTCCGGTTAGAACCCATAGTCCTTCCTCTACTCTACTATATATAATTCTTCTCGTGTTTGGATAAACTTGCGAAGATATCTGTAAGGGCAACTGAAAGGACATCAAACGCGATTTCTATTCATGCATTTTCAGAGTTTTGTTTTAGAAGGCCAACAAGAAAAAACAAAAAACCATACAAAATCTTAAAATGTTATATGTATCGGGAGAAAAAACAAGACCAAAAAACAATTCGCGTGAATTAAGATTTTTCGAAAGATAAGGAATAGTCTTGGCTGCACGATTAAAAAAAAAAAAATATTTTAGGTCTAACCAGAATTGCGACTGCGATTCTGTTCCTATCACTGAAATAAATTCAGCAATCGTAGTCTCAAATCCTGTTAAACCTTTAGTCAGCGATGAGCACAAAACCCTTTACTGCGATAACTGTCCTTGTTTATTCTACTTAAAATCCTCTGCGTTCAAGGGTCTTGGTGTCCTCATCATCATTTGCCAAAAATCTTATGACTAACTCAGGGTGTCCTTCGAAACTCTTAATTACATTTTTTTATAAGTAATCGATTACCTATATGAGAATAGTTATAGAGCCCCTCCTCTAAAGTATACTTAAAAAATTATCCCTCACTATAATAAAACAATTTCAAAATTTTCCAATTGAAAAACTTAACTGAAGTTTAAGCTGCACTCCAGTGGAATCATTCAGTCTTTACCTCTTGATCAACTCCTTGAGTAGTTCTGTGAAAAATAAATTCTCATCCCTCATTGAATCTCAGCACTCCTCCACTCTTACCAGAAAAGTTGATAATTACCAGTGGAGAGCTAAGTGGAGTGAATTACAAGTTATTAAATAGTTTCCTAGCCTTCTTATTAACTCCGGAACAGCTGCAGCATTTCTTCTCCAACCTCTTGCCCCACCAAATGCGTTTCGTGATTCCTCCGTCGTGTACTTGTAATTCTCACATTTTGCCATAGAAACGTATCCAGGCTTATCTTAAATTTCTTGGAAAAACTGCAGAAGTGATTCTAAATGAGCAGAAATTACCACTTTTAAATGAAACTTGAAAGAAAATTAATTACCGCAGAACTATGGCGAAATGAAATGTTGAGAGACGTGGACTGCGATAACTCAAGCGAAATTTTTAATTTTGCCTTCAAGCGCTTCAGAGAAATTGTTAAAAATACATCCTTGGTGTGGCGTGGGTGGTGGTGATGGCCACGGGTGAAAGTGCCGACATTATCGCACCACTGCTGGATGAATTATCAGTTGAGAATTTTAGTGTTTTATCATCGACTTCACTGACTTGCTTCCCCCATGAAGGTTTTTTTTTTAACCATCCCCTTGAAATGTGGTTATGTGCTGCCATCGGTGGAAAGTGTATTTTCTAAAATTATTAAAGTTTTTTTTTGTGGGTAATTATGCATATCAGATATGAAAGACTCTAAGTAATTCCAGTTTATTTGTAAATTTCCTTTTTGTGATAATCTTTTACATTAGAATTCTAGAACGCTTATTGAGGACCCCATCATTGATAAGGTCAATCGCGTATTGAGCAGAGTCTGTTATCCTAGCCCAAGCTCACATTATTATGAGTACCTTGCAATTAATTTTACAAGATGGCTTCACTCTTTCTTCATAAAATAAAATATGATTGTAGTGGTTTCCGTTAAAATATACAGAAAATTCACGCTAACAAAACACTACTAAAGAAGCGTCTTCAATATTTTACATTTTGGACGGTTTTTACCTATACTTCATAGATAGATGTCGCCAAGCCAGACATTTTTTTCTCTTTCTTGGGTATGTGCATTTAATGTAATTGTCTCATTGAACATACTCTGTAGACAGGTCACTGCAGATGTGTCCTTGTCCCTTGTACCCTCATTATACTATCCCAGACTATAGACAAGCTCAACAGGGTCTTGTTTCCCCGCTGATTATTCCAAGCCCGTTCCCTTGGCTGTGGTTTCGCTAGATAGTAGATAGGGACAGAAGCTGTTATGGTTTTACGTCAGCACCTGCCATTATGGCTTAATCTCACGGCACTCTAAATGCACGGATTAGTAGGCAAGCGACAATCAACGCCCTCAAGAGGCAGAATATATTATATTCTGTTTCAAGAGTACCAGTTTATGTCAGTGCATGCTTGACATTGGACTTACTGGTCGAAGCGAGACCTACCTAAAATCTCTTCCGGTCTGTGGGTCACGACACCCGGTTGATTTAGCGCAACTCCACGCCGAGAGCCAATGCTCTAAGCATACAATAATAAGCGACTAGTCCTCAAATTCACGGACGCAGTATGCAATTATACAAAAGAACAAACTACTTTGTTTAGAGAAGAATGTTCGCCTAAGTCATGCAGACTTAGAAAATCTCACTCTGCCCGCATATGGGCTACCACAACCACTACGATGCTCCCACAAGGGGGCCTAACCAATGATGAGGCAAATATTGCTACTAATGCAGCACTATTTGGGGCTCCTCATTCCCGTAGTACCAAGTTAGCAATGTCGGCTACCCAAATGGTATGGCTTCGTATAACATAATCGTACGATTATGAGTACTCCCAGTGAATCTTCATGCAGACTCTTAGACGTTACGGGTACCTCCGTTCGGGCTTAATCATATTAGCACTTAAAAAGTGACAGTAGTGGACCACGAGAAGGTTATGATCCGCCCTTTAGGCTAGGAGAGGCTCGAGACTACAGCCCGTAGTCTTATAGCATACCAAGGTACAAATACCAATATGCATACTAGGTCATATACGCGCTAGGCTACACTAGATACACGCACTTTCATCAGAAATCAGACGCACGGTAAACCTCAGCACAAAGTAGCTCGGTGCACATATATGGCTTTTCACATCTTGTGTATCCCCTCCTGGCAGCATTGCGCTTCACTAACCCTTTGCACCACCAGTAGATAGGGACAGTAGGAATCTCGTTAATCCATTCATGCGCGTCACTAATTAGATGACGAGGCATTTGGCTAATGGTATATTTCCAGAATAAAAATAAAGATTATAAATACATTTAATAAGGCGTTTAGTTAAAATAATATCTAGTCCTCTGTCTGGTTTTGTTTCTACTGTGATGGTGCCAGTAGTAGCTCGAGCAGTTGGCTTCAATGGTGTAGTTGTTCATCTCGAGTGTTGACCGTTCCTATTCCTCCATACCATCCTCATAAGTTGACGGTGGATGGTCCATCCTCCTCTGAGTGTTGTTAAAATACAGTCCGTCACACACTTGTGTGTGCCCAACCGACTTATTAGATGATTATTTGGGACGCACTATGTTCCCCTCGCTCCTATGATTATGGGTAGAATGTATATATTCTTATTCGGGAACATCTCTTTTATTTTGTCGATAAAGGCCGGAGTGCTGTATGTGGCCACCTTGTGTTGGTATTGTACCGTTAGATCCTGGTCTCCTTCCCAATGGATTCCCACATCCGATATGACCACATCGTTATATTTGATGAAAATGAAATCCGGTTTTTTAAGGAGACCATCGGTACCTCTAATATGCGACTCCGGCCTTACTTCCCATTGCTTCCTTCGTGCGGAGTCCATAACTCTCCTGGCGACATGGTTGTGCCTTTCAATTCGCACCCAATGCGTCAGTGGACAGCCCTGTAAAATATGTCAAACCGACTCCACCTTACGGCAGTTCGCTCTGCAGAACCTCTCTCCCGGTGGGTTAGATGGGATTCCCATATAGGGGAGAAGGTTCATGCGGAGCTGAAGAGCTCAGATATAATCTTCCCCCTTCCAGAATACAGGCGGCCGCATGATGAAATCGCTGCACGCCCTATTATTAGCCGTTTGATGGAGTCCCCTGCCACTAAAGGTAGTTTCAAATTCCACTGCGAACAAATTACGCACTTCCTTTGTCGACGCCACTTCTCCAATTCGTGTGCGCAATCTTTCCCTGGATCCCGAAAGCTCAATGGTCGAGGCGAGCAAAGGCGTCTCACTGCTCAACTTCCCAAGGCGATTATACGTTATGACTGGTATCATTTTTTCAAAGCAGAAAACTCCCAGTCCACCTTTGTTAGCTGGTGTATAAAAAAGACTGTTGGCGCAATGGGCTCCAAAATGTATCACTTCTCGTAGGGTTGCCCTGATCTTTCTATCCACCCCTTTCAGCATTCCTTTCGTTGCACCCGGTTGCTGCAAACTTGCTATATATCGTGGAATCAGGAATTTTTGTATAACCGCAAATTTCTGCTGCGGTTTTAATGGAGCTCGACGGACCCTTGTCAGTTGGTCGTAGAGATTACGTGCGTTACATCTCACGATGCCGTCAGCGGTAAACTTATTCCCCAGGTAACAATAAAACTCTCCAATCGCTATTGGAAGAATTAACTCATCCTGCACCTTAAACATCGGTTCGGTGACAAGAAACACCTTCTTTTGGCTGGGGACTGTTTTTAGCACCAGGGAGCTACATTTTCTCACATTTAGCTTTAAGACCCTGCTGCCGAAAAAGCTCACCGCCTCTTGCAACATCCGCTCCGCATCCCTTGAGTCCTTGGCGCAGGTAACCAGGTCGTCTGCGTATGCCATTGACTAAATTTTTCCAACTCCGATCGGAATGCCCGTCCTCTTATCCAGTCTCTCAAGAAGTTCGTCTATTATCATATTAAAGATAACCGGGGAGAGCGGGTCTCCTTGTTTAACCCCTCTAAATAATGGGAACGTACATATATACTGGTTTGCACAGGAGAGATCTGTTGAGGTGTTCAAATAATTCTCCTCAATATAGGCCAAATCTTTTTATCCAGGCGGAACCTCTTCATCGCCCTTGTGATGCTATTGTGCGACACCCTGTCAAACGCCTTGGAAAGGTCCAATGTGAGCACAGTGGTAGGTTGACCAGCTCTTCGTCGCAATTTTATTAACGTTTCCAGGCAAATATTGTTTACAAAACAGCCGTCTATCTTGGTAAATCCCCACTGCGACTGGCTAAAAACCAATTTTTCCGATATTCTTCCAGCTATAATTTTATTAAGCACTCTCAAGAAAATAGAGCTTATGGAAATCGGGCGCCAGTTATTAACATCATCCAAACCCTCGGATGTTTTAGGTAGGAGGATGGTCTTGCTTTTCTTGAGCGCTGAAGGGACCGATTCCACCAGAAGCATGGTGTTAAACAGCAGGACGAGCTTGGCAATCGTCATATGAGCCGAATTCCGCAAAGTAATCCCATCCGGACCTGAAGAGTTGGTTTTCCTGTTGCGGATCGCGATCTTGATGTCCTCCACAGTGATCAGTACCACTGCGGACTCCATCCTCGGATCCACAATTTCCTCCTCATCCGTAATTGAAGCCGTCGTGAAAACCTCTTCATAGTGGTTTCTGGTAGTCACTATATCAGGCATAACTAACTCCAAGTTGTTCTGAGTCCCATCGAGCAAACTGCGTGCGTAAGCTCTTTGGTCTCTGGAGTAGTCCATTTGGGCCAACTGATAGAGCAAAGTTCTTCTTCTTCGGTTGCTCAGATTGGGCTTATTCAATTTCTCGAGGATTCTCGTCCTGTTTGACGGTCCACCCACGTTCGGTCTTACCGCTCTTCTGGTATATCTGCCAAGCAGAAGCTCTAGCCAATTGTCCAAGCAAGCCCTGATTGCCTCTGTTGTATCATGCAAAACCGATTCCTTCAGCGCCAGATTATCGTTGGAAAGATGATCATTGTCCAAGCTCTCAATCGCTTGTACGAGCGCCTCATTCCTATCCACTCCACTCTCTGCGTCTTCTGTAATGCTCGCCGGGGGATATTGTGGTGCAGCCGCCTGCTGCTTGAGTACTGCCACCCTGTCGTTGTAATTCTGCTGCTTTCTTCTATTTGGTATGGCATCCCTTGTTCTCGTGGAGTTCTGATGCAGCATATTTATTATGTTGGTAGCTGATGTTCCTGCTGCGCAGCTAGTCTCCAACTTTGCCATCTCCTCAATCTCCTCCTCCGTCCAGGCTCTCCTCGAATGCGCGCTTTCCGCTTGCATATCTGCATTGTATTCCATCGGATGTCTTAGCTTTATATGCTGTCGCAGGCTGGCGTATGTGCTGAACCTTGTCGCGCAAATACCACAAGTCGTCTCATTTTCATGGTTAGGACCCCTGCAGTATCTCCGCTTATGTTGTTGTAAGCCCTGCAGACTGGCATAGGATTTGCCACACTCACACGCGAAGTCATTCTCTCGTGACGCTGACATGGTGGCAATATATTACTCACCTGCCCGTTATTTAACTCGTTAAGATACGTCACTATCTGGGACACAAAACAAAGTGCCTACAACTCTCAAATCACCCCTTAGCCAAATGAAACACTATAAACTAATACACAAAATATGGTTAAGTCAAAATAAAATAAAATAAGAGAAAACCAAATTGATCAGACAAACAGCAAACAGCAATACCGACAAACATTAATATCACAGTTCGCTGAGTCAACTAAAATAATAAAGGTAAATTGGACGGACTGACGTTTAAGTGTAAAGGACGGACCAACACGAAATAGAAAAATAATAATTAAAAACACGAAAAATAGCAAAATAAACAAAAACAAAATGACAGAGTCAGACGGACCAACATAAGTCGGACGGACAACCACCTCCGTCGGTGGCAAATATTCAGGACCCGCCAACTCCCAAACGGTACGTCCGATTTTAGTGCGGTTTTTTGTAGTATGCTTAGAACGCCGAGATAAGGAAATATCCCAAAAACCACCGTTCTAGCATTTACCGTTTAGAATTGGCAAAAAAGCGGTCCTCTGCCGGTGGCCACCATACAAGAATTCGCCGGAACCGCCAACTCCCAAACTACTTTGTTGATAAAATAACCAGAAATTATTACCTCTTACGAGTTATCCTCGTTTTGCAATGGTTCAAATATTCCTTCATGAAATTTGCATGATTGTGCTCAGTGGATTTCCTTTGTTGATGACACTGCACAAAAGGGAATTAATTTCCTTAAAAGCGCTAAAATTTCCTTTAGTGGATGTTCCAGTGCACGAAAATCGAACTAATAATTCATCTTTAAAAAGGAATGACGTTATAGTTCTTGCTGTTTTTTGTGCATTTATGCCACCAAATCTAAAAAGTCGTCTTGCCTATAATTATATTGGTACAGCTATCAAGTTTTAATATGAAAAAGAGTGAAAACCACTAACCAACATTTGTTTGTACAATTTATCATTCCTCAATTTTCTCTCAGTATTCTAGCTGTTCTACTTCTTCCAGCCGGAAAATATTGTTGAAACTATGTTGGGGTAGACCAGTCGTCATCACCATCCTCTTCTTTTGAGTGTTCCAATTTGCTTACTTTGTCTAGTAGCAAGTTGAATGTTACTTGTAATTCAGCATAAAACTTTTTCCTTTCAATTCTCTCCTTAGAGATATCTTCTTTAATCTCATTCAATATTGACAGAATTGCCTGTTGTATGTATATTGGTTTTGATGAACCTCCTTGGTCACTAAAGTACCTTCAAAGTTATTTGGACACTTTAGTTCAATGAATTAGTTACAAGAAGTTGTTATAGAAACCACTCTTAAACTCAAGTAAAGGAAGAATAAAAATCAAACACATATATAGACTTACGATCGTTTTAAAAAAGTCATAAATGTACCATTTTTATAACAAGTCCATGTGAAATCCTTGGGAAACTCTTTTGCGACTTAAGTAGCGTTATAACCGAAATTGTTTTGTAACTTGAGTTGCAAATGGCTACTTGGGTAACTTACCAATAACCAGACTTAAATACCAATTTATCCTTTAATCTGATAAATGCATGAATTATTAAAGCAGAAGAATCATTTTTATATTATTTATTATAAATAGTTTCAACTTAGATGTATTTTGCATAAAATTATCTCAATAGTTCATTTGGGAAAATTGCCCGTTACACATAAATTATTCGCTAATATCATCTTTCATATGATCCTTTGCTTTCATGAGTATCAATTGTTTGAAATTGTGCCTGCCGATGTTCCATGCTCTTGACAATATATATACATTCCTATACGCAACTTAAGTGTAGTCATATTATTAAGTTTGCGACAGAATTTTAACACGTTTCATTAAAATCGGTTAGGATTTTAAGGATCAGGCGCCGATCTAGCATTGAAATTATGGGGGGGGGGGGGGGGGTCATCTTACAAATTAAATCGAGAAAAAAAAAACATCCAAAGCCGTAAGTCGGTTCGCATAGCCAGGAAATTCGCATTAAGCGATGTGGATGATGTGTCATTTTTTAGTATACTCTTTTTTACAAAAACAAATTTTTTTAATAGAATAGTGTGCAAACTGCAGGAGTCATTCAAGCCAAACTTTTCTCAGTTTTACACACTGGCATATATGATATGGACTGCTCGATATGCTATTTCATGCGGGTACAATTTTTTGTATCAAAAATAGTTCATACGTCATTGCCAACATTGGAAAATCCATTGGAGGAAAGTTGAAAAGTGAAACCTCTCGAATTTCTATTAACCCAAATAATTAATTTAAAAACATTTATTTCGACAAACTCACTTATTTATTTATTGTTTACAGCGCTTTCTCAGTTCGCACGTTACATAGAAAAGTGACCCAACTCAAAAAATGCAACTTTTCAGGAGAGCGAAAAAACGAAAAGCTGTACATAGAATTAATTCTAGCTTAACGTAGTAATTGTTTGCGAATAA
Organism: Dioctria linearis; assembly: GCA_963930735.1. Lineage (NCBI taxonomy): Eukaryota > Metazoa > Arthropoda > Insecta > Diptera > Asilidae > Dioctria > Dioctria linearis. The sequence goes on from OZ005741.1 coordinate 27,215,427, forward strand.
TAGTCTGAACTCTTAAATTTGTTAGTAAATTTATTTCTGAAGATTTATATAAAAGAATTTTTATGTTTTTGTTACCGCAGTTGGCGAGGTTAGCTGTTAATCCCGCATGCTCTTAAGTTGTGTCGCTTTTCTTTGTTGCGAAATAAATATATATATTTTTTTTAAGTGGCACAACTCAAAATACGATTTTTAAGAATTAAATTCCATACTTTGAACTTTGTGGAAAAATGTCATAACTCAAAATAAAATTTGTAAGAAATAAATGCTGTTTTGTGGAAAAGTGATACAATTTAAAATAATACTGTTAAAATGTCGAAAGCATATTTACGTTTGTAATGAAGATCGTCACAACTCAAAAAGTGACACTGACACACTGTTCTATGAAGAATATCTCTGTTCTTAAGTAACAGAAAAGTGACACTATCGATATCTAGCGGCAATAACAATCAGATAGAAATATGCCAATTTCATGGTGTAATTAACTCAAAAACGACAAATTTTGAGTTAGTTCACATTTCTATGTGACGTGCGAATTAGTAGTTGGTGCTTAGACCGAAAGAGAACGCTATATAGAAATGAGCCCACTTTCTGCAGTGTATTTCTATGGACGTAGTCAGTCCATATTTTAAATGTCAGTGGTTTTACATAAGAACGCTGCAAATATTTTAGAATTTTAGGAGTGTTACATGCCAAAATTACCTGAAAAGGGCTTATCTCTCTTTAAGGCGAAGAAATTGCCATCAGCAATTGATTCAAATTCCTCAGTTAAAAACAAAAAGTATTTCCCATAGAACGACTTGGGACAAATAAAAGTTTTAAATTTCAATCCAAGTCGTTTCAATAGAAAAAAGCCCCACGACAAATCTTACCTTCAGTAAGATTTGTCGAACATACGATATCTATGTACATATATACATACATATCGGACGCATAAAATTTACTCGGTGAAGATTTAAACGATCAAGTCTTCACCGAAAAGCCTCCTTTCAGCAAATTGTCGCGAGCGGCATATATTGTGGATGCAACAATGTATGCACGATAGCAAGACGATGGTTTGATATTTATGAAAATATCAAAATTCATTTCAACCATCGTCCGCCGCGGTTGGCTGAACACTAATTGTAAACAGGTAAAGACGAAGTTTGTGAAAGAAAAAGTTTGTGAACAAAGCAAAAGTAAAAAAAATATATATATAAATAAAATAAAAGTGTGCGAGTTGTCTTAATCATAGCTTCCTGAAACGGCGTAGAGTGATTGCCTTCGGCTAAGGTAAGCCGCGAAATATAACAGGAGTTAGGACTAAGTTAAGTTAGGGCTCTGATGTAGTAGTGAGGGAGTCTTCTTCGTGGCTTGGGAAGTGTTTCTCTTGGATCACCCAAAGCTGAGGTCCGAAACTCAAATTCCGAGAAAAACCTATACACATACATCACATGCATACAATAGCATTCATTGAAATAAATTTTTATTTTTTTAAGTTTTGGAATAAAAAATTTTTTTAAGTTGAATTATATAAATAAAAAAAGTATAAAATAAAAAATATATTTTTTCAAATAACTCAATTAATTAAATATTTGTTCTTCAAATTTAGGGGGGGGGGGGTGGTAATGACCCCCCCCCCCTCCCTGGATCCGCACTGTTAAGGATTAACGGAATTTTATTCGGAATAAAGAAAGAATAATTGCGTAATAAAAATGAGTCTTCTGTTTTATTAATTCATGCATTTATCAGATTAGTGGATGAATTGGTATTGAATTCTTGTTATTGGTAGGTTACTGGAGTTTACTGGGGGTTACTGGTTATTATTGGTGCTTACTTGCGTACTGGTTGTTACTGGTGGTTACTGGTGATTTACTCGCGTTTGCCAGTATCAATAAATTTACTGGTACTGGTCATTTTTAAGTATCAGCGTAGGGTTCCGTACCCAAAGGCTAACAACGGAAACTCTATTACTAAGGTTCCGATGTATGTCTGTCTGTCACCGGGCTGTATCTCATGAACCGTAGTAGGTAGACAGTTGAAATTTTCACAGAGCGTGTATTTGTATTGCACCTATAACAACAAATTATAAAAACCAAATTAAATTAAAAATTAAAGGTGGCCCCCATGCAAGAAACGTGATTTTTTCGGCGTTTTATTCTCATTCATTATTATTATCAGAGGTAGGAATTATTATAAATAAAAAGTACATAGCTTTTAATTGCTTCAAATTCTAGCACTACTTTAGATGTGGACATACGAGAAATCGGTGCACACTCTTATCTTTGTTTTTTTCTTGTTTAGCTTACACAAACACAATGTGTCACCATAAGTATTTTCCAGTTATACTAATTCCGACTGTGCTAATATTGTTGCAAAATTTTATCCGAACAAAATTGAAGAATTAGATCGAGATGAAATTGATTTATATACGGTACATGATTTACCATGGGAAATCGAACTGGAAATTCTACCAGACATCGCTCAACCAGGAAATCCTATTGTTGGTAAATTTAAATCTATCTCCATAATGTAGTTCTTTGGTTATCTGGTTAATTAAATGGTAATAACTTGCAAAGTGTGAACATACAAAAATTATGGTACATTACAACTCAAAATTCTCGGAAGAGTTTCCTTTTATGACCGCCCACAATAAAATAAAATTTGTCCAAGCAATAAATGGTACCAGAAAAATTAAAAGGAAAAGTGTCTGACCAGCACATTTCGTTTGCCCCTTCCCTGCTCCTCCCCTCCCGCAAAACGTTTTATAAGTTCCAAAAAACTTCTATGAAAAATTCGACATACAAATCTAAGTATCGACATGCGTATGCAATCCTACTGCTCTGCAGATGCCCGCAGCGAAATTCTTTGGAGTGCAATACACAAGAATGTCACATCATCATAATAGCTGGAAAAATGTATGTGTATTGAAAGGACAGCAGTGATTTTATCCAAACTAATTATTAAATTATAAATGCCCAAAAGTATGCAAAATAAAATAAATGTTCGTACAAGTATAAAATTAGGAGTATATGTGGAGGCATCGCACAATCTCAGTTGAATGAAAAAGCATTTCACTTCTGATGTTCTACATGATTCTTCTTGTCTTTCTTATTTCTACGGTACCAGTAAAGAGATTTGAATTTTTACTGAATATTTTTCTCCAGTATAAATACTGGTATTGGTTGAGAAATCAACAACCATGATATCAGGCTGGCCTCCAAGAAGACTATCATCCAGATGAAAAATTAGTATAAATCTGTTGAACCATCGCACTATCGGAGCGACCGCAAACACCTCTAATTTGATTTGAGTAGATGTACGAAGTGGGGCTCATCCTATCAGTTTTTTGGTTGAATATGTATTTAAAACTTCACTAAACAGTGAAACACTTAACCATAACTCCCATACTCCCCATACTTTATTAGTCTTTGAATTAGAGAATTATCCAGATTCATATTTCCAGGATCTAGACAAAGCAAAAAAGCTTCAAAATTGCATTGTTTCATTTGGAAAATGAAAGTGTAATGAAATTTATATTTTCCCAATGAAACAATGCAATGTGTAGGAGCCTTTGAACTTTTTTTGCTTTGTTTAGATCCGGATTATCCGGATACCCGAATGTGAGAAATCGGATCCTAATTATTCCGGATAATCCGGATAGCAAATTATCCGAATACTTTCAGCTCTACTTTGAATACAATCCGCCAGCAAATGTTATTTCAATATTCAAAGCTTTCCTATAGACAGTTAGGAGAGTTCACGGTACAAGGTATTTTCATTAAGTTTTGACACATTGCAGCTGACGTCAATTCGTCAATTCAATGTATAGAAAAGACAGAGAGCGGTGAAAGAGTATTGTATTCTCTGTACCGTGCTTTTCTATACATTACATGTCACTTCGTCCACTAATGGTGGAACATGGGTTCGTGCAGGGAATACCATGGGATAGTTTGATTACCGCCTTCATTATGAGGAAGTCTGGAAGCTGTTTATATTGGAGGAAATCCTTTGATCTGGCATGAAACCGTACAAGTTAATTCAGTCTGGCCTTAAACTGTGGAGAGATAATGTTAGCTAGCGCCTGTTGGAACAACGCATAATAGAGAATTTAAATTTATTTTGTAACGCTATTCAATGCATAAATATAATAAATTAAATTGGGATAAGCTCTTCAATTGTCTTTTAAATATTTTCTCTATTACGTGTACGGTTTCCCTTTGTACTTTTATACTTACAAAAGAATATTTAAATTTCCCTGTTAAAATTATATCTGTATCTAAGAACTGTTTTGAAAATTCCTTAATAGCTTTCCCAATGCCCTGAAGGTTTGCAGTTCAAAAACTTTTATAAAATGTTGATCGATTATTAAAAAAAAAATAAAACAAAAAAAAGGAGAAAAAACCACAAACTCCGCACAAAGGTTCCTTCATATATCATTGAGCTGTACAACATAAATTCCACTCTGTGTTCTCCTTTTTACCTACATTCATGCGGAAATAATAGCGATTCTCTAGAAAAAGGAACTTTCATCTCTTGTTCCACAGCTAGCCAGGAGAAGAGAACGCTATTACCTCTGTTTCCTTTCCTTTTTGCATTATTTATGTATGTACGTACACATGTACGAAGGTATGTATGAAAAAAAAATGTAAAATAAAATAAGTTATGAGGAAAAGTATGCGTTCAAATAAAAGTCGAATGGAGAGTTAAGGCATCAGGTACAGGTACACCCACCCATGTAATTGAATTCAGGAGGTAAAGGCAACTTTCCACCTCAGCAAGAACTTTTTAAAATGACAAAGACAGAGTTTCGAATTTTTTAATTTTCATTCGAGAACAAAATAGCTCAGAGGGTGGCCGTGGCATCATTTTTCTATGATTTTGGAATTATTCATGTGAGATGAAATAATTGAGCATATGGAGTGCCATTTTCAAGGTGTAAGGCCCGATCGACAGTTATATAAGTTCATACATATGTTCTTACCTACAATTTATTCGTTGCAAGTTTCTTAATTTCTAGCTGGAAACTCGTTCAATTTGTTATTATTTAGCTATAGATGTCAGGGTCAGTTGAAAAATTGTGCAGCCAGAAGCACATTTTCTTGGTGCCTCGTTAGCCTTTTTATGTCCATCGGGAAATTAATTGTGCGAAAATAATTTGCTATATACATGGCTCCTTCTATATCTCAAAATGGTTAAAGGAATTTGTCTTTAATATTCTTCAAATGTCCAGTCCACTTTTGTTTTTTTTTTCTTTAGATTAAAGCTCTATTTTCCGTAAAGATTTGAACCATTTTGAAGCGTCAATGAATTCATCTTTCAATTGAATTAAACGCAGCAATTTTCTTATTTACTGTCTTCCCTGAGACTGGGCATTGCACGTTATAATTATTTTGTAACACAAGGCCTGTTTAGCCACACCTGCAAGGAAAAAAACGTGTATTGAAATCAGTATGCATCAGGGTGAAAAATAAACACCAACCTGTACCTGGGAAAAGTGCCAGGTCTCACGATCATACGTCAAAATCTGTAAATAGGAAAACAGGATATCAATAAATGAACATTACTTGATCAATTGATCAATAATTTAGTTAGCAACACAATTATTTTTTCTTTTCTTTAACATAATATGTCCATGCAATCATGTTGCCATGAGCAGCTCACGCAGGAATCGTGAATTTAAATATACCTGTGGATAGCTGCCGTGAAGCAAATGATCACCTGGAGAACAAACACATAAAAGTAATTTACCACTTTGCCACTTACTTGAAGTTTACTAAAGGTATCACTGGACTTATTGAAATACTAATAGTAGCAAAACAGTGGTAAATTTAATACAAAAAAAGGAAACTATGTATTCCTGTGACACATAACCAACAAATTTAATTTATGATGAATTTAAGAAGTTGTGGCAATAATTACACAGGAAACATAATAACACAACACTAAATTCATTTTAGAACCGCACTCACCTAAAATCACACCTGAATTCCCACGAATTCGCGACGTAAACAAACCCGCGGAACAAATTATAAGAAAGCCGCGAAACTGATATCCTTCAATGTCTGTCAACATGTGGCAGATGAAATTGGGGTAGTTTTCTTCAAGAAATACAGTGGTGGTCATGAAAACGGACGAAAACATCCCTATCGAAGAATATTGGACAAATTATAATTTATAAAATGTCAAATGAGTGGGCTAGAGAAAAACGGAAGGAAAGAGACCAGTAGCAATCAAATTCCACAGTGGGAAAAGATCTTAACTACTACCAGAGTCAGTCTGCTCAACTGATAGTAAACAATAGATTTATGCAATATTAGCATTAAGGAAAAATTAAATTCAAAGCGGCAAATAAAACAGCCGGGATAGCTTCATGCAAATGGCATTCTAGATTTGTGAGGTATAATCCGTAAGAGGTTGAATTTAACAAAATCCCACAAAAAGTTACTTGTGGAATGTACAACCAAAATGGCCGATCGGGTTATAAAAGAGTGCTGCTTTGAAGGATCGCTCTCTTTTAGTTTTCGATCGTGGTAGAAGCAACAAGTACAAGAAGTGAAGTCAGCCATTTTGTTTGTTAGTTACAAATCAGTTTAAAAAGATCACATTGAATTACTGCATACCTCAAGGAGGGCATTGTAACTCTACATGTGATTGCAGCATAGCGCTAACATATTATCAGAAATCTTTTGCTCCATCATTCAACATACGTTCAGTCAGTATTGAATTGCTACATACCTTCCAGGGGGAATTGCAATTCTACATGCTTCATAAATTTGACGGGAATTTCAACAGTAGCCGTTGTCTATGTTTCCTTCCATTTTTTTATATATATATAATTTGCAAGTAAAATTAAAGTAATTCCATTTTATTTTAATAATTAATCTGTAGTTGTAGTGAAATTTTGTAAAAAATTAGTTTTGTGGTAGTCGTAGTTAGATACATTTATTTTTGAATTGAAGTGACAAAATAAGAATATTTAAGAATAGTTTTTTTTCATAACAAGTACTTTGCTTGTAGTGCAATAAGGAAAGTGAAATTGTTTCCCTTTTTGACGCTTTTTAACGCAATAAAACAAAGGCGAAGTAAACGCTCGCATTTTTTTTTGTCTGTCGTTGACCTTAATACCGCTACGCACAACAACATCATTTGAATATCCAAGCACATCCAATTAATCTTATTAAAGTTTGGCGTGCTGTAACAAGGCCAAATACGTTCCTTTTTTCATATACCAATTTGGAAAAATGCGTTGAGAATTTTTTTTTTTAAATTGGCATTCTTGAAATATTTTAGTAGCAGCAATATACTTAGTTGAAAATTTACTCCCAGAGACGAAATATTTTCAGAGAAATTTTCATCTGAATTTAATTCAAAACGAAAGAAAAAACCCTACAGATCTGCAACAAGTTTTCTCCTTTTATTAAGAATTCCTTGTTTCGTACAAGCATCATTAATCGTAGATTAAAATTTTACTCATCTCCATCTGCATCTGATAAAAAAACAAAAAAATAAAAAAAAATCTTTACTGTACCAATCCGCGCAAAATTCCGCAATAAATATTCAAAAATGAGATTAGTGGAATTCTGTAATATTAAATTCCAATAAATAATTTGCTCGGCATCCCATGAGAGCCTTAAATTCTTTTACAGACTCGTGACACCGAAGGCTAAAAGGGTTAAAAACTCGTGTTCTAGCGCTGCGTATCCTAGTGAACAAAAATTCATTATGCGAACCACATCAATAAATTTCTATAAATTCGGGAAAAACAAGGTATTCCATCTCGCGGGAGTTGGCGGAGAGCAGACAGACATCAGCATTAAAAGCCAAAAATGTGAGGGTCACGGGAATAGGGCACAGCAAAAACATTCATAGCGCGGTGCGGCAATAGGGCAGGACTACAAATCGGGTCGGCATGGAAGCTACTGTGTACTACTAGTTACATATATATTTATGTAATAGCATAGCAGACAAAAGTACAAGTACGAACCTCAAACCAAATAACCGAATCCGGGAATGGAATGGGCACATGTTTGAAATATGAGAGTGCTACGAGGAGGACTGTAAAGCTGTGGGAATTTATGATAGTTGAGAGTTTTTTGTATTTCATCCGCGTTTTGTTCTATGCATATATGAATTGCTGCGAAAGCGCGTGGTTGCAGAAGTTATGTGTGTCCCCATGGGTTTAGAGAGCTTTTGTTGGAGCGTGGAAAGTCCTGATTCCCAGGGATATACGCACTTTAAACTGAATTTTATATAACGGGTGTTTATAAATAACTGGAGCTCAACTATTTCTTATAGTTTTTCGCGTTTATATAAGGCGGGATGTATAATAAAGAGGGATGGAGTCAAAAAGCAAAAGCAAACTAAGTTAATCCAAGGCTTAAAGCCATTCAACGAAAAACGAGGAGTGTTGGGGGATTTGTTTTGATAACACTCAAGCGGTAAGTAGTTTTAGCTGAGAATTCTTCTTATCTCCCCTCCAGATAATAACCCATAGGAATTTCTTCCTTCCACAGCTGCATTTGTTCACGTTGCCCGACTAAAAATTACTTTCGGTAGGTATTTAAGGACCAAGTCAATTTCTCTTTCCTGACGTTGCGTGTATTTGTGTCACGTAGGCTGATAATGCGCGTCGTCTTAGCACTTATTGCCGTAACTTTTCTTGTGCGTCCTTTTCTGTTCATCCAGTTACTATATACTCGTATGTATATAAAAACAATCCTGCTTTCTTTAAGCATTTTCTTGTTTCTTCTCTACTTTGTAGAAGCTTTATGAAAAGTCACCACACACGTGACATACATAAATACTTTCAAAAAAGGATGTCTTAACCACCACCACCCCACATTTTCTCAACAGCTGCAAGTCAGAGTTAATCGGATAATACTAACGACTTTTTATGCCATGCTGTAGGTAAAGAGCAAACAGGAAAATTAAAAAAAAAGTCACCCACGTGTGGAGATATTCTCGATGCCGGTAGGTATTTTCTCCTTTAAAACGTGAAATGCTGCAGCCAAGATTTTTTTCATTATCTCAAGATTAAGTTTATTTCGAAGGCAATTATAGGCACACATGGCGGGATTTGTCTCGATTTTGTTTCAGGGATAGGCAGCAGGCAACAGACAGGGACACCATAAACACTAATGGATTTTTCGAGTTTGGTAAATTGGAGGTATTAAAATGAAAAGTTATTTTATAAATTCTCTGGGAAATGGATAATAAATTTTTATATGACCGCTTCTATATGTTTTAGGCAATGTTTGAATGTGAATGCCTTCTAGCTAGTTACATACATATGTGAAAAGGGAGTATAGCAGTTTGTTTTAATCGATTACAAAACTCTTACCACCAATATCTAACCTACTTTCGTATTTGCATTAAGAGCTGTATGAACCGATTTCAAATGCCTTAAGGTATTGTGTGCCTGCCATCCATTGTGTGCTGCACAAATTTTCGCATAAGAAAGTTTACACCAACAAAAAACTTCCCACAAAATTTCTACCAGGTGTAATATTTGAGCAAAATGGTTTTGAGGCACGGACCTTAAGGATTTTATTGGAATTTCTCGAATGCGTATTTATCTTCAAATATCTTCAAACAATCTTTGGAAGTATTCTGGTGGGCGATGGTGAATACTCATATTCTCATAAATATTTTGAGATTGGTTGATAATACCTATGACACATATCTAGTATAGGTACCATGGTTTGGATGGATACCATTGTATTCCCTTTGCAATTTTTGTTGACAGATATGTAGCATAACGTTTTCATTTGGCAACTTTTAAAACTTGAACTGAAATTGTACATAATATGAGTATACACCTCACTTCGAATGACGCGCAAGTTTACAAAAAAAAAAAAACTTAGCGTGTGTCATAAACTATTTAATCTTGTAACTACCAGAAAGTGGCGCTGAAATCATTAAAAACTCCATATACCAAGGAATTTGACACTATAACCTCATTCCTGTTTGCTCGACTAGTATAATACCTACTAGCATGCAACGACACACATGTGGCTTATGCGTGTACTACCCTAGTAGAAATTGCTCACCCTGTCTCTTGCCCCACAAGGGGCAGTTATTATGTATACCAATACTAATTTGACTGAAAAGCATCAAGGTGTTTGCAATTCATGAAGAAACATATAGAAAATTAAGTCCCGATGAGCCTCCTGATGAGCATACATTAAATCTCATCCAAGGGCTCATTCGATATCATGAAACTGCTCCCTATATACTAAACCATCAATATTAAAAATAATTATTCTTGTCAACACCGTGACATTTCTACTAGGAAAATTTGAATTGACTTTTGTGATTTATTTATTTAAATTTTTAACTTATTTATTTTAAATTAATTTTTTGATTTGTATTTCCGAGGAACGACTATCGTTCATATGCTGCACAAGTTGTTATGTCCATATCCTTACGCCTAAGCGTCGAATTCGGAAAAATATATGAAACCAATCATAAAATCAGATTCTCATTTATGAACTCATTGATATGCTCATTAATAAGCTCATCGTGACACTAATTGCTATGCTCATTAATAAGCTCATCGTGACACTCATTATGTACTCATCGAAGTGATCATCTAATATTATAAAAGGCACAAAAGAGGAGCAAAGTATACCTATATTTCTAAATAAGTGAAAGAGATTTAATATCTCATGCACATTATTTGTGAATAATTAAATAAATGATTTCTTTCACGGTTTTGATTCAAACGCGAATAAATTTCATCAGGACGTTCATCTGATTACTTATGAGGAGCTCATTGATGAGCTCATCATGATTTGTCTACCAGGGGTACTAGCTCTGTGTTACAGGTATAAATGTATGAATTCACAGATAACCTTATAGAGCTCATAGATCTCACTCAATATTTGCGCTTTGAAGTTTTCGAAATCTGTAAGATTGATAGCATGAAACAACTTTTTTCGTTCTAATTCAATTCATGTCAATTCTAACAGAATTCCAAAAAATAGGATACCGTCAGTACGATTTGTATGAACTGTTTTTCTTCTCTACATCGTAACGCGTATGCATTTTAGACTATGCTCTCTGATGGATACTATAGGATAAAAAAATTTACTAGGGATACATTTTGTGGGGTTATGGTGAATAAACTCGCCACTACGTGGGGGGAGAGGTTTCTACATGGCATGATTGTTCTCAAAAGAACGGCCTTTTTCGATCTAAAAAACTTCGTTACACAATTTTTCCATCCGAAATTCGGAATTCTTTTTACCCTATAAAAATGTACTCAGTTATTTTTCCAGCGTGCTTCTTAATATAAAATTCAATTTTCTCCTCTTTTCTTTGCAGAATTTAATAAATAGAAATTAAACTAAAAATCGAAAAATTAAAAATTAATAAATATATTGAACCAAAAGCTCTCAAATTTGAAAAATTACTTTTATTTATATAAATTTGAAATTTTTTAAGAAGCAATAATCTGTAATCAAAATCCAGTTCTGTGGGAATACGGATGCTTCTAAGGTATACATATATTCCCTGAGTGTCAACTTCAAAAATTCCAAATTTATAATAAACAATTTTTTTTTACTATCTAGTGTTTTGAGTGTGAGGGCGGCTCAGTATTTTTTTAAAAAAAAATTTTATTCACATAGAACCACGAAATATCTTAAAGAAATTTTGTAACTTAAATAAAATGTTTTTCCTTTAATCCTCCAATAATACATTTTTTCATAATACTATATAAAAATTCATATTCATAGCAATAAATAATAAAAAAACCACAAAATTATCAAAATTCGGCTCAAAATGAAAATTCACATAAAACTAGCGTAAACTATGATATCAAGCCAGCTATTATTTTAAACAGTCAATTAACACTTCCATAAGGTGAAGAGCCTGCACTCTGCTTTATAACGTCAAAAATTCGTCAGGGCATCGATTGAACTCGCTGATGGCTATGGACACTAATTCTAATTTTAATACAGTCTTTAGTTGCTGTATGTTGGAAAACTGGTGTCTATTAGCGTAAACTCGCCTCGCAAGTAGCCCCCAAAGATCCTCAATCGGGTTTAGAACAGGACTTCTGGTGGGCCATTTCAAAGTATTTAGATTTATTTTTCGCAGCCACTCAATTACCTTCTTCGCCACGTGGATGCTGGCATTGTCCTGAACGAAAATGAAGCCGGCATAGTTCTTCTTTCTGAGTTCATTCTATGAGGATCCATGCAAGGATCGTTTTACTACTTAAGCAAAATCCAGCCCAGACCATTAGACTACTTTCTATTTCTATTTCTTCTTGGACGCGCTTGTTGTACCAATTTTTTTTTTAATGTTGCCAAAGCTCAGGGGATACCCTATGACACCGTAACATAGCCTTGGCAGGAAAGGAAGAAGGGGTAGAGAATTGGGATTATTGGATAGAGACAAGTAGGCGACGGTGCGCATTACGGTTGAATTTGACTTCAAAGGTGTGAGGATGAGCTCGGGTTACAGCTCGTGTAGTGCACATAGGAGGAATTCTACAAGGGATCAGGCTAGAAATTTCGTCAGATCAGTGATCATAGAAGTAGCGATAAAATACGAACAGACATTCGACATTACGTCGGTGCTCTAGGGAATCAATAGTTGCTATTCATATGTCATCGCTAATATGCCGGAAGGCCTTTTTTTGGACTATTTCTAACGCAGACAATGCAGTGCGTCCAGTGCCTGCCCAAATATGGGAGTTATATTCTAATCTAGGCCTGATATGAGACTTGTAGATTTGTGCCAAATCTGATACAGTAAAATATTTGCTGCATCTTTGCAAGAAACGTTTTTTGATCAGACCAACTAAGATTGTTGGATATTTCAATGCCTAAGATGTTAAAAGATGGTGAGTTCGAGATATCTTCTCCATCGACGGAAATGGGTTGTGTGTGAGTTGGAGTACGCGTTTGAATGCTAATAGATAACACCTGAGACCTGCGAGCATTTTGAAGACATCCCTATTGCGGAAATGTAACGGTCTTTGTCTGTAATTGCATGTTGTTGGAGAAGGAGGACCTTGCGAAGAAGGTGAAAAGAACGAATAATTATCTGTCTCGATTCTGCTGAAAGGCACACTTTATATGCCTGAAATGCAGCTTCCTTGTTTTTAAAGGCTGTATAACAGTCATTGTTAAGCCAAGATGAATTACTTGGATTAATATTCTTGTATCTGTGCGGAAGGAAGCTGCACATGCCAAGCCATAAGATGTTGATAATTGATTCAGAGCAGTACTCAACATCTCTCGTGGACAAACACTTAGACCAGTTTAATTTTCTAATGAATGTGTTGAGTGAAGCTCAATCAGCTTGATCATAGCGCTCCACATCAATCGTTTTTTACGACGGCGACTGGTGGGTTTCAGTGATTATATGGAGAATTTAGATCAAACGTTACAATGGTCCGAGCTGCCAAGAGAAGATGACACTGACCTTGAGTGCTTGTCAGGATGAGATGTTAGAAAGAGTTTGGCGCTATGTCGAATATGACTAAAATCCATCGGGTCCATCTAGATAAAACTTCTTTTCGTCAGTAAAAAGAACTTTATTCCATTCAGCGGACCATGCCATATGGTTTTCAGCTAACGGTTTCAGAGAACGGTTTATTTTTACGCACCTTTAACGGTTGCGATTATATTTGGCATTCTTTTCTTTATCTCTTAAAATCTTAGCACGCGGAATAGTTAAAATAAAAAAGGGATCGACAAAGCACTACACTACACACTACACCAACAATCATTTCGCTCGTACTTACTAGGTAAGCACAAAAGAGAAAGAACGAATTGTCCTAAATAAAGTGGACGCATGCTCGATCCTTAAATTTTAATTAAATGAGAGTAAAATAAAATAGACAATAATTGTTTTCAGTAAGAATTTTAATTTTGAGCGAAATCACTTTTTTCTAAAATATGCAAATTATACGAATTTTCTTTGAAAATTAAATGAACGTTCACACTTCTCTCTTTCAGTTTCACGTGAAAATCTGTGTTTCTCTTTTTGAAGCATCTATTCCTCTTTCTTTTGGGGGAAAATCTTTCCTTTAGCTTTTCGATCACTTGCTTAGTTACCATTTAGGCAACAACTTCGAAACTAATACGAATTAAAAATTTATAAACGACTTGGAAAGTAGTGCGATATTAAAAATTTATAAATGAAACCTAAAGGAAAATTTTATAAGTAGGTAACTATTCTCACGAACGAAAAAAAAATGAGAAAAGTGTGTATATTTGTTCATTTTGCAATATACGTATCGAAATACCACTAAAATGACAGAAAATTTTCTTAGAAATTTTAATAAATGTCCACTAATTGTCAAGTCTTCACTTCGAAAAGCACTCAGAGCGTGTGGTAGTGAGACCACTGTATCCATCTCTATGTCGGATCTAAAAGAAGTCAACAAAACTGCTAGCTGTAGCAGCTACACTGGTCATAAAAATATATTCAATGAAGTTTGTGATAAGATTTTATTTCATTTACTCAAGGAATATAAATATGTATTGAAAAAATGATTTGAATCTTTAAACTCAAAGCGGAAATCGAGGAAATAGTTGAAAAACCTGAAGTCCTCCACTTAGTTGCAGATGGATGGTAAAACATACAAAACGAATCCATAATTACCATAATTACATTTACACCTACACCATATTTTTATACGTTATAAAAACTACGAGCAATTTACACAAAGCTGAATATCTCAATAGATCAAATACAAAATCAAAATCAATAGCAAAATCTCTAAATCTAATTGTGAAGACAAGATGTGGTAGCCACTTATTAAGCTTGGAAAGTTTCTTGAGCCAAAGTTGTTTTGCAAACTATAGCCATTAATGATACTAAGCGCAAACTTAACAAGTTCAAAACAAATCTTTTAGATGAGAAGGTTTTGAGTGAAATAGAAGGACTCAAAACAATTTTGAAACCAATAATTGCCTGGATAACGAAACTCAATGGTGATTATTCATGTATACACCTTGTGCACAGAGGATTCAAAGAAGTAGAGCAAATCTTTGAAAATCCTTCTAATGCCGACAATTGCGGTGAATTTCAGGATGATCTGAAAATTAAATTTGTAGAAAAAAAATATCAACGGGCGGCAGTATTAGGTCCAGAAAACTGAGGTGCGTCTTTATGGACAGGGGAAAGTATCGATGGGTGTGAAATAATAATAGATATCGTGGAATATAATGGACATACTGGAAAATGTCGTAAAAGATCTGTCTCACTTCAAGTGCGTGAATGATCTTTTATAGTAATGAGTCTATATGGGATATGGCGGCCAAGGTTAGTCCTATTGCGTGGTGGGAGACTTTATTTTTCAAAACTGATTTCGGAAAAGTGGTAGCGAAAGTTTTGTCAGTCCCTTCAACATCAACCATGGTGGAAAATTCATTTTCAACGTTTGCCAACATCTATACTAAAAAAAAGTCTATTCTTATGACTGCTGAAAGAGCAGGCAAGATATGCATGTCTTATAGCTCACAATTGGTGAATAAAGAGCAAGAAAAAAATAAATATGCTCATGATAAGCTTGAGCATCATACACCAAGTGCATCATTCATTATGCTCCGATTCTGAAACTAATTTGGATAATGAACAGCGTGGAGACTACTCAAATTGATTAGTAAAAAGTTTTTTATTTAATAATATAAAAACTTGATTTTTCTTTGATTTTTTTTTATATGTACTTCGGTACCTACTATACATATGTATATGTAATTTTGATCTTTCAATGAATAAACATGAAAAGCAAGTTCTTGGTTATGATTTCTCTAGTTCATTTTAACCCGAAAGTCACATAAAATATTTTTTTAAGTTTCCGAAAATGTGCCTTAAATTTCCGAAAATATTCCCAATTGAGGGAATTTTCCGCGAATTTGTGAAATTTTGCATTGTTGTCGGGAATCACGTAACATAATATTTAAATATACTTATTAGAATTTATTTTTAAATTATTATTATTAAAATTTAAATCATAACAATAAATTTCCGATAAATTCCTCAAATTCAAATGATCCCGGGGAACAAAACCGGCACATTATTAATCATAACTATATGAAATGAGCACATCTTTGCACAAAACGTACACCTGATCCTCGATTTACACGGTGGATTCGTTCTCCAAAAGTACCGTGTAAGCCGAAACCGTGTAAACCGAAACTGTGTAAATTGAAATCGTGCAATTAAATTCATGTTATATATTGAAAAAGTATACATCTAAGGTAAAACAATATTACACATATATTAATATATTATGATATTGTAAGTAGGTATGTAGTTTTTCATAAATTCAGGCGAACATATATATTAAATCGAGAAAATAAAAAATTAATTAGTATTACATGAATTACTTGAATAAAGTGAGAGGTTATCTAATCTAATGAAAAAGGTTTTCTCTTTAAACAATCTACGCTGGCTGTTTTTATCGATATAGAGGTGCCTTTAATAATGTCCTTCACATAAGTTCGCTGAAACGCTAACAAAACATGGAGTGAAGCAGTCCCCAAAACACTGGATTGCACACATGTTGAACAATAGAACACTCTTTGCCGAACTGGGAGGGGTAAGCCGAGGAAAAATAGTCCAGAGGAGCACCCTCAAGGCGATATTTTATCACCTTTGTTGTGAGTGGTCATTATGAATGATCTGTAACACTTACCCGGATGGGTACAAAGCATTATATTACGCCGACGACCTGGTCATCGGAAGCCGCAAATCTGAACTGAAGCGAATTGATGTAAAAAGCTATCCAAAGGGACTGGGCTACGGATTTTGGACTTTGCATTAAAGGTTGCAAATAGTCTCTTTACTAAGAAAAGGAACACTACCAGATAGAATCTGCCCTCTATCGTTTGGAACTCAAGGACAGAGTAAAATATCTTGCTATCACATTAGATAGAAAATTAAGCTGGAACCCCCAGAGAGCGAATCAAGCTCTTCGAGGCTTCACGATCTGCTGCAAATCCATAGAGAAAAAGTGGCGACTTAAACCACGGACTATCCTTTGGAGAAGATTCAAGGATTATGTCTCCTTAGTGTAAGTGGTGCTCTCAAGTCAACCAGCACGAGGGCTCTTGAGGTCATCCTCAACACACCCCGTTTATATACAAGTCACCGCAATCGGAGCTGGATTCACACTGGTACAAGGGTTCCACATGAATCCATCTTTAAATTGGTCCGTGGTAGCTCCTCGAGACTATGCTGCGGAGCAACTTTAATTCGAAAATTCCAGATAGGGCAGAATGGGAATCACATTCTGTGCTGCAACCATTGACAAACCCTATCATATATACAGACGGCTCCAAATTGGAAGAGAATACCGGAGCAGGTGTTTTCTGCGAGAAGACTCACATGTAAATTTGCATTCACCTTGAAAGCCATGTAACGGTTTTCCAGGCGGAAGTCAAGGCCATCCATGAAGCGGAAAGGTATCTTATAAACTCAGATACCTACTAAGAAAAAGGAGATTGCAATCTGCTCGGACAGCCAGGCAGCGGTCAAGGCCTTGTTAAAACCTTGTTACAACCGCCAAACTCGTATTTGAATATAAAACTACTCTGAATTCCTTTTCTTGGAACAACGGGGTACGGGTACTTTGGGCGCCAGGTCACAGCAGCATTAGCGGGAATAAAAGGCGGACGAACTTGCTCGTCTTGGTGCGGAAATCGGCGGAAATCTCTTCCACAATTGGGATCGCACCAAAACACCTTTACCTCTACTATCTCGACTTGGGCCGACTGCCAACACAGTCTCCTTTACTTGGATGACCCCTCAGGTAGAACCACAAAGGATTTGTGGGGCTTACCCAACCAAATGAAATGAAAGAGTTACTGGAACTAAGCAAGCCAACCAACCAACTCTCTTCTCAGGGGTCACCAGCATAGGATGGAGCTTGTTGAAGATCGGTATGCTGAAGATACGGAGAGGAAACTGAAACGCTGACACATTTTCTTTGTCACTGTTCGACCCCCTCAGGAAACCGTTACAGATTCCTTGGCTCACACCTCCTGTGAAAACTGCATGAAGCCGGAAAGAAGGGTTGGGAGGCCATTTTGAGTTTGGTTAGAACGTCCGGTTGAGACTTCTGAGCTTCTGAGCAATTGCTCATTAGTCTGGAGGATGAACAATGGGCCTTGTTGTAGCCTACGTTCTAGGGACCCTTTTCGGGTCCCAACCTCTTTTCATTCCAATCGCAATCCATCGCTATGTAGTACACTAATACACGCTCTATAAAGCGTTCCTGGAGAAAACTGTTCCTATTGCTGCAAAACTCTGCCGTTTGCCATCGAGACTGTGTTTAGCCCTTAATTCCTATCCTATTTCTTGCTTCATTCTGTTCTGTTGGATTGTGGGCCTTGTTCTCCTCTTTTGAAAGCTCAGAGCTCAAGCATACATATTTTCAAGTTCTTTCAACTGAAAGCATGAACGCACAATATTTCATTGTAATGCATCCTATTCGAACTGAGCATCCGAGATAACTGTGTACTTACTACATAGTAGTTTTTTTTAGATTTTGAATTCTAAGTTTGCACGATTGTTTTAAAAAAAAATTTTCAAAAATTTTTGTGACCGTGTTAAACTGAAAATTAGTATAAGAATTTTCCTCATTTTTTCCGTCGTGTTAAACCGAAACCGTGCAAATCGAGTACCGTGCAAATCGAGGGTTAGGTGTATATGACATCTCTAAGAAAGAATGAATTCTGTATAACAAATTGATTTCGTATTATGGCATGTACACTGTAAAATAATGCATTGATTTTCTGTGAATTTCCACTACTGTAGACAACGGCTCGTACTGGTGCTTTTGAATATTTCATGTAATCAATTTATTTGAGCATTTATTTCTAATTCTAAACCAATACTGCCAACCCATCCTTTTTTGACTTGGTTTTAACAACCGGTAAACGTCATGTATCTACTCTTTCAAAATCAAACACACAAAGTATCGAAATATCGAGATCATGACCCTATTTTTATTACATAATTCAGGTCAAAGTTTGACTTAGCATAAAAGTGTGGTGTACTCTTCCTCAAACAACAGAAACGACTTCATGCGTGGAATTAGAAGTCGGCTCTATATACTTACTCTACTTCTTAATTCTTCTCAGAAAACTCCTCAGAATTTGACAGAAGGTACCTACTTTTCTTAGCCTCTCTCAAAATTACAACAGCATTATTGTGGGTGGAGAGGGAGACTTTAATGTTAATAACACCTGCAATAAAGTAACCTTCTCAATTCACACAGAGAAATAATATTATTTTAGCTCTAAATAAATGTGGATCCTGATAACATCTGACCGAAATTTGTATACGTTTTGCTCCTTTTGATCAGTACTTCTTACATATCTTTTATTTTTCGTATCTACTACCTCTTTTGAAGCTAGTTGGAAGTTTTCTCATACCTCATACCTAAAATAGAGCTCAACTAGCAACTACCACGTTCTTGGATTTCTAATAGTATATTTTGTTTGTCAACAATCCTTTAATTAATTAAATTACTATTCGCTCCAATTACCGACTTTGAAGAAATAAGATGCTGACGCGATGACTTTTGGCTTTATGGCGGCTGATTTTTATCAAAAGTTACTTCGAATTTTAGAGATAGTTTAGATAATAGTAGGGTAAGAGCTTAATACCCTAGACACACAGCACGAACTAATGAATCATTTGTACTACCTATTCATTAAAATGCCGTGTGTCAAATAGTATATGTCATTATAGCTCGAAAATCAGATGATAATGAAGTACACTAATGAAGTGTTTTCCTATTTCATTATAGCTATAATGAGGAAAAATGTGCTACATTTGGCATTTAATGTCAATCTGGAGCTCCGCTGTGCATCTGCCGATTTGAAAAATAAGAAGAAGAAATGCAAAGAAATGCAAATCACAATTTATATTATTAATATTTTTTTAAATAAAATGTGTTTCTCATTTGGAAAATGTTAAATTGAAAATAAAATAAATGAAAACAAAGTTTATCGCGTTAATTAGATCCATATTGCTTCTTTAAGGTGATAAGTTCATCAAAACCAGTTTGACAGCACAACTTAATTAAAGAAATGGCTGTGTGTCTACAGTTTATAATGAATCATTATAGACTAATGAGTCGTTAGTTATTTCTTCATTGAGAGTGCTGTGTGTCTAGGGCATAAGTCTGATTTTCTAAAAGGTTTAAATTTTACAACAGCAAAAACTATTTCTACTTGACATACACAGCTGAAAAGTGTTAGTCTTAATGAAGGATAAATGTAGGACATTAGATATAACTGAGCGAGATATTCAATTCATACTGCTTTTTTCTTCTTTATTTTACCATTTGGCATAAAAAACAGGAGGATGACAAAACTATTGAGTACAATAAAATGCAAAGATAATTATACTAATTGTGTACTTGATGGAAAGCCATAGCGTAGGAGCTTATGATATTAAAACATTTTTTCCAAACTTTTTTTAAAATCATATTGAAAGCAATAAATTTTCAATCGAAGCCACTCTCCCCTAGTGGCTACTACTAAATAATTTAGCCACACCAATCAAAACTAAGCTTGTACAGCAATAGCTTAAAGATGCCATCCGCAATCTCTTGTGATTCAATCCAAACTCCAAGAAAAAGTTACTCCTTCAGGGCACAGTCATATACGGGTAAAGATATATAAAGACGAAGAAGCACAATTTTCTTTCCGTTAAATTAAATTGCAAGTGATTTACAGCTACTCCTGTTTCTAATGAATCCATTTTCTGGATACAATGACAGCGTTTTATTACCCATGTGTGCAATTGTTACATGAAGCTATTCTTCTCTACTCTACAATCACTCTATGGTCTGGAAATTTGGGCAACCTATATAACTTCACCTTTCGATTACAACAGGTGTTGTATGACGAATATACAAAATTACTTATTTTCGGGTCCAGGTCCTTTGAAATAGAAAAGTGATGATTTCACAATAATTGCGGCCGGCAACAGAACTTTCAGTCTGTCTACTAGAGCGAAAATTCAAAACACATTTAGAACTTTTTCCTTCCAGCTCTGAAGTATAATTTTCAATCCTCTCTTGGAATGTAACTCCAACCTGCAGTAGTAAGCTTGACACTTTGCGTCAAGTCTGTGTTTCTGTTTTCACAAGAGTTTTAATGCAATTATTTTTTTTTCATCAAGTACAAAGCAATTTGATGTAAAATGACGGAAGTTTGACTGAACTGTAGCAAAAACAAAGCATCAAAAATTATAAAGTTATCCATGATGATCGCTAATCCCATTCAGGTCTAGACATATCCTGGGGAAACAAAATTGTTACACAGTTTGAAAATCAAAACATGACAAACGGCAATGCTTTCCACAAAAAACTTAGAATACATTTTCTCCGAAAATCTGATACTTGTTTGGTATACCCCGGGCAGAGCTCCATTTGCTACCAGGACCAGGACCAGCATTATGCTCTGTAGTTAAAATGTTGTTTCATTTCGTCGATTTTTTTCTTTTTCTTTTTTAATTTCTTACTTATGGCGACGATAAAGTTTTTTCTCTTACATTTTCCTTAGATTAAGGTGAAAACTTTGCCACGAATAATGAAAAAATCCAACTACAAGTGATGTATTAGTTCATCGTTCGTGTACAGGTTTTATGCTGTCGACAACACGAAAGTGGATGGCGAAAGTTTTAATGAGAAAAATGAAAAATCGGTTAAAAATGTAATCCATAGATGGATGGATGACAATATTTGAAAAACTCCCTTTGGGGGTGCGTGAATCTCTTCAGGTAACTATCTATCACTTGGATTTTAAGTGATTTTTAAAAAATTTCTTTCCCAAAGTATTATAGATTTATTTTTTATTATAGGTAAGCATAAGTATTAAACATAACTATCTCTAGCTCTCAGACTTTAAAGATAATGGGGCTTCCCTACAAATTGTTCCTGTTCTCCCTTCATCTGAGGATCTGCTTAATCCATTCCAACTTGCCTGTATTTCTCCAGATTTTTTTAGTCTTATAACATTTCATCCATCCTTTTTCATGAGTTTATTTTGGCAGCAGACTTTACCGATAGCTATTTTGTTAATTCGTACTTTTTGTCAATATATTAGCATTGAACTGATTTTTTTTTTCATATCAAACATTAACTAAAGCCACGAGTCGTCTTTTCTTCGGTGGTCTATTTTACCCATGGTTTTCAAACCTGTTAGTCCTCTCTAGGGTTAATCTAAGCTATTCTTTCACATACGATATACATAATATATATTGATATCCTCATATATGTGTAGCTGATTTATATTTTAGTGGTAGAATCCATCAATAACAATCTTGAAACAAAGAATTAAAAACTAGATGTTCGCTAATGAGAGGGACTTGATAGGACAGTGAAACCTTACTGCCTTGAAATATAGTAACTGGAAGCGAGAAAAAATGTTAAAGGGCGGATCCAAAGATAAAATGATCTTCCTATACTATCTAGCATCTGCTTGAAAATGGCGGAAGTAATCTTCAATAATATGTAGAAAATTAAAGTACTCAATTTTAATGTCCAGTTAGTGGAATTCTATAGCTACGAAATATGAAGTCTTTATAATCAATGCATGCTGCGCAGAATATTACTAATTAGTGCCAGCGATTGTATCCTAAATGATATTCTAAGGCTAATGCCATCAGTAATCCTCACTTGGAGGTCACCGTAGAATTAATCACTCTGCCCTCACGTGAAAAAGAATATTTGAACACACAAATAATTAAATCGCAAACAAGAAACAAATTTATGGTAGACTTTCGAAATTCTATGAAATAAAATACGCATATCGCAGCGGTGAGCTAAATTATCGACTTACACATAAAAATTCAAAAATTCGATTTTTTATACCATTTTATTGATGCGCGACAGGATGAAACTTATTTCAATTTGTCCTTAAATATTAAAATATTGGTTACAGTGCCGGAACTAGGAAATCTGCGAGGAAATCTGAGGGTAGGGGGGGGCGTTAGTTATCGCCCCTCTAATAACAATCTTTATTTGGGGCAAATTTTAATACAGTTCCGGGGTATAGATACTATGCAGAATGTATGATAGATGACCTATTATATACTGCATAGTCTGGAACTAAAACCAGAATTCTTAAAAACAATTTGAATTTGAAACAATGTTAAATAAAAAGAATTTGAAATTCAAACAACAATTAAGATTTAATTTAGATCTGAATTGTCATTTGAATACGAGTACACGACGTAACGAAACCTGCAAGACGTACCTATAGCGCCTGATCTTTCTCCCATATCCACGTAGGTTGGCACATTGGGTAAAGTTGCCATTTTAGCCGCTATTTAGCCGGCAACATTTTTTTAAGAATTGTTTTTGCACAAGGCTTCCAGACAGATTGTATTTATACTGACTTTAGTAAAGCTTTCGACAAGTTATCTCACTACGTGATATCGTTTAAAATAGAAAAGTGTGGGTTTCCGCTATCATTACTAAAATGGACGCAGTCATATTTAGATAACAGAACATACCAAACCTATTTCCGCCATCCCATCTCTAGAGTCTTCAAAGCTTCGTCCGGCGTACCTTAAGGGAGTCACCTGGGCCCGTTGCTCTTTATTCTATCTATTGACGACATTGTGTCTGTTGTGAAGCATTGGTGTAAAAGCAATAATTTGGTACTCAATATCGACAAATGTGAGGTTATGACTTTCAACAGGAATCAGAAACCAATCACTTATGATTATGAATTCTCGAATTACTCGATTCGCCGTGCTCGTTCTGTCTGTGACTTGGGTGTCAAATGTGACCAAAGATTGAATTTCGTCTCCCATATAAACTTCATGGTATCAAAGAGTAGTTCTATGCTGGGCTTTACAAAACGTTTGTCTCGAGAGTTCTCGAATCCCACCATTACATTGCATTTGTACACGTGCTTTGTGAGACCCCTTCTTGAATGCCCTAGCCAGGTCTGGTCTGCATTTTACGGTATACACATCGATCGTATCGAGTCTCTTCAGCGGAACTTCTTACGATTTGCTCTCAGGCACCTACCCTGGAATAATTCATTAATTCTTCCACCCTATGAGGATCGCTTAAATGTTTTAAATATGCACTCGCTTGAGAAACGTCGTATGGTTGCCGATGTAACGTTTGTGCATCAACTCTTAAACGGAAATATTGATTCTCCATTTCTACTTAAAAAAATCTCTTTCCGTGATAATAGGCATAATTTAAGAAGGCTACCTTTGTTGCTCCTCAAGGTCTAACTTTAGCAAGTATGAACCTGTAAATCGCATGTGTATTACTGTTAATAATACGGCTAAGCATTTTGTTCTCGACGTTTCTAAGCATGTTTTAAAAAAATGTCTATATAATATTTAATCTATTTTGTTTAATGTTTTTTGCATGTAATTTCATCTAATGCTTGGTTTATGTTTAGTGTAACATACTAATACTAACACCGACTAAGTGATGAAACGCATGTATTGTTGAGACGTTTATTTATTAAACGTGTCCATGCAGCGAGCTTGTGTTAAGCTGGTTCTGATAGTCATAAATAAATTAACTGCTTTCAGTATGCCTCTTTCCGGATAAAACGGCTAAAATTTGAGACGGTTTCAAAAAAACTTTGGGTAGGAGCTCTGGCGTACTATCGTTCAGGTTGAAAGGATTTAGCTGATTTTTAACCCAGATACAAAGGCCTTAACTCCGGCTAAAACTGCTAAATTTAGGTAACATAAAAATATTTTTCTGGCAAATCTGTGCTTGTCTTATATTCTGCCTACTCGAGATAGGATTGGTGGATGATGTAGAATATAGGGTTGCCAGCCACCTTAGTACATTTGTACAATTTTTGAATTCTTTTCATCTATGAATCTATGATAAAAAGGTACAATTTAAAGATTTAGCAGAATTTTTAGATTAATTAGCTTACAGAATAAAAAGTAAATTGGCTGGATGTATACCTTTAGCGTATGTGCGATCACTTGGAACAAAACACACGCTATTTACTTGTACTGAATGCAATCCTGTATATCGTAGAAACCTCTTCAGAGATGGTGTGGAAGTCTCTTCAGAGTGTGTAGTAACGTCTATGACACGACTACGCTGTGTTTTCAAGGCGAAGAAATCTTCGGATTAGGGGTACCTGAAGGAAGAAAATTGACCAGTTGACCCAATGTCAAGCTGGTCCATACATATATGCCGGACAGTATTGATACTATCCGTCAACCTGTTCTTGAGAATAGAGTGATGAGATAGATTATATGGTATCGCCTTTCAGGACCTTAGCGAAATGCATATAATTCACGGATCTTTAGATTGAAGTGGAGACTTTCTTCTGGTGAGTACCTCGCAATTGTCAGGGGTGTCAGCGTGCACCTTGAAATTAATTCCTAGGCAGATCGGCTCCTTTCAGTCGGTGGTAACTCGTCGTCACGTCTAGTAATATCTATAGTTCAATAAAGCTTCTTGGTGAACTTATGTATGGAGTGACTAGAAAGAAAATAATGGATAATAAACGGACTGCTGTCTGAGCGAGCCCAGCTGCACATTCCCAATAATTATACAACAACTAATAGGACGTTATTATTTAATTTCTTGGTGTCAATATTTATTTCTTTTATCTTATTGTCGGCCAAGTAATTTTGTCTAAACGTTATAATCAAACTTCTAAATCGTAGCTTTTTGTAGCAGGAACTAATCCCGTATAAAATCGATATGAGACTGACATACTTATTTTCGGTTTTATTTTTTTTTTACAAATTATCGCCTACTTATTTAGTACTAAATACGACCAGCAAGTATTACTACGAGAAACTACTAAATAAATATTGCCCGATTCACCTGTGGTTAGTGGTGCATTCAGGCCGCCACATACCTATATAAGCGCAATTCAAGGTATGATGTCAACAAAGGATCTTTCAGATTCCGGAAAGAAGACTGAAATATGGTCTGAAAAAATTTCCAGTTCTTGTAGTTACATTTTTTTCTCGTTAAGTTATGAGTTCATAAGTCCATCGTACTGCCGCCCCCTAAAACTAGCGCCCGAGCAAGTGCGCCGAATGACTCCCGCCCCCCTAGATCTGGCCCTGACTAGTTATATAGTTATAACAACCGATGAAGGGCGTAGCTGTCCCAATTAGCTCCATTCGCCTTCGACATATGCCTCAAGTACATCTCCACCAATCAGCAACCTAATGCACTTTTGAAAATACCTTTTCACATCATACAGCAAAGTCAAGTGGGGGTTTTTGGTTTTTTCTTTGGAATTATTGAGATTTTCCCTAAGAAACCAGTGTATAATGTTGGAAGCTCAAAATATCTCATTAATTCAATTTTCTTCTTTTTCGAATAATCACCAACTTTCTATCTCGCAACCCATCAAATACGTAGATACATCCAGATGCAGTGGCGTAGCTAGAGCTTTTGCCGCCTGGGGCGATTCCGAGTTTTCCGCACTTTCTATTTTAATCAAAAATTGTTGATTCATATATTTATTTTTCTTACATTTTTATTACAAAAGTGTTGAACGACATTATCGAAATTTATATTATCTGTCATTTCTCTTTCTATTGACAGTATCGCTAGATTTCGTAGTCTTCCTATCTATTTGGATAAAGATTATAAGTTCAAGAGGCCCTTCCCCGTTTTTCCAAACTTTGGCTTGCTATTATACATCAGGCAGAGACATAAAATTCTGGATCCTTTTCGTTTCAATATGAAGCTGTTCCTCGTCAATGTCAACAAGGCTATTTACTTGACATTCAAATTCTCATTTAAAAGATTAGATGGTATTAGGCGCGAATACTTCGCTGCAAGGATATGTAGTTCCTCAAACCGTACTTTTATTTCCTGGATAACTCTATCCAATGACAAAAACATTTCTCTTTGTATTTCTTTTTCTAAAGATAGCCCCACGTCTCGTGAATTTTCACCACACATAATTTTCTTCCTTCTAACTCGACGCTCAGTGCATATCTCCAACTCTTCAGATATTTTTTTGGTTATTGTAACTGATTTATACACTAGGGTGTCCCTTTTTCCAATAAAATACATTTGAAAAGAATTCAGTTTTAAATCACATTGATAGATATTTACTCCCTTTATTTGCAAGAATTGTTGCGCGTCATTAATTTGCAAAAGAACGGATTCCCATAAATGGAGGTGTACTGAGCCGCCATTACCTCTATTAGGATGAGATCATCGTAGTAGGTAATCTCTGAAATTTTATTATTTCTAAAAGAAATAAAACTCATTCATCCAAATTGAACCGCCAATACATTCTTCAAATTTATCGCCAGAGTAAAAGTGCATGTGTCATATTTCTACTTTAATTATGTTTACCGCCGCTGGGGTTAGCATTGCAACACCATTTCACTAGCACGAGACCAAAAGCGCAGCTTCAGCTTTGTTGTGTATTGTTCACGAGATTTTGTTGGTCAACTTGTTTACGCAAGTAAACATAAGTAATATGCCGGGCGATGACCGCTGCATAATTAAGCGTGGTGAAATTTTCTCCTATTAATAAAGCTGTTATTAAACAAACACAATATTTAATCGTCTTAAACTCGATTTATTTAATTTTTTTCTTCCACTTGTTTTTTTTTCTTTATTGTTTATGTATGACATTTATCCGTCACACTATCGTCTGAACACACGCACTATAGGGATGTCTGACCTACAAGAGAAAATATGGGATTAAGTAAAACGATCCTCAGTGGGTTTGCCTATGCTACGCATTCAAACTACTACTTTCGGTTTTGGATCAAAGGTCGAACGGATCTTTACGATTGATCCACCATCCATTCCCAATAACGGCATAATTCAACGCTAACGTTTAATTAAGATCATATCCTGTGAGATCGAGTACGGACCAGGATCTAACAGCAATTTAAGGGATCAAGAACGGACCAGGATCACTCAAGAAAGCGGCATAAGTCAACGTTATGTATCATGCGGGATCGAGTACGGACCAGGATCCGAAGATTAATAAGCAAACAAAGGGGAGTGCTTTAGTTATTCCGTATAACCCCGTGAAAAGTCAAAAGCACTACCATTTTACTCCACTCACACCATTTTTATACTAGTCTACTTGCTATATGAACAGTCACACATCCATTAGCTATACACACAAACACCATTTTACGACATTTACCCAACCCAAACACACGTTAACCACACATTAAATAATTGTGATGCATTGTACTATATCACTTTTCTATTTCATATACAGGGTGATTCAGATCAAGATACTTTCAGGTATACCACGCGATTCCTTGACGTAAGCTGATCAGAAAATTGTTCCACATACCCCCCCCCCCCTTAATTAAAAAATACAGAGTCATAGACTTTTCGACAGCCAAGAATAGTAGGGCTATGTAATAAGCCAACAATAACCAAAATCTATAGCGTGGCTCAAAAGTTATACTCATTTATTCTCACGAATATTGCTGAAATCTTCAACTGGCCACAACTCCTAAAGGAAGGTTTCTAGGGGGGGTATGTGGAACAGTTTTTTGATCAGCTTACCTCAAGGAATCGCGTGGTGTACCAGAAGGTATCTTGATCTGAATCACCCTGTATATATGCAGAATTCACTCTTTTATCTTTTTACTCGTCTATAATTTTTGACGAGATTTCTTTTCTAAATTTGCTTATACCTACCTATCTAAAGGGTAGTTTAGACGGTGTAGTTTTTGCGCACCGCGCACGAAAATGGTGGGAGAGGGAGATGAGCGGAGATGGGGGAGCGCGCGCACAGAACAGCGACCATTCATACGGGGGAGTTCAGAAAAAATTTTGTTTTCAGTAATTCCTCTTTCACTTGTTTTTGCATTCAGGGGAGTTCAGGAAATTTTTTTAAAATCAGCTGATCATTCAATGATGTCGTTAAAAAATATTGTGTGCAATTGTTAATTCGGGATGTTCATTTATTGAACGCACAGCAAGTTTTTCCCTTTTTGAACAAAAGAGAATAACCGATCACGCGACGCAAAAACTACTCCGTCTAAAGCAGCCCTAAGCAAGATCCCTCAATTTACCATTTTATTGTGGCTTTCTTCCGAAAATGTACTTTACACAATATGGTCCCGAGTTTATTGCGCTCTATCGCCTCACCGTCGCTGCCTAAATCTAATGCCCTAGACACACAGCACTCTTAATGAAGAAATAACTAACGACTCATTAGTCTATAATGATTCATTATAAACTGCGGACACACAGCCATTTCTTTAATGAAGTTGTGCTGTCAAGCTGGTTTTGAGAAACTTATGTCATTAAAGAAGCAATATGGATCGAATTAACGCGATAAACTTTGTTTTCATTTATTTTATTTTCAATTTAACAATTTCCAAATGAGAAAAACATTTTATTTAAAAAAATATTAATAATATAAATTGTGATTTGCATTTCTTTGCATTTCTTCTTCTTATTTTTCAAATCGCCAGATGCACAGCGGAGCTCCAGACTTACATTATATGCCAAATCTAGCACATTTTTCCTCATTATAGCTATAATGAAGGAGGAAAACACTTCATTAGTGTACTTCATTATCATCTGATTTTTGAGCTATAATGACATATACTATTTGACACACGGCATTTTAATGAATAGTTAGTACAAATGATTCATTAGTTCGTGCAGTGTGTCTAGGGTATAACCCTCAGCAGCCGTTTTCTTTTTAGCTCCACTCATTTTTATGAAAATGTCCTTGAAGTGCAAATCGACTAATTAAATGTATTTCACACTATATCGCTATGTACGAAGCTAGAACCAATGCAATGGTGCGCGCTTCTTGCTTCTTGCTGAATACTATGAAAATAATAACAATAGGCGTTTCCCTTCCATTGAGGTTCCCTTTCTAAAATTTTATGTAAATGATAATCAATATGCTTCGATCAAAAGATAAATGGAAGACTATAAAAAAAAATTATCAGACTTTGTGAGACATACCTGAGAATAGGAGAGTCACCCGACCAACGGTAAGGTCTCTTATTCTGGGTATATAATAAAAAAGAAAACGTCCTACAAAGATTTTGTTTCAAATGAAGAAAAAGTGTTAAATAAAGTGCAATAAAATAAGGAACCTAAAGACTTTTAAAGTGAAGAAAAACTACGTTAGTTCAGGGCAGGTGGTGAAATTCTGAAAGAAAAGCACTCCTTGTCCTTTGTTGAAAACAAAAAGAAGAATATTTTCAAGAAAGGTAGCACCGAAAAGAAAAAGATGGCATTGAGATGAGAAATATTCCAGCGTCTGATCTCGTTTTACTATTTTCTTCCTCAGATGTCAATTTTTCCAAAGCACTTAATTAATGTGCTTTTACAATACTCACCGCAACTCCTCTTGTGTTCCAACGGGGTTCTACACTGCGCTTACAACCTTGACTAGTGCAAGAGAAACTATGAAATTTTACAAACAAAATTCAAAATCCTGAAAAAAAAGTCATCAAATTTTTGCAAAAAAATCAAATCAAATTTTGCAACATTTGACTGAAAATAACTCCAGTCGACCACCAAAGTAAATGATAAATGTGCCGAAATATTTTCTGTAAATTCCTAAGAAGAAATTAATGCTTGTCTCATTACTCATGAAATTGCAATACAGTTGTGGATTAGTCACATAAGAATTTACGAAATTTAATAATAAAATTCGTTTATTTAATTTAAATTACCCAAGCAATAAAAATTACCCAAGCAGTCAAAATGACTGATATTTTGGGCAAGGTATAAGACATACATATATCATAAACAGAAGGGAGGGGTAGTGGGCGGAGGGGTAAATATAACTATAAATAAATGCATTTATATCATGTATCGATGCAAAAAAATTATCGAAGAGTCGCTTTATCGAAACGATTTTATTTCGAGAATTCATAACTTCTCTTAGAAAAAGCGACTAAATTGTTTTTTTTTATTTCTCTTTTCGAGATTCCGTCGAGATCTTTTTGAGAATCGCACATTTTCTCGAATCGTGGCTTGTGCTCTTTATTTTCTCCGTATTGTGTTCATGGCTTACTGTTTTTTCATTTCTGGTTTCGAGATTACACAGCTTAGTAATGATTAATTTCCAGCAAAAATGTTTTCTCCATCGAGGTTCAGATGATCCGTGTGAAAGGCAATATCAAAATAATTTTTAAGGACGAAGTAGCTAAAGGCTTTAATTGGCTTGGGATTAATAATAAAAAATGTGCCAGAAAACCGCATATACATATAATGGCTGCAATCAAAAGTATTATATACATAACATTTTCTTTAAATTTTTGAATACTGACACATTTTTTCCAGATGCTTTCCACCGAAATTTTCCCAACAATCCTGAGGAGACTTTCGACAAATATGCAATGAAGTATTTTCAATATGCCAAGGATCGCTTCAACAAAAAAATAAAATACAGGGCTGGCAAGAATGATGAGTGGTATGTATGTTTATTCTTTATAATTTTCGTATTCTAAAATTATTAAAAAAAGAACACAAAACTAAAAAAATTCAAAGCTATACCTATAAATCTACCTATAAAAATTGTTAAATATTCAGATTTGATCTAGTGTATTATGGAAACAATTTAAATATAATTAAATATGTTTAATTTTATAAACCAATGTCATTTCTCTTTGCAGATGGAGAAACTCACAAAAAAATCGTATCAATAATGATTTTTTTTTTTGTTTTGCCGAAATTTTTGTATTTTATATTTTATTTTGTACTTTTTCCTAAATTAAAGATATATTCAATAAATTCTTTTTATTAATTATATTACAGTTTTCCGTTTTTCCCCATTCTATTTTAAAACGACTCGAAATCGCGTTTTTTTCGTTTTGCTTAAGCAATTCGAAAGCGACTCGATATCGCATTATTTATATTTTGCTCATACGATATGAAAACGACTCGATATGGCATTATTTCCGCTTTGCCCTTGCGTTTCGTAAACGACTCGATATCGTATTATTTCTGTTTTGCTCATGTGATTCGAAAACGACTCGATATAGCAAAAAAATCGAATGCATGGTAAAGTACTAATACATACAAGGTCTTCTAGATTGATTCGAAATTAATTCGAGAAAAGAACTCACTATCCAATCATCATACCGATTCGATATAGCATTCCTTTTTCATCATTTTCAGTACTGAACACGATTTGCTATCGGATTTCGTCTCGAAATAATATTTCGATTTTACGATTTGCTTTCGCATCGATTTCGTTTCAAATTGTTTGCAGGGAGAAAGTCTCCAAATTCTAAGAAATTGTATGGTTATAGACATAATTTATTTTAAATGCAATCTAGTGTTAAGCAAATCTCTTCTTACTTCCTAACTTGTTCTTACGTTAACTTTGCTTCAACCGCCATGAAATAACAAATGTGGACATCTTCCGTATTGGCGATGCCCAGACCGATGGGGGCTCTGTTTAGAATAACAGCAATGTCGCTAAAAGTGTATATTAACAGCTGATATTTGTTTACATAAGTGAAACTTATTATAATAAATGATTCTGTGGATTACAACATTATTATGTTATTCATTTTTATTTTTAAATAATTTAGACAGAAATATAAAAAATGGCGCCCCAAAATATGTGCCGTCCCATCCTTGATACGCTACTGTCCCGATGCCCTCCTTAGTCACTCTTAACCTAAAAGTAACATTTACTCTCATTTGGTTATTTATTAGTGTTCATTGATCTTTAAATCGCTCTAATATAAACCCTTCACAGGAACAATGGAGGCGGCTAATATAGTTTTCCAGTAAACGAAGATTCCACAACATTTTTTCTTTATCAATTTTTACTTATCGTCTTTTGCCCATAGTATCCCTCCCCAAATTCTAGTGGTCGAAGATTCGATCAGACCTCCTCCAATGTATTAGCCTGAGAATTTAGAGTTGAAGACTGCGTATTTCTTTTATTCATTTCATTACTCTAATCCTGAAAATCTAATAAAAAACATCTTATAATACCCCCATAAGAGGAAAACGAAAACCCAAGAAAAAGGACAACACAATGTATCCAATGAGATTAAAGATTACTGCAAGATCCTGAAGGATACTGTTTACTACGATTTAGTTGCCTCAATAGATTTCCAGTTTTATAGAGAACCCTCGAAAACAAAGTGCTTCCAATTTTACGCCGAAACAGAGAATAATCCGTTTTCCCTGTTTATTTCAGTGAACAACTACTCAAGTGTAATAAAGCAAACCGAAGGACTCGCATTGGATTTCGTCAATTTGTAACAATTTCCAATGAAGCAATCGACCAAATCAAAGTGAGCGCACATAACCGTTTATTTCCCACTTGCAAAAGGATGTGATAGTGGGAAAAAGCTCCGATTGTAATGATGTGTGAAAAGCTTGCCGAAGGGCCTTGGGCAGTGAGAAAAGTAAGCTTTTTACAGCCCATTTCGAATATGGTGAATGCAAAGGGGCCTACCTAAAAGCAAGTAGTAGTGGCGGAGCAAGTGGTGAAGCAGACTAGACAGACGTGTTTCCGAGTAGCCGCTCAGCGGTATGATGCCTTTAAATTGTTCAAGCTTCAAGGACTCGATTTCAAGGAGCTACCACCTGGTGGTGGACTCGTGCAGACAATTCAGACTAGTTTTGTTGTGATTACGACAAAATGAAATCGAATCGGTAACATGTGAATCGACTGCTGATGCTCTATTTGGACTGAATAACCGAGGTATGTACATATGTGATATGCAGTGCAATGGTCAAGCACAAAAGTTGGTACATGGTTCTGGTGAGACTTGAGTTATTCTGTGATTGAGGCAGGAATTGATGTTGTTTTTCTATGCCCTGGGAAAACTATAGCTTGTAAACACAAATTCTGGTGTATTAAAAATTTATTCTCAGGTCGTGTACAACATCCCAACCTGTCCATGTTAAATTGAACATAATATAGTCTCAATGAGAGAGATCAAGCAAACACAAGGACCGATGACCTGCTGGTCGGCAGGTTAATCTGTTCGTCTTCAGTGGAATAAGTACACAAGCTTGTTATGGTGTTGCTGATAAATTATTTAAGTACACACATCTTGTCAATGTCAGACTAATTTAATCGCAGAGAATTACAAATAATTGGAGCGCATAGATTGGTGTTTAGATTGTATGTCAGTTTTCTTAAGGAGGGCTAATATGAATGCGTCGCCTTTGTGAATGTTCAGACAAATAGAAATTTGCCAGTTTAATCTGAGATTGGGATAAAAGAAAGGGAGTAAACTTATAATGTTTGCCTGGAATTATAATATTTGCATTTGAACGTATTTAGTTAGTAATTTAGTAGAGAAAATAATAGAAATCATAAAACAATATAATCATCATTTTCCTGTTTTGTGTGATAGCTTCATGATATAAAAGGACCTAACAGGTGATGCAGCTCCTGCAAGTTTTCTTCATATTTATTAGCTTTGGTTTATTTGAAAGTCAAGTGACGATATGTAAATGATTTTCTGAGAATTTCCTCATCCGTTTTTATTTGATCGATAATTTATTTGCATTGCTCATGATTTTCTTCCAACCTCCTCGGCTTTTTAAAGGCTCTTTTTCTGTTGATTCTTAATATACACCTGCTAACAACTTCACTGCACTTATAACTCTCACGTTTCCAAAACAATTTTCACAGCAAAATTACTTTTGTTATTTTGGCAGCTATTCGCCAAAGCTCAAATTTCGAGATGTGTAAAATCAAAAATATAGCGATCCTTCGAATCGTCGTCCTTTTATACTTTTAATCCCATTAAATGTAGTATAATAGTATAATTTCCATGCACCTGTGTACCAGAAAAATTTAACATAGCTTTCAGTGACAGATTTATGCTCATCTATGGACTGCGTCAGCTTGACCAATTCTTGGACCTGAGTTCGATCCCCACTGGACGCATATAAAAAAATTAGACAAACTGTCTCACAAAACTTCTTGTTACCATTTGTTTTGTGCTTTCTTTCTGGTCTCTATGTCATTCGTGGGAGAATTATAATAAAAAGAAGAATCATCATGTCACATGTGCATACATAGTTAGTCATGCAGATATCGCCCATTAATTTGTTAATTACAACAACAAAAAATGTTTTCCTAATAAATTAGTCATGCTCAAGCAATTAACGCAAAAGATTTAATCACTTTTTGGCCTTAAAAATGTGCTTGACTGCTTCTCTGATGGTATCCATCTATCAAATTCCAAGTCAAATAAGCACCAAGTTTTATACAAGTTTACTGTAATAGTTGATCATTTTACATAAAGGCGTTACCATAAAGGCTAATTCCTAGCATAAAATTTGATATTCTCCCTCTTCACCATACTGAATTAGGTAAGCAGAAATCTCATTTAGGAACAAACGAAAAGTTATCCTTCAGCCAAGTGTATATGTAGTGGATGGACCTTTTATGTAATCCCTAAGTGTCCCAGTAAATTGCTCAAAAATCCTAATCTCATGATGATGAAGTTAGAAAAATGGGAGCAGGGTCGAAATGAATACTACAAAACCATGAAATTCGGGATATAATCACAAAACCCGCTGGTGAACACTCTTCAATCTTTTCAATTTTGGATAATCATTTCCTCCTCCCTACTCCGAATGAAATTTTCTCTTATAATATTTCTCATATATATTTTCCATCTAAAATGGACATAGTGCCCGATTTAAAGGATCAGCTTCCATCCCATCCTCAGATATTTGTTTGACTTCTATGAAGGCGTCATTCTCGGATGGATCATGAATCCTACAAAAAAATGGGAAAACACCCGCACACACATACACATATAAAAACCACAGAAACAGAATGATTGATGAGGTGGAAAATTTTTTGAGAAAAATTTTGAAATGCGCTCTGATTTCCTTCGTGAAAACCTCATGGGGAATTGTTGTTGATTGTGGGTGGATTGATTTTTCCACCGAAGATGAATGGACTGTTTTTTTTAATGCTGCAGTGTTCCTTGCAAAAAGAGTGCACTACTGTCACAGATTTAAGAGAGAATTATTGCAGGATAAGTGCATGGGCGATTTTCTATTGTGTCCGGTTTACCATCGGAAAAAGTTCAATGAATATTGATAAATCGAGGGGATGCGGCCAGATTGCTGAAGCAATTGGAAAGTTCAAACTGGACAAAGTAGATTAGGTAGAGGAGCGGTAAGAAGCAATAAGAAATAGGTTGCAGTCAATCTCGGAGTACTCTTTTATGGACTACTCGTGAAACAGTTAGAGTAGCAGTGAAATAGAACTGTAAAACGAGAGTAGGGAAGTTCATGATTGCTTGCGCTCATAAATATCTGGGGGTGACGTGGAGCAAGCAGTGAAAACAAGCAGCAACCAATGTTGCAGGAAAATCCTGAAATCCAAGCGAGATTTATGATATTATTCATGACTATGTCAAGGCGTCTAATGTTTCAGTACCACATGATAGCTCCTTTCATGCAAGGATGATTTCCATTCCGCTGGTATTTCAGCATTTCCTTGCATCAGAGGCTCTAAGTTCTGCTGTCAAGGCAACATGAGTACAACAATATTAATATTTCAATTAGTGCATACCCGCCCCCCCCCCTTCCCCCGCAAACGACAAATTCTGTATCATATCAGCGGGAAGATAATCAGAAACACAGGGACATCGTCATCGTGCTAGACAGAATTAGCATGCAAGATGTACACGACAATAATTGTCTCCTGAAGTGATGGTCTTCATTTAGAAGAAGGCTCGTCTGAGTTGAGCTAATGTCCTTGTGCTGGAAGTCTTCAGATATGTATGCTCGAAATGAATACTTAGCCATGATGAATTATGGAGATGAACTGTGACAAACCAACTTATATACATATATTACAACAATTATTAATTTAATTAATCTGAACTGTGAGGAATTAACCCCATGATATATGTATGTATGCATGTACCTACATTAATAACTGTCATTCCCCTGGACTTTGTTTGAATTGTTCCTAATCCATTCCAGGATAGAGAGTCTCGTATTCCGAAATGTATTTTAACTTATAAAAACAGAAAGATGTTTATGGGATATTGGAATCAAAAATAAAGAAAGCTCCTGGAAGTGAAAACTAACTAGTGAAACAATGAATATAGGGCGGTTCATTTTAATCCTTCCACGGGAATATCATGGAAAATACGCATTGTTGAATGTGTTTATCAAAATTGTAAGTGTTCAAAGGCTCTACCAGCCACCTCCACAGCACGATCGCCACACTGCGTGCGTTCTTTTTTTGGCATTTTTTGGGCATTTGTCGATAAGATTAGGAAAGCTACACCTTGGAAAACTAAGATTAGGTTTTTATCCCTAAAATGTAGGTAGGTTTTCCTCCCTCAAATGTAGGGAATTTTGGCCCCCCTAAAATTTAGGGAATATTCCCTAAAAT
This sequence comes from Dioctria linearis, assembly GCA_963930735.1. NCBI lineage: Eukaryota > Metazoa > Arthropoda > Insecta > Diptera > Asilidae > Dioctria > Dioctria linearis. The sequence continues at coordinate 27,252,728 of OZ005741.1, forward strand.
GTAGGGAATTTTCATAGTTTTTTTATTTTTTTCCCTACATTTTAGGGAATATTCCCTAAATTGTAGGGAGCATTCCCTAAAATATAGGGAACTTTTAAAATGTAGGGACTATTCCCTAAAATGTAGGGAATAGGTGATGACATCGCACCCCTCGCCAGCGCCACCATAGGTGAAATGATAGAAGACCACCCCTTTTAAATAACATAAGAATGAGCTGAATAGCTCATTTCTTATGGTCGATCCATACTACTAAGTAGTATGGAAGCTGTATTGGTGCACTGGGCACGCTTAAACAAAATATTGAAAAGCATTATATTTTCAAAAACAATGTGTGAATTATATAAACGAAAATTTGTTTCCATTAAAAATGCAGCATGATACATAATTTATTGAATGTTCTCCAAAAGAGCCGACATTTCGGGAATTTTACGTACTTTATAGGTTTTCTAGTGCCAAATACGTAAATTCATTGAATGTTCCATTGATTTGTTAGGGAAATTAAACTGATTTTCCCTTTTCTATCAGCGAAAATTACATTTATTTTTAGGGAAAAACGTGTTTTAAATATAGGGAATAGTCCTAATATTTTTACAGTGTACAGACATGTATGAGGTTTCATTGGATTTGAAACGAAACAATTGTTAAATGAAATTCAATATTGAAATTCGATAGTAGGAATACCCAAAGTTTTCATGTTTTTAGGTTTCCTTACAGCAAAAGGAAAAAAGAGAACCCTTATAAGATCGCTCGTGTGCTCGTCTGTCTGTCAGAGACATTTTTATCGAGAACTCAACAGACGAATTTGAAACTGGCAGAATGTTAGATTTTTGCGACGACAGTCAAAGATTATGAATTTTTTTTTAATGGGGGGTGGAGTGAGCTACTTAAAAAATCTGTTTTCTTTATATCGCTATACTTGAAAGGGTTACTTTTAAGGATTAAGAAAACAAACTCTACATTTATTATTTTTAATTCAAGACACTATTTCTCGCTATAATTTTCTTTTAAATGCAAGCATATTTCCAGATTTTCTTTAAGCGGTGGGAAAGGAATTGGGAAACGTATATTTTTTTACACAGTTTTCTTCACGACTTCTGCTATTTTTATCCATTTGAAGCAAAATTTTGTATGCAAATAGAGTTTTTAAGGATCTATGTTTTGTCAGTTAACATATTTCGAAAATCCCTATAAAAAAAATAAATTAATCAATTTAAAACTAAAGATATTGATCGTGAAAATTTTGGAAGTTGTTCTCGAATTTGGATACCGAACTTGCATTTGAAATCCATGTTTCCCAAGATTTAACCTTTCCGAAAATTACAAAGGGAAATAAAAAAGAATTGATTTTTAGCAATGAATTGAGACAATTCCTAAAATTGGATTGCATTTCCTCGCAAAGTTTTATTGCTGTTTTTTTTACCTCGCTGTGTCGTTGACTGCAGTGTCGCTCTTTCTTCTGGTTTTTTTTTTGTTTTGCTTTGGAACATGCAGAATTTTATTTTAGAATTTTGCAACATTCGCGAATTGGGGGCAAATCGTTTTTCGGTGTACTGCCACCTTCACGATATCTCCAACAATATTGATCATTTGCTTTCTGTTTCCCCCTCTTTCGAAATCGTCCTGGCAGGCGATTTTAATGTCCATAACATACCGTGGCTCAGACATTCTTCTACCACAAGTCCTGCGGGCCGATTCGTTGAACTATTTTGTGAATCTTTCAATTTGCATCAGCTAGTGGATGCACCGACGAGAATCCCTGATGCAGCTGTAGATAGGGCCAATTTACTAGATTTGTTTCTGTCATCTCACCCTGACAAATATTCCATCTCAGTCGGCTCCCCGCTTTGTAATTCAGACCACTGTCTAATCACGGCTCAATTTATCACCTCAACTCTGCGCCGCCCTACTTCTCCACCTACAAGTAGGTTTCTCTGGCACTATAAGAACGCTGATTGGGAAAGTCTCAATCAGTATCTTAGAGATATAGATTGGTCGGTCTGTTTTGCTTCGAGGGATGCTGATGAATGCACATTAGAACTTAATAACATACTAAGTCTAGGCATGCTTGAATATATTCCGTATTCTTACAGCAGATCTCAACAACAGCAAAATCGCTCTTGGTTTAACGATAAGTGCAACCAAGCTATAAAAGCGAAAGAGTCTGCTTTTCGCGCCTATCAAGTGCATCCTTGTACAGAACTGAAAGAAACCTACAAGACTGCACGGAACACCTGCAAGTCCATTATCCAGAGAGAAAAATTTCTTTTTGACCAGAATGTTAGACAAAGAATCTTGGCAAGCCGCAAAGGTAGTAAAGGTTTCTGGTCCCTGGTCAAAACCATCAGGAACAACTTCAGCAGTTCCTCTATACCTTCACTTAAGAATGGTGAAGTGGTTGTTGACTCCCTGGATAAAGCTAATAATTTGGCTGCTAGATTCGCATCAAATTCCTTTCTTCCACCCACTTCACAGGCACCTGTCGTGCATCCCCCGTGCGGATGTGTACAAGAGCCAATACACATCCGTACGAGAGATGTGTTCAAGGTCCTTAAAGGAATCAACGTCTCTAAAGCCGCAGGCCCTGATGGTTTCTCGCCCCTATTAATTAAAAGCTGTGCCTCATCCTTGGCTAAACCTCTGCGCAAACTATTCTACTATTCGACACGAAAATTTCCAACTGCTTGGAAACTAGGTCACGTTCAGCCTATTCCCAAGAAAGGAGAGGGTAGCGATCCCTCAAATTATCGACCAATTGCAATCACTTCGATTCTTTCAAAGGTTTTTGAATCTATCATTAACTCCAAATTAATGAAGTATCTGGAAACCAATCAGCTCATCAACGATCGCCAATACAGCTTCCGGCACGGACGCTCATCTGGAGACTTGCTGACTTTTCTTACGGAACGTTGGAATCGTAGTCTTCACAATTTTGGTGAGTCCAAAATCGTTGCTCTAGATATTTCAAAGGCCTTTGATAAAGTCTGGCATCCAGCCCTTTTAGCCAAACTCAAAGCACTTGGTCTTTCCCCTCCTCTTCTATTATGGATTGAAAGTTTTTTATCTAGTCGCCAAATACGTGTTGTATTAGATGGCGTTATATCTGAACCTCATCCTATTAATGCCAGTGTCCCCCAGGGCTCTGTTATTTCTCCGACTCTATTTCTAATCTTCATTAATGATCTGCTTTCCCTCACTTTCAATCCTATCCATAGCTTTGCTGATGACAGTACCCTTGATTTCGCATACTCCTTTGACACCCTTGCGGATTCCAGAGGGACCGCCATATGTGTTAAACGAGACTGCATGATTAGATCATTGAATAACGATCTTGACAATATTGTCGCTTGGCGCAAAGTGAATCGCGTCGAATTCAATGCATCTAAGACCCAAAGCTGTCTCATCTCATTAAAACAAGACCATCACTTAACCACTCCCGTTTCGTTTGATGGTGCATTAATTTCTGATTCACCGTCACTAAGCATTCTTAGCATTAATATTTCCAGTAAGTTAAGCTGGTCAGATCACATCTTCTCGGTTGCCAAAGAAGCATCAAAATGTCTTGGTTTTTTTGAAAAGGTGTAAGAAATATTTCAGCCCATCAAATATAGCGCTCCTCTACAAGTCCTACATCAGACCTAGAATGGAATACAATTCCCATATCTGGGCCGGGGCTGGTCGCACAGCCTTAGATTCATTGGATATTGTCCAAAAGAGAGCCTGCAAGCTCATTGGCGATTTCGCAATAACTTGTCATATCGACTCATTCGAGCACCGCCGTAATGTTGGAAGCCTTTCGCTATATGCATGGTCAATGTTCTGATGAAATATCTAGTCTGATCCCTTGTAGAATAGTTCCTGCACGCAATACTCGCCCTCCTTTTACCCTTCAAATTACCTTCGGCCGTACACTTAAATTCCGTGATGCTTTCTTATCCCGAACTGTGCGAATGTGGAACAGTCTACCATCTTCTGTCTTTCCTCCGGCATACAACCTGCGAAAGTTTAAGGGCGACATACATCGGCACCTCCGCCGCTCTCCTCATATCCCTTAATCCTTTCCCTATCTCCTTCCTGCCACGCTGTGGCTTAATAATATAAAAAAAAAAACACAATGCCTAAAATTGTAATGCATTTCCTCGCAAAGTTTTATTGCTTTTTTTTATGAAAAGCTTTTTCAATTTTTCCGCGGCGTTATGGGTTGTTAACGGTATGCCATTTATGGCTGCAAAAGGTTTTTTCACTTTATTCATAGTCATCATAATTTATCTTCTGTACTGGATATGCGATACTCCAATACGCATATTTCCAGGCTTTATAGCGTGTATATTGAGACCAGATCAACGTTTTCAATTGGTTGGCAAAATGAAGTTTAAATTCGTAGTTTCCTTTTAACTAATATCTCATTGGACTTTCATATACTATCCAGCTGGGGAAAAAATACACTTTTATTTGTTTCTTTATTAATTGAGATGCCATGGCCAAAGTTTTCGAAAAATTATACCGCGGATCAGTCAAGTGTCCCTCATTCGCTATACATATAACCTATGAAGACAATGGAACTCAAACGCATGTGTTAGATTTATGCAACTCATTGAAATATTTTTCAATAATCAAAAGCGCTCTGCTAAAAAAGTACCTATATAGTGCAAAGTTTACACAACTTAAACAATAAATATAGTCGCGCTACAGTTGCTAATTGAAATGCTTGTTTTTTTTTCAAAGGGCTTGAGTTCCTTTAGGAATAGCCTTAACTCTATGAATAATTGGTGTCGATGTTAATGTCATGTATCGACGACAACCTTTTGTATAAGCATAAATCACACCGGATGAATAACTCTGTTGTGTTTTACAAATATTGTACATGCATATAATATAACATCGAGCCGCAATGCTTTTATGGACTTATCTCTCTTTGTACAAACATCTGTGCATATACAGACAGTAGAAAATAAAACAAAACCCATACTCCGAACACTCCCACTGCTTTTAATTAAAATCTAAACTAAGCGAAAAGCTATGTCGACGTTAATTATTTCACCTCTTGGAGAGTTATAACTAATTCACATAATTTTGATTAGTGTAATTGAAAAGTTCCTCACCATATAACCATATAACTACATTGCAACAATACAGAAACAGCTCGAATTTACTCAAGCTAAATAATAAATAGCAAACTGCGAAAATACCCGAGGAAATGCTTTCGACAGTGTCAAAGCCACAAAATAAAAATTAACCTCATTCTGGAAAGTCTCTTTATATTCTGGAATTACAGTAAAAGTTAACAACATTATTAGTTGTCCTCGCAATATTTTAGATATATTCTATGACCTTCACGTAGACATTTTCAAATCAATAAAAAGTTAAAAAAAAACAAAACTCCCAGCATGTTCCTCAAACCAGCAAGTTACTTGTTCTTTTTTTTTTCTTTACTACTTTATAACTTTGTTGTAAGTCGCCTAAGCTCAAAAATTACGGAAAGTCTCTTGTTGCACAATGAAAAATCATTGAGATAAAGATGTGCGTCGTTTCTGTGCGACTTTATGACTCTCAGCTCTGTGCTGTGGTATTAAGAGACGGAAAATCTTCATTTTAAAATAGCGCAAAGAACGACAACGACAATATTGCCTCCCAAAGAGACCTATATACCTACTGCAAAAGAAAAAAAAATAAAAGTTGGAGGCAATAAATTTCCTGATTGTTGTTCATATACCCTCCGTACTCTATACATATATATACACAATAGTTGTACGTATATACTACACCTCTCCTTCGTTCAGAGGATGAATTTTTCAAGGAACTTTGTGAGCTTTTCTTCCCATTTTGGGAAATGCTAAGAAGTTATAAAGAAAACTAGTAAAAGTTACCATAAAATAAAGGAGGAAATAAAATAAATCACATTGTGGAGCATTTTTGAGCTTTAAATATTTTCCTTCAATATAAAATAAAGGGTTCCAAGGATTTTCAGGAAAGCTTTGAAATCGAATTATAGCTTTATTTGCAAACTCACAGTTCGACATGTGCTCTAACTACGAGTGTCTTGCGAACAGAAAGGCGGGCTGCTTGGTAGCTTGGTTTCTTCCAGCCGTGAATATTTCAAGGATGCACTTTACACAGGGCATTCAAAAACAGCTGAATTCTCTCTAATTTAAGATGGTGTCAATTGATACAAAGGCACTCTTGAATATTCTGCACTATTGTATCGTTATGCCCGTAACTTGCACGAATATTGGAGGTATTTAAAGCCAAACTCTCAACTTGGCGCCCAACGAATTCGTTTTGTTTCCGCAGGTCAAAAATAAGTTTCAAGGAATTCGTTTTATTTCAACAAATAAAGCTGCCGATGCTTATAACTATACATATATTTTTGCAGTCATTTCCTCCATGGCCATAAGTACTCTGTTGTGAACATTTTTCTCGTAGCAATTCATTTTTCATGACGCACTAATTCCGAGTAACCACTAGAAGTAGAAAAGTTCACATTTTCACCCAAGAAAGTCATTCAAGCTACATCCGATCCGTTTAAGACATCTATCGGGCCTAAAGTTGTATGAAAAGTTGGCATTCCCCTTTGAACTGGAAAAAATTTAAACTAAGTATAACAGTTATATTGATTTTTATCGCTCTTCTGTTCCGAATAATTGCGCCAATGACTGTAAGACCCAATTTTGATTTTGCTTCTAACTTTTTGATTGGTTCTAGTCGAATGCAGTGACCTATTTTATCAAAACTAGGAGCTATACATATAGAGGGTGTTTCCCCGTAGAAGGTCAATAGGGCAGGAGGTGGTAGTACTCACCTAGATGAACCAAAACTTGTATGACCGATGGGGGGGGGGGGGGGCAATATCAACCATTTAGGGGTTACAGGGTGATTAAGAAGAAAGCTAGTTTTTCACAAAACACCCTGTATCTTAAAAACTACAAGGCGTACGGTCACAGTTAAATGCTCATTTTATGCAGAGCTTCATGGTCTTTCCAACGACTTCTCAATCAGCCCCATAATATATGCGTAATGTAGTAACTGGGGTGTATGTGACCCAAGTACATGAAAATGGGGTTTCCTGCAACAAAAACGTCCCGAGAAAGTATTCTGAATCGCGAAAAATATACACCACCCGATAGTACTAGGCGAGACCTTTAATTTAATATACAACATGTGGTGTTGGCAACACCAACCGCCCCACCGGGGGTCCCAAGCCCGTACTCTAAAGGAATGCAGAGAAAATTTGTCTTCTACAAATTGTAGCGAATTGTAGGGTATACGCGAGTTAGAACCGACCTAAGGTGCGAAAAATCTAGTACCTCAGTTCGAATAAAAAAGAGAGGAATATTAAAAAAGTGAGTATTGGGATGGCTATAATTAGCTACATATTTAAGCCTCCGTGTTATAGGAGTGTGGGTACTCAAACTTCTTCTCAAAACCTAAGAAATTCGGTTCTGTACTAGAATGTGCAAAATGTATTAGATGAAACTTTGATCCCCCTATCCCAGCTTTCCCCCTAGATAGAAATAAACATTATTAATAATTTTTTTTTGGAACAGGTCAAGATTGCGAAACGGCACCGAATTTCTTTAAACTTTGCACACTAGTTCCTTTTTACTCACAAATCACAAATATGAAAACAAAATTTCACGGAATTCAGGTATGTATTGCCTTCTTGTTTCTACTTAAAAGAAGAAGAAGAGTATGTGTACACGCACTAATAAGTTGAATTCCCTTCTTGCTGCTACCTAAAAGAAGAAGAAGAGTAAATTAGTTGTGAATTGCAATACAAAGTTCGGGAATTTTTAAGTTGATTATCTCTGAAACTATAACTTTCCGTGAAATTTTGTTTTCATATTTGTGATTTGTGAGTAAAAAGGAACTAGTGCGCAAAGTTTAAAGAAATTCGGTGCCGTTTCGCAATCTTGTCATATGCCAATTTTTTAGAGTATCATAATCCGGAGGTTTCGGGCCTAAAATGGGCATTCCCTATTTTAATAAGCTTCTTATTAAAATTAAAAATTAAATAACAAAATTATTCCAGAGATACGTAATTAATACCCTCGGAAAGTTTCCCCTTCCCAATCGCCACCTCCCTTTCCACCAACTCTTCGATCTCCTCTTCCTCTTCTATCTGTACCACTTCTCTATATCCCCAACCATACTTTATTCCTAATCTTTTTTTACTGTCGCAATAATTTTGTCATTTTGTTTTTTATTTTTTATTTTTTTTTATTTTTTTTTCCTTTGTATTTTTTGTTGTTGTTGATTATGTAAAAGCCTATAAGGAGCTTATTAAATACATTCGAACTGAAAAAAATAATGGTAACTATAATAGTTACATATACTGATTTCTTTCGTTATTATGTATGAAAATAGCATTGTCCGAATAATTGTGCCAATCACTGTACGAATTGAGGCATTTATAAGGCTGCCATCCGTCCGGGTTTCCCCGGATTTCTCCTAGTTTAGAGTGCGTCCGGGGAACGTCCGGGCGGGGTTTTCTATATCGTCCGGGTTTTAAAATTTGGAAGTCAATTAAATAAAAATTAATTTTTATATGTAATGTACGTGTACGTTGTAGCCAGAAATTATATTTTCCGAAGCGTTCTCTTAGCATAGTCAAAGGAATCTTTGCGGAAGCAGATTACTTTATTGATTTTAGGATTATTCATCAGCTATATGAAAAGATATAACTCATCCAAATAAAAGCGTAAAAGAATTTTAAATCTTGAGTAGTCAGTTGAATTGTTTGATTCCGTTTAATTAATTAATTGTTCAAAATATTATATTCTGTTCGTTTAGCAAGATGCCCTGAAAATCTGAAATCTTAATTCCCTTCTAAGCGCACCTTGAGTGCTTCCGTAAAATCTTCAAATGCGCGCTTCCCTCTGCCGACATGCTTACGAGCTACAACACCAGCGCCAGCTACACATTGGAGCACCATCATAGACTTTCCGTACTTTCAATTTTTACGTCATAAGGTCGAGGTATTGGCGACGTCAAGGCATCTACCCCGGAGGCATCGCTCTTACTTTCTGTCTGTGCCTACTACTACATGCTGCATGCTGTTCGACGGCATAGTACAAGTGTGTAATCATGTTTGTCACGTATAGGTCGGACTGTTATTTTTAACTAATTGAATTAATCTAATTCAATTTTCACTAGCAAAGTACTAATCACTTTTGATACTCGCGATTTGTTAATTTCCGACAAAAGTTTACCTATACCAGTATGTCTGTTTTCATTTGATTTTCGATGCACCAAGCCAAAAACCTTCGAGGAACGCTTCCCAAGCCATGAAACAGACATCCTCACTACTACATGAGAGCCCTTACTTTGTCCTAACATTCTAAAAAGTTTGCAGAGTTCTTATGTAAAACTGACAAAAATTTTATTTGCATAACTCATGCGCTCTAAATTACTCTTCAAACAGAAGAATAGTGTTCTGATAATATTAACCTTCCTTTCTGATCTACCCAACCGTAATCAAATATTTATACCTTTCCTTAGAAAATTATTTAAACGAACTTATCTTAGCCGAATGACTACGATTCCCCAAACAAAAACTCTCAGCTGAGTTATAATTGCATTTAGAAATGTGCCATGGTCCGATGAATTCGAATGAATGAATGAATGATTCGGACTCTGCACGTACACACATGCTACTATTACTTAGCTAGGAGTTAATGCTACGGCTCCTTTTTGTTCAAAACTATTTTATTATTTTGTTAAGTAAAGTATATAGAAAGTGTAGCCTTTGGGAAGGTAAGGAGTCATGATTAAAATTACTGGAAGACTACTTTCCTCTGTGTATAGTAATTTGGGCTTTATAGCATATATAAAATCAATGTCTAGTCACTTTTCCATAAGAATCAATATAAATCATAGCATAGATTTATGTAGTATTTCTGGAGGATTTTGACCAAGCACTTCCATTCACATCTAACTGTCTTTCAGATATGTAGTTTCACTTTTTAAACTTCAAACGTCCACAATTTAAAATACAGTCACTTTCAACAATTTATTTGCTCTGAAGTTATTTTAAATATGATTGAAATAACGGTATCACCACTTGTAAAATGTAAATGTAAAATTACTCTAATTGAAAATCACCTCCAGCTATACAAGTAATATTTTTTGTTGAGTTAATTGACCTTGCAACGATTATCGAAGCCAATATTTCCAAGTTGGGATTCTTTCAGTATTTGTTCACTGGTAAATACTTGCGAGTAAATACCTGAACCTGATTATTGTTATAACATGCATGAATTTTCTTTCTTGTGTTCAGATCTTAAAATGCCTAAGCGCAAATGCTATTTAATATTGATTTGCAAAATAATTTTCCAATGTTAAAAAAAAGATAATATGACTGGGCGGCTTTCTGTATCATTTGTTTGCAGAATATTTCGATAGCAAATAAGGGCGTTTCTGATATCAAAGAGCACTTAAACACAGAAAAACACAAAACAAATATCAAAACCACACATTTTTTGTTAGTCCAGTTCTGAGGACCACCTTATACGAGCAGCTGAAGGTGCAATGGCTTATCATACAATATGTCATCATATGTCATTCAATTCTTTGGATTGTACTAATGCCCTTAACCGAGAGTTGTTTTCGATGTCAGATACAGAAAAAAAATGACATACAATCGCACGAAAGCTACAGCCATTGTAAACGGCCTGATTTTATAATAAGTAAATTAAGAAAGACACTGTATATAAATTTGAAAATATTTCATTGATAAGTAAAATAAAAAACATTATCTTACAAGAATGTCCGGGTTTTAAGCTAAAAAGTCCGAGGTTTTCGAACTCGTTGTCCTAGTTTCATAATTTTAGAGATGGCAGCCCTAGGCATACAGCATAAGCTGATCAAAACGCATTTCAAGAAATGTATAATTGTGTAACGTATTCCAGCTATGTGGCACAAGAGGGAGACAATTATTGTGTCTGAATCTTTTTTCTACACTCCAGCTTCCAACGCGAATATTCCACGAGCGAGATATGAACAAAAATGAAAAATGGCACCAATCTAGAGAAGCATATAATTTGTCCACTCAATAGATAACGAAAACTTCAATTTCAAAGCCTGATAAAGATATTGGTTTTCTCAAATCCATTTTTAACGAATGACCTACAAATGAGTAATTAAAATTCGTCATTTTTGTACAACAAGCAACACCACAATATCATAAAATGCCACTCTTACTTTCGGTCCAAATTTGTACATACATATATTACTCCAAATTTAGACCAATCTTCAAGCTTCATTTTGATTAGTTCAAATTCGTTGGTTGAATGATAACTATATCCTGACAATTTGTTTTACTTTTTTATTTTTTATTCGTCTTTACTTTAATTAAAATCACATTTAATAAAAAAGTATATTTCATTAATGTCCTTTTCGGAAAATTGAATGTGATATCGCTAGTCTGATGTTAGCCTATTTGCTATCACAGAAATTCAGTTTTTACATAAAGAGAAAAATTTAAAAATTATCTGGAATTTGCTTCAATTTATAAGTAAAAATTAATCTAATTATGTAACTAATAAAAATAATTATAAACTTTTCATTATGACACGCAAGGAATGGATCCACGGAACATTTCAGCCCTCCTAAAACATTAGTCTTGAAATTTTTTATTAGTGAAACTTATAAGTGCATAAAGCTCGGAAAATCAAGTTAGTTAACTTGTCTAACCAGATGCATATAATTATGTTCTTACCTACTCATCACGCAAGATACGCAAAGATAACAAGAATTAGTCTCAATCACCTGTGACCCAAAAACAAAAACATTATTTTAAGGTAGACATTACAAGAATATTACCTCGTTAAAAATTCCCCAAGACTCATTTCACCCCTGAGTATAATTTTATTTTATAAATTCTTAATGTGATCTCATAAAACGAAGACGCAATCCCCCTTAATACCTTGACGAAATTCCGAAAATTCCGCAAAAATAATTCGGGACTTTATTAAGCATTAAATCATTTTCATTTCGATCATTTTTTACGTAAACTTGTTTCCTTCCACGACGTTAACTGCGATTATTCTTGATTGATTACTTTTTCATCCAGATTCTATTTTCGCCCGTTCCCATTTCACCCTATGGAATACAACAGGAAAAAAAAAATCTCTCTAATAATCTGCTGCTGAGTACCGGCCGCACTGACTTGTGTTCAATTTCGTGTTATTCTTAATTACCCCGAATAAAAACACTTCGTCATTCCGAGCATTAAATCAAATGCCTATCACAATGAAAAGTTAAGTCCCAATGGGTAGAGAGAGAGAGAGAGAGAGAGAGAGAGAGAGAGAGATAGAATTCCTTTACGCCTCGGAGAAAAATGGATTCGATACTTCAAGATATGTACTACCTCAAATTGCTCTGTTCAACCGGATCCTTCCTCAAGGACAACTTATCTTTGCGCACCGGGACGGACGACGATGACGGGAGAAACCATTAAAGATGCCTCATGCTGACTTCCGTATGAAAGAGACTTTATTATGCTTGCTCTTGGCTAAAGAACGTTAATTAATCTTGATTTTTTTAGTAGATCCTTCCCCGAAATTGGATAACTTTTGAGATTAACATCTTTTTACCTAAATTTTAAATTAGTTGAAAGGATAATAGAGAAAATGGGGAAGAAGGTTTACTTTTTTGATATTTGAACGTATGAGCCTGCTAAAAAATTTTGTAAGCTTTTTATACGTTTCTAAGTATGAGAATTTATTTTAGGGGGTGGTGAGGGCATCACAAATAAGTTTTAATGATTATTCTGTAAAATGTATACATATGTTAAAAAAGAGCTGAGCTCCATAGCATTTTTGTAGATTTTCCAATAATGAATAAAACGATAAACTTTCCCAATGTGTGACCTTATAAGTGGGTGGATCATTCGGCATATCCCGGATCCCGAAAGGTAAGTTAGAGGATAATCATATAATATCGGCCACCCAGTCCTTTCCCACATATCTTTCAGATTAAACCTATCACTGAAACTTTAATCCTGTATATTGAGACTATGCTTGCTACTTTACCAGTTAAATGATTGCCAATTGGTCTTAAACTCACAGCATACTGCATCTGGATAACTCTTATAAGATCAGGGAATTGGAAGGGTGGGGCGTTTGTTTTGTCAACCCCCATGAATTCTCTTAGAAAATTTAAATTACGCTAATTAAATTCCCTGAAAAAAGTATGAAAAATAGAATTAAAAAATGTATAAGTGCTATGAAAAATGGCGACAATATACGCGTTTTTCTCGAAACAGCTTTTTCAAAAAAATAATGCTGTCATTTGAAAAAAAAATGTCTACTAATGATAATTATAATGAATGAGAATAAAACAAGGAAAAAAACGCCGAAAAAATCACGTTTCTTGTATGGGGGCCACTTTTATTTAATTTTATTTTATTTTTATTATTTGTTATTATATCGCCAATACGAAAACATAGTCTGTGAAAATTCCAACTGTCTACCTATTACGGTTCATGAGATACAACCTGGTGACGGGCGGACAGCGAAGTCTTAGTAATAGGGTTGTGCTACACTTCTGAACTTTTTGAGACATAGTCAAAAATATACCCGTTACTATGAAAAAAAAAACATTTCGAAACCAGCAATCATTCTCCCAATTTCCCATTTTCACAACCACACGTTATTTTTTCAGCCGCCAACTAGGTGTAACCCCTTAAAAACAAGACGCCGTAGGAATCGAACTGACTGTCAAAGCAGTTAAAAGTTGGCCAACTTTATGCTCTGACTACTTTTATTACGTTGATTTTTTTGGTTAATGCCAACCCTGCATTGTACTTTCACTTACAAAAATCAGTTCTGTGAGTCTTGAAAATTGTACCAAATTAAGTGGAATCATAGATGGCACAAGAACTAGATGTCGAATGCAGTACCAAAAACGTATACAAAATTTATATGGCTGAGTGGTCCATCCCGGAATGGACCACAACATTTGAAATGATGTATACCTCGCGTGATTCATATTTTTTCGTATCTGAAGTGTTAAGGAAGTCGATCAAATGTATACAAAAATGCTATTATAAAAACATTTGCTTTCGGCATGCTCTAAAACATGTTATGGTCCATTCCAGAAAGCACTACCGATTTCATAATCTGATAGTCTGCTCTAGTATGCTCTAGTATGTATGTGTCGACATGTGCGAAATTGAATTCTGTATTGAGAACTATAACGAATTATCCGAACAGATGATGAGTTCGTTTCGGTTAATAATTCGGAGATACTTACAAATGATTTTGTAGGACTGTATCATTCGTTTAAGTGAGTAGAAAAAGGCGTTAAGTTCTGCCTGCTGACCAAAGTCAGAAATTCACCCAGTGACAAGTATAGGCAGGCCGGCATGCTCGCTTATCGCGGCAGAGAGTATGGGATGTATTGAAGTTAACCAGCCTACAATTACAATCACAGCATATTTACAAAATATATTATTTCGTGCAGGAAAGGTTGGGAGGAGAATTGGGATAAGAATTGGAGACAATATTGACTCGAAACAATCAGCACTGCTGGGAGAGCCTGTTGTTGCCAGTCTCCCATCCTGACCAATGCCCTAAACCAATCCGTGGACATCCGGAAGAAATTGTTTAGCTATCCATTTTACGAAATCATCAAGCGAGTGGAGAGAGCTCTCCAGAAAGGAGGATGAGAATATAGAAAAAAATCTAGTATTTATTGATGACTCTAGCGCATCTACATATATGTATATTATATTAGGTATACCCATTTGGCTTACAGTACACCGGTCTTCCTCGCAAAAACAAAAAATAAGGGTTCAAGTTTGATTCTAGAATTTAATCTCTAACTAAATCAAAAAATTCAAATAGAAAAAATACCTATACCACACCCATGTGTCACACCAAGGTGAAACTGAGCCAAACTTGATAAAAAATCTCATATTTTCGTTTTCTATTTTATAATTAAGCTACCTGCCTATATCTGGACAACAGCAAAAAATTAATACAAAATCACATATTCCCTACTTTTGTGATAACGTAGTTATAGCGTAGATAAACTAATAACTACAAAGGCCGGACAAATAGAACAACAATCTGCAAAGCTTTGCTCGTACATAAAATAGACTATGCCACACCAGCTCACAGTATCGAGTGTTCTCTTTTTCATTTTTAGAAAATAAAAAATAAACTAAAAAAAAACTGCATGAAGTCGTTGTGGACTTTGGGCCTTAATCCGGTGACACACGATGACACACACTCGATACACCGTACTAAAAACTGCTTCTCTTAGTCCCATGACACACGATGATACACACTCAAGACTAGACACGACGTAAAACCGGTTTTTGTATCGAGTGTGTATCAGCCTATGGTACACGTAGTTTATACACGGTTGATACACGTTTCTGAGGCAGCAAAGAAAATTCATCATTTCCATATGTTCTATATGCACAAAAACCGAGTACACGCATACATATGTACTAAAACACTCGTGTATCATCCGAGTCTAGCCCTCTGCTCTAAATTGAGGTATACACGAAAATGTTCTAAAATAGTGCTAAGAAAACCAGTTTTTAGTACGGTGTATCGCGTGTGTATCATCGTGTGTCACCGGACTTAGCACTATTTTAGAACATTTTTTAACTTGATCCGATCTTGAGCTATTGTGGCAGCCAGAAATAATATTTGGTTATTGACAAGATTCGAGCATCTAAATTTTTAATTCCAATTTTTCTATATACATATGTATAAGGCCATTTCTATCCTTCATTTATAACTGTATATCACAGATTATGATTATAATAACTGACATTAAAAAATACCTATAATATTTATAAATTTCAATAAAATAGTCAGTTTGACTCACAAGTGAGTTCTTTTCCAACACTTTATACTATAACTGCAGTGAATTGAATCAATTGCATATGAAACAGTCGAATGATTTTTTGATCTCACACTCAGTTAAACACAAGCAATTATTTCAAAATAATTAATCAAAACATAAACAAGAATTGATATATATTAAAAATACTCCACACCAGAGCTATGCATATGCAGTTATGCATGCTGCAATTATAAAACTCTGCTTTCATTTATGCCACCCAAAGAGGCAATTTTCTCCAGCTTAAAAATAATTTTTGACTCAATTAACAACAGTCAGCAGTGTGATTTCCAATTAAATTTTTACGCCCATTGGATAGCTCTCATGGCTTTCTCCCATTGAAATTGTTTCACTGCAGTAACGATTTTTTGTTTTTTTTTTAATTCAATTCCCTGACAGGACGGGGTCCTGTTGATCTCAATAATCCCAATTAAATGGCGATAAACAAAGCCTTGTGAAATTTTCTGTGATTTCTAGTAGTATTCAATCCGCGACATGTACAAATCTGGCCCCAGCCCCCTTGTAATAATTACAAATTTAATTAAGTAGGCTACCAACAGAAGAACAAAGAAAAGGTGGGATGGGCAGGCATTTTCCAAATACACAAGGGCATTGCACATTCATAGATAAAAATTTCAAGAATTAATACTGGTTTGCAATTATTATGTTGAGCTTGCGCTGCATCATCGATCGGAAATTGATTCTTTCGTGACTTTTCCTCCCTCGCGATTCAATTATTTTTTATAGTTCATTCGGTGATCTCCTCAATGAAAATGTAATTTACAAGAAAATTTTCTCCTGTATTTTCATTTTAATTAATTATCCATCCATCATGTGGAATAATTAGTGACAACGAAAAATTCAGCTACCTCCACCTCCACCACCACCATAGGTACATTCATAAATGAATTTAATGGTTTTTTGGGTTTTGACACTTATGGAACAATGAGAGGGGGCGAACAATAGATAGATTCTATCTTGACTGCGTATGTAGAAATGTACATGTATCCAAATGAGTGACTATTGTCTAAGCTAATTGAGAAACAAATTACTCTTATGGGGTATTGGTTTTGGATATTCGAACATTTTTTTATTGGAAAAGCATACACATCAGGAGAGGACATGAAAATTCGGGAGGTGTAGTTTATTTATGTAATTTACATTAACATAAATTAATAAATTGGAATTGCAGGAAATAACAATAAAAACTTTTGTGAATAAATCGATACTTTCGATACTTTTTGAAGATGTTTTAATATTGTAATATTTCGAAATGGTAGAATAGATTTTATTTATTAATGTAAAACCTTTGACGGAATGTTGTTTATAAAAAAAAATAGAGTACATCTAATTTCACACCCAAAAGCCTCAAGGCTGAAATACAATGAATGCGACACGAAATTGACAAAGGCAAAAAATTTTTCAAATGTTTCGACATTATGGCAAAGCAAATGATGCGACGCCATAAAAGTCGTCAACAAAATTCCATTCGCTGTCCACTTGCATAAACAGGGTGTTTCCGTCCAGGGGCCGGATTCACTAACTCAAGGTACCCGCTAAAAATTTTAAATTACGCGATAATGGTCAATTTGGTCGTCTTCCAGTTCAGAAGAGATACTATAAAAATTTTAAATATACACGTTAAAGCTTGATGAAATCGCATCTACATTTTGTCCCCTAATTAGATACGTAATTAGCTTTTCAGTCCAATAAATGATTTTGGAGATAACTGCTATGTGAATCAGTCCTTCTTAAGATGAAAAAATGGCCATTTTTGGTTCAAAAATGGACATATTTTCAACTCATCATTATGAAGAACTGGTAAGTCGTTGAATTCACTTTTCATGAGAAAAATGTTCACAACAGAGTACTAATGGATGTGAAACAAATAACGGAAGAAATATATGCAAAATATAGGAACTGGGGTGTATATGACCCAAGTGCAAAAAACTGCGTCTTTCGGCGGTAATAAGTCAGTAAGGAAGTTAAAATGATCAACAAAAAAACTACACCACTCGATTATTCGCCTCTCCCTCTTTTATTTGATACCAAACAGGACGTATTTTGGACACCCATAATGGGGGTGGTACTACCCCCCCCCCCCCCCACCTATAACCAAAAGCCCCTTCCCCAGAAATTGTTCACCTATTATTTTGTAATCTAGACCCTAAATCCGTAGGGAAAAAACTCAATGCTTTACGACCCTTCCACACAAAGCTAGCGGTCTTTCAATATTTCGATACTTCTCACGTTTTCTTTAACTCCCCAAGTACGTTAGAGAATCTCGAATGGAGAGTTAAGGAGTTTTAATCGAGGAAAACGAAAGTTCTCATCTTCCAAACTCCCAAACTCTACGAGTTACAGAATCCGGCCCCAGGCGAAGCGGTCAAAAGAAGGAGGTGATAGTACTCTCACTAGACAAACAGAAAACTGTATGCGGGGGTCATAGTTAAGAGCTCATTATATGCAGAACTTCATGGTCTTTCCAACGACTGCTCAACTATCCCCGAACCACACTCCGCAACGGAGTTATGGCTGTCTAAACTAAAAATTTCGGATTTTCTTCCATGTTTTTTACTTTGACATCTTTTTTTTTATAACTTTTTTTTACAAAACCTGTAAATTGTGGAGTCTCCTCTTTAATTTGATTTATTACACCTATCTACTAGCTGTAGCCGTCAAAGAGCTATGAGCTCAACTTAACTGCGACCGCATGCCATGTACTTTTTAAGATACAGGGAGTTTTGTGAAAAACTAGCTTTTTTTCTTAAACTTCCTGCGACTCCGAAACAGTTGATATGTCACCTCAAAACGCATCTAAAGTGCCAAACACAATTCCGCCGTTCCGATTCAGTTCGATTCGATTCAATTCGATCCGTTACGTGCATGAGCACAATTGTTCCGTTCAAACTTACCATCAGTTTTAACTTTCTCATTGAAATTTTTCCAAATTTTGCCTTTTCTTTTTACATCCATGTAAAATTTGTTGCCTTTGTCATAAGTCTCTTCATATTTTTTAATTTCTTCAATAAAAACTTCTTCATCCATCTTGAGTTATACACAAACATTGTACAGGTAATTTTTCTAGGTTATGTTATCCGTAAAAGTTGAAATTTGCTCAACTTCTCCGTTTCGATTCGATCCGTTTCGATCCATTTCGGCGAATGTGTCCAATTACACGTACGTCTCATAAAAGCAAATTTGACATTTGTACGTATCGGATCGAAACGGTGCAATTGTGTTTCCCACTTTAAGAGCTGCACGCACAGCCCTCTGATCAGAAATTTCACAATTTCAAAATGGCCGAATTTATTTTCTTTCAGTAGTATTATAATGCTGCTCGTGCTGCAGTTCGAAACTTGACATTTCGGAATTTTTCCATCCGCCTATCACCGGCAACAAGTGCAGCGTATACGCTTAGGCTACGAACGTAGTCAGTCCAGTTTTTTAGTAATTACTGAGCTGCTTGTGTCGAACTCTTTTCATTTTATCTTTCCACTATGTTTTTCTTTTCTATCCCTTTCTATTTTATTTTAATATTATATTGTAGTTTATTAGCTAGCCTAGCCGTACTTTTCATTGTACTACTATAAGATTTCTAATCTTGTGTACAAATTAGATAAAATATTTGATTGATTGTTTGATATTATGTATGTCAGTGTCGTTGTCACAGTGTGACAATTAAGTTTGACAGTTCGTGTGTTGTAAATAGTAAATAAAATTTCAATAATGGCCTAAATCACTTTATTTAACTTTTATTTTCATCTAGGTTATAATATTATTCGTCTTAGACCGCGTACACCATCCGAAATAAAACTACAATGTCCTTTTACGTAGTAAAAGATACCAGAAAAAATCAATTATTTCTAAGTATTAAAAATATATTTCATCTGTTTGAACAGGGATAAAAGATCTTTCGCGAAAAATATCTGTTATACTTAGAGGAACCCCTTCCTGCGTAGCATAAAACTTTCAGATAGTGTCAACCAAGAAATAGAGATATCACATGCCTTGAATTTTGAATTATTCTACTTTAAAATATATTTCAAAAGGAACATTCGTTTTTATATATACAGACCACAAAGCGAAGAATCATATGTATGTACGCATAAATACAACACATTTAAAAAGGATTCGATTTACGTAGTTTCGATATTCGTATAGATTTCCAGGAACGGATCTACTGCGTAGAGTAATGGGTGTATAAGCTTTATGTATGCAACTATACTTGTTCCTAAAATAAGTAAAGAAATTTCTGTAGACACTATAAAACGCTGGACGCAACTCAACTGTCAACTGAGAACAACAATATCTCATTCAATGTATTATGTCTGCGACAAACAACGACGACAAATGTTGTCAACAATTCCGTGTCGCATTCATTGTATTTCAGGCCTTAATCACAATGCATTGAGAAACGACGTGGTGGTTATCATTTCGTCGAATCAATTATAGTAAAACGTATTCGAGGGCCTGGATATGGTTAACCCTTGCGAACAAAACAGTATTAGTTTTTTTAATTTTTTTTTTTACTTTAGGACATTAGGTACTCTTCAATGCTGAAAAGAAAAATTAGTTCGAAATTCGAATTCGAAAATTTTATTAAATATATTTCAAATACTCAATTCTCGAATTTTTATATTAGTATAGGATTTTCCAATAATATTTTTTTATGACAGCTACAATTGTTTTTTTTTTTCAATTCCAATCCATTATACCTCCTGCGAGTGGGAATATAGCGTAGAGGATAAGGTATAACCTTTTCATAACAATTTATGTTTTAAATGGAGTAATTGAAATCAAATAGAATGATGAGAATTTTACAGTTTATAGATCATTCATTCTTTCATTATTTCTTCTTCATGTTCAATTTGCAACGCCTTCTTTTTAATATTGCTACTGCGTTATTTTTCAAATTTATCTGAGGTATCGGGGGAAATGTCAAACATAAATATCAAAATTCAACATCAAAATGGTTCTCGAAAGGACGAGCAGAAAGGTGGAAATTGTTTTGCCTTGTTATAGCTCAAGATCCTTAATTTATTATAACAGAATAATGGGATTCTGAACGTAGATCAGTCTTTAGCTGCAAATATTCCGAACGACACTAACGATTTTCCAAAAAGCAGAGATTAGATATCTTTCATGTCATGGCTAGATAGGGTTCTAATCTGAGTTGCTCTTACGGTATATCATTAGAAATAGAAAGATATATGTATATATATGTAGGTTGAAAATTTGTGAAATTTTCATCCTCTATGTCCATTTGTTTAGGAGAGGTAGAAAAATAAATGGAATAATAAATAACAAAAAGTATATCATGATCGAAAAATGATGGGCCATTCCAACTTTCTGAAACGACGTTACGAATTTGGCTGAAATGTTATCAACTCATTGGCTTATATAAATTATTTTTAATACTTACAATTTAAGTATTTAATATTTTGATTTAACTTAAAATATTTATACTTTGGGTTATACTCAGCCGATTTTAATGATCTGAGGCGTTTTGGAAAGGATAAAATATACTCGGTAAAGTTTTTGTGAAATTATTCGAGAATAAGGGTTGTCCCTGATCTTTGGAAAAATCCTTAATGGAATATGTGGCAATTTACGATTTTTTTCATATAGCTAGAAAGGTCTAAACCTAATACACAATCTGTAAAAATTCATGTTGGGTTCTCCATGGGTTCAAATTCACAAAGATAAATCGCTTGTTGTATGGGATGATGGGATGGGGACTGACTTGTTAAATATAAATCACTTGATCTTATATATATTTTGAGTTTTGTGGTTACAATTATGTTACTTAAATTACAATATGAACATAATGAATATGGGCACCAATTTTAGATTCGAAGATTCGTTCTTAAAGAGCATGCTCTTCTGCGTTATATTCTGCAGACGATACATATGCAAAGATCATGGTCGTATTATGGTGCGCCCATTCGTATAGTTCTAACGGTGTTGTAATGAAGCTCTTGTGAACTCTCTGAAGATTAACCCTAGATGCTAGGCGTTTGTGTATAATCTACCATCGCATACCCATTTTTCATGAGAAGTTGCAAAAAAAACTCCAGTCTGCATCGACGACCTATTTACCTTTGTGATTGTAAGTTGCTATGTCCTATGGTAATCAGGGTTGTATTAGGCAAATAGCAAATAAGAAAAAATCATTCATGATTCCTATGGGAGAACAAAAGCTTAACAAATGCCCAAATTGGTTTAAAAAAACACATCCGAAACGCCATTTTTACTACAAAAAAAAACATACATCGTAAATTTCTTAACCCGGTTGAACTAAAATATCTCGGCTATTTATGAACAGATTATACATAGTAAAACTTAGATTTCTTAAAGGTCTTTCAAAAATGTATCGACACTTTTGTCTCTAGTTGTCTCTTTCAAAAATCTGTAAGGTTGCCAATAGAAAATTCCTTTATTTACGTGACCGAACAAAAATAATTTTGTCGGTTAAGCTTTCATACAGAGTAAAATGTACGAATCAATGTAAGAATGAAAGATTAAATATGGCGCAAATATATTTGGACATTACTACAAGATTACAAGATCCTAAGAAAAAGCAGTTCCTGTAGCGATTTGATTATCACCGTGGAACCGATTCTGAGAGGGATAATAATATACGAGTAGTTTTATGTACTTTCTTGTATTAGTATTCTATAAGAGATAATCAATATCGTAGCTGGATAGACCTGTTCAGATAAGATAATTCCTACTTACTGCATCGGAAATTCAAAATTACAGATTCAGAACCAACAAGAAAATTTGCCATAACCACCAAGTACCCCTGATCAAGAATTCATATATGCGCACATCTCAATATACATATAGTTCGATTTAGGCTGCTTATAAACCCTCTGATTACCCAACAAGGAAAACTAAATTATCAGAATCACACAACAGTAGGCACTAAAGTTTTCAAAAATATTTTATTTTTCTTATTTTTGATTTTCTCCATACTTTCTATTTTATTATCCCAAAAACGCCCACCCAATTCAATTTAATCGAGTGAACTGTAACCCGAAACATTTCTTCTTCGTTTCTGAATATTTCACTATTCTGTTCATCCTACGGCATATCCCAGGGAGCACATATAGAGCAAGTCATAAAATCTAATAAAGTAAATCTCCGGATTTTCAGAAAAACGAAAGGGACCAACAAATTTGCACATTTAAATCACAATAAGCAAAGTAGAAACGTATATCCAGGGTTATCCCTTTCAAACTTGAATGCATATGCTTTGAAAGCCTTTTACTTTTTACACCCGCTCATCCCGATCGTCATCCTCTACCTACCGGAAACCAGGAATATAAAAAAGGAGGAAAAAGAAAACGAACTTATGGCTAAAATTGGAGTGGAATAAAAAGGGTCTCCACAGACTCCACGTATAACAAAAGTTGAAACAGTTCAGGGAACAAACAAAATGAAAACCTCCCGACTAGCTCACATATGCAAAAAGGATGAAAATTTGAATGAGAAAATTCTTTTTATCATATTTGTCGGAAACAGTTATTCTGGGAACGGGTAGATACCGTAATACACTATTACGCTTTCTATATAGTATATCCAACCAAAACCAGGATGGAAACACACGCAACGCAACAGCGAAAACAAAAGTATCCTCCTTGCTGACTGCCTGGATCTTCTGACTGTTATCAACAACAGAAGCAGCACTGGTGGATGCCACAAGCTGGACCTGGACCTAGCTTTGGCTAGGGAATGCTCGTAGGTTGGAATTTTGTTATAAATTTTAATTTTAAATTACATGCCGAGGCGGTTTCTTGTTTACTTGTCATACGGCTTAACGAATGAAATAACCCCTTCCTGCTTGTCCATGTTTATGTTTGTACTTTTGTAGTTATGTGGTCGTCACTTTATCTGTGCAGAATGTAGATGTAGCTACAATAAATACAATTTTCTATGAACAAATGCCGGTGAAAATAAACGAGTTAGTTGAGCACTGTAGCGAAAAATTTTAGTCTTTTATTGGACGTTTCCATAAAATGGTAATTATGAGCCAAGACTGGAGATGGGGAATGAGAAAATTGTTTTAATTCCTAAGTATGAAGAAAGATTTTTATTTCGCAATCTACGGGTACAAAATTGCTTAAGACTGCAAGAAAAAAAAAGAAGTCAAGAAGTCTACTTTTTTCAAAAATTGATTTTAAATTGACCTGAGACATACGACATACGATTAAATGATATCCTCCAACTTTTCACTGACTTTAGGGTATTACGAATGGAATGTCTTTCGTATCTTTGCTGTACAGAGTTTTATATAAGAGCTCATAGAATCGAGGGAGACCATAATAACTACGACAATCCCTTGCGGACAGACTCCACATGAAACGTAATACCTGGTCTCATAACTCAATCATACCCGTATACATGGCTGTCTGCAAATCTCCCATCTCGCATTAAGTACCTCCGCCAAATTAAGGTATAAAAAAGCCTTCATATGTGACTGATTATATAGCAACATGTATATGTAGCTTATCTACTACAGTAAGAGAATTAAACAGTCCAGCTGTCTTGCAAGTTGGAAAAACTGTCCTACTTCTACAGCATGTACCCAAAGATTAATTATCGTTAATTAATTTTATTTTTTCATTACTATAGACAGAAATGTTCTAATCTTTATCTATACGAAAAAGCAAAACTCCATAAAATCAAAGGTCCTTTTAATCCATTGAAATTGAAAATATTTTTGTTAGCAGCACCGAAACTCAATTTGGCTAATGGATGAGGTTTTCCAATGAGGATAAAATAGTCCTGCAATTTACATTATACTACCGAAATTGTAAAATTTCTGTATCAGAATTTAGACAGTAGATATCCACAGAATCTGTACCATCAAAAAAGCAATTTTGTACTAAATCCTAATCACTGTAGCGGAAGAGGCAAATGGAATATTGAAAACCCGTACAGAAAGAATAAAAAAAAACAAAATTATTCCCTTAATGGTCCGCAGAAATATTTCAATACGTTCGGTGTCCTAATTACATAGCCAATGTTGGCAACAAAAAAATTCAATATCGAAGCGATATTCTTTTACACAAATTACAGATATTCGCATTTCTAGTGAGTTCCAGAGTCCTAGAATCCTTTTTCCACGTCGCATTTCAATTTACCGATATGAAATTAGAAAACTGAAAGAAATGCAGACAAATTACCTAGAGAATGACTATAAGAACTGAGGCCGAGTATTTAGCCGAGAACAAAAAATAATGAACAGGATAAAATCATTCTAAGACTGCCAATAGCAAAACTGCCACATGTCCTTCCAAGCGGAATAGAAGTAGACCAGAAGTAGGTCATCTCGATTTTTCACTTCACTGAGTTTCTTTCTTTTCAACCCCCTCCCCAGACAGCTGTGATGGTTTGGAACAAAAATAAAACTTATTGCAGAGCGGCAAAAAAATCTTAATGGCGAAACTATTAAGTTATCGTCGCCGGAAATAAAAAATGCCACTTAGTTGAGCCTTTTCTCAACATCATCCGGTTTCCGGAGCTGTTTCCCCTGTAAAACTTAAATAATTTAGTTTGTTGCAGTACTACACGTTTTTCAGTTTTTAATGGCACTTATACTTAAAAAGCGTACAAGGATGAAAAAAAAAATATTCAAATTTCCGTTTCTGCAATTTCCATTTTCCTGAATGTATTCACCTCTCTCACCACAATACCGCCCTAGGTGCAGCGCTTTTATGCACTTCTTTCATTCCTTGTATATGCAATTGGTATTTACTGTGCACCATGAAATTATTGCGAAAGACTCCTCCGCTGCTAGTCAGATATCCTTCATCCTCAAAGAGGAAGAAAGTCTTCGCCTGGTGAGGAATTCATTTCCGAAAAATATCAACGCTCCCACTACTGATTCCATCTATATAGTGAACTGTAACTGCAACCACCATCTGAGCGGTGGGTTTTTTTCTTTTATTTCTGCAATTCTAGAAACTTTTTAAGGAACTAACCGGAAGGCTCACTTCCTTCCTCTATGTTGCTTAAAGTGGTGAAAATTATTTTTGAAACTTTCTAATGTCATAAGTGATTCGAGAAAAGAGATTCGACGAATGTAAAGCAACGAGAGTGTGTGTGTTGGCAAAGTTGTTTAAAGAAGAAAGCAGTACGATTCATGACTTCATTAGACGTTTCTTGAGACCGCTGTAGTTTTTCTGGGTTTTCCAAAGGAATTCGCAGCAACTTTTCTATTTGAGAATAATTTTTTTTTGTTTGAAGACTAAAGCAGGAGAGGGCGAGTGTATATGCTGAGTTAATCGCCTGTATCCGCAGTCATATTTCAGATTTAAAATTTTAATAAAAATTCCTTTTCCAACAGTTATTCTGATTATTCTAGAGCTGGTTCGCCACATTAAAGAGTTTTTGTACGCGAAAAGTAAGTATTAAAATCGTCCTGGTTTTTCTCGTAAAATAAAAGCAAAATAGAGCTATAAAATTTAAGTGGTAAAAATACATTTCTTAAAAATTATGTATAGACCTACTGGGTATACAAAATAACAACAATTAATAAAATTTCAACTTAAGAACTCGAAGAATTTAGCATGGACCACGATTACTAACTTACTTAGCAACTTTCCTTCTACTCATGTGTGACTACTGGACGAGTATCAATCGATTCAAGGAAAGATCTTAATATAAACAAGTGAAAAAACTGGAATTGGTCTAAGTAAGGCCAATTCTTACGATACCCTATAGATGTATGCCCGTATGTAATTTCGAATGGTCACGTGTCTGAGCATGTTTGATTGTTGAAGTGGTTTTTCGCATATATTTCTAGAACGAGCAGTAAAAATGATTATAAATAATTTCATAGGATACCAAGAAGGAGTTGACCGATTTAGCCCATTTTTGAAATTATCTTTATAAAGGGTTTTCTAATAAGAGGTGTTATTTTAATTAGCCCGCTATTTCGAAAGATGTCACTTTTGGAGCCGTCATTTTTTAACATTTGACAAGTAAAAACTACGCTATTAATAAAAATGGAACGATACACGATTCAACAACGCATTGAAATTATTAAAATTCACTATAAAAATGGTGAAAATGTGGCAGAGACGGTTCGTAAAACTCGATCATTTTTGGGTCGTCGTGAAGCGCCTTGTCGGACCGCAATACAGAAATTGGTAGAAAAATTCGAGCTGTCGGGACAAGTTAGTTATGTGAAGAATAAAACCCGTACACGTCGCTCAAGAACAGCCGAGAATATTGCTGCTGTAGCCGAAAGTCTTGAAGTAAGCCCAGGTTTGTCCATTCCTCGTCGTTCTTCGGAATTAGGCATTCCACAAACGTCATTACACCGTATTTTGCATAAAGATTTGGGTCTTAAGGCTTATAAAGTTCAGTTAACACAAGAACTCAAGCCGGCCGATCATCAACAACGTCGAATCTTTGCTGATTGGGTCCTTGAAATGCATGAAAATAATCCGGAATTCCATCGAAAACTCATTTCCAGCTCGATGGCTTCGTCGACAAGCAAAATTGTCGCATCTGGGGCTCGGAAAACCCAAGAGTTATTGTTGAAAAGCCTCTCTATCCTCAACGTGTGACTGTTTGGTGCGGTTTATGGTCCCGCGGGGTCATTGACCTTACTTTTTCGAAAATGAGGCTGGAGCAACAGTTACGGTGAATGGATTGCGCTATCGACAGATGATAATGATGTTTTATGGCTGGAATTGGATGATATTGATCTGGACAACGTTTACTTTCAACAAGACGGCGCTACGTGCCATACAAGCAACGAAACCATTGATTTTTTACGGGAAAAGTTTCCGGACCGTGTTATCTCGCGAAGAGGTGATCACAGTTGGCCTCCGAGATCTTGTGACTTAACACCTTGCGACTTCTTTCTTTGGAACCACGTGAAAGAGAAGGTCTACGCCAACAGCCCAGCTTCGATTCAAGACCTCAAAGATGGAATTATTGAGGCTATCGAGGACATAGGGCAGCCACTTTGCGATTTGGTTATGGAAAATTTCATGAATAGGATATGGTCCACCACGCCGTGGTGGTCATTTGGCTGATGTTATTTTTCTATTATTAACGGCATACCTTCCTCTTTATAATGAAATAAAGATCTGATCATTTATCTCAAAAAATGGCATTTTTCTTTGAATATCAAAATAACACCTCTTATTGGCAAACCCTTTATTTACTATTATATTTACATAAAAATAGTTCAAATATATAGTCAATCACAAAATTGTTGTACGGCAACCCCGAAGGAGTTACCCGATGTGTCCAATTTTCGAACTTAAATTTACTTCTTCTTTAGAAGCTAGTGTGGAAAATTTCAGCTCTAGGCTAGGTTAGATGGCAAGTAAAGAAGGTACGCGGTGCTACAGTAAAAAAAAGAGAGAAAATTTGACTAGATGATGTAAACTAAGATTAAAGATGAGACGAAGGGAAGAGGACACTCAGGAATAAAATAAAATCTAAGTGGAAATTTATTAATTATCTTAATGAGGTTCAACGACTATTTTAATTAATTCAGAATTATTGAAATCGGATATAAAACGACGAAGTTATAGCGATTTTAGTACCGCATTCTAAAAAATGTGCTCTAACATGAACGATCCGCTGATGACGTCACCGTGATAGAAAGCACTCGAAAATGGATTTGTTTTGGATTTATATCATAAAAAGTCGTCTTATAATTTTATTGTGCAGACTGGCATCGTGCGTATTGTTAACCGTGACGTCATCACCAGATTCACGGGGCCCCGGCCGTTTTCAATTTCCGTTATTTTAAACTTCAATAACTTCTTTTTTTACGGATTTGAATGATTCAAAAAGAAATATACCTACTCAGAAATGTATATTGCATTTTATCTGATATATTAAATTTGAATATCTTGTAGTAGAATTGTTCCCTATTACAATGAACCAAAAGGGAGCTTTCTCCATCTTCCGTAAGAGGTCACTCGGATCTAGAATGCATGTAATTATGTTCCAATTTCCCAATTCATTAATTTAAAATACCAAGTCGGAAGAGTTCTAAAATAAAGGAATTTAATAAATTTCGTGGGCATCTGCTTAAACAATTAAAATAAAAGATGCAACTGGCTTTGAGCGTTTATTAATTTTACAAATTTTTCAACAAGAAATACCACACTTATTGCAATATTTTTAAACTTAAATAGTTACATATGTTACGATACGTCCGTCGTGTCTAGAGATAGCGGGTAAAAAAAATACTTGCAGGTTTTGGTCCCGTTTGCAAAATTGGACTAATACAATTTCTTAATGGACTGATAAACAGGGCGTTGTTTACGGTTCCGCTAATCGAACAAAGTCCGTAGTTAGCTAGGATTAGAACGGTTGTTAGTAGACATATCTGCCTTATCCGATTTTGGGACATATTGCACAATTCACACCAGCTGATTAGAACAACCAATCCATTTCTGCCCAATAAGTTGAGAATTAGAGATAAAGCTATCAGATAGGTCAAGGTTGCTCTTGTACAAAGCCAGCGTGACAAAGAAAGTACGGACCAGGACTCGACCATAGCAATCAGAAATCCAAAATATATTGCGACTTTATTTTTGAATTTTAAAATCGAGTCACTGAGCCTCTTACATAAGGAGATGTGAAAAGCTTTATGTCAGACCACACAACATAAATAATAAACTCATATTTGACACAAAAAAAAACCAAAGTACTCGCAGTTAAAAAGAACTAAAGTATGAAAAATCACTCGAAAAAGTTAAGGGACTCAAAAGGACCGTAACTCAAACAACAAAAACTGATCCGATGGTGAGAAACATGAAAAATAAAACGAGAAAAAGCAAAATACTACTCCACGGAGAGTCAGGTTAAATTGAATTAAAAACGTACACGAAAGAAGGGACACCAAAAGCACAAAATATATGAAAAAATGTTAATCCCAGTGCAAAACCGCAACCAGAAATTTACGCCTTTGCAAAACGGACAAAATTAAAGGGAATCACCAAAAATAATTAAAAAACACCCCACTGACATAATTATTTTACAATTTACAAGACTAGGCCATCAATTGGTTGGCGGGGGGGGGGGGGGGGGGAGTGTTATTAACGAAATTCTCCGTTTTGGGTATAAGTCTTTTGTCAGCCGCAATATAATCATATAGGTCCACTGTCTTGTTTAGATAACACTTCTTCCAATAGCATGGCGCCGTGTCAATTTTCATCCCTTAACGTAAATCCTAAGACTATTCTCACACTAGAAGGAGGCCGTTTCGTCTTACTAAAAATGCTCACAATATTTACTACAAGAGCTTGCAAGTCTTTAAGTTGATAATATGTACCATAACGGAATCATCCTAATTAGTTCTGGAAAATTATCGCATACAGCTATACCTGCATATTTATTTACATAATATATCCCTTATTCTCATCAAACTTCTAGAAATTTCTTCCTTCGTTCGTCCATCCCCCACTTAAATTGCTATTAACGCGAATTTTTTTTTGATGTTTTTCAAAAGACATCTGGAATTGAAAAACTTTACCCGAACAATGTAATGCGAAGAGTTTTCTCACACCACGAAAATAACAAAAGGTATGGCGGAATGTCTTTTACGAACATTAATTGTCAGGAAAATTGCAGGTATAATTCACAGGACTCTTTGTAATGGTGGACTCCAAAGGGATACTGAAGGGCTAATTACCCACATCAGTTGATTTTCACTGGGCTCTAATGGATCCAACCAAATCCACGTGCTATGAGGAAGATGTTTCTAATTATTTTTTGCGGTTCTCTAGTGTGATGGGGGAAAATGTGAGACTTTATGTTTTGGAACCGTTTTTATTGTAAGAAGTTTTAATTGAATGAAATGAGAGACTTTTTCGCAGCGTATATCTACAGTTCTCATATAGTATCTAAGTTAAGTGGAATTTGTTTGAACTGAAATGTCATACTCGCATGACTTTCAATTGTCACTTGATATTTATGTAGTATCAGGTCATATCAGGTAATGCGGAAAGTCTATGTTTAGAATTACTGCATATATAAACGTATAAGTGAGGATTCTATTGCAGAAATTACAGTTACATTACTATCCAAAATCGAAGAATTTCATTCAGATTGAAGTTGGGTTTGTTTTTCAGAATATCAATGATTTTAGGGATGAAAAAACAATTATTATTTTAGAAGGGCTGACGGTATATGTATAACTCTTTGGGCTATAATGTAATTGAGATTCCTAATGATGAAAGAAAATTATAGAACGTGATGACTTTCTTCTTGTTCTTATCTAATGGTTTGGAATATTGTCCAATAAAGTCTCCTCCTTTCCTACCGACGCACGATCAAAATTGGATACTTAAAAAGAATTTTAAAGATAATCGAAGTTAAGAAAGTGTGGGTAGATTAAAAGTACGCACTTGTACTATACTTAAACAACGATAAAAGGCATACACTTTAAATAAATTTTCTTTATTAATTTGCACAGTTGAGACATACACATGACACATGTGCATACTCTAGTACATCAGTTAAATAAAAATAATGCGAATAATGACATAACTCGCAAATAGTGTTATAGAGCAGAAAAAACAAGAACTATTAACGCGTTAAGTGCTTCATTCAAAGTCGCTTGAAGTAACTTAAGGCCTCCATCCTGAAACCCCGCAGACTCGAAAGTGCCCGAACAAGAACAGGGAGACTGTTCCAGACTATGACTTCATAGATGAAAAAAGTGCGAGAACTTAGGATAAAACGGCGAGGAACCGGCAATAAGAGCGTACGTTGTGATGAAAGAAACTCAATATTATCCTTAAGGAATTCGTCAGGATTATTATTGATTATAATATGCATCATAACACATCATAGGTAGTCCAAGTAGTGAACTAACTTACATCAAAAAATTTACTTAGCTACAGCTTACACGTGTCATATATTCTGAGGCCGCCAAAAATATATCTATAGTTCGTGCATACATTGAATGCCACGTTTAGCTTCCTACGACCTGGGGCCTATTTTTGAATAACGAGGGAACATTCCGTATTCGTTATACTGTCAAAACCATTCGGAATTGACACAGGTGGTATTCCTGAAATCTGCATTCGTTATATACCGAACGCAAACCCTTCGTTATTTAACGAGTGGGCTCAACCATTCCGTTATGCCAAACGAAGAGTGAATCAGCTGCTAAAATGTCATATGCTCAAAAAACTAAAATAATTGAATTTTTAGAGGAAAACCCGAAACATAAATTTGGTAAATATGATAACTCTTTCAGTTCAAAAGATGCCACGGAATTGTGGGAAAAACTAGCATCAGAATTAAATTCCATACCTAGAGCGCAAAAGGACTGGAAAAATTGGAGAAAGGAATTTACATAAATTCATATGAATTTTTTTATGATATTATTTTCAAAACAAAGCTAATAGAAAATTTCTAGAATTAGCAGGACTTAAAATGCATGGTGAAAGGAAAATCTGCGGTGGCAAAAAAAATATCAGCATGGCACCGGTGGAGGCGCTCCTGCAAATTTTTTCCTATCCAGCGATTAATTAAGGGTGTAGGAACTGATTAACGATCGACGTAATTCATTTTCCATAGATTCTTCAACAATTTCAGACGCAAACAATAATGACAATTCACTGAAACTAGCTATTTTTTATAAATTATATTTTAAAACATGAAACAGTTGAGAATATTCAATTTGTAAATTGACAGATTTAATCATACCACACTCGTTATGTTGAACAACTTTTTCACCGCTTAGACTTTATAACGATGAGATTCAAGTATACAAAACGGGGTATTCGATTCGTTATCAACCATTCATTATATAACGAATTCGTAAAAACCATTCGTAATTCAAGAATAGGCCCCTTGATCTATCAATATTGCAGTATACACAAGCTCCGTAAGTAATAATACGGACAATCAGAGCCTTAATGAGTCGTTCGCGTAGCTGTCTGGGGGTATACTCTGCATTTCACCACAACCTTCTCAACCTGCAGTAAACCTTGTACATAGTAGCACTAATGTGACTTTGTCAGGATAAGCCGCTATCAATAAACACACCTAAACTCTTAACCACGGTCTTATATTCAATAAGATGCCATTTAGATAAAGATATGGAAAGGATGAAACGTCAAGTGGCTGATTGAAAAGAATTATGCTCTGACTTTTATTAGGGTTCAATGATAACTTGTTTCTGAGTGACCAGTTATATATATAAGAGAAAGGACAGTACAGTAAGAGATATCGGAAACAACGCTATAGTTTTGGATTATGTCAGGAATAATTGTACATCATCTGCATACAGTATGAATGATGAAAGGGTAATTAATATACAACATAAATAAGAAAGGACCTAATATTGACCCTTGTAAGACATCCAATTGAAGTGTTAACAGTTTTTACAAGAACGCATTCAAGACAGTAGCCTGGTTACGGCGAGTTAATTAGGACCATATAAAGTTCGCTGCAGACTGATTAAAATTAAATGAGTCACAAATTTCTGATAAAGAATATAAAAATTGACAGAATCGAAGGCCTTAGAGAAATTCAACAAGCATAGTATTGTGGCCTTTCGCAATTCAATATTTCATCTAACAGATTCATTAAGATGTAATAAAGCAGTACCAAGCAATACTGTATTTAGGTCTAAAGCCACACTGTTGCTTTGCGACAATGAACCTCCATATAAGTCCTAATGTGCTCATAGAGTAACCTCTCTAGAACTTTAGATAGTAATGGAAGAATACTTATTGGTCTGAGCTCCTATGGGGCAGAGGGTTCACTTATTTTCTTCATCGGATAAGCCTTTGCAACCTTCCATTGGGACGGAAAAATGATGTTGTAATGGCCGTGTTAAAAATATTTAAGGAACCGTATATAAATATCATCCGAACTTATTGCATTTGGTTTGATCGATTTTAATGCAAAACTGGTGTTATTACCAGTGACATTCCTGAAAGAGAACTGGGAGGATATATTATTCTCAGTATTGGGTAACATGTTTAAATTAGGTAAACCAGAGTTAGAGAAATTATTTACAAAGTAAGTATTAAGTTAATCTATGTTAATCCTACTACTATTGTAAGATTTTGGGATGATTTCTCTAAACAATACTAGATACGTCCCGCCATTCTTCATTTTCCCCAGGGTGCGGACTGCAGCAGCATTTTATGAACAATGCGCCACCTGGCTCTTCAGGTGTGTGCAATGAGTCGGGGTGGATGAATACAGAATCTTTCATCCAATGGTTAGAGCATTTTGTTAAAAATGTTAATCCTAGCAAAGATAATCCCGTTCTTTTATTTATTACTGTCATCGGTTTTCCTCCACATACAAGCCACCGAATGCAACCGTTGGATATCGCTTTTTATGGCCCATTTAAAACTGCTTACAGCCAGGGATGCAATGACTATTTAACGTCACATCCAGGACAAGCTATTACTGTAAAGGATATTGCTGGGTTATTTAATGTGGCTTATGTTAAGGTTGCCACAATAAATACAAGGATTCAAAGCGACTGGAATAGTTCCAATGAATTCGCAAATATTCAGTGACTCAGACTTTGCTCCTTCGATGACGACAGAAAGACCGTATAGTGACTCTGAAGTTGATGTCGATAACACCGAAGTTCCAGCTGGACCATCAAATGCTCCAGTCATTGCAACTTCAGCTTCCATAAACATTGAAACAGCTGGACCATCATGTGATCTAGTCAATGTTATTTCAGCTTCTGTGGAAACTGAAGTAGTTGAACCATCTCATGTTGTAGTCAATACCCCTTCAGCTTTCACAGACACTGAAGTACTCGGAACATCTTATGCTGCAGTCATTGCTAAAGGATTTTATGCAAAACCATATTTGGGCCTACCTCCATTACCTAATGCAGCTCTAAAAGAAAATAGACAGAGGAAGAAGTTACCTTCATTGAATATCACAAGCTCTCCTGTCAAAAAGGCGTTGGTAGAAAAACGAGCTGAAAAAGAAGCCAAAGAGAATAAAAAAAAAGAAGAAAACCAAAATAATAGAGCTGAAATACAGAAAAACGTGAAACAGGACCAGAAAAGGGAGAAAAGAGATAAAAATAGAAAAAAATACCGACACGCTTCCTCGATGGAAGAACGCGAGGACCATAATTTCATGGAGGCAGAACTTTGCGTCATCTGCAATGACACTAGAAAAAATGAGATGTAGTATTTCTGCTTGATCTGTCATAAATGGGTTCATGCCGCGTGTAGTGGGCTCACTCCGGCTGAAGCGAAACGTAAAACCTATGCATGCGACTTCTGTCAATACAAATAAATGTGTAAATTGATTTTGTTTTTCATTTCTCTTCTCCTGCATCATCTTACCCGGAAGTGAGGATAAGATGTCGAATTTGACAGCAAGTCAAAAAAGCGAAAAAGCAATTCTAAATTTTTAAATCATGAAAATCAGAGAATTACTAGTTGAAAGTAAACCTATTAACGATTGCTATAAATAACTAACTATGATTGTAGGTCAAAGAGGATATAAAAATGATCAAAGCTTACTATCGTCATCTTACCCTACCTTCCCCTATTAAGTTTATCTACTGGCGTAAGACTTTGAAATAATTCCGGCTTATATTTCTCTAAATAGTACCAGATGACAAAGACGAATCTAACTTGGAGTAATCTCTGGAATCTTGGAATCTCAGTTGGAGTAATGTTTTGTAATCTTTTATAGTTTCTTTCTAGCTCTGAGCCACCAAACCTTCTCCAGATGTTGTAGCCAAAATTGCATCAATTATTAATGATTTAACCCTTGTGTTGCCACCCGGGTACCCGGGTACCCATCGTTGTACGTTTTGTTGAATAATATTTTTTCCAAAAAAGATTGATAAAAACCTTCTCGAATCCCCATGATTTGACCGATTCTACATCGAAATTTGCATTCTACATATTTTTAAAAAAATGTTAACTTAAAAAATTTTCCATTTGAAAAAAAAACACGTATGAGCCACCCGGGTACCCGGGTACCCCGACAGAAAAAGCATGATTTTCGTACAGTATATCGTAAAGTAAAAGTTTGTTGTAAAAATATAATAAGTAAATATGGATTTATATATAAATAAGAACAATATATGTTTATTTCAAATTGTATATCTATGCAATTTTCTGTAAATCAGTGATTACAATTCAAACATTCTGTGATTTTTGCTGTGTGTTGATCACAAACGGGCTTATTACAGTCAAGGCAAGACTTCCTTGTCTTTCTTCTCTTTCGAATAGGCTGCTCGTTGCAAATGTACCATGATCCAACTACAACTTTTCTACCACTAGCGTCTCGTTGATCGTTGTTATCAGTTACCACTTCTGTTACTGGCCTGTCACAGTAACTTTAGATTGCTATTTTCGTTGCATGATTTCGCATCACTTGCTGGTTAGAAAATCGCTCTTCTATAATTGGCATGGCAAATTCTTTTGAGAGCTGGCGTAGAAAAAGTCTGCGTCAGTTAGATTTTTTTGCAAGCATATAATTATTTTCATAGTAAGTAAAGTACGCAGCAACACCGGCGATATCCAAAGTATTGTTAAAAAAAAGCTAACGGCCATCTGCACGTTCGCCGTTGGGTGGAATACCTCATGCACATTTGATCCATAGTATCAACGCCACCTTTAAATTTGTTGTAAAACAAACTTATTTCTGGTTTCTGGTGAGGTGCATCAGAGATCGTAGCATCATTGTGCATTGTACTGAGAAGAATCACCGCTTTGTTTTTCTTCGGACATACGAACAGATGGTAACCTTCTCGTGAAATCCAAAAAGCGTTGACAATAACGATCTAGAGTTCGACGGTTTCATTTCTTGAAGAATGCATGTTTAATTTTTTTTCAAAGTACCGACGATAGTGAGCTTCCATGACAAAAGACTCTCTGCCAACGGTAAGGTCGTGAAAAATCTGCCCATGCTTATGTTCCGGCCAGATCCTTTGTAAGCGGCTACCAGTTCTTTCACAACTCGTTCTCCTCGATTGACTTCTCGAGTATTACCTTGTTTACCTGTATAGAAAATCCCTTTGAGTGGATAAGCATTACATGCGTCGCACAACCAAAATACTTTTAGACCGTATTTAGCAGGCTTCGATGGCATGTACTGGGTAAACTTCGTTCTTCCTCGAAAAGGAAAGAGCTGTTTGTCGATAGTCAAGTACTCCATTGGTCTATACACCGCCACTAGGTTTGCATTCAGCATGTTCCATATATCAGAAATAGGTGCAGCCTTATCATTGGCTGCTCGTTTCTGGCGTGTAGTGTAATCGTCAACACGTATAAAACGTAAAAGCGACTGAAATCGCCTTCATCCCATCGTTGCACGATATAGAGGATGTGAGTTTTTCTTACACATTCCATCTATGTGGTCTGTGTTTGAGTTATTTGCACCAGCACCTACCAAGATTCCAAAAAAAAGAGTACATTTCAGTTACCGTAACTTTCTTCCATACATCCTTCTGTGGATGCTTGCTATTGTAATCGTGGAACTCGGCTTCCGCTTTTTTATTTGTGCACCGAACGATAATGTCAACCATTTCCAATGTGATGACTTTTTTGAATGTGCCAGAGATCGATAGCATTTCCGTACTTTTATGCGGTTTATGCTTAACAATATTTCTAGCCGGAGTTTGATGGCTTTGAGGTGGTGTTTTATTCCAAACCGTTTTGTCTTTTGCCATAAAAGTTTTACTAGTGTTGGCTGAAACATCTGAAGCTAACTCGTTGTCACTCTCCTCCTCGGCGTCCCTTTCGTCATCACCGTCTTCTTCTTCTTCTTGAGTTCTGCATCAATTTCGGCTTCATCGTCAAAGCAGTCTTCATTATCCGATGCTTCAGCACAGGCAAAATTCGGACCGTTATCGTTAGGGAACCATCTTCATCTTCTTTGTCGAGTAATCTATTCAAGTTCTCATCTCTTTCAGTGTAACTCAATCTAAAAAATAATAAATAAATTCATGTTTTACAATAATATTACACTTATAATAATATCAAATGTATAATGCAAATACTGTGATTATTATATTTACCTTACCTCAAAAACTCAGCTCTCGACAATTCCACCATCTTTCTGCTTCTGTTTTCCATAAATATAATGCACACTTCACTAAATAATATACGGCTATACGGACTTACTGCTCCATATATATAGGCATGTTTGTGTCGACGTGCTTCAAAAGTGCTCTCGAATATTCTTCAGGTATAAAAGAACAAAAATATAGTCCCTTCTTGTTCCCTCTCATGTTCAACATACCTGACCGTCCCAGAAACGAGAAATTTACGGTGCAGCTGCGCACATTTTATACATGCTTTAGGTCTCGTAAGGTGACTGTACTTCATTTAATTGTAATATTCAGGTAGGAATACCTTCTTAAATATGAATATTTAAATACTGATCGAATGCATATAATTTTGTTTAGTTACAATGGACTCTTACCAAGAATTTCGTAGGCGGGGTACCCGGGTGGCAGATACTGTGAGTTTTATTGGGTGGCAACACAAGGGTTAACATAATTGTTCATCCATGGCGAGGAATGAAGTAGTAATAGTTCTTTCTGGAACAAATTTATTATACAAACTTAAAATACCGCTATTAAAATACTACTACTTGGTCAGTGGAATTGTTCGTTGCGTAGATATTGTCCCATCCAACAGTTGTGATTTCTTGGTGCAGACCCTCGACATCAATTGAACGAAAATTTCTAGCTTAGCTCTTTTAATAAATGAAACTTACCACTGAAACCAAAACAGCTAAGTGATCACCAATACCAGCAAATGGAAACTCAGTATACAAGATTTAATTAGTTCAGGCCTATCACATATTAATTAAATCAAGCAAGCTTCAGCCACTACCATATGTTGGATTAGTAACATAAAGTGACATAAGTAAGATTATAATTGCCCTGAATTTTGATACGTCTACTACAGCATTTTTGGATTTTTTTCGTGAATGAACTTTAAAGCCTTTGAAAGATGTATTTCTATCGATATATTATGCTGACGAAGACCAGCCAGGTAAATAAATACTAACAGAATTAGACAGTATGGTCCATCAGAGACTTCCAAATTTAACTCCCATGGACTTTTTTATCTCTCGGAAACTATAAAGAAGATTGTTGAAAATATATTATCAAAAGTGAGCCGATGAAATTGAAAGATAAATGTTTAAATTCAACACAAATGAAAGGGGTGAAGGGGGCACAGAAAAATTTGATAAGTTGTTTATGTCCAGTTTACCAAAATATAATGCTTTTTTTCTGTACGGGATACTTGGAATAGTAGAACGGAATCTGAGACAAATTGCAACAAGTTGTACGTTGTCTCAGACTGAACCATGAATAATACAAAGCTTAAGCATATTTTTTATTTAATTTTTTTAATTAAAAGCAATCTTAGCTTCTAACACAAGGAAAATAAATTTCATAGTTTAAGAGTTTTTGTTTAGATTTCAAACACAAAAAACCGATTACATAATTGGGAATTTTCTTCTAAAGGGTACTTTACCTCTCTTTACCATTAGATACCGCCGTCCCTAAGTACAAATCTACACAACACTTGCTTTTACTCTAACTAGGTACGATTTCATCCAAAAAGGGTTAAGAATTCAGCCCTGTCACACAATTTTTGGCGCTTCTTCATATCACCTTAATTTTTTCCTATACCATTTATAAATCACCCTCTAGAAGATATATGTATATATGGCATAGATACAGGCATTATAGATAGAGGGATTTTCAATTTCTATTGTTTTCTTTTTCTTTTGCTTACCTTAATTTGTCTCCATCTCATTTCTTCCAGTCATAAGCATTTGTGGCGGCTTGACGACCTTGTGCAGCCGAATTAAATTTGTTCGCTTTTCGCTAAACTCATCGAAGGTCACTTTGAGAACTAGAAAAGTGTAAGTATGGGTAGGCTGCGAAATAGATGTAAAAAAATAAAATAGAAATAATTCATTGTTCCGTCAGAAGTTAGTAAGATTACACCAGAGACCATATTTAGAGAAATATTATCAGGACTTTTAATTATAATTAAAAAGCAACTAAATGATAAAGTCAGGAAGAACTTCCCCCAATAAAGGACGGTTTTATCAAGTTTCAACTGGATGTCCGGGCTTTAATTGCTGCCCTCCTTTCGCATGATCAAAAATATATATTCATTTCAGAGTTCTGCCTTATAGGTTCCGCTAATAGGTCTAACCCAAGGAACGTCCTGAGACAACACAGTAGGCATATGCAATCTCGTTACTTTTGTTACCCGGTACTCATTCGTTACTCTACGAAAAATATTCGTTACTTTTAATTCGTTACTTTCTAATTCGGTACTTTACGTAAAATACTCTTTAAGCATACTCGTACTTTTTAATTAACAAATCTTTTTTGTGAAAAGGAGTATTTAATTAAATATGAAAACAAAAGTACTCAATTGTAATTGGGAAGAATTGAAAAATAACAAAAAACATTTCAGTGGGAAAAAAAATAACATTAATAATAATAGTTTTTAAGAAATATTTTGATTAGCATGGATATTTTGTTGTAACTCATGCTGGATTCTCCGATAGCTTTTTTAGAAATTATATAGATAGCTACTCCTTTCAGCACGTTGGCGTTGGCTAAAACGAAATTTTGAAATTATGAATAATTTGAAAGGATTTTGAAGTTACTGAAGATGATTTTACCATTCGGGTAATGATTTGCTCTCTCAATTTTTATTTTTAACTCGTTTTCTCAGTCGCACTAGGGTAATGCATATTTAAGTTCTTTCATTCATGCGAAAATCGCCTGCATATATTTCTTTCTTTGTTCCAAACGAGCAATTTTTCCAGTTTTGGGGGCTGTTTCCTAAAGTCTTGTATAGAGTTCGAGTAATATGTGACATTTCCATACAAATTTTAGTGCCAGTAAAATCAGAAGCGAAAGTTTTACTGATGATTTTACTAGTGTGTACAGACTTTTCAGATAAAAAGTAAAGGTTCCCTCTATGTAAAATAAAATAGACGGCACTATAAATTCTCCACACATTTTACTAAGCATTTTAATGTACAAAACCTTATCGAGCTCAGGCAAAATAAAATTTAACGGGTTCATCAAATATTTCACACTAAAATCGCTAGTAAATGTTAATTTGGAGAAAACAAAATAATTCATTTTTACATTTTGATAAAAAAATTTTAACTTTTAGAAATAGAAAATATCAAAATTTTACCAGTTATTTAATGTTTCGCACATTAAAATGCCTAGTAAAATGAATGGAGTATATATAATGCCATCTATTTTATAAAAAGGAAACCTTCAGTTTTTACCAGTAAACTCTGTATTGCACTAGTAAAATCTTCAGCAAAATTTGTGCTCCCGATTTTACCAGCTCTAGAATTTGTATGGAAATGACACATTCTATTGCAATTCGCACATTTTTTTTATTGATTGAAGAGTTTTCTTAAAATCCAAAAATGACTACTCTGGTTTCTCCAAATTAACATACATCAAAATTTTACTAGCGATTTTAATGTAAAATATTTGGAGCTCGCGTTAAATTTTACTTTGCCCAAAGTCGATACTAGGGTTAACTTCTTATTAAGTTAACTTGAGCACCACCACCGCAGTTTATTGTTCACTTCTCACCCCCACTGTCATACTAGTGGTGAAGAAAAAAAAAGATTCGGTACATACTTATGTTGTTACGTTCCCAGAGGATCGCAGATTCTTATCCCTTTTGTTAAAAAAAAATTGATTTTCTACTTGGAATAGTTGGTATGCCAGCGTATACCGAACGACACCATATTCTTCCTGGTAGCCCCAATAAGGCATCCACTCAGCTTCACTGAGTAATTAACGAGTACCTAAGTGCAGCTTAAGTTCGCTGCGGTCGATACTCTCTTGATGTTAGGAATCGTTTGGTCATGGTGTTGGGATCGTATCTTGAGCGAAGTCCAGTGATCTAAACAGGTAGAAACACTTTAAAGAATATGGTGTCGTTCGGTATACGCTGGCATACCAACTATTCCAAGTAGAAAATCAATTTTTTTTAACAAAAGGGATAAGAATCGGAATTTCAGTTACGGTGTTGGAGGCCGTACCTTGTACGAAGTACTGTGCCATAAACTCATAGCGTATTTAAGCAGTAGGGTCACGTAAAATCGGTTCTGTATACTTAATAGCAGTCAGTCGCTCATAGTACACGAAAGGTGACGTAAATGTCCGTCTAATAATCACAACGTTTTGAAATGTGCACGTACGTACTAACTGCACCTTCTGGATTACAAAAATTTTAGTTAATCGTAACAATGTGAACAACTAGGAAAAAAAGTGTGATTAATCCTGTTTGGTAATCTTATAGGTACAATACTCAATGGCATGAAATGTTATTGAAAACTTTAATCGGGTACCTACGTAGAACGAAGAATTTGATTTCCATCGTTACACTGTATTCGTATAGGTAATAGAATACCGAATTTACCATGAAATGGAAACTTTGAATCAACACAGATCATCGGAAGAAACAGAATCAAATCCTGAAATTCTAGTGCTGGATGTGATACAGTTTAGCCAACAACTCGGCCTGTCGACATAACGTCCGTGTATCGAACCGCTTATTGTGTATGCGCCACGTCATAACAAAACTGTACTGGTCTATCAACTATAAAGAGCAACTCTTACCCAGCACAAGGATACCGCTCAGGCTGTCATAGGGACAACCTGGAGCCATTATCTGCCATAACAATACTGACTGAAAGGAGCATAAATTCATCTACGGAAGTGCTCTACGGGCTGTCATTGGGACGGTCCATATTGCCTTCACGTCAGCTCTATTTCTCCGGTTACTCCCATCTTCATTTCAGATACAGGCAGAAATACATCCAAGCAAGCCTCAGGCGTGGCTTCCTCACAGCTCGCCTCAAGGCTTGCCTCAGAGAAATGAAAACAAAATGATACCACCAGGCTCGGTGCAGTCATTGTAATTTTGTTAGTACATCTGTTGACAGAAGTAGGCCTGAGAGAGGAGAATTTTCAACATTGAGCAAAGCGCGCTTTGCGGCTAGGCCTTGAGGCTAGCTGCTGGCTAGGTTTTGTGTTGCATCATTTAAAAACCCGTGTTGGAAATTTTGACAACACCTCGAGGAAGCCTCGAGGCCTGGATGTGTTTCTGCCATTAGATCTCCACGCACAAGCGTTGTCATTGGTACACAAGTTACCGAAAACTCTTAAGCGTTAGTGGAATCTTCTACAGTCAAGCTTAGGATTCTGTCCGAAGATTCAGCTATTGAGAATGATTTAAAAAACTAACGACACACGTCGGTCTCCAACGGAGGCACTTTCTACTGCTGTTAAGGATACTCCCTTGACGCAACTGGCTGACCTACCATACAGGTCGTATAATAAACAGTGAGGTACCCACATACCACCAAACATTGTCATATAATATATAAAAAAAATATCACAGAGACTGATGATGGATCAAATCTAACTAAAATAGCCTGAATAGCCTGAATAAAAAAAATATATAAGCTTTTTCTACCGGAGAATTCCAAAAATAATCCTCCTGAACAATCACGAAAAACAGTGCTATAATATAGAATAAAATCTCTGCAATATAAAATTCTACACTTAATTTATGTTTCTCTTCAGCAAGTGTATTGCGTTTCCTAATAGTCTGATTTGGTCCTTTGTTGTCTTTAAGAATTTAAGACTAAACAGAGATTTCTATGTAATGTTTGAATAGATTACTGTTGTATTTAAACTAAACCAACTCGAAGCAAACTAAGTAAATAGATATCTAGTTTAGCATCCTTTTGCCTTCTTACCTTCAAAATAGTTTCTGCTTGAAAACATTAAAAATACAAAGC
This sequence comes from Dioctria linearis, assembly GCA_963930735.1. Lineage (NCBI taxonomy): Eukaryota > Metazoa > Arthropoda > Insecta > Diptera > Asilidae > Dioctria > Dioctria linearis. The sequence goes on from OZ005741.1 coordinate 27,296,417, forward strand.
CAACACCACTTGTCTCCCTTTTCAGTTCCTTCATTCTACACAGAAGACAAATTCAAGCAAATTGCTACTTGAATTCTTTAACAATAAACTACAAATCGCCAAGAGTTCTCTATCACAATAAATAGCCTTTCATCAAGACAAGAAGGAGTTTTACAAGGAATTCCATCATGGTACCATGCCTTTGTTGTGGCCCTTCCATTATCCTCCGCTCCAAGTGAGTCATCCACCAACAAGTTGTCTGACCTGTTTCACCTGAATAAAAGGTGACTTAAGTGGTATTGGATTGTATCTGATACGGTACCGAGTATACTAAGTTGACTATAAGTGATAGCAAACTTTAAGTATCCGTGAGAGCAAATTTTGAAACAATGCGACGAGCAGTAGAGCCTTTCCAAATTCCTTCTAGCGAAACAAAAGCAAAGTTGAACAAAAGCGACGCGTTTTAAAAAACGAACCAAATGGAAGTGACTTAGATTTCTGAAAACGCTTCGACCTACGCAAACTGAGGGGGGGGGGGGGGGGGGGCTTGCGTTAGGACAGTCCTTGTACATAGATATAAAATAATCCGATTAAAATTTCGACATTTACAGTATTTCTTACCTTCAAGAGGGGAGGATGGAGTTTTCCAATCTGTTGCCCCGAAGTAACTTCGGATTTTTATATGAACTTTTATATCTTGAAAAGCAGCCCAGAACGCTGCATAAAATGAGCTTAAGCTCTTAACCCTCTGGGCTGGCTGGTTAGTAAAAAAAAAAAATCAATGTAACTCTCAGCAATGAAGCCAAGAAACATGGATATTCAGAAAGAACGACTAAACGGCTTAAGAAATTCTTTTAGTATACTTCTTTAGTACTCTTTAATATTTTTGAGTTAACGATGGGAGGACCAGGGGTAGAATCGGTACCAGGAAAACAACCAGACGAAAGCAACGGGCTGTACGTACCTATGTGCGACTGCAAAGACGTAAGTAATCTGGTGCAAGACCAGCATACTTCTACATATACGTCCTCAGTAACCGAACAAATACAACACAGAAGCCAGTTTCAGCCTTTTTTTCGAAATTTTCTTCAGGACGAAAGCAAACTTGCGTTAACTCTACTTAGGGCTGCTATTTATGGTTTGTATGTTGCACACGTGCTACCAACAAAATTTGAAAATGAAATCAACTCCTTACGATGCTTTTGCTTGCCTTTCCAGCCCTGCCTTGACGTTATTTACTACTACAGTTATAATGCTGATGGTACGTGCCGGATACACATTTAAAGTATACTACGCTGCCAGACTATTGGAGTACGGGTAAGGGGTATGGGAAGAGGCGTTTAAGATGCCACCTAGTAAGACCTATATATATAAAAAAAAAACCCCAGATAAGCAGGTGCCGTTATCTACTGCTGGTTGTTAGCTTTCCCGTGGATTTTTGTGTTAGAAGTATGTGTTTAGATAAGAAAATGATGCATGGGTACATATGACACGTCTGAGATGTTGCAACTTGAAATTAAACAGGGTTTAACTAATCAGAGTTAAAATTAATAAATATTATAAAGAAGAATGTCAGATATGCATTCCTCGACCCCGTTACAATTGAAGGACTGTATCATTTGCATGTAACTAACTGAATGCTGTAAAACCAAGGATGCGTCTAGAGAATTTTTAAAAATCAGTGAAAATATTTATGATATTTGGGTGTAAATCAAATCGAAACTTTGGAAATATTTAAGAATCCTGCTACAAGATGGCTAAATAAAAAAAAATAATATAATAACACCTACTTTTATACATAGGGTGGCACAAAAGTTTGACTAGCTTATCATTAATATATTTAAATGGACTTATCTCCTAAACATACCAAGTGGGAGGGATATATGGAACAACTGCTCATCTCAGAGGATCGCGTGCTGCTATATCATAGGGGACGTGTCGCTTTGAAATACCCTGTAGTATGCGTTTATTCCATAGACAAATAAAATGTAAAATGCTCAATTGAAGGAATCTATAAGAATACGGGTAAACAAGAGCAAGCAAGTATTGCTACTACAGAAATGGCATTTTAAAAAAAAACATAAGTAGGTGCTTAATTTGTTTGTTTAACTTTTCCAACCGTTTCTCCATCCAGTCCGTCGACACACAGCATTTAAACACGACTTTTTCTAAAAAATGTTAGAACTTAAATCGAAAATGAAGACTTCAAGTAACTCCATCGTAGGATTTCTATGTCACACATAGAGACCTCAAATCTTTCGTGCAATAAATATGTACCTACATATATGCAACAATTTCATGTATAATTTCTAAAATTTACTAAATTGACCAACATTTTCGTAGTGGTGCCATACAAAAATTGATTTTGGTCTTTTCATTTATTTATTAAGAACTTCATCAAAGATCTGATTACTGACTTTACAAAAGTATAAAAGTATAAAAAACAATGTAATGACAAAAGGTATACATAACAAAATAATAAACAGAAAAGTAACTCTAACGAAGCTGATCTTTTATTTGATTTTTTGAAAGATGAAAGTCAATGCAATCAAACTGGCGGTTAAAGAGACGAGACATTGATGAAATCGGCTCGTGCTTCGTGCATGCCATAGTTTGTACTATGCTGGGGAACATCGAAGAATTCGTAGTTCCTCAAGGAGCGCACAGGAACAAATATATTAAGAGTATTTAAGAGCTCAGGGGAATTTATTACTCCTTGTATACGCTGAAATGCAAAAACAACTCTGGAAATTTTTCGTCTATTCTCAAGAGAATCCAAAGGAAAGAGCTTAAGCCTGTCGACATATGGAGGTCGAAAAATAGGCTTATCATAGTGCAAAACAAATGAATTTCCGCTGCACAGCCTCGATGCGATTTATATATACAGAATAGAAGGGAGACCAGACAGGACTGGCATACTCCAAAATGGGTCTAACGAATGTGCAGTAGAGGATCTTCGTTATGAATGGATCATTAAACTCTTTTGACCATCTCTTTATAAACCCCAGAGTAGCATTAGCCCTAGCCACGATTGAATTAATATGATGTTCGAAGGAAAGACGAGTATTAAGGAAGACACCCAAATCTTTGGTTTTGTCAAGTCTAGTTAATAAGCATCCATCTAAAGTATAATTAAACTCCAATGGCCTCCTTTTACGAGAAAAGGACATAGTAGTACATGTGCTAATATTAAGAGGAAGACAGTTAATAGCACACCATTTATGAAATGTGTCTAAGTCCAAGTTAAAAATTCCACACTCGTTTTCATTAGAAAGAATGCGGAAGATTTTGGCATCGTCAGCTGAGCAAAGTATTCTTGAATTAGCCAAAATTAGAGATACATCGTTGATGTAAATTATAAAAAGGAGTGGTCCAAGATGGCTACCTTGAGGTACGCAGGAAGTATTATCTATTTCATCAGAAAGAGCTGCGCGAAATATAATTCGCTACGTGCGATCAGATAAATAAGACTGAAGCCAATTGACAAAGACAGCAGGAAAACCAAGAACAGTCAACTTGTGAATTAAGATTTTGTGATTGATTCGGTCGAAAGCTTTACTAAAATCTGCGAAAATGCAATCGACTTGCTTTCCACTCACTTTCAATAGAAGAAATGCAGAAATTAGTAAACTCTAAAAAAATATTTTATCGTTTCCTAAGTTGAAGAAAAATCTAAAGGAATACCGATAAGTATCCATGCAAGCTACCAACACCGCTGTATTGAACTAGTTCGCATCTAAGAACTATTCATTTTACAAAATACGACTTGAAAGATGGCACCCATTGCATGGAAAAGTGTTTTTATTTAGATTTATTTTTTTCTTTTTTTTTTCCAAAAATAATACGTGCAATAACATTGAAAATCTCCATAAACAAGATGACAACATTCATCGCACTTTGAATCTAAGGTCAATTTATTGCTTGAAATCATGTTCCAATTGGATGCAATATTGCCACTGTCCACAAGGCACAAACCATGCAATTCAAGTCCTTCATAAAATATTCATAGCCTAAGCTCTGTGTGCAATGTCTCTGGTAACAATTTCTTACCATTATTCTCACTTACTTGATCCGATTGTAGAAGTTAGAGAGCAAGCCAGCCAGTCAGATAGCAAAATGCTGATGCCCAAACACCCGCCTAGCCAACCGCAGCGCAGAATGCTTATTTCCTATCAAAAATCGGAATTGCATCCGACAAACAATTCATGAATAAAATTTTGCATTACCGGAAGTTTAATTTGTTATTCATGACACGGCGTGCAATTCCCATTTCCCCAACACAAAGGAATGGCCAACCAGCTCCACATCCTTCATCCTGGAAGCAGCAGCGGGCGCGCTATGAGATTTTTTTGCGCTTCTTGTGCTTGCCTGCTCCCCTTTATCGATTTTCTCACATCTGTTGTGATGGTTGGGGTGAATGGGTAAGAGCTAGGGGGCACAGATGAAAATCTCCCTTTTTGAAGGTCAAACCAGTTACCTATGTAGCTATGAAATATTGAACCATCGCGCGATGCCGTATCTATTCAAAAAGTTATTTGAGGTACACCAATAAAAGCTTTTGTCGATGTGCCTGCATCGAAATCATGGGAATTAGTTTCCCGAACGAGGGCAGTAGTACCCATGCCAACACTCCTCTGGAGTGTCCGCTTCGAGGAAGACCTGGGATGATTTAAGCTCAATTAAGAGGTTTAATAAAGATCCCCTACCTGGCTTCAATAGCATGACGAACGATGATAACAGAGGCGGAAAATTAGCAATGATAAATGGGACAGCTATTAGTGGAGAGACGTTAATTGATCGGCAACGAGGCGGCGCTAAAAGGATGTAGTTTGATCTCCTTTGAATCGATATTTGGTCACCTGGAATATGAAAAAAATCACGTAAAGAGGCTTTTGATATTTGCGCTTTCATGGAATTCGTATTTAGTATTTGTTGTAGGCGGAGACGGTTTTCTGGTGTTTAAAAAAAGTAGGTAATTGTAATGCAAATACTGCAAAAATATCTAAGGCCTATGCAATTAGAAGCGGTTATCTGTATGTAGTTTGTGGGGGTTGGAAGAGTAGTGTTTTTGTTTTACTTCAATATCTTAGAGACTCTAGCCTCTCACATAATTGTCCTAATATAATACTTTTTTAATATATACGCAAACTTTCTATACTTGTTCTCTGCCCAGTTAGTATATTTATAGGGGGTTTCAGTAGAGCTAATTTAACTAGTATTGAATCTGACCTTATTTCACTGCCTTAGTCATTAATTTACTGCAGTACTGGCAGATGATATGATCTTAGATATTCCTTCAATAATATCTCATAACTGATTTCCATGACAAGAATTTTGCTCTCATTTTGCGCAGTAATTTAACACATATTCGCTGTCCTGAACAGAACGTGAGTAGGTACCTACCTACTTGTTTGGATAGTAATCATTTACCTAAACTTTTTGGAGTAAATGACTACTATGCCATCAGAAATCTGATTTTGGCATTTTAAACAGGATAAATAGAATGTGTTCCCACTCCTACTTTTTTTTAACACACTGCCTTGACGTTGAACATGGCGCATTCCTTATTTTCCTCAATAATAATGGCTGACACTGGTTGGTTTCAGGCATTACATTTTCATTGAAATTCTTGAAGTTTTATTTGCAATAAATAAAAAATGCTTGCACTGTAAAAAATGCACAAATTGTTACCACAAAGCTTAGGTATTTTTCTCTAAATTTAGGGAAAGAAAACCTACATTTTAGGGAATATTCCCTAATCTTATCGAAAAATACCTAAGCTTTGTGGCAACAATTTGTGCAAATTTTGTACTGTGTGGTGTTCCGACAAGATACTTCATGAAATTTTACATAATCATACCACAGATCATACTTTAAGCTGAGAAAACTTACAACTAGATAAGAAAATCTCCATATAAACCCGGATAACTTTATGAAAGCTCTTTAACTTTTTATTCAACCAAAGAAAGCTATCATTGCGAAGAATTTATGTGGCATAATACAGCAAGGGAGAGAGAGAGAGAGAGAGAGAGAATGTATAGAGCTTTCTATTAGAGGGCCATTAGCACGTTTTAATTCGACCGCATTTTTGTGAGTTTTTCACATCTAGATGTAAGTTGTCTCAGCTTTAAGATACCAAAATAAAAAAGGTATTGTGAGTGCCACGATATCTAGTGATCTAAAATCGTACTTCATATCAAATAGGTAACAATTTTTAAATTTCAAAAATAAGTACATCGAAAACAAGTCAGTTTAAGATGAAATTGAAAACGGAAAGACTGTTAGTAGTTTGATTAGAGGATTTTCAGGTTTTTGTTTTTTGGGTTTTCGTATTTTCAGGTTTATTCAGCATTTTATTTTTCCTGATTTTATTATTTTAATATTTTCTTAAATATATGTCTAAGATCCAGATCTAGTAAATTAGTAGGTTGACCTCATTTGGATTAAGCTCACATGGAAGAAGAGAAGCTATTGTGCTCAAATCACCAAATGGAATCCTGCAAAAATATGCATCCGTGTAAGTATTAAGGAGTAAATTTCTTTTCAAAATCGGAATTAATTTCAGATTTTATATTTTAAGAAACGTTTAGTACTCTGCTTCTAAGGATTTCAGGTAAAAAAACAATTTTGTACTCATTTAAAAATGGATAATTTCTTGTTATAGCTACCAATTTGGGCGACTACCTATCCTGGTTAAACTGAGTCCTAAAATCTCTTTCATTAGATAAACATCTAAATCGTTTATCCAACCTATGTGTAACCAAATTTATTACGAAACATAACAAACCTAGGGAGGTATAACTAATTTGAAAAAAAAATCTATGTGCATACACTTTTTTGCTGCAAATTATCCATATCTTCATCCATTAAAGGATTTACCATTATTTCTTAAATGTCCTGTATACAAATAAATATGCAGTTTAGATTATCTGTGATCGTCCAAACTTTCGAATTATAACATAATTTTACACTCTCGCTCTTTCTTTAATGTTATAAGAAGCACTCAAATTAAAATATTGAAACCTGTTAGAAAAAACTATTTAGATGCACCGAGTAAGTGAAAAATTCTCATTGTGTATTAGGAATACCGCTGATGAGCTTCACGGCGGGAGCGAAAACGTTTCGGAATAGCCCAATAGATGCCCGCACGGCCCCCATTTTTACTTGAAAGTTAGATCTGATCGGTTTCTCGCGAAAAATTATATCGATGTATGTATGTCACCCCCAATGGGTCGAGCAACGAAGCTGACCAGTATAAAATGCACCCACGATGGTCGAAAGTAGTGCACCACCCGCTCGCACGACGTTTATCATGTTGTATATACTTATATGTGCAATGTGCGGATAGGCTGAGCACACACTAAACTAAACGGTGCAAGTTTATCTAAATCACTTTTTAAAATAAATGAATTTGAAAAAAATTCCGATTAAAAAAAACATTAAATAACTTAATTATTTGCATGGTGAAAGTAGTTTTAATCGTCCCCAGTAAAAGCCCTATGCTCTCAGAAATTCGTGTAAATCATTAAAATGGAAGTCTGTTTAACCCAAAAACCTTGTTATACGCAAGGATGTCTTTCCGACGTAGCTCGCGAAAAGTGGCAGCGACTTTTAATTTATATCCCTCGCAGAATTTAAAATGTAAAATGAAAAGGCATTTAAAGAATCTGTCGCATGCCTTCAGTAACCTTTCCAGGATCCTTGAAAAGGGAAAGTAATTCATGTTCACGTAACTAGCATGTAAGAAGTCGTCTAATTACAAAAAGAGTTTGTAAGAATACTTGAAGACTTCATTAGATGGAGACGTTTTTAGAAATTTAAATTGGTAATCGTCAAGGGTTGGGGCAAGGTTTACTCTTTGGACAAGTGGATAAAAACGAAGAAATCAGTTTCATCGTCAGTCTTTTTTATTGAATTGAATTTTCAGCACTTTTTTATCTACTCATAAGGAGCTCTTCGTGAATGGCGACTAGAATCCTTTTGTAACGTGATAGCTTTAGTAAACTGCTCAGGTCTCTGAACAAAAGTACAACAAAATCCTTTTGTTAGTTCAGTTTCGAATATAATTAAAGTGACAAGATTCCGATTTGTGTGTGATTGCGTATTTTTAAATTTTAAAAGAGTTCTTATTCCAATTAGTTTGAGAAGCAATCACATATGTAATATGGACTGCCTGGATTTCTATTTCATATGGGTCAACTTTTGTTGGCAGGGTTGTGACAATTATCTTAATTTCAAGCTTTTCTTTCGCTCTAATACTCATATTCAAAGTTCAATAAATTACAGATGCATTCGAAATTATTTCTGTTCTTGGAAACTTATGTCCTACAACATCAAATATTTTTTAAACTTGATTTTTAAAAAAATTAATTAAAGCAATTTTCGTCTACCTGTCCCTAAAAGTAGGTATAGGGAACAGACAAAGGATTACACAAATATTGTATTGCCATCTATTTCTATTATATATATCATTTGGAAATACACCGAACTGAAACTGGACTAGAGTGGTTTTTTTATAGCACTTATTAGCGGAATAAGGTAGTTAAACCAAAAAGAGACAACTATAGAAAAGTGACCCCATAACAATGTCAAATAATGTAAGCAATTTCAGTAGTATCAGCAGTCAATTTTATATATTTTAGGGTAAGCACCCGAATAACATTTTCTTAACAATTCATCTGTACCTTCCAATTTTTGCAGCATTACTTAAGTAGACAGTGACCAGAAATGAAACTAAGCAATGACCTTATCTAGAGTTTACGGCAGTTTACACGTGGCTTTCTGAAGGAATCCCTAAGGAATAAAACAAGAGGAGGTACCAATTCATTTATTTCTTTTTTTTCAACTTTAATAGATTCAGGCTCCCATGCCCATTCATTCTGTAAAAATAGTAGAATGGAGTTCGTCAAATTTGCAATTTCTTCATAGGGCGGACATTGCAAGTGAATTTTAATTAAAACCACATTTTCGTGGAAAAGTACAAAATTGTGAAAAACATTTTGACAATACCAAGTTGAATCAACAGAATCCAGAGATTTACTAACGTGACTCTGGACAAAATATCGTGAATAACCGCATAACAATGCGCCTCTTTGGAGTGGTGGAGTGGAACCACAAAAAAAAACTCTGTTCTTCATACTTTTTAATACAATCATGAATTGGACAATAATTGTTCTCCTTGTCATAGCCACAGGTACAAGTATTTCGGATTTTCCTTTAGAAACCACCTTCCTTGGTATATACACAAACAGGATTGAAAACGTCCTATTTCAGCAAATATTTACCTCGAAAAAATTGTTCTTTATTGCGGCCTGCAAGTTTGGAAAATTTAATTAAAATTTCAAGAAAAGCAAGGAAACGGCTTGAATATGGCTCCCTCAAGAGAACTACAAAAAGCACCATTAAGGGTATAACTAGAACGACCGAGCCATATTTCCCCTATACTTGCAGCCCCTAATAGAGAGACATCCGGATCCGGACATTTTGATATGACAATTTGTTTGCGTTTTTTTTTTCTCTTTTGCAGGACTTTGAGGAATTCCAGACGAAAATTTTTTCCTTCTTTTTTTCCAAAGGGAAACATTTTTGGCGTTCCTCTATTTTTTTTTCTCAGTTTTGTTTACTGAGTAAAGTCAAAAAGGACGAATCCGTTAGTGAATAGTGATTCACTTAAGAGCCTAGCTAAATGGTATCGATTTTGGCCATCTACGGTAAACGGGGTACATCTAAATGTGAATATACCAACTCCGACATTTTCCAAGATATTTGTTTACTTTCAGGGAAACAGACAGAGAGTTTATGGATACAACAACGTTCGTAAGGAGTTAAGGATGTCAAGGATGATGGCGACGTTTATTTATTTTCAACAGTAGCAAGCAAAGCACTTTCAAGGGCGCAAAGCTGTAGGGGTAGCTACCCCTACAAAACAGTTTGCATAATTTTATACAAAGTTTCTTTCACTATAGTTATGCTGAAGTTTGTACAAACTAATTTTATTTCGTGCTGTTGATTTACAAAATTTTAAGTGACGAAAGTGATATTTTTGTGGGCTCTTCTGTTTCTGACTGCTGACTGACAGTAGTTTTTAATAAAGTAAGTTTTACAAATATGTATGTATACACCCATATAGGTTTGGTATCATATAATTATGTTTTTTGTTGTTTTTGTTATAGCCTACTAGAAAATAAAGGGCACATAGTTAATTTGTAGTGCCATTTATAGAACGCAGTTATGACAGTTATGATGAAGCTAAATATTTGTACTTATACATTTAGGAACAAGTGATATATGTACATATTATTATGAAGAGCAAGGCAAGCTGAATTTACCCCTTCACCTTACCAAGGTCCTGTTCCTTTCGTTAGATCTTTTAATAAAGCTTTGACATGTAAGCTGCTTGGCTTAGTGTTGATGATTGAAAAATTGGAGGTAGATACGTTTATTATTAACAAAAGGTCTAGTCTGTTGAGCACACTAATAATACATATCCGTGGTGCACTGATATGTTGAGATATTGTCGTGATGGATGGATGGACCTGAAATTTTAAATAAGCATCTTTTAAGTGCAGGTTTGTATATTTATCACCATATGCAAGTTTCCCCGTAAATCATCACTAATCCATATTTTGTTATGCGGGCACATATGTATGTGTATAGGTTTCACTCAATATTTAATATGTACTTTTATCTTAAACTCATTAAATTTTCCCAACTATTCTCTAATTGAAAAAGTACCGAATACCTTTAATGATTGTGTCTATGTGGTTGTAAATTGTAAACGAAATTGTAAAGTCATAACTAATATAAAAGCAATAAACGATTTATTTTCTCGCCTCTGTTGACATGAAAAATATGCTCTTCATCGATTTCATAATGTGTGTTTTGTCTTGTATGAAAAAATTTTGCACTTTTCTTTTAATTCATCTGCTTAGATTTTGGTTGATTTTTACTCTACCATTTGTTTTTTACTTATAAAATAGGGGAAATGTCTTAATGTTGTATGCATCACACGTATTTTTTTGTTTTATCTGTGCACTGTTGATTATTGTTGTATCCAGCTTTACTGCATAACATAAATATATGTAGGTAAACACTGAGTTCGAAGTAATTTCCTAATCTCAAATTAGACTTTTTTATATTGTGGACATGCTACTTCATCCATTTTAGTAAAAGTGGAACGTCACTTCTGTGTCGCTTTGAGTTCGAGCTGTTTGTGTTTGAACAATCCTATTGGAAATCAATCATGTAATTTTCGAATAAGCATGCCGCTACTAAAAACACATTTTTGGCAATTTTTTTTTTAATTCTTAGCATAGAACTCAAATGACGCATCCTTTTATCGTTACATATTCTAAAAGTTGGGCTTTAAATGTTTTAAGTATAATTTGAAAATGTCATTGTAAATCAGTCGAGTTTGATCTAAGCAAAACTCAAAGATCATAAACATAATAAATAAATAGAATTGTTATTAGTTATTGTTTATTAAAAACACAAATATAAAATAAGTAAAAAACGAGTTTCCAAACAGAACTGAGGCCAAGCCGCATGAAAAAGTAGAAAATAAACTTTTCTTCACAAACAGAGGTGGACTCAAATTTTTTGATTGGGACATTTCTCTTGAATATTCTTTCTCTTCATGAATCAAATCACTTATTACCTCTGATTGATCATACTGAAATATATCGGTGATTGTCAGCGAATAAAATCTGAGTCCACCTCTGTGTGTGAAGAAAAGTTTATTTTCTACTTTTTCATGCGGCTTGGCCTCAGTTTTGTTTGAAAATTCGTTTTTACTTATTTTATTTTCTGTCTTTTACAGGTTAACTAAATTGTTATTACGTGCTGCATCGAGATATTTTAAAACAATTTTTAAGTCATGTTTGGTGCCGATTCGAAAACCAAAATTTTCGAGTATCAAATCGTTGAAGTACTGCAACGGTTTTCTGAAATTCAAATTATGTTTTAAACAGCGCTTTTTAGCTGTATTCCAACTTGATCCCATATAACATGAATTTTCTCGATTTTCCATGTTTTCCACAGACTTTTCCTATTACTATGAAATTTTTTTAAAAATTTACATGAATTTTCCTCGATTTTTCATGCAAGTTTTCATGATTGTTGAAGAGAAAGTATTGATGCCAGTAGGACGAAAAAAAATGATTCCGCATAGCTTATAAAACTTTTTTGTCGAAAAATTTTCCGGGAAAGTCGGAAAATACCGGAAATTTTCGGAAAATTTTCTAGAAAAATTGGAAAATTCTGCATTTTTCCTGAAACAGATTTATCACTAACCATATCGATGAAACTTTCTCCGATCATTTTCCCGCTTTTCGGGGTTTTCCACGGAGTTTTCCACAAAAGCAACTTTATGCAACTCATCTCGCTCTACAGCCTTGTCTTAGGTTGCAAAACGCTCAAACGCTTCCTTGGTCTGAAAAACTCCGGAAAAGCGTTTTACATGAATTTTCCACGAATTTTTCTGCAAGTTTTCACCATTGTCGGAGAGAAAGTAATGATGCCAGTTGATAGGGACCTTGATCCTGCATAATTTAGGCAAGATTTTTACCGGAAAATTTTCCGGAGAAGTCGGAAAATTCCGGATAAAAATTTTCGGAAAAATCGGAAAACTCTTCATTTTTCCTGAAACGGATTTATTACTAATAAAATTTGTACCAAATTTTCAAATGATTTTTCCCGATTTTCCGGGCTTTCCATGGAAATTTCCGGTCCAAATTTTGATAGATTTAATTGTCACGCGACATGAACCTGTGTGCCAAATTTCAGAGAGTGTACTACGAAAATAGTAAAAAAGAAATATATAAATAAATAGGCAGACAAATTCGTGTACGAGTTAAAGGGAATGGCCTCAAAAAACTGAGCTAGCTAAAGTGTCGCCTTTTTTCTGAACGATACCTTTTGGAAAATAGACACGTTTAACCCCAATCCCTCGCCTGACAATGCGCCAGAACCCCTCCTACATGGTACCCTACGGCAGATAGTTTGTCGTAGGAATTCCACTTCCATAAAGCCTTTGCAAATTTAAGGAAGAAAATCTGGCACGTCGCTACCTCAACGACGCCTTGGAGACACATCCTTGAACAAGCGTCGGTCGGAGATCAGAGTGAGATGTTAGGGCTGGGAAAGCTTTGCGATCAGTTGGTTAGGTTACTGACCGCGGGGTTCCCTCGGCTAATCTCGGTGAAAGAAGGCAGAGGGGTACTGGCCACCTGGATTTTTTAGGTTACCAGCTGGTCGGTACACCTCTGACTTCCGGCACGGAAAATCATGTCGAGGTCTGATCAAAGATTGATGGGACTTCAGGGATGTGTCTCCGATTCGACACACTTCAAGTAGATCAAATCGGCCTGGACAATCCGTCTCATTCGCCTCGCATTATTGATAGGAAATGCTTTCATGGGTCGTGGGTCGAGTTACACATTGGGCGCCTGCAGCGATGAGGGCTATATTTTAAGACCGGGTAGCTAGAATCCAGTGCCACAGTGGAACCTCTCAGAGGCGCCTCGGGGAGGGATCCTCATCAACAAAATTCATGTAAGTTGCTGCCAAATGTTTGTTTGATTATCTTATATACCCTTTTTGCAAACTCGTTCTAATTCTGAGAATAACTGAAAAAGACGACTATATTAATTATTAAGAAATATTTCATGATTCATTCTTAGAACAAGATTGAAGAAATATGAAGCAAATGGATTTAACACTGATATACAGTTTAATCATTTATTTAGAATGCTAAGAATATTGGACGGCTATAGCAGTCATTTGCATCTGGAAGCACTGGCGTTGGACGGCTATAGACGTCATTTACGTCAACGTGTTAAAAAATTTAAGAAAAACGTGATTTCTATTATTAGAGAGTGAGTATTTTCACTCCTTCTGTCCACGGAGGTATAAAAGAGAATCTATTGGTACGACTGTTCTGATATGTATTGTTAAAGAATAATATCAATAGCTTCCCTATTGGAAGCCCAATTCTTTACATTAGCTCATGTGTGGATACAGGGAAATGATAAAGTGGACGCGCTGGCCAAAAACGCGCTGCACTGCGACAGGCTAAACATAACACCCCAAGCTATAAAGCGATCAGAGCGCAAGCTCGAATATTTCAACATGAGATCAGGAACGCTTCCTGGAGCTCGTCCCAAACATTCCTGGCCACCCATCACAAAACATCAGACAAGCCCTTCATGCCTGACACCTCAAGGAGCAAAATGATCTCGATTACGAGACTGAGACTTGGCCACATCCTACCGGTCAAAAAGCATAATATTTACACCAAACAACCGACCCCTACTGCCGAGACACCACCTTGACAAAAGCCCACATCCTGCAGCAGTGCATAGAACTACGAAGACTGCTTAACGAACTTGGTACAACAAAAACACGGACAGGAAATGAAAAACAAACACATAGTAAATTTTAAGAGTCTTGTGTCCAAGTTTCCGTCTTGTAGGTATGTCCTCAGTGCATAGAGTAGTATGTCTATGTCCTCCCCGCTATATGTGTGGAGTTCTGTCGGTGTCGTTGTTGTTCCAAGTTCGTTGAGTAGTCTTTGTAGTTCTATGCACTTGGAGAAGATATGTCTCTTGACAGGTAGGAAGTGGCCAAGTCTCAATCTCGCGATTGAGATCATATTCCTCCTTGATGAATCAGGCATTCTAGGTTTGTCCGACGTTTGTGGTGGGTGGCAAGAAAAGAATTGGAGGTGCTCCAGGTGACGTTTCTTAGCTCATGTTGAAGCCTTCTCGCTTGCGCTCTGACTGCTTTGTAGCCTGGTGGAGTTAGGTGTATGTTGTCGCCGCGCAGTGCGTTTTTGGCCAACATGTCCGCTCTTTCGTTCCCTTCTATTCCAACGTGAGCAGGGCACCATGCCAGGGTGATTCTGTTGGTATACATGGAGCTCCTAATGTTTGATGCCAACGGGTTTTTGTTGTTGGTGTTCTTTATGGCCTTGAGCGAGGATAGGCTGTCTAAGAAGATGGCACATGTGCCCTCGTGTTTGACGGCCCACCTGATAGCCTCCCAGACAGCCGTTAGCTCGGCCGTAAAACATCAGACCACGTTGGCAGTAGGTATGTAAGAGCGAGTTCACCTTCAGTGTCCTTAGACCAGATGGCGATGCCCACTTCTCGCCGTCTTTTGAGGCATCTGTATAGATGCGTTTATTCGTCTATACGGGTTCACATAGGTGAAGTCTAGTCTTGCTGTTGTTGTCCAGATTTTCATAGTTTTTTTCGTCTGTTATTATACTCCAAGTTGGTACTCTCCAAGGTGGAAGGGAGCCCACTGGATTTTGTTCGTCTGGTGTAAAGAGAATGGTTCGGAGGGAATTGGGGATGTTTGCAATGGCGCATTTTAGGCTAGGACATGTGCGTCTGGTGAGAGCGGGGTTTGTGGATAGGGTGTCCAGGGTTAGGAGGTGGAGTGGGGAATTGGGATTGTGCAGGGACTTGTAGAAGAGATTGGAGGCCAGCTCTTCTCTTCTCTGGTAGAAGGTTGGGAGGCCAGATTCAACTAACAGACTGGGAATGGGGGTGGTGCGCAGTGCGCCGAGAGCCAATCTAGCTGTGGCATTTAGAGATATCTGGATTTTGCGCACGTTAATCTTGTTGGTGTAGCCGTAGATGGTAAGGCGTAATCTACTTTGCCTACGACCAGGTTCTTTACTTCTATATATCTTAAAAAAAAGAAACAAAAAATAACAATGAGATACAAATAAATAAATATAAATACTTGAACTCTCAGCCATAAAATAAAGAATAAAGCTATATACAAAAAAAAAAAAAAGATCCAAATGAAAACACACATTTGCAACTCCTAACTGGATATTTGTATATTTATCTTGTAGTAGTCGACTCTAGACATAAGCTACATTAGTTCTAATCAATAAACATAATCACAATTAATGAATTATTACAAAAAGTAAAATGTAGAAAATAAAAAACACAATATGTTATATAAAAAAAAATAATAATAATAATAAAATTAACTATGGTAACAAGCTGCGACTCAATGCAGACTGTTATAACATCTGACCGCTGCCCAGATGGCCTTGTAGCCGTGGGCCTACCATACATTGTTTATATTAGATGTAGGCTAGTCTAAGTTCTATATTTAAGCTAATAATGTATGAAATAAATAAATAAATAAAAATTTAAGAATAAAAAATTGAAATTTATTTCTTGTAAACATGGACTCCTAAAATAAGTAACCTTAGAAATAATTATTAACACAACTCTTGTAAATATAACTTTCTGCAATACTTAAAACATAACACGAAGTTGTTTATTTTTACATCATGTACATAAACCTAACTATTTTATTAAAAAAAAAAATATACGCTAATGCATAATTAACAAGCACTAACCACCTTTAGACTAGTAGTCCTTTTTTAGTTTTATACTCTTAGGTCCTCCTTTGTTAAAAGAAGATTGTAATTGAAATCAACACACAAAAAAAATAATATACAAACAAGATATATATTTTCCAATTCAAAGAAAACAAATGTTACCTTCTAAGCAAACAATTGAGCTATAAAAATGTATTAAATACACGATAGGATAAAAGGAAAATTATGTAAAAAAAACAACATATGTAACTAGTTGCGGCCTCGCGCAGACGGCATAACAACCGATCACTGCCCAGATGGCCTAGTAATCGTGGGCCTAAAAACATTGTATACACTTAGACATAGGCTTAATCTTAAGACTTATGTAAAAGTAAATAATGTAGAAATAAATAAATAAATTCTTTACATTGTCATACGATATAGAATCAAAATAGTCCCGTCTATCAATTGATGCCACTTCTATAACACTAAAATCAATCCATCCAATTCGACTCTACGTCATACTCAAAAGCTGGTTTCTGATTATCTATCAACAGCAGCCAGCATTCAAATGCTTGTTATTTTGAAGTTGGTTTTTCTATCAGTAGATCAGAAGGCCATTTAACAAATTAAACTATTCTAAAGGCTACTTTAAATTGCTGAAAAATTTCCGACTTCAAAAAAATTAAAAAAAAAATTAACATTTAGTTTTTTTTTAATGTTTGCTCAGTTTTTAATTAGGTGGCACATCCTTATTAGGACTCAAAGTAGTCTTAGACTTGAAGTTAATTAAGGAGAGTATTATCATCACCTAATGTTTCAAGTTATTCCTGATACTGGAAATCCCATTGCTTCTTATTGTTTAGCTTGTATCGCAAAGAATCTGTGGAACTGAGTGGTGTACATATACCTATTGTTAGTTTATACGATGAACGAGATGAAACCAAAACCTGATTCTCTAGAGGGAGAGCTAGATGAAACCTACTTTTAGCTACGTTCATGATTTACTATTATTGATCTAAACTAGTTTAATTTAACATATTAAAAGAACGATTTCGTTCACCAAATTCTGTTATCATGAAAACGTCAAACAACCTTGAAACTAGAAGTTCAAAAACTGTGTCTATTAAGGTTTTCCAAAATAAATTAGAATTAATTTTATTTTGTATGAAATGCTTGACTTGAACCTTCTGAAACTTTCATAATTGTAGATGGATACATGCCTCAAAATATCAAAAGTTTTTTTTTTATTTAAATTAAATAAACGTGGAATACTTAAATAATGTAACCCAGGTTACCTGAAAATTGTTTGATAATTTACACAAATTCATTACTAAAACCTTATTTATCCCACCAATCCCGAAAAACGAAAATATTTACTTAGATAGAATCCCACAATATCCCCAAATTCTATAAATTCCATGAATTTTATTTGTCGGCTATATACAAAGCACCCACCATCACGTAATATGCCGGGCATATTTATTTTGGTTCGCTAAACCCCAAACATGACACTTTCTATCCTATTAACCAAGCCTAATCCCTCTATATCTTACTGATAAAATTTTCCCTCTATTTTATCATAATCCCACTACGTATACGAGTATATACCTTCACTATAAAATTAATTATTAAATCCATTTTACCGCATCTACATAATATATGTATGTGTGGGAATCTATTCAAAAAAACCAAAAACACACAAGCCCTGTCACCCTGAACTTCTGTAAGCTCATTCATAATTTACGTCGTTTTTGCTGCGAAATACTTAAACGTCAATAATGAACTCTTGGGCTTAGAGTTGCTACCATGTCCTTGTACCCAGGATAACTAAATAAATCAAAATCTGGAAACAATAAATCTCTGAGGTCGACAAAGTTCTACAAAAATGGATGTGGAATATATTTGGGGATTTGTGCGACAAAAATAAATAAATAAAATGCAAAAAAAAAAAGAAATTCGAAATCCTCTTTCTTAGCAAAATTTTTGTTTACGTTTATCACAGAAAAGCCGCAGGATTAGACAGAACGCTTTGGACTCTTCTAAAGAACTTCATCAAATATGAATCAAAGGTTGCTCTATTCTAGGTAGGTAGGTACATAAATACTGTTACGGAAATATGTAGGTACTTATACAATGGACATAAGGTCCGTCCGGGCTCAAGTCGAGTATTTTTATGTGAAAACATATAATGCTAATGGGAAGGACGTCAGGCTCAATTGATACTGAATAATGGAGGGTAATTGAATTTAGTCGATCTGAATCACTTGGAGACTCCTCACAACGCCTATTCAGAGAAATATCTGCCGAAGGTAATAAGTTCGTTTTGTGCTCCTCCAAACCCCAGTGGGATTACCTTGGTAATGTTAATAAAATATTTACGAATTTCATGATTACGGACATTGGAAATCGTTTTGGAAGCTTTTAAGCTTTTTGTAGATGTGACGCAACGAAAGACATCAGCCTGAGGGTGATGTTATTAATTTCCGAGTGAATCCATGTTTTATCATAAGCTGGAATGGACTTTTATATTTACATCGCAACCGTATTTTTTTTTTTCTAATCAAGTATGACAATAGAACGAATATATAATTCAGGGCAGTTCATTCAGGAGTTTATTGGAACTCTGACACGATCGTTAAGAGAGAAATGGTAGGATATTCGTAAACTCCAAATTCGATCTTTTATCGAAACAGATTTCAACCAAAATATACTTACAGCCTATCGGATGAGGTATTTTGAATAGCTGTTCTTCCCTCAGCTAAACCAGAGTTGATCTTTTATTTTGACAGAATAAAGAAATAGTTCGTAGCACAGAATTATGCTAAAAGACCAGTGAAGATTGCTGAAAAAATGTGATTCCAGGCAACTAGAATGGTTCTTATGAAGTTGTATCAATAATTGACGAATCTAATCTAGAATTAGTCTTCCAACAGAAAACAGCTTGTATTTATAGGATGTACGCTCTCAAAAGTCAATTTAATAAAATTCAAAACTATTTAAAAAAAAAAAACGACTACTGGAGGGGAATATTTATTATTTTACGTTAATCTCGGAAATAAAAGTAATGGATCTACTAACTATGTATAAGGATTACCATTATTTTTATCATTTTAAGCGTGTCGCGCATAGACGATATTTTTCCGAGAATTTTTAATCGACCAAAATGAATCGCAGTAATTGTGGGAGAGTACGGACGATCATAAAGTCATGACGATTAAAAAATTACGTCTAGACCTATTTTGTAGGTGACGCAATTATCGGGCTGAAAAAGGGAACAGTGTTTTGGTTGAATATCGCAAAATGCATCATTCTAATTTTTTCTTATTTAATTTTGTTTTTTGTTTTTTCTAATTAATGTTCATAATGTTGTTAGTAAATTGTTAATTTCTTAAGTTGGGATCGAAAGGATTTTAGAGAACAGAATATTTTTCGTCAATAGAGGTATGATTATTTTTGAAAAAAAAAAACTAATTTTTTGTGTTATCTATCCTTTATTCCGTAAAATTTTTACTCCAAGGATATAATTTCTCTCTCCTTACAGTCTTTTAAAACATAGAAAGAATTACCTGAATATCTACTGGGTCTTTCAAATTGAGTTTTCAAAAGTAAATAATTAAAAGACATAGAATTTGAATTGAAACTGAAAAAGTTTTTATTTATTTTTCAAATACAATATTTGCCATTTATAATCTAAAAATGATATCTCCCATGTGACCACCTCTTGCGTCTCTACAGTACCTGATTCTTTTATCAAAATTTTCAATAACATTCTGGCATAGTTGCGGCTCTATCTCACCAATAACTCGAATAATTTCTGCTTTCAATGCTTCAACATTTCGAGGATTATCCTTGTAGACCTGTGTTTTCACATGGTCCCAGAGAAAGAAGTCTAACGGTGTCAAAACATAGGATCTTGAAGGACAATTTATGTCACCGAATCTGGAAATAATACGATCTGGAAACTTTGTATGCAGTAATTGCAAAGTTTCTCTGGCTGTTTGACACGTAGCCGCACCTTGTTGAAACCACATGTCTTCAGTATCAATATTTTTCAGATTCAGCCATAAAAAAGTTATAATTATGTCGCGATATCTCGTACCGTTAACGGTTATGGCTCTCCCTGATCATTTTCGAAAAAGTACAGAACAATCACACCACCAGACCACAATGCACACCAAACAGTGACTCTTTGTGGTGGATGCATTCACCTCTCTTGAATCACGCGAGGGTTTTCCTCTGTTTATTAACGTAGCCACCGATCTCGGACGAAGCGAAAATACGATTTTTTTTTTTTTTTGAAAAATCGTCGTTTTGTTCCAGTATCCAATTGGCAAAGTCCTGACGCATGGAATGATCTTGTGGCTGCAATTCTTGTGTCAATTGAACTTTGTAGGCCTTCAACGCTAAATCTTTGTGCATAACACGCCATACAGTTGACTCAGAAAGTACCAATTATTGTGAACGTCGGAAAATTGACGTGGTGGGGTCAGCTGCAGCATTATCACTCACAGCACCAATATTTTCTTCTGAGCGACCGGCACGAGCATACTGACGTCTTCTCGATCTTGTATTGCACCAGTTTCTTGAAATTTCCGCACAATATTATCAATTTGTTGCTCAGTTGGACGATTGTGTCGACCATAAACATCATGTAATTTGCGAAATACATTTCTCACAGAACGACCATTTTCATAAAATAATTCAATAATCTCAATACGTTGTTGTAATGTAAACGACTCTATTTTTATAAATGGCAAACTTTCAGCTGTCAAAATGACATATAATTAGTGATGTGAAAATACAAGACCAAGACCAAGACTATAATGGTCTTGGTGTTGGTCTTGGTCTTGCAAAATGGACAAGAAGTCCCGAGCTATTTTGGCTGCCCAAAATGGGAAACCTTGTTTCGTTTCGTCTCCACCACTGTAAAATATCTTCGACACTTGTATCTCGTGGTAGACCGAAATAGTCGTCAACTTTTCTCTTGGAAAAAAATGACGTTCGACGGGATTCGAACCTAGATCCCAAGAGTAAAAACCAAGTACGCTTCCTACTCGCCCGGTTTGACGCCGATCTACAAATCAAGACTTATAGACCTGTATAAAAGCGTTGCTTATTTGTATTTAGGCAGGGCAGGTTGGGGCAGGTGTCTACTTTCCTGAGTCTGATTTTGGAATGGAGTACTCACTTGCAAAACACACCAGAAGTTAGCCCTTGATATGCAAATCAAAGGGAAAGATATCGCTATCCTTTGGGATAGTCAGGCAGCCTTGATGGCTCTGAATGGCCCTCGGATAACGTCTAAGTTACTGGGGGACTGCAGGTCGTCAGTGGATAAGTTGTGTTTTCACAACAAAGTGTCCCTTCTGTGGGTTCCTGGTCACATGGGGATCATGGGGAATGAAAGGGCTGACCTTTTAGCTAGGGCTGGCTCCGATTCTCCGTTCCTTTTACCGGAGCCCGCCGTAGGCGTTGCCACCTCGAGTATCGTGTCTCTCATCAAAGCGGATGTTCATAGGAAACATCAGCAGAGATGGGAGAGCCTGAGTGCTTGTAGGTGTAGAAAACTGTTTCTTGATGGGCCCAATGGGAATATCTCCGATTGTCTCATGGGGCTCGGAGGGAAACAATGTAGAACCGTGGTTGGCATCATCGATCAACGATGGGAGTTGTTGACAGCCCTGAGTGTCTGTCCTGCATGGAGGGAGAGCCTGAGACAACCGAACACTTTTTGTGTGAGTGTCCGGCCTTCGCCCGGAGCAGACTGGATACTCTAGGGTCTCTCCTTCTATCTGTGGATGAGCTGCAAAACCTGCCTCACCAAGACCTGATGCGCTTCATTAAGAGGACAGGAAGGTTTTGGTGAATGGGATTCAGGGTAGTACAATGGGCCGCTATGGCCTCTGTGCTTGGAATGGGTTTCTCCTATTCCCCCTGTTAAAAAAAAAAACAAATTCTTTTGTATCCTTCTTACATTATAGATTTGTCACGTTCTTTACAATTTATTTTGAATATGCCTAGCACTATATAATTGCAATGTTTTTTGTATTATCTTTGTTGTTATCTTGAATAATATATTTCAGGATATCGAATTAAAAATGAATTCTAGTTAAATATTGTTCTGTTGGTTGCTCATAAACTCCTCCTGTGTCTCCCGCTTTATTTGAGATATCGTAGATTGTACATGGGCCATTTTCTGAAGAAGATAGGTAATTCAGCAGCGAACTGTGTCGACTGGAAGAAAACGACACCTCCAAGCATATCATATTCGAGTATTCCGCGTTTGCACCTTTAAAGATACAAATTGTTCGAGGAATATTTATCACTTCAAATAAAGTTTGAAAGCTAACCTCCAAGGCAGTAATCAAGCTCGTAAAGAAGTTAGATTTAGGGGGGGTTGTGAGCATGTTTACAATCTTGGTCTTGGTATCGGTCTTGCATATTCTGCAAGACCAAGACCAAGACTGCAAGACCAAGACCAAGACTGCAAGACCAAGACCAATTTTGCTCATCACTACATATAATAGGGAGTGCGTTCGATGTTTGAGGTGTGTTACACAGGCGCGTACTTTTGAAAACTCAATTTGAAAGACCCTGTACTTCCATTTAAAGATATTAATATCTTCATATTATGCGAAAAGTGAAAACTTTAATTTACATGACACAGAAGTGTTGTACGTTGCCCTATTCCTGCAAGTGTTTTGTTTCTGTTCTGGAAATTAAATAATACTTTACAAATAAATAACTCCGTATCAAGGATAAAAGATATTTTTGTTATCCGTATTCGTTTCTCTTATAAAAGGCATTCTTTATATTACTTTCCCAGAAACACTTTACTTTCTTCTTTAAATTAATCTAAAAACTATGCCTCTGTGACAATTATATCCAAACTTACAATTTTTTGCATTCAACTCATCAAATCAAAAATCGGCAAATTTTAAGGATTTAAATGTCCTTTAGTTCAGGCAGCATGCGCATCGCACAACAAAAAGTATTAGTTGTATTCTTATCTCATAACTACTTAACTTTCAGCAAAAGAGGAAAAAACATTTGGTGATGGTCGGGTTGGGAAAGTGCGAATTTTGATCGATTTCCAATACCGATTACACACACACAACCATTTGCACTTTTTCCGCTGTCTCAAAATGAAGGCAGCGACACAACCCATTTCGTATAACTTCATCTTCACAAATGATGAACACATATCGGCGATGTTTTATCGCCAATACGCCAACACAAATTATTTTCAAGAGTTTTTTCATCGTGCACTTTTTAATTTCATAATAAAACAAGCTAATAATAAAAAAAGCTAGAATTTGTCTAAGACCAATTCTTATGATACCCTAGATCAGGCGTGTCCAACTCGCGGCACGCGGGCCGCATGTGGCCCAGGACGGCTTTGAATGCGGCCCAACAAAACTAATATACTTAAATACTTTCTCAATTAATTTTATACAACAGTTTCTTTATCTATATAACATTTCCATGGGAGTAGTTACTTCTCGACATAATAAATGTACAATTGCGAAATGTGGCCAAAGAAAGTTTTCAATGTGCAATTGTACTTAGTCAAATTGACACTGAAGACATTGGGACATTATGTATTTTTCGGAAGTAAGATGATTAAGTCGGGGTAAAATGTTGAATAGATTTGCGAAATGAAATCAAGTCATTTATGGAATCAAGAATAAAATCTGTGCCAGAACTTGATGATGAAAACAGGCTCACAGAATTTGATTTTTTAGTAGACTTGACATTTAAATGAACTAAATATGCGTCTTCAAAGTGAAAAACAACTCATAATACTATGCCTCAAACTATAACGGCTTTCGAAATGAAACTGCAACTATGGTAGTCACAAATTCAACCAAATAATGTTATGTACTATATAACAAAAAATATGCAAACTTGATTTTCGATTTGGAATCTGAGAAAAGATTTCAAGATTTCCAAAAAAACCATCAATTTTTTGACATATTTGCGACTCCATTTTTATCGACATAAGCTTTCCAGCAAATTTTCAAATGAAAATGAAAAACGAAATTTTTGTATGGCAACCCTACGCAGGAGCTACCTGATTTGTCTCATTTTCGAACTTAATTTTACTCTTTTTTTTTAAAAATCCGGTGTGCAAGATTTCAGCTCTATAAGTGCACAAACTCTCGAGTTATCGTGCGCGCAGATAGACAGACAGACCGATGGATGGACAGACGGATGGACAGACATGCAAAAATCAAAATAACTTTTAATACTATGCGTGGGTGTTAAATCCAATTTGCTCTAGCAGCATTATTTCTATGCGTTACAAACGGAATGACAAACTTAGAATATCACCCCTCCGCGACTGACCTTAAAGTTTAGATTTAGTGTTTTAAAACTCGCACTTATTATGGAAATTTTTTTAGCTATTATTTTTGTTTATTTAAGTATTTCTTATACTTCCAAGTTAGATTCTGCTATAATTCCTAATGCAGTCGAAGACTTGAAGCTTTGAGTACCTTGTAATTAATGAAAAAATTAGCCGTCGAAACGTGTGGATAAGTAACTATTTCGGTCCTTTAACCTTTTTTTTTTTACTAAAACGTCTAAAAATTATGATTGAAGTTTAAAGAATTTTCAATGAATGTCTCTTTGTTTTAGGTTCACCACAAGGTGGGAGTAAAAATTGAGTTGTGTAAATACTTGTTCGACCGCACTTGTACATGGAAGAAATATTAAAGTTCTTGAAAGAGCAACTTGTGTCGTGCGAAGGATACAGGGACGACCAAATTGAAAGCTTAAACGGAAATTTTACACACTTCAAATCTCAAATTGGGCAAAGATGTTCAAAAGCCCATAGGAATAAAAACGTCTTTCTCAAATACAATCATTCATATGGCTAGAAGAAATGCTTGAGATTCCTGTGAGATGCTGCCGATATACTCAAAGAAATCACTAGTATTCCGATATAAAAGTATTTTCTAAATCAAGAACAGAATAAACTTTTCCCTTATGCCAAAACAAACTTTATCGATGTTCGTAGATGCTGATTTAACTCGTTTGGAATACCAGCAAGACGTTCTTTCGTTGTTCTAGCCTTTTACAAAAAAAAACTAAACAAGAATGTTACCCTTCCACAGAGCATGCAGAGTAACGATTATTATGCCAAAAGTGATTTACAACCTTTGAATGATATTTCCATTAGGCGTTTGTCTACCTTCCTAGAAGAGGTCCTAATAACATTGAAAAGAGATAGTCTGAAGATTATTTGTGAATGGGGTTGTGACGGATCTCAGTTGATACCGACTCAGATGCGAACATATATCTAAGCTGTTTCGTCCCTATCCGATTAGTTTCTGGTAAAAAATATGAAATGATATTGTGGAAATATCCAACACCTTCTTCTCCGCGGTATTGCCGACCTATAAGATTCCGTTTTGTTAAAGAGAGTACATACTGACATTACGGAAGAAGAGATTAATTATTTCAAAAATTCTACGAAGTCGCTAAACGTAACAGAGAGTGACTTAAATATGGGAAGAAGTTTTTAGTTAAACATAACTTAGTCATTACACTGGCGCAAAATCTACAAGCCAATACTACATCTGTGGTGCAACTTGTAAGGAATTCAACAGATTAGATTTTGAAAAAAAAAAGATTAGTTCTGAGGATACCGAATTCGTACTTAACTTTTATATGCCCGAAATCGTCAGCTTGACTTATAAGTTGCCAGTAAAAAACTACAGAGAGAGGGAAATCGAAACGGATAAAAGTATCGAAAAAGAAAAAAAACTGAAATCCAGGCCAAATTTCGCTATGAAACTGGTTTGTTCTTGGATATACCAAAAGCAAATTTTGGCAACACAGGGAGAAGATTTTTTGAAAACCCGAAATGACCTGATATATATATTAAAGACCATACTCGCTTGTATGTCTATGCTTCCTCTAGGCACCTAATGACTCCAACAATGCGTAAAATTCGAATCCATGGCGATGGCGGAGCTATTATAAAAAAACGCATTGTTGCCTATTGGGCAGCTTTCAGAAGAGGCCGAGGAAGCGCGATATAAACTTCGGACGAAAATTCTCTAGGGAAAATTGCAACAGAGATAATTTTAATCGGCTACTTCAAATTCAGACCCTCTCTTAAGTAGCATGAGGAGCATAAAAAGAAGACGATTGAATTGTTTTTCACCAGAAACAATTGCTCTGCCTGGGAAGCCTAATGTTGCTGATGGTAATTCTTCAGAGAGCGAAGATGGGCATTTTCCTGGAGAATGTTAGATAAATTTTAGTTTCTATACCCTAGATAAAATCTATAGGGTATCCTAAGTTTGCCATTCTGTTTGTAACACCTCAAAATAATGTCATACAAAAATTTCATTTTTCACTATATTTAAAGGAACCCTGCCTGCGAACGCGTCGACATAGAGAGCTGAAATTTTGTACACGGTCTTTTCATAGTAATAGTAAATAAAATAATTGAATAAATTGGGCAAACCCTTCTTGGTGTTGCCATATAGAAATTTAAGTTTTTTACGTAAACTGTAAAAACGATGAGACCTAGAATTTTTATTGGACTGAAAAGTTTTTCGGAATACGAAACCCTATGAATTTGGTTATGAGAATTTGCTAAAATCGTTTAGAATCGATCTAGATCTTATAAAATAAGTAAAAAACGAGTTTTCAAACAAAACTGAGGCCAAGCCGCATGAAAAAGTAGAAAATAAACTTTTCTTCACACACAGAGGTGGACTCAGATTTTTTGATTGGGACATTTCTCTTGAATATTCTTTCTCTTCATGAATCAAATCACTTATTACCTCTGATTGATCATACTGAAATATATTGGTGATTGTCATGCAGCTTGGCCTCAGTTTTGTTTGAAAACTCCTTCTTATAATTATTTTATTTTCTGCCTTTTTCACGTTAACTAAATTGTTATTACGTGCTGCATGGAGATATTTTAAAACAATTTTTAAGTCATATTTGGTGCCGATCCGAAAACAAAAATTTTTCGAGTATCAAATCGTTGAAGTAGGTACTGCAACGGTTTTCTGAAATTCAAATTTTGTTTTAAACAGCGCTTTTTAGCTGTATTCCAACTTGATCCCATATAACATGAATTTTCCCGATTTTCCATGTTTTCCACAGACTTTTCCTATTACTATGAAATTTTTTTAAAAATTTACATGAATTTTCCTCGATTTTTCATGCAAGTTTTCATGATTGTTGAAGAGAAAGTATTGATGCCAGTAGGACGGAAAAAAATGATTCCGCATAGCTTATAAAAATTTTTTGTCGGAAAATTTTCCGGTAAAGTCGGAAAATTTCGGAAATTTTCGGAAAATTTTCCAGAAAAATTGGAAAATTCTGCATTTTTCCTGAAACAGATTTATCACTAATCATATCGATGAAAATTTGTCCGATGATTTTCTTGTTTTTCCGGGTTTTCCACGGAGTTTTCCACAAAAGCAACTTTATGCAACTCATTTCGCTCTACAACTTTGTCTTAGGTTGCAAAACGCTGAAACGCTTCCTTGGTCTGAAAAACTCCGGAAAAGCGTTTTACATGACTCGACTTTTTCTGCAAGTTTTCACCATTGTCGGAGAGAGTGTAAATGCCAGTTGATAGGGAACTTGATGCTGCATAATTTAGAATACTTTTTTACTGGAAAACTTTTCGGAAAAGTCGGAAAATTCCGGAAAAAATTTTCGGAAAAATCGGAAAACTCTTCATTTTTCCTTAAACGGATTTATTACTAATAAAATTTGTACCAAATTTTCAAATGATTTTTCCCCAATTTTCCGGGCATTCCATGAAAATTTCCGGTCCAAATTTTGATAGATTTAATTGTCACGCTACGTGAACCTGTGTGCCAAATTTCAGCTCGATGTGATGACGAAAAGTGGGTCTACGAGAGTGTCGAAAATATAGGAAAGAAATATACAGACAGACAAATTCGTGTACGAGTTAAAGGGAATGACCTCGAAAACAATGTTGACTGCGTAGTCGTTCAAATACACGTATGTGCGACGTCTCAAACATTCTGATCGTAGAATGTATTGAAATATCGTGCTAGCCAAACAGTTATTTACCTACCACGAGCAAATAGGAATCAACAACTAACAAAAAGTTTCAAATAACTTCTCTTAAGTGACTGAAAGACAACGGGATAACCACAGAGCGTATGTGGACGAACTACGTTTTCTGAGAAGATTCGAATCTTTTTCAGTCGGATATACATTTTTTGAATAGTTAACAACGTATTGTAGGTGGTAAAATCAACCATAGTAAAATCTAATGCCTGTGGTGGGTTCTCGCACATTCTGTACTCTTTGCGTAAAGCTCGTCCTATCTGGTAAAAATATCAAGTTTCGAGCTGTATCGCGTAGCGATCTAAAACACATACTAAGTACAGTTAGGACAACTGAAAATACCCAAAACCTCGAGATCTGAATATCGCAAATTATCTTTTAGTAGAATCGATTATTTGTGTTAGTAAAGGCCTATTGTTGAGGCATATGAATTAGTTAGTTAACTATGCCACTGGTTATTGACATCAGCTGTAACTATACAGAACAAAACTAATTTTGACTACTTTTCATAATTTCAAACAACGAAATTAGTTAAAATATTTAAAGGTGTCTAAAATTTGTATGGTATTTGTCGCGGTTAGATTCAACCTATTTATTATTTTGATTCTGGTAGACCAGTGTGCCTAGCATTTCGCCATTTAGTCCTCAATATAGATGTGATCATCTCCGTGAAATAAATCAGTTGCAGTAAATACACATAGCCCATACTATGCATTTCTTGACCACTTGTCATATTCTTGTGCTATATAAGTTCATATCGAGTTTTAGTGTAGAATCAGAGGTACACGATTAATAAAGCCAAGGACACACTTTAATCGGTAATGATGCTAAAGAAAATTCTCACGCGAAGTTCCATGTAGACTTATTAAACTTTGTACTCAAAGTATAACAATTTTTCTGTTTTTACACCTTTTTTTCATGCATAAATACATGTCTACCAATAAATGCTTCAACTTGAATTAACTTCTCAAACCGTTTTCATTAAATGTGCTTTAAAAAAGGGACAATGAGCTGAAAAAGGGTTACACATTTCGTGTACGGTATATAATCAAATCAAATCAAATCAAATTTATTCTAAAGAAAATTTGTAGAAAATAAGGCATAGCCTTTTAAAAAGTACTTAGCATGAAAATTTAGAAACTATAAAAATAACCGCAAGAAAAATATGAATAAAAATAAAAATAAAAATAAAAGGAATACATATATAAAGACTAAAATAAAATTATGTAAAAAAAGAAAAGAAAAAAAGATTAAATTGCTAAGTCATAAATACAAAAAGAAAGAAATACAGAAATAACAATTATAAAGAAAGTAAATAGTATAATAAAAAGTAAAATTAATTGCATAGACGAAGAACATAGCGTCGCTCTGCAAATACCTGTGCCGGGGTGTAAGAAGCTGTCTATTACGAGATGACTGAAGGAAAACAATTTTTGAGAAAAGATACATTGGAGTCCTGGAATAAATTAGTTTGAATAGATAGGTCATCAAATTAATTTTAAGAAAAACCGACAAAGAACAACCCAAAATCTGTCTAGAATGCTCAAAGACATGATCATATTTACGCAGATTAAATACATACCTAACAGCAGAATTAAATGCCACTGTTAATCAGAGAATCAGAGACAGAATCAAGCTTGCAGTGAAGAACGTTTGCATATGTTATGAAGGGAATAATTAAGCATTTTACCAGTCACAAACGAGTAGTCTGTGGTGTGAAATTGGCGGACTGCGTCTCAGGCATCCATAAATACGTCTAACCACACAATTTATGTAATCATTCCAGGTTAGGGTCCTATTAAAGATGACACCGAGATTACTAGTCGTAGTAACAAATGGAATAGAAGTGGAATTTAGAAAGATTTGAGGTAAACGACTAACATCAACAGTGGATTTATAAATAGGAATAGCTTTGGACTTCGACGGATTAATTTTCAAATCATTTGCAACTGACAATCGAGATATAGCTGCAAGGTCCAGATTAATCAAAGCAATATGCTCATTCAACCTGTTGGAATCAACAGCAGCGTAAACCTGCACATCGTCAGCATAGAGGTGGATCTTTACGAAAGACACCACTCGAGCAATGTCATTAATGAATATACTGAAGAGGAGAGGTGCAAGCACAGAACCTTGGGGGACGCCAGAGCGCAAAGGTAACAAGTCCGACTCATGATTGTTAATTGAGACACGTTGCTTGCGGTCGGAGAGAAAATTAAAGATGAGTTTTGCTGCTCTATGGCTAAAATTATACTCAGTTCGGAGCTTTCCACAGAGTAAGAAATGGTTTACCGTATCGAAGGCCTTTGAAAAGTCTAATAATGTGAGAACAGTGAGCATATCAGAGTCGATATTCTCTCTTATGTCATCGGTAATCCTCAAAAGAGCCGTCATACAGCTATGCTTTGCACGAAAACCCGACTGCCATTCACACATAAGAGAATTACCCTCCAGAAATCCCAAGATTTGTTCCCGCATAAGATATTCCGTCACTTTAGATAAAAAAGGGAAGAATACTAATAGGTCGGTAATCTTCAGGAGAGGATCCACTGGTCTTTTTTGGAATAGGGATAACGCGCGCCACTTTCCAGGCTACTGGGAAATAATAAGAAGTAGTTAAGCAAGAGTTAATGATATGAGTAATAATTGGTACTAGAGTATCAGCAATTAATTTTATGAAGCGTGTCGGTATCAAGTCTGGACCAGTAGCAAGCGACCTAATAGAACTTATGGCTTTATATACTTCAGGTTCGTCAACGCAGCGAAAATCAAAGCCAGCCTCATGATCAAGAACTGGGGATAAGAAGGAGAAGGACAATCTTGCACTGGTATTAATACTACTGGCGGAAATAAAAAACTGATTTAAAATGTTCGGATCCAGATCACAGTTTGAGTGTTTAATTTTACCGACTTCAATCTGGTTTAGATTACTCCTACTACTTGGGGGGTAGATTAGGACTTAGCTTTTTCGCGTAAAACTTTCTTTTGGCATTTTTGATATGACTGCTGGTAGAATTCCATAAAATACGAAAGCGTTCGTAGTAAATATCTGATCCCGTTGATTTCCAGCGCACATAAGCTTTGTTTCTTTTAGAAATAAGTCTATAAATATCCCTGGAGAACCAGGGTGCAGAGATGCATAAAACATTCCGCTGATGAATGGGAACATGGTTATCGAAAGCGCTTTGAATATATTCACCGAATAATTGTATCTTGTGATCGATTGAGGACTCACAGTAAATAAAACTCCAGTCAGTGCTTGATATATTTTGCCGCAGAAAAGGTAGGTTGATTGGTAATCTCTATAGAACACAATCTCATTGGAATTCATTCTAGGAGTATTTAAGTCATATATCAAGAAGAGTAGATCGTGATCGAAGAAACCTGAAAGTGATAGTTGATTAGAAAAAAGAGCCAGACTCGGATTATTAACAATGACTAAATCAAGTAAAGATGGACTATATCCTGAAAAGCATGTAGGGAGACTATTTAATATATGGAGGTCAAGAGCAATTAACGATGACGTGAGTGCATTAGACTGATTCGAACTAAGGAGCATGTTTATGTTGAAATCACCAGTAATAATAACGTTTGGATAGCTGGCAGTTACTGTTTGCAAGAAGTCAATGAGATCTAAGTAATACGGGCTTGAAGGTGGCTTATAGACGCAGCCTATCAAACATCTGTCGTCACCATTAAGAATGTCAAGGAATATATAATATGGGAGTTAGGACCGCAACTTAATTGTCTACTGCCGGACGAAGCCCGATTTTTGAAATTTCCCCTCTAAAGGGATGGAGGGGGGAAAACGATTTTCAAAAAAACACGATAGCAAGATGCGCCTTGAGCTCCTACGTCATTTCCGCATGTCCGTGTCCGCGGGGGGTGGGGGGGGGGGGGCAAATTTCCGACTTTGACGGGTTATTGCAGGTGAACGTGACATCGTAGAGCATTGGTTAAGGTCTCAAATGAAAGCTGCATTAATTGCATATCTATGGAATAAATTTCGTTTCTCCATGGGGGAAGGGGGGGAGCTCTCGAAGGACCGAAAATCGCAATTTTTCGCTACATACAAATGGCTAAAATTGGGGGACCCTCTACCTCCCAAAAATTTAATCGGAAAAAAATTTCCTCTTACACAAACGAAGATATTTCAATTGCGGGCATTGGGGTACTACGTTTTTTTTTTAATTGGTAAGGGGAGGGGGGAATTTAATTAGTTCAAAATTGCTAAAATCTATAACTTCCTTATTTGATGTCGTGGGATAGTCATGCGTATACTTTTATTTTATGAAAAAATCAGGCCTATTTAAAACTGTATTTTATTTCGAAATTGTACTAGAACAAAAATACATAATCGATCCATCCTCCCCCCCATAAGGTTGTGGATTTTGTCAAAAAAATACTACTAAACTTCTTTACCCCTCCTCTATCGATCCCCCTTTACTTTTTTGATCTACTACTAAATTTAGCGATTCCCTATTGTAGTAATAGATTTTAAAATCATATGTGAATAACTTCCGTAAATTAAATCCGATCGAGGAACGGTTTTCACCATTCACACTGAACGGCCAGCAGCTACAATTCATAGAACAACTTTTTTCCATTGGCGTCATTTTCTTGATTTGGGGGGGGGGGGGCACACATTTTTTTCACGCACAAAAATCGCCACACCACCTCCCCGTTTATTCAAGTGATCATTTCGGAACAATCGATATATGATGTTATTTCTGGCTTCAACCAGGTCTCAGATATACAAATAATATCTACTAAAGATCTGTTGAACATCATGTTAATCTCATCAAATTTATTAACCATGCTTCTAGAATTCAGGTAGCAAAGGCGTAAACCTACCCGTTGACCACACAAAACATTTAGCATGAGACGCGTCATATGTTCCTCGTCAGCACCGCCCCAGGTGACTCATTTAAGCAGCAATCCAGACATGGATGGCATCCGGGGAAAACAAGCGTACACACATTAGCACTAGTCGAAGAAAAACACATGCTGTAAGTCACCGCAATATATCTAAAAAATAATAAGGTAACAAAAACAAATCAAAAAATGAAGAAATATATAAAACAAGACAGTTTATAGAAAAAAAAGCAAAGAAGAAGAAATTTATTACAGAAAAGAAAGGAAAACAATAACCAAATATGTGCATCAAAATGAATC
The DNA here is from genome assembly GCA_963930735.1 of Dioctria linearis. Taxonomy (NCBI): domain Eukaryota; kingdom Metazoa; phylum Arthropoda; class Insecta; order Diptera; family Asilidae; genus Dioctria; species Dioctria linearis. The sequence continues at coordinate 27,329,997 of OZ005741.1, forward strand.
ATCTTAGAAACTTGTCATACTGCCTCCAATTGTATGGGATCCGTCGCATAGTCAGCTGTATTCGGTACATGGGTGTCTCCATCCAACTGTTCAAGTTTCGTAATTGCAACAGAGATAGAGTCAGCTGTTTTCCGAACGAGCTGGTCTATTGTTGCTGCTTATTCCAGCACCTGCTACAGTCAGCTTACCAAAAGATTTATATTTTTTAAAAAAGTCAATTTTTTCAAATACGGTTGGAAATTTGACTATGATATTTGGCGGTCCATTTGACTTGGTGTTTGATTGGGATGCTGCAGTATTAGACCAATTCTTTTTCAGAACGAAAACGTCTGGACGAGTGGAAGGAGAGAAACCAATTTTAGATGAAATTTTAGCAAATGTGTCGTGCGGATTTGTGTTTTTTTTTTGTGATGGAACTCCTGTGATGACTACATCTTTGGCCCTCTCTCTCTCATCTCAATTGCGTCCATGCGGCTAGAAATATTAGCGATATTGTCTTCCAGTGTTGATATTTTTTTAGTTACGGCTTCTTGCATATCCGTTAACTTCAAGCTGAGGTTTTCTATGGAAGATTTAAGACCACCTTGCACTATTTCGAAATTTTTTTTTTTTAGTCTTTTTGATATCACTGATACTATTAGTAAGAACTGACTGTAAACTTTACACTTGAGTAATTAAATCATCATCAAAGCGTGGTGATTTCCGGGAAGTGCGATTATCGTCGGTCATTTTCAGTCCTATGTATGCACAAATAATTTTATCTTCAACAGGAAAAAGAACTCTTATCACCAATGGAATCTATCACGGATTTATTTATCGATATAAGCAGCTCGAAAAACCAATTTTATCCCAAAAGTATGCACGAAAACTCAATTTTAATTAAAAATTAGGCAGAACGACAGCAATTCACGTCTATTCAACAGCGGCCATTTTATGAATATGTATAATAATAATATCAGTTTTAACCAAAGGCAACCCCCAGCACTCGATCAGGCAAACAACAGTTTTGTGTGGCAACTCTAAAAAGGAGGAAATCTATTCGAATTCACTGAACGGGCGCAAATTTCAAAAGGGGAGCGTATAAAAAAATAATTAAGAGAAATCTGTACGGTTCCGTAATCATTTTACAACCCATTTAAATTTTTTTAATTTTAAACAATGAACTACGGTCTTCCATTATTATTAATCATCATCACATTTTTGATGTATTTAAATTAATTTAAACGCTGAAAATTTCCAACTCTTAAAAATATCCAACACAGCTCTGCAATTACTTCTAACTTTAAACTCCCACTAAAGGAAAATATTTCTTAAAGACGAAGAGATGGAAAAAAAAACATTGAAAATTTATCTCAAGGATTCACCGATTTCCTAACCCTTTCTCCTTAATCACTTCTTTTTTCCTTCCAGTAGGTTCCCACTTGCGGGGTGGTGTAGCAGAAGTATGGGTTCAATAAATTGCGATTTTTTCCGAACATTTCTTTGACTCCTTCTCTAGCGAAATGCAGCATCGGAAAGCAAGTGCTAGGCTACGTACTACTTTTTGCCGGTATAGTAATCGTTATCGCTCGTTTGGTACCGCAGAAGCTCTCATGAATCTAATGCGGCAGAGGCAGATGAAAATAGAACTGAAACTAGAGGCATGCTCTGTTTTTTTTTGTTTTTTTTTTTTGTCTGGATGAAAACAATTGATATCGCATCCCAGATCCCCGGCCAGAGTTTCATTTTGCATGCATGAATATGTTTGAATAACACACATATGGAATCCTCTGGTATCATCAATGAATAACTGTTCCATATCATACATACATACATACGGTATACATATATTAAGGACTGCAAGGACTCTCCATTTCCATGACGGTACTATCCCAATAATTCTAGAATCAGGAGTAGCGCAACAGCACCCCCCTACCACACCAAACTATCTAAGATTCATTTTGATAAATTACTTGGAAATTGCGAAGTGATTTATCTTTGGTGTGATCTTTGCAATGTTTCTGTATTTGGGTTGCATTAAAAACTGGGATTGATGGAAATGTAAACAAAGCTTGCATGATACAAGAATTTCAGGCTCGAATGATTGATATCTATGGAGTCGTATGCGGGAGCTTAATCCTTTGCCCTGGGAACTGGATACGGGTAATGACTTGCGATTTGACTGAGCACAAAATATATATATAGTATGCATGTGCTGATATACATATGGATGTGCATAAGACTGTGAACGTTTCATTAAGTTCATGCTTTTACGTATAAACATATATAACGCTTGACTTTAGCAAGTTTGAAGTGATTATTCGGACCATTTCACTCAGCGGAATGAATGTCATCTGCTTTTATTAAAACTATTTCACGGAACATTTACGGGATGGAAGGCAAAAGCAAGGGTTAAAGCTTAATGAATTGCGAAAGGTTAAATTCTGGGATACGAATTAATGTTTGTGAATTCGACAAAATCTAGATACCTTCGGTCGGATCATCTGCCAGCAGAAACAACAACACCAGCTCATGCAGCAGATTTCTCAAATAGTAAAAGATATTACTGATTTGAACGATAAATCGGACCAGGTTTACTTTGGTTCATTTTTATAATGGAGGTTAATGACATTTTTATCTGAAATTCTATTCAATCTTTTGTTTCTACGTTGAACCAAATCTATATAATGCAAAAAATCCTACCTAATCAAAACAGTTCTGCTTTGCTATGTTATTTTTGTCACATCTATTTTGTCGTGACTTGAACGTATCGGAAAGTTCTTTAATAGAAATTCGATCTCTCCAGTGAATTTATAGGATTTGGCTGAAAATATCTATTGATAAGAATTTTGCAAATGGGGCGTTATGAATTGGGTAATGTTCCAAGTCTATAATAACCATAAAAAAGTATACTGTTTTTACATTAGAGGTGTAATTTATTTTAACTGAGTTTTAATTGGGATTGATAAGCGGAGCACAGCTGCGGAAAATGTACTTCTAGATTTATTTATATACGGGAATTGATGTCCTCTTCTGTATCACCAGATTTATTCATGCTACTTTAGTAACAGAACTTTTTTACTATCACTACTCTCTATAATTATATGTTCGAGATGGATTTGAATTAATCCTCATTTCATTTATATATTTCACTGGATTAAGTCTCAAACCACTTAGACTACAGCTGCAAGATTTTGTATTATGGTCTTAAGGTCCTATGGTGTCTTGGTGATCAATCAATCTCTATTGTATTCCACGCGGTTTGTTATCAAGTGCATTCACAAAGATATCGTTGATGACAATGATAAATGGGAGCGACAAGAGTATACTTTCTTGACGAACTTTTGTAGCTGTCTGTTTATTAAGAGCTCTGCACTTTGAATTTTAATGTATCAACTTTACTAGATTTTCAAAATCCATACACAATAATTCTGGAAAATAAGGTAAGGAAATCAATTCTTGATAATTTCTCTAAAGTATATTACCAACCTGTTGTGGTATACTTCTACGTTCCTATCCCCAAAACAAAGACGCTGAAGGTTCCATTTATGTTAGGTCTCTTAAGAAGTAGTGACAGACAGAGGTTCCCTTTTACGGGTATACTAATGATTAGAGAAAAAAAACCAATTGAGATTGAGCATTGTAATTTTTTACAAATACTCACTAGACGGCACATTTATAATATCGCAAACTAATCCTATCGCAAAACAATCCTATCCAAGCCTACATGGATATCAAGGACTTTTCAAGAGAACTACCGAAAAACTTATACGTAATACAAAATAAAATTAAACAACATATTTAAGCTAAAGTTTAAGCTGATCTTTTAACAATTGTAGGATTTGCACGGTAAAATTAAGAGGCGCACGTAAAATCTATGCTTTCCAGGGGAAAGACCCCTTAAAAGCCAAAAAAAATATATAATTATTATTCAATTTTTACCGATTGGGAAAAATTGTAAGTGATTCCTAAGTAAGAGGTAAAATTCTATAAATTATTTTTTTAAGTTTTCATTGCGGAAATCACCTGGCACCATAAATAGGTGGCGCCTATTATATCGAAACTCCATTCTCTAAACTAGCCTCGTTACTTGAACAAGACAGTAACAAACCCTATTAATTTTATGGCAATCTTGCATATATATGATATGTGTTTACTGTAATCATTAAGGGGGGGAAATAGGTGTAGACGCTTAAAATAATTCAATTTTTTTTTTCATAAATCACTTGTAGAACTATTCCAAAAATATACTCCTAAAATTACAAGTCAAAATTCCAATGCGCTCAAAAGTTAAAAGCGATTATGTGAGCATCCCCTCGTTCAAGTGTCGGACCGCGTGGTATGTAATGCCTTTTCTGCCACTTTAATTCACTTGAATCCGAAAAAATGGCAAAAACCGTGTTTTATGTTCACACCCCTCTAAAAAATACTAGTTTTAATTTTTTTTTTTTTTTTTTTTTTAATTCAGGTTCACATAAAAGAGACACATATAAAAAAAAGTAAATTCTTTGTGCAATTCATTTCAGATAAAAATGCGGCTTCAAAAATGAACGCGAACTGCTCAGACGGATGAGGACCTTCAATGCACGGCAGCTGGTATCTCCTTTGCTTTTCGAGAACATTTTTGAAAATTTCAGAAGTTATTTTCATATATACGTGTAAAAAAATAACCTCACGACATCAATAAATAATATAAACTCTTTATCTGTTAAAAAAAAAAAACTTCATATAAATCACTGTAAAAACGCCATCCTACAGCTATTTCCCCGCCGAAGTTAATTTCTTGTTCATACTCCATAAAAGCTAGGTAAAAGGAGAGGAGTGTATCCTATAACTTGCTTCATAATTTTCCTCATTTGTTTTCCTGTTAATGTATTTACATAGCAGTATCCTTTCTAAGCCCAGCTTATTGTCAGCTGAGCTATTTGATATAGAAAGACTGCAGATTTTACAAATATTCCATACTCATACAGAATTCGCAGGAAGATGCCTATACATACATGTTTGAGTCCCAATTTTGATAGAAAATCGTCTATTCCTGCCGCATTGATATTAGCCAGCAATTAGATTGTAGTTACATGTTACACGCTCTCATTGTAAATGTAGTCTAGAATGGAACAAGCAAGGGAAACTGTAGTCTAGAATGGAACAAGCAAGGGGAAAGTACTCCTGCAGTTCCCAATAACACAAGCTTCATAAAACATTCCTAGAATAAATTCTTGCTAATTATGCCTGATAGCCTTATAACTCAGCTTCTGATCAAGCTAAACCTGTTAAAATTCCAGTTACAATTAAAAACAAGTCTCCTGCTGACTAATTGCTGGAGCTTTTAAATTTATCTAAATATGAATCCTCCCTCTAGACTATATTAATCAGAAACCAAAATTGTAACATTGATAATTTTGTCAAGGACCTTTGGAAAATGAGAAGAACACTAATTGGTCTAAAATCAGAAAATGTGAAGAAAGGGACTAAGAAATAAAGCCTCATATTATCTTTTGGTCTTTCTATGCTCTCCTTTATTCAAAAAAATTCTTGTGCAAGCGAGTGTTGCAAAAAAACAAAACACTACCTTTTAGAAATTTCGACAAGGCAGCTAACATTCCAAGTATTTACTATCAGCCCAGAAATCTTCACTGAGAAAGGAAAACATTTTATAACACCTGAACACCTGCATAAAACCAGACAAACAACAATTTATGCACGGTAAAAAAACACTATTTCAACGGTAAAATTATAACTATACCACCCGGAAGTGCCACGAACCTCAAAAGCAATAAAGTGCAATGGCAGAGAAATAATTAATGTTCGAATTGTTGCAAGTGTGCAAATGAAGTATCCGCTTCTTTATTAGGCAAATATTCGGAATGTTCCGGGTGTTCCGACCAATGCTAACCCGAGACCCGATAAATCTCCTAGATAATTTCTAACCAGCTCTCGAGCATCTCATTTATGAACAGGAAAATTACAGCATGTTTGTTCATGCCCCTGTTCTCTTTGACCGATCTACCTATGCAAATTTGCTTAGCCCCCGACAATCAAAGAGTGGTACGAGTGCTAGCCATAAAATGAATTGAAGTGGCAAGGGTCCAACTTGCCAGCATACATACATGCAGTCCTTTTCCACTGCCGGTTTTCACATGGACAAAGGCTATAAATGTTCACCTTTTGTTTCAAACTGTTCTCATATTATCGCAGCCTTATCTGAGCTCTTATCCTTTTAGCAACAGACCGGATGCTTTTGTTCGAGTATTCATCGGAGACTACTGAAGAACAATATCACCGACAAGGATACAATTGAGCCAGAATACAACACAGAAGGTGGATGAAGCTAGCAAAATAGTGCGGATATCGTCCCGTTAATAAATGCTCCCTGCACCACCCCAAATTCTTATTATGGTCCATAGCTCCAGCAGGAGTAGCAGCGGCAGCAGCATCCCAACTTTAGTAGTGTCGGATATTACATATGTGGGGCGGCGCACACCCTGCAAACATTTCTAGCCTGAATTTCATCACTTTCAGCTAGGAGTTTTCTTCTTATATGGCCGTTTTGGCTGCAGTTTAACAAAATTGGGAGTATTTCTCCCCAGCCGACGAATAGTGAACAAGCCTTAATTACTGACCATCGGACGATAACAGTTTTGTTTGCCAGAAAGCATGACCTTTGTGTCTGACTCCCCCCTCCCCCTCCTCATTCGCACACGACTCCACAGGGAGAACATTTACTCACGCCATACAAGAATATGACGGTGGTTTTGGTAAGAGGCAATTCAGAACTTTTGGCTTTTATACTGAATTAATCCGGATCGAAGGACCAGCGCTGGCTTCATGTTCAGTTATGGTCAAGGCTCATACCCAGTCGGGACCATTTAAGACGTAATCAGAGTCTGAGTTAGTTCATTTAATTTAATCCACTTCCCAGTTTCATTATCAACACATTTTCCCTTCATAATGGTCTTCCTTGGCTACATTTGGGACCATAAAGAAAATTCACTACTCACATGAAATAATAGCTTTTGTAAAACTTTGGCCAGCTCTCCGGGAACGATACTAATTTCACTAAAATGAGTTTCTCTTTGTTCCGAAATTGCGTTCAAAATTTATCTCGGGTATTTTAAGGATGAAATATAAACAATAAGAGAGTTCTTGGTTTTCTCATATAATCTGTTTAAAACCTTTCATAAACTTGCAGGTTTCGTCAGTCTAGTTTTCTTAGCACTTTCCAAATCGTGAGTTCGAGATGTATGAAGGAAATTAATTTTTTGTCAAACCACAATTTCCGAGATATTTTCATTTTTATCATTTTCATCATCACTGGGTAAATTATAATATTTATGAAAGATATTATCTTGACCCATGACCCACTTTCCATTGATAAACATTTTGGACCCATTCCGCTCCGAAAAACTAATTTATTTTTCTTGCGACCCACACAAACTTAAGAATGTTCCACTGCCCCGCTGGACGTATTTATATAATCCTTTGCTTTTCCTGATAGAATAGAATAGAAGAGCATTTATTAAAAAACCTCAGCTTACGCTACGTCACAAACGTTAGGTACATCGAGTTTGAAATAGATAACAGTATCATATCGAATGAGAACAAAAGCTTAGAAAAACAACAAAAGTGCAGCAAACAAACTCATTGCACTAGAAATTATCAAGTAATAGAGGTAATAACGAGATAACAAAATCAGATTACATAAAGTAACATTAAATTATAAAGTATACAATTTTTACAGAGGTATTAAATAATAGATTATAGAGCTATAAAAATAACGATAAATCAGAGCAGGGTATCCCAATAAACTTCTATACATCTCCTCTTTTACCCCATCCATCTCTTCTCCGTTTTATCTTTTTCCTCTTCTCTTCTCTCCATCCTCATTTCTTCTCCTTTTAAGAACGAGCGTTGTGGGTGAATAGTGAGTTTACCAGGGGAGGGGGGGGGGGGGAGAGATTGAGAAGAGCAACCTACCCGGGAAGCAGGTGATGAATCATTCAGGTTTTGTTGAGAAGCTAGTGTCAAAAGTTGTTGCCCTAAAGCGAGCGTGAATCGATCGTATTGGAAATTGGAAGAGACGTCCGCAGACTGCCTGGATATACATATATGTTTTCCTGTGTCTGGTTGAGACACGCAGAATAAAGTCGGCTCGTTTAAGTTTCAGGGCTAGGTGAAGAGGTTCAAGCTCATCCGTGTCCAGATCTTCGTTAACAAAGACTCTTGCATCAGAGCTGCCGGGAATAATGGAGTTAAGTGTAATTGACTGCGAACGAAGTTGCTTGATGTAAGCCTGAAAGAACGCGGCACAGTCTTCTTCCTTGAAGAAACGAATAAAGCCATTAGGTTTCCTGAGTTGGGGTTGCAAGGAGGATGGGGGTGGGGGCGTCTGAAGGGCTCCGCCTTGTCAATGGTTTGGTGGAAGCTCTGGTGAAGACCCACACTGGTACAAAAAGCTGGCAGCAGATGCTCACAAGTGCTAAAACTAGCTTCAGGAATATTACTGAGAATTAATGTGCGCTTCTTAGTACTAATCCGAGAACAAGATTTGAGTATTTCAACGCTTTTACTAATCCTCAAGATAGCGTGTGATTTGATGTGATCAAGATCTTTGCTAAGCTTCACGATTTCAGAGTGGAGTGAAAGGATACCACTGGACAGCGAATCAATCTTTGTATTTAGCTCGACAAGTGATGTCTGTGAGAAAACACCAGTCTTGGTTTTCTTGCCTGGGACAACCGAAGCCACAGAGTCACAATTTAGGTGAGATTTAGCCGTATTAAGGCAGACCGTGCAAATCCAGTTGACACTCTTGTTTTGATAAACAGTTTAATAATCTACCACAGAAATATTGACACAGACCGAGTGAAACATGCTCGAACAAGTATCACAGGTTATCCAGGCGACAGTCTTCTCATTGCCAACCTTAATCGGCTCGACCTCAGCGCATACACCACAACAAAAATCACTTAGGCCGGAAGCAGCCTTGGCTTTAGCCTTAAGTAAATTTTTTCGTTTTAAAACAACTTTTTTCTTATGTTGTTTAGTAGTTTCGTTAGATGATGTGTGTTCTTCATTCTTGTTTTCCTCAAACAAACATATATCTTCTTCAAGTGATGATTCTAAAGCAACTAATTCATCATCATCTGTCAGGACCTCTTCGTCGGACATTGTTTCATCTTCAAGAAGAGCTGTTTGCAGCCGCTCCTGTAATTCAGCTTTATACCCGACTGTGAATAAGCCACGAAGTTTTAACTCCCTCCTTAGATCAACAACCTTCATTTTCAACACATCTGTCTCAGACATGATTTCTGCTTCAACAGAATCAATAGATTAAAATTTTTATCAAAGTTGTTTTAATATATAATTTTTCTTATTTTATATCCTCTTCTGGTGCAATGTTATTTCCAAGAAAATTTCCAACATAATTTTGAAGAACAGAGTTTTAGCAAATCCGGACGATATATCAAATAAAAAAAAAGAGAAAAAAGAAAAATTAAAAAAAAAAATTAAATTAAATTAATTACACAGAATCAAAAAGTTTCACGACTGATGCTTCTATTGCGCGGGAATAAGCAAAATTTCTTAAACTTAGTAATTTTTGTCACTTCGACGAGGCTTATCATAATTTACGTAAAAGGCAAAACTGTTCATATGTCGAGCAATATTGCAATATGGATCATATCTGAAAATTCTACGCTTCTGCGTATAGTCTGATGTAGATATGATAACCAATGATCTGTATGAGATCTTCGGGCCTTCTAACCTCAACATTATCAACTATGCTTTAGATCTCACAAATATTCCACCACCGCAATGATTTTGGACTCAGCAAAATTGTGGAGACTGCGGTTCCAGCGCTCCGCGGAAAGCCCCATGTAATTGAATGATGTGAAAAAGACCTTAGGATGCTGCTGATTACTAATTGGTGAGGTAGCATTCAATACAAATATTGATCGACTGACCGGCATGATAGACAGCTTGATTTGCGGAGATTATGGATGAATATTAAATTAATCTGCCTGCTAGCACACACAACAACAAAATCATTCCATGTGGTAATAATAATCAATGAGGAAGAGGATAGAGAGCCGGCACAAAGAAAAGAAGGAAAAAAGGGAATGCCATAATTGACTTCCTCGTTGTTACCCGATGGTAATAGTATCCAATTATGACCATGGCAATTGACATTCTTGGAAGTGATTCTTGAGTTGCAAAAAAAGAATAGACAATTGTTTCAGAACTTTCCTTTTCTGAATGTCTTATTTAACAAGATGCTGAGATTTCGGTGGTTTAACCATGTTCAGATTTCTATGCCTGGGCAAAACTCGACCATTTGCAACTGAGTCTTTGACTTTATGTATTTTATTATTTCCCATGTTTTATATGATAAGCAGAATTTTTATGCATACATTTAGTTACGTCTATATTTAGAAAATGGAGAATTTCGGTAATGGTTCTTAATTTTTTTATGCATTTACGATCAAAATACTGAAGAAAAAAATCTGCTTGTCTTTCCAGCTAGTCCACAAATATTCTATTTTTTTTTCCTTTCAACAATTGAATTACCATAAGTTAATGAGTTCTTTTGAGAAAAAATTCAAGGAGAAGACATAAAATGTTTTTTTGTTCCAAACTTCTTTGTATACCCTATGTCAAGTAGTTTAGTAAATGTCATTCCTGCATAAATAACCCTTCCACCATGAAGTCATTGTGAAATAACTTGCAGAGTACTCCATCTTTCGACTAGCTTTTATGAAACAATTTGCAAAGTCCTCCTAACAAAAAATCTATGGAAAGCTCTGCGCCATATTCCTCAGAAAAAGTCGATTGAATAAAACTAAAAACTCTAAATAGATTCTGGAATTCGGCATTCATGTGAATTCCGGAGTACGACAAGAATGTTTGAATTCGTCACTTCTACTTCTTGCGCTATAATAAACGACTGCTCCGCAGATGTCTTGACAATACAACTCAAACGACCTCTTCTATGCCGCCATTATTAGAAATTCTTACAGATTTCTTACTTGATTTTGCAAAACAAAAAATTATTCATCTGGCATAAGACTTAATTCGACAAAACTAATGAAATGTCATCTGAAAAAGAACAGGACCTCTTGGCCCATTACCTACAACGGCAATGTGGAAGTTATTATGTATGTCTGTTACCTTGGTAGAGGCATTATTGAAACTGACCATACAGAAAAATATGTCATAGAAGGCAATCAAAAAAGGCAAAATTATAACACAACGACAACTCCAATATAGTTATGAAACGTGGAAAGTCACCTAATCCAAGATCCGTCATTTGCAGACTTTCCTACATACGTTGAATCCTAAATATTTTCCAGACCGATCGATTGTCCTAAACAATGGAATTCTACAACAATGATTCAAATCCATACGATAGGTTAGGTTAAGTTAGGTTAGAGAGGTGCCGCTAGAAGTAACTACCAGCATAGTATCCAGCGCTTTAATGGCTGCTTGGTTATCAGTGTATATGCAGGTGTGCTGTGCGGACTTTCTGGGATACCAATAGTGACGCCAGGTACAGCGCTGAAAGCTCTGCCTAAAAGAAACTTCATTTGTCTATAAGATAAAGATATAAACCCTTGGCAGTCACGGGAGTACACTCCAGCCTCTGTACCCGCACTCGTCTTGTCGTCATCCGTAAAGATAGAAATATCGGATGTTAACACCATCTCCTTCCCATCCCAATCACTCCTGGTGCGCATCATTGCACTCACACCTTCAGCAAAAGTTAGGCAAGGTATTTGATACTCTATTTCCTCCCTGCAATCACGATACACTATCTTCTGGCGAATATTGGAATCCCCAAGACCCCTCTCCATCTACCTACACTCCACTCTAAGCCTGACAGCGCTGATTGCCGCTATACACTCATTCAATTAATTAAGACCTCCAGTGCCGCCGCGGTCATGGTACGCATACTCCCAGTTATTCTCAGGCAAACGCCCCTCTGGGTGTTTGACAGCACATCCAGGTTACATTTCCTCGCCCGTGCCATCCACCAAACCGTAGCGCGGTAGCAGAGGATCGGCCAAACTAAGACTGTGTACTGTGCCATATTAACACATTTTTCTATATTAGTCTTCCAGTTCCGCTTGGAATCAAGTATGACTCCCAGATACTTTGTTTCGTTGGAGGGAGTTCGATTTTCCCCAACTAGCATTGGAAGTCTGAAACTTTGCACAACCTGACCTGCTGAAGAGCATTGAATTGATTCACTCACATAGACCCTTATCAACTTCCACCCTTCTCAGTCCGTTATATATGGTCTCCGTCTTAACGTTATTGAAAGTCCCCTTGATATACAGGAATACACCAAGAGTGTACTCCTTATGTTCTAGAGATCTCTCAACAACGGACACCCTCGGATGTAGTGCCATACTGATTTCCCTTTTGTATATGCATGCTGACTACCAATGCTGCCATACCATACACTTCTTATATGCACCTCAATTAGTCTCTTCAAGACCAAATCCAAACTATTCCAAAGTAATTTCAGATCATTCACTTCAAGTTCACTGGAAATAATTTAAGTTGTCTGAAGAGCAGCTGTTCTGTTTGCATATTATCACTCACGGAATATTCAAATCCAAAGGAACTCCTTTCTGCAATTGAAATCATTTTCGAACAACTTCCTTTGCAATATTTTAATTAAAGACCATCGTTTCCCTCTTCTGTCCGAAGTTATTAATAAAATACTTGAGAAAATATTTACCGACGAAAGTCCTTCTCCATTGAAATGAGAACATTTTCCACCAGACGATGATGACGATAAAATTTGAAGAATGAATTTCTTATCGAAAACTTTCTGTGCTCTCAAACCAATTCAGAAGAAGTCCTGATAAGAAATTTTCTACACCAAGAGGTGATGGAGGATGGGGCGAATTTCCTAAGGGCGATAATTCCCTATTTTGTGAAGGGAATTTTATTATTAAACTTTTGAATTTCGTACGATTGAATGACATTTTTCAAGTTTCAAGTGATACTGTGCACTTTTGAGTTTCTAATGGAGACCCATAAGCTTCTGTTTCCCTTTCCATTCAAAATTTGGTTGGGGATGCAATCTTCATTCATTGGAAACGTTCTATTCGAAAATAAATAAAATGTGCTCAACAAATTTTATATGAAAATCTTTATGGGAAAAGTTTTTTATATTGAACCAAATTACAATTTCGTTAAAAAATGTTGACGAAGAATTATGTGAAAATTTTTTCACATGTCCAAAACAGGCAATGGACACAATTGGTACTGGTCTGCATATAAAGCGTCAACAAAGTCAACACTGACATAACATACATACATATAAAAACATATACACAATGAATGCCAGAAAATTTATGATTTCACTTCACGTAGAAACAAATTTATAGCCAGCGGGAAAAACTCCCCTAAATTTGAAAATTAATTTTTTAAAACAGCTGAAGCTGTTTTTCCCAGTATTGCCCGAATAACAACGAATTTCACTCAATTAATAATTAACGCGTCATAATCAAGGTGGGGGGGGGGGGGGGGAGGAGGTGATAGAGTGGCAGTAGGGTTACAGTAAGCATTAATTGTATATGTTTCCACATGGGATTATATGATAGGCGAAAATTTACTTACTTCATCAAATTTTCGACATGCGGCCTCTTCCAATCCTGTAGTTGAACTAAAAATTTATAATATCGACAGATCTGGGCTGGGTTTAAAATTTGGTTAGGATCCGGGGCTGGAGCCCAGTTGTATGTAGTACCCCTAGAGCAGAGGTCAACTTGGCTACGAATGTCTATCTACAGCCGGGCTGATATACAAACTTGAACACATCCATGGTCCTCCTATTGAAGGTATTTCTGAAATTTCTCTAGGAAGCAAGGAACAATATGCCTCAATTATCCACAATTGCTTAGCCGGAAAAATATATTCTGGGAAGTATACCTACTCTGATGATGGATAAGTAATAAAGAAAAGTACCCAAGTACTACAACAATGTAATTAACTGACAATGACAGGTACTGGCGATGGCGTCCAGTAGAAATCTTACAAAGGAAAAATTTGGAGTGCTCCTTCTAGAAGCAATAAAGGAGCACAGGACTTTGGTTAGATTTCAGTATTGCGCTAAAAGAACTCCAAAGAGAGCAATTCCGGAGAAAGATAAGGGAGTAGAATATGTAGAATTGAATTATCCGCCATTCATGAGTCACATATTAATTTATGTAAATATATGACAGTTACGCATTAAAAGACTGAGGAATGGCAAAATCAGTTACTCTGAATTTATGAAAAACTTTTTGCAGATTAAACGATGCTCCAAAAATCATAATAATTGAAACGTCGCTAAAATGTTTGATTTGCAAAATGTACAAAGAAGAGCTCAATTTATGATCATTTTGAGCTAAAATGGAGTTATACCTTTATGATCATTATCAGCTAGAAACGAAAGCTCCAGATTTAAACATTTTGGAGTTCAAAATGAGTGCTCCTGTCTAATGGTGTGCCTATGTTCCAAACAGTTCAAATGGAGTGATAATGACCACCAGTTACGTATATTCTCATACTCACAAATATATGTATATCAACGAAAACTAGGCCCTCGACGTGCCCCTACATCATCATACATATACATTTTCGCTTTACCTGCAAAATATGTGACTCATAAAATCTTTACCATAGGTAGGTACTTTGAGGTAGTTTAGACGGTGTAGTTTTTGCGCGCCGCGCACGAAACTATGCCGTCTAAACTCTGAAGTTTTTATCAATTCCTCTTTCACTTGCTTTCTATGAGTTCGGGGGAGTTCAGAAAATTTTTTATTTTTATCAGTTTCGCTTTCACTTGATTTTACATTCGGGGGGGAGTTCAGAAAATTTTTTTACCTTAAGGAAATTTATTCAGTTTTGAACCATTGGCGGTGATACATATTAAATGTATTGAATGTTGTATTTTTAAATTGGGATTTTAATTTAAAAGTTTTGCGTAGGAAAACAATAACATGTGCTTAAGGTGGAACCGCTAATTAGTTGAAAAACGGTTTTGTTATCGAGGGTTTGAGAACTTGTGCAATACAAAACATTAAGACTATAGGGGCTTTCGGCAAGCACTGTCTCAGTGAGACAACTGAGACAAAACTTTGAGCAACCGTCTCAGTTGTCTCAGTTCAAACCAATCAGCTGATTTGCCAATTTTGACATTTAAATAATTTTGACACCGAATTGGATAGTAATAAATTGAGGAAAGTGTTGTTAGTTCATTCAAATAGCTCACTAACTTTAATTAGTAATTAAAATCACAAAATAATAAAACTGAGTCATCTGAGACAAGAAAATTCAGTTTCACTTGTCTCAGGTGCTCAGTGGTTGCGTTCGAATTTTGTAGCTCAATATGGAAGTAAGACAGTTCGCCGAAAGTGCAGTCTCAGTGAGCCAACTGAACTACAAAAAAGTTATATGCGAAAGAAATGAGATTAATTGCAGCATCTAAGAAAAGTGGTTCGCTGTTCGTAATTCGCGAGTTAAAAATTCAAATGAACCACTGCTATTTCTTCACTTTTGCCACAGTTGCACACAACACTTCCTTTTTCTTATTGTACCTGCAAGTTATTGAAGGGCTTATTAAGCCCGCAACAATTAAATTATCTTCACTATCCCTGCTGGAGTAAACATTTAAAGCAAGCCCGGAATTTTCTAAACTCAAAGCCAATACCATATCTTCTTCAGCTAGAACTTATTAATGTCTAAAGTAGAAATGATATATTCATAATTTGAGTTTTGGAATCTATTATTATATGCTAATAAGCCTACCTTTCAAAATGCGCAAGATATTCAATAAAAATATTAAGAGTTCAAATAATTTTCAGAGAAGAATGTCCTGTTCGACAAAATCAGGAGTGCTCTTATTTTCGTGCGCGCCGTGCAAAACCTATACCGTATTAACACACAGCAAGTTTTTCCTTCCTTGCATAAAAGAGAATAGGCGATCACGCAACGCAAAAACTACACCGTCTAAACCAGCCCTATGCAATTTTTTTTTTATCATTTTAAATTTGCTATTTTACCAGGTTCCTAAAATTTTTTCTCTTCAACAGTTTTTTCCAGACAGTAAGTATGATAATTGAAAAAGCTAAAAAAGTTATCCTAAAAGAGCGGTCCCCGCTTAATCGTAGGATGATCGCCTTTTTTGCTAGTGTAAAGAACAACTTTATTTTATTTCCTTTTATTCCGAATTCAATTTTGTCGTCACGATAAATCTCAAAACACGTCTAATAACCTTGAGTTCTTACGAACGAATTAGCCATCTATCTGCCAGTATCTCATTAACCAGGACCTGTCGTGCCCTTCTTTTCATACATTCACTCCTATTGGTTAGTTTCTGACACTCAAATCAGACACTCAAATCAGACACGCAAAATACCTGCATTAGACTTCCACTACCAATCCTGAAGCCTATTAGACAAATGCAATCATGTCTATACATGCTGATCAGGAGGGATTTTCCTGAACTCGTTTATAGAATGCCGCTCAAGGATATTACTTAACTTATATATCTTCACTGAACATGTAGATGACTGTCACCATATACTGCAAGTATTTTTTCTAGTGAAATTTCACTAGATTGGTTCTGGTGAATAATTTTAATATTTCTTCAGCAGTTTTTTTTTTTTTCAAAACACTGAAATTTGCATTGAACTGAACTGTATTTTTATACCCTAGATGAAATCTATAGGGTATACTAAGTTTGCCATTCCGTTTGTAACGCACAGATATAATGATAGTAGAGCAAAATGGATTGGACACCCCTGCATAAAATTAAAAGTTATTTTGATTTTTGGATGTCCGTCTGTCCGTCCGTCCGTGCGCACGATAACTCGAGAACGCGTTCACTTAGAAAGCTGAAATTTTGTACACGGACACTAAAAAAAATAGTAAAATTAAGTTCGAAAATGAGACAAATCGGGCAACTCCTTCATGGGGTTGCCATACAAAAATTTCGTTTTCCTCGATATATTTGGACACTACCTGAGAACACGTCGACATAGAAAGCTGAAATTTGGTACATTGGGTTTTCATACTAATAGCAAATAAAATTTCAAAACTGAACTAAATCGAGCAACCCCTTCTTGGTATTGCCATATAAAAATTTTGGTTTTTTACATATACTTTGAAAAGGATCAGTCCTAGACATTTTTCTTGTACCAAAAACTTCTTCAGAATAAGAATTCCTATAAAATTGGTTATAATCATTTTTTCTGTCCGACGAGCCGTTCTAGAAATATATGCGAGAAACCAATGCAAAAAATCAATATTGCTCAAATGGGTGACCATACGAACTTTCATACGTGCATTCATCTAGGGTATCATAAGAATTGGTCTTTTAGACCAGTTCTAGCTTTTTCACTTGTTTGTAAAGTGTTCGCAACGTTGAAAGTCCAGCATTTTTATAATTGTAATCATAGTGATAAGTATATTTAGAGATAATTTACTGAAAATGAATTGAACTTAACTGAAATTAACGGCACTACATACATTTCTAGTTACATCTTGCCGAAATTCTAGAAAACTTTACTGCTATATCGTTAATTCGGTAACTTATCAGATATTTTAAGAAATGTGCACCCCACTGAAGCTTTGAGTGCATTTCGATGAAATTCTAGGAAATTTAACTGCTTTATAGGTAAGTGCCAGCAATTCAACATCAGCTAAATTGAATTTCTAGTAAAATTGTTCCTCTAGTTATATCTAGCCGAAATTCTACGAAACTGCACCTAAATATTCCTCATTTTCATTTATTAGTCATTCAGTATGGAGAGTGGATGCTTTTAAGCAATTAATCTGAAATAATAGTGAATTTTTATAATAAATAATTTTGGACAACGGTATGTATTAAATATTGAATGTTACTGTGTTCTTTATAATGTTTATTAAAAAGGAGCTAATGAGTGAGTTGTCAGATAGCAGGAAGTGAGTCTGAATGGAACAGCCTTATACTGGAGCAACATTTTAAACCGCACTAATTCATTGGATTGGGGTTAGTACATAATTTGGTATATTTTCTTACTAACAAATATGTACGTACATTTGTACATGATTTCATTCAGTATATGTATATATATTGGCAACTTCTGTTCCACTCAAAAACATTTTTTTCTCTTTTGTTAAAATCCTAAACTACTCTTGCTTGTTTTATTTTGAATATTATCTACGTAATTATAAAACTTTTATCCATATTTTAATTTACTTTTTAACTCATATTTCCAGCTCGAAGTTGACTTGAAGACATTTATTAAGAAAGAAGATCAGCATCAGCCATTTTTGCTGTGCAAAAGTAGTGATGCTCATGCTTTTACCACGGATGGGACATTTTTAATTGTGTAGGATAACTATTGTTTAGAGTGTGACAACGATTTTTTTCTGCATTTGACACTTTATTTAAATTGCATTATGTATGTACTAAATAAACATAAAGTTTTCAACCCATCTGAGAGAACTGTATAATTTTTTTGAATGTCATATTTATATATTTATATATTAAGAATTTGCCCCCACTTAAAGTGATATAATATAATAAGATATAGAAAATAGGTTATACATATATGTAGATATATATATATATTTAGAATTGAAAAAAAAGCATCTAAATTATTTTAGATAGAAAGGAAAGTGTTATTTTAATGTGTTTTTTATTAACTTTTAATTTTATAAAATGTATTTAATTTCTTATATTGAATTCTCTTTGAGTTAAAATATGACTTGTGTCATTTATGATATCATCAATTCAATTGTATGACATGAATTTCAAGCACACAAGTTAGTCTATTACTCAAAATAAATTCGTTTCTTTTTAAACACTGTTATATTTTCATTCCATCCCCTGGCAATGCGGAGATAATATTTTAGATATTTGTAATTGAATCTAAAATGTCTAGGCAGCCAGGCTCATTCGTAGAAGACATGGGTAGCTTTTCTACGATTTCAGGTCAAGCTAGGATCATTTGATTGATATGAAGCTTCGCTATTTCGCAAATTTTCCTGAAATTCTAAATAAAAAAAACTAGAAACAAACGCTAGATTAACATTACTTGTTACCCTATATCTAGTAAATTTGACTACTAAGGTAGTTTAAAGTTCAGTTTCATTCGCTGGAAATTATCGCAAAATTAAATAGAAATGCAATAAATCTATTTAAAAGAATTCTAGTGTTTTGATTTTCACTATCTTTTTTACTGAACAGTGTAGTAAACCAACTCTAGTTGAAATTCACTGTAATCTAGTGAGAAAAAATTTGCAGTGTAGTTTATGACCATGGCAAGATATTCCTTTCAAGTTGCTCCGTTTTATTACTCCTGTCGCCGGAGTTTATTGCTATTTTACCAATATATCGCATCTTTGGTTTTCGGTTACTACACTAGGAAGTAAGAAAGTTCGATATCCTCACAAAATTTTACATAAAATGGTAAATTCGCACATTCGATTTCATGTTAAAATGTCAAATGTCAATGTAAAAAAAAATAAAGCGCTCGAACTCGAGCCGAGGTTTCAAATCTTTACAAGTATTTCAATAGTGCATCTCAGGCAAACCCATCGGCTCCTACCTCCATCATTGAAGGTTATTTGAATGGTCAAATGTACAGAGACCCTCTGGAAAATGAAGGACCAACATTACTTGAAGACAAAAAAGAACAAAAATGTCAAGTGCTTAAGAACAAAAAAAATGATATTTCTTATTGCAAATCGAAAATATTGATTCA
Organism: Dioctria linearis; assembly: GCA_963930735.1. Classification (NCBI taxonomy): domain Eukaryota; kingdom Metazoa; phylum Arthropoda; class Insecta; order Diptera; family Asilidae; genus Dioctria; species Dioctria linearis. The sequence goes on from OZ005741.1 coordinate 27,349,724, forward strand.
GAAATCGGAAAAATTCAATTACGTCGATTACACCGCCATCTATCATGAATTGAAAGAAATCTTTCTAGATGAATGTACGTAATTTCGTATGGTTTTGTGCAAGTTGAGTGTTAAAGTGGTTTTTCGCATCTATTTCTAGAACGGTTCTTCTAACAGTAAAAATGATTTTAATCAATTTCATAGTACTTTATATTCTGAAGAATTTTTCAGTTAAAAACGTCTAGGAGTGATTTTTTAAACAATATATACATATACGTAAAAAAACTAAAGTTTTGTATGGCAACACCAAGAGGGGGTTGCACAGTTTAGTCCATTTAATGTGCAAATATAAGAAGCCACAAGTATTCCGTACAGCTGTAATGGATCATTGCTGAAAAATCATCGTGAAAAATTCACAAGAAAAATTGCGGAAGGAAGTTGCGCGAATTTATAGAGGAAATAAAACTAAATCTAAGCCAACTATCGCAAAAGAGGTAGCAGTGTCCATTAGAATAGTTCAGCGTGCTATAAAAAGTGTTAAGGATCTTCAACCTTTAGATGATAAGACAAAATTGGGTCGTTGACGAAAGAATCAGTTTCTTGTGAGAGATTGATCTGAACAAATCAGCATCGATAGCCGATATAGCTCGAAAATTGAAAACGAGTCCACAATGATTGTTAAAAACTAAAGCTAAAGACACATAAGAAACAAAAGTTGACAAAAAAAGTAAGGAACAGTTGGAGAGAGCAATTTGGCGAGCTCGTAAATTTTACAATGGAATTTAAAAAAAACTTTGACAGCTGTCTTGTTTTGGATGACGATTGCTTGAAAAATAAGATGCTACCATTTTTAAGGCAACATAGATGCTTTGTATTATTTCAACCTGATTTAACCAGCTGCCATTATGCAAAACACATCGTTGAGTAGTACAATAAGAACAACATCGATTTTGTTCCAAAAGAAGTAAACCCACCAAACCTTCCCGAACTGCGACCAATCCAATAGTATTGGCCTCTCGAGAAGCATAAACTACGAAAATAAGGTAAAGTAACTAAAACTCGTGGAAGATTTAAAAAAAACAATGGTTGAAACAATCAAAATAGGTGACTAAAGAGGTCATTATGAACTTGATGGAACATATTCCCGAAAAAGTTAAGGAATTCTCTAAAAATAAAAAAATTATAAAATTGGTATTATAGTAAATCTTAAATACATAATTAACTATTGAAATTTAATATTGAATTAAAACATTTCTTAAAAATTAACGGAGTCTTGAGAGTTTATGTGACAACCAGACTTTTCGTTCCAGTCCTTATAGTAAAACACGAAATTTTTGTATTGCAACCCTACGAAGGGGCTACCCGATTTATCCCATTTTCGAAACCCGGAATGCTACGCATGAGCAAATTTTACTCACTGACCACAGCGTCCCCACTTCGCAAGTGCATTGTCTGAAGTGTGATTGTTAGTTTAAGGGAGGAAGAGTCTTCCTAGCTGGTCAGCCCTCTCATTCCCCATGGTCCTCATTGCCCGAGAGCCCACTATAAGATTGAAATTGTGGTATAAAATCCATTCATAAAAAAAAATGTAGAAAATGTTTTTTAAATTTTCTGTTATTATATTCCACTAAAATATTTAAACTCTTTCGGTTATAATTTTTTCGTGTGTGAGTAATGTTTACTCAGGGTTACCAATAAGCGAATATTAAAACGGGTTAGCATTCCAGGGTTAAATCTGCAATTTTTTTAAAGTGTCCTTGTACAAAATTTGAACTCTCTGAGTGAATACGTTCTCAAGTTATCGTGAGGACAGAAAGACAAACGGTCAGACGAACTCGCTGAAATCAAAATAGCTATTAATATTACGCGGTGATATTCAATCTATATTGCTCTACCAGCATTATTTCTGTGCGTTACAAAAGGAATGAGAAACTTATTATACACCCTATGAGATTTCATTTAGGATATACAAATTCCTATTCAAATTTATTTAAGTAACTTTGTCTTCCCGCCCCACCCAAAAGAAGGGTGACGGGAGATAATCTTAGCACTTATGAACTTACCCAGCGAAAATATTAACTATTTATTTCGAACATTTTCTTCGTAGGATGCTTCTTTCTGCAGATACTTAAAAATTTAAGGGTAAAAAAACCACCCGAAAGAAGAACGTTGGGAGTGAAATAAATAATATGTATCAAGAGAGATTCAAATTGAAATGCAATCTTATCATCCAGAACGAAATAGAAAAATAGTTACCTTAAAAAGGAATTACATTTTAGAAAAAAATGTCGGGAGAATTCCTAAGAAAAAAAGATACGAATGACGCAGGTAAAAATCTTTTGACACCTTTGTCGGGCACCAATAGTGAAATAAAATTCTGAAGAAAATCATTAAGAGAGTCCAGCAATTATATTTTGTCTCCTATGAAATGGTGAGATAGTGTCCCCACTTACAAATAATTTTTTTTTTAAGAAGATAGTCAATTGTCAAATACGACAGTGAACTGTATCGACTGTGCGAATAGGAAGATGAAACCTCGATGCATGTTATATGTGAGTATCCAGCATCGTGCAGTTTTTAGGTTAAGGAAATCAATGGAGAAACACATCTTTCCAAATAAGGTTTGCAATCTAACCACAAGCTTACTTATACTTACTTATAAATAAATATTTAATTTAATTACAACAACGGAATTATTAGATTTGCACCAATCCAGTTATATCTACCTAAATTTGGGATTACTAATAATTATCTAAGCTTTTTTTTTTTACATTCATTTCACTCACGAATGGAAAAATGGAAAAATTGTGCCCTTCAAATTCGGTACTAAATTTTTTGGAAATCTGAATTGCTCGCGAAAATTTCTGCATTTAATTTTATCGTTTATTGATTATCTTTATGTTACCTACAAATCCCCTATAAAAATAGTACCCAATTCCTACAATTTTTTAAGTACAGTGGCTTAGAAAATTGTCTGAATTTGTATTTAAATAGATTTTCTCTTTTCCGTCATATTTAATCAGAAAGGAAAAAAAAAATCAAGTCTTCTTTCAAGTAATTTTAGTCTAAGCAGGAAAACCTAGCTGAAGATTTTGTATCTTAAACTGCAATAGGTTTTACAATAGGTGAGACCTCCTCCTTCTGACGGAATGCAAGCTAATGCATGACTTTAAATAGCTTTTGAAATGTTAATCGACAACAAAGCCTTCGTAATTTTTTCTAATTCTGCTTCTATTTGTTGTTTTAATTCATCTACTATGTTTTAGTGTATGTTGAACATAAAAGAAAATTTTCCTTATCGTTCCCCAGACGTAAAAATCCATAGCTGCTACTATAGTGATCTCATCAGTTTTTAACCGCATTTTCTAGGAATTAGGCAATGAAATAGCAATCCAATGTATTCATCTAGGTACCTGCACTTAAAATCGCAAGCTTCGATGGTCAGTTTTCATTGTAAGTGGACGATTATTTAATCCAAATAATAATAACAACATTTTTCGTAATTAATTTCTACCATACACTGCGCCATGCGGAATAACTTTGCACGCTTGGAATAGTAAATTCACAGATTTCTGCTAAATTTAATTCTAAACAAAATTCCTCTGTATCCAATAATAATTTATTATTTAATATGACTTTTAATAAGTGCTTTATTGGTTTATTGGACGAGTGTGCATATAGTAGCTTTTCAATTTTCCTACTTTTCCTTTTTTATACAAATAAAGCAAAAATTGTAAATTAATTAATTGCCTTTAGTAAATGTACGCGAAACTACTTCCTACAATATCCGAACTACAAAGTGCTCATTTCATCCTGTCTGGGTAATTTTCGGTCTAAATGTCATCAGTTCCCTTTCAAACTTTTTCGATGTGGAAATTTATTTAAATTCATTTCACAATGTTTTTTTATATTAGCTGTGTTCTTTTGTGTCCGCAGAACAGTGCAGAACAAGAGATACACAAAAGAACGCCTCATACATTTTCATAGAATGATTTGAATGAAGCGAACAATACAAATAGTTCGCTACAATCGACAGAACAGTTTGTTCTCTTCAGCATATGGAAGCTCTAGAACAAGGTACATAAAAGAACCCAGCTATAATTTTTATAAAATCTGTTAAAAATTCCCCCGGAATTAATCATAAAGCAGCCATTTCCACTGTGCACTATCTGAGCATAAATTTAAAATAAAACTGCCATTAAAACTGAACAGCATACAGATCAACTTGCACATAGAGAGAAAATCAAACAGAAGCTGATAATTTTCAAGCCCTACAAAATATGGGTGGATCATTCTTAGCTTCGGAATTAAGCTTGTGCACACAAGTCTCTCAAATAGCGCTTGAGTTTAATCAAATGCTCCATAGATTCGTATGCAGTTTAATCCTAACACTACGAATCCTATGCATATATCCATCCAGCTCGTCCGATTTGGAGCTAGATAAAGAAATTCTTTTTTCTTTCGAAAAATACTAAATTAGTCCCACGATGGCCTATAACAATGGCTGAAAAAAGTTTTATATTGACAGGCCAGTAGATTGCCTCGTAAAAACAAGTAGGAACCATAAGCCTGCATATTCCAATACACTACTGCACTGTTGCCTCAATTAACCCGCAGCCACCTTTAACCTCGTTGGAATCCCTAATATAATTCCGAACAAATAGCAACTCTAAAACCCCATCAGAATTTATAAATATAAAAATAATATAAAAGCTAAAAAATTTCCTGGAATTCTGAATATCTTAAAATCGAATATTTCAATAAACAAAAAAAGAAAATTTTAAAGCCAGGAAAATCCTCTTAAAAATCGTTGGACGAACAAATCCGTTTTCCGTTGATTAAAACTGTCCCCGTTTCGTCGTGAAAAAGTATTGGGAAAACTCAATTTCAGTTTGGTTTTTCTTTATTCTTTCATTTTTAGTATTTTCGTGAAGTATTTGCTCCGTTCTAATGGCTACAGATAAGGATCAAATTCTGTCGCTGCTCGACTCGTCCTCCAAAATTTCATTACCTTTCTAAAAACTTTTCTCTGGTAGTCTAAATAAGTTTTCCACCGCCGCCGGAACAAAGCGAGAGCACCGAGCGGTAACATCAACGAGCAGCGAGGTAACTCATTTAACTTTTCTCTGAAATGGCCAGATGTCAGCTCACACAAATCTAAAATTGCTGGTGAAAGCATTTGAAAGGCGGCGTGAATTTTATTTACCCACTTCTACTTAATCCATCCCCTTCCACTGTTCACTGTTCATTTTATTTTATGCTACGTAAAAGTCAATTTTTGACAGGCGAAGGAGTGATATCCGTTTGTCCCCAGGTACCAATATTGTTGAAGGTGACTGAGTCCAATCCAATGTTCAAGCCAAGTTGAAGTGGCAATAAGTAATAAAAAATGGTTTTGTAATAAATCGAATTGAATGAATTTTTGAAGCGTTCCGTATCCTGTGAGTTTGGGGGGAAAAAGGCACGTCAAGGACATCATACATTCCAAAGTACACATAATATTCAGTGGCTTGTGACATCCTGTCTTCAAGGTGACACTTTCAAAGGAATAAATGTTTAATAATAAAGAGAAAATCTTACATTTCCACGACAATAAATTTTAAGAAATGTTTTCGTCGATAACTCAAAAGACAAAACAATGAAAACACAATGTTCAAGGATGCGCAAGTTATACATAAATGTAGTTCCTGGAGAACAATATCGTGATTTGAAACTTCAAAATAAAATTTCATAGCGTAACACTCAACGGACACATTTATAAAAAATAAATCTCAAATGTTAACCGAATGGATGAATTCCTGATATCTCCTCCTTCTGCTCCTTAAATCATTTTATATCACATTTTATGGGGAAGTGTAGGTGGAGCTGAGATGATAAGCAGCCATAAGTTGACTATGTGAAAAACAACGAACACGCAATATAAAATACGCGCAATTTTAGAATACTTTTCCGGTGGTATGTTGCTTGTGTAAACGATTACACTTATCACAAGAGGAAGTAGCAGAGAGCGAGCGTGCAGAATTTACGATTTCTTACGTATAAGTGATGAAAATTTTTTATATTTGAATGAAATTGGTTTTTCCAACCTGTGTTGGAGGAATTTCCTTCGCCTTCTCATTTTTCTTTTTTTCTTTAATACATCCTTTCACATACCTAAAATGGAGTTATTTTGCCCGGTAGAAAATAATCTTGGTCCCACGTAAAATTTTACATGAGGACTTATGAAGGGTGACTCAATCTCAAATTAAAGAGAAACGTAAAAATAATGTAACGCAACGAATGGGATAAGGATTCTTTAATATTTTCGTTAATAATCTGGAATATTGTCGCATACCTATCTTAAGGACTGCTTTCCCACACAAGTTAATTCCCGTTAAATTCTACTAAAGTAGGTTTCATCATGATGGTTACCATCAGGTAGGTACTACCATAAAAATCTTTAAGGACCCATGCAAAGTTTATGATAACTGATCCAGGAATTTTCACTTGGTTTTCTTCTTTTTTCTCCATAAAAGTAATTTCCAAGGGAAAAATTATTTTTTCTAGGTAATTTTAATCTAAAGGAAAATTAGAAATATACATTAACTTTCTCAAAGAAGAGAACAGATGCTCGATAATCCACTAAAGAAAACCCTTTTGTACCTTATATTCTCCTAGGGTCCATTTATGTAAGTATGCATGTATATTGCTCTCAAAACAAAACAAAATGCAAGACATCATGGGCAATGGGATCCAACCATTTTTCTCTGAACGGACGGTAAAAAAAAGGTTCAAAGTAAACTGTTGTAACTTATTAATTTTTCCATTAACCGCATTGCATAAATATTCAGATACAACATAAGGAGCCTTTGAGGGCCATTGATTTTGTTGAAAACAAAATCAACGATTATAAAAGGAAATGGGTTACCTCTTGAAAAGCTTTTTACCCTTTTTTCCCATATTTATAATTTTTAAGGTAGATACCAATATAAGAACTCTTTTTATATATATAATTGAAAAGGGTGGTTCCCTTTTGTTTTTTTTGTTTTATTTCTATTATTATTTTGTGATTTGTTCTTCGGACAGGTTTTGAATCTTGGTACCAACAGCTGCTGAAATGTTTGTACGGAATTTGTAATTGTAACCTTTTTTGGATTGGACAAACTCTTAAATTAAATAATAATAATGATTTTTTTTTACCTGAACTGAACCATCATTCGCTCGGTTCTAAAGTTTGTTTTTTTTCACATCAACTTTTGCACCGGTTTTGAACTTTTTTACTCCACGAAAATTTGTGGTTACGGTTCGGAATCAAACGTAAAATCGAAATTATTTGTAATCAAAGGGTGGATGTGTGGACATTTTGTTAAAGTGGTTTATTTTGTTTTATTAAAATCTTAATGGACGAATAATTTCAGGTAGTCTACTTCCTTGGATTCTTTTCAGCTTGCCCCCGTTCAAGACAGGGCTAAGTTCGGTGTAGATCTGACAGCTTCTGGTTCAGTTCAGTCTCAGTGCCTGTTCGGTTTTGTTGAAAAGAATTCACCATAAGAGTGTTAATTGCCTGCAACGGTGAACTTCTGTCTAGGCAAATAGGCAGTTGCCCTACACCTACAAGGTTGGGCCCCGCCAGAAGTCGAAATTGTATACATGAAGGATATAGGTAAACGCACCAATTCACCGCCATTTAAGGAAATGCCATCCTTACAAGAAGGGTTTATAGTAGAATTTACTTAATGTCGATGTTTAAACTTTTATAGTACAATAGTAAGTTGAATATTTATCTTTTAATTTAAATTAAAAACTCAAAACATTTATCTAGTCTGCATAATAATTGAAAATATCAGTGCATGCGGAAATCACCAGTTTGCGTCCAGTCTAAGCCAGTTTGCGTCCACTAATGTGCCAATTCGCGGCCAGGTTAAAAATAACTACTTTTATATGGAGTGTTAAATAAATGTCGTTTTGAAAGATACGACTTTATTACGTTTTCGTTGTTTCTGATATGAAAAGCCATTAAAAAATAATAAGTTCTGATATAATTCATAGTAACATAACATTCTTCAGCTTAAAACTATGTAATTCAATTCAAATTGTGTTGTTTTACATAACAGCATCTTTTAAATTTCATTAAATTAAAAGGAACTAATCAAGAAGGAATTGTATAACATAAATGGAATTCAACGTTTTATAAATTAGAATAATAAAGCAAATTTTCGACTTAAAGCAATATTTAGTTCAACAGACTTTTTAGCCAAACTTGAAGCTCTTCCCAAGAAACATTTTTTTTATATAGTAGTAACCGTAAAGTTTCGATTACCAAATTATATAATTGAGTTATATAGACTGGTACTCGAAACGTCTTTGTAACCACTATAAACCCCTTATAGAGCTTAAATGGAGGATTATATAAAGGTTACCGTGACTTGATTTAGGTAACGTTATATAACTAAAAGTTTTATAAAATGAGTAACCAAAATATTCTGGTTACCTTAATATAACTTCTAATATAACTTCTTATATAACCCTTATATAACCCAAGGTGCTCTCGATTAATTTATTTTGGTCACAGCAGTGGTTGCGGTAATGTTTCGGTTACCTTTATAAACTTTGTTTATAATGGTGATGGTAACGTTTCCACAACGCTTGGAATTCTCAGACGGATTACTTTCAGTGATTGAAATGTTAGGGAAATTATTTTTCGTTACCTTTATAAAACAATAATATGCAAATATTTACGAAACCTATCTTGACATAGCATTTCGATTTTTTTTTATTGTATTTTTATAATGTAAGGGTTTAATATTTTTACATTTTAGAAGTACAATTTTTAGGCATATATGTGGTGAAATTCAGCTGCAATTAAAATTTTATTGTGAATATCATCATAGATACTTCTAAAAAATACAGACCCCTCCAAAAATAAGCAATTTTTAATAATTTTAATTAAATATGACAAAATTTATTAATTTCTCTTAGGTTATATTAATTCATAAAAATTACATAACATAATATGGAAATGTTTTGTACATAAAAAGATGTATTTTCTTCATATAAAAATAAAACGGAAGCCATATATCTGCAATTTAAAAAATTGGCTTAACCGACATTTGCTTTTTTATCTGTAATGTACAGGTGAAAAAATGGCGGCTTGTACTTAAATGAACAAATTACCATTATAAAACTTCAAGTAGTTTTATATAAACTGAATGACCTTTATAAAACTTCTAGAATTATTATATAAACTAAAGGCACTACCATGCTTCGAAAATGGTCCTTATATACCCTTTAGTCATAATATATAACCTTTGGTAATGTTATATATCTTAATTATAGTCACAAAAAAACAGACGGTGTTCTTATATACCCTTTGGTTATATTATGTTATATAAATAAAAACAGTTTTATAATGGCTCCATTCGACACTAAAAGTAATTTGTTTTTATAACGATCACCGTAGTTACTAAAGGGCCACCAAAAAATTTTACGTAATTTTATAGTGGGTATATGTATTACCGAAAGTTCCCAATTTTTATTAAAGTCACCTAAATTACTGAAAGTTGTCGAGTTATATAAGGGTAACCACGGATACCGCAATAAACACTTATTACCAATAAGTTTATAACGTGGTGATCAAAACAATTATAAAACTTTCTTATATACCTTCTAGTAATGGTTACTCTAAGTTATATAGACCGGTGATTGAAACATTTCCATTACCAACTTATAAAACCTTTAGTAACTTAGTTCCACGATAACCATTAGTAACCTAAAAAACTCTAATATAACTACGTCTCCAATTGGTAATATTATAAAACTCTTATATAACCACTGAAATTCTTATATAACCGAGTAACCATTATATACCCCTAATAAAACTACCCATCACCTTCAGTCACCAAAAATTGGAAAAATTGTTACTTGGGTTGGTCTCTCCTCTCCACTTTTATTATGGATTGAAAGTTTTTGATCTGGTCGCCTAGATGGTGTTACATCTGAAGCTCACCCTCAAATGCCGGTGTGCCCCAGGTCTCTATTATCTCTCCGTCTTTCCTCTTAATTTTCATTAATGATCTGCTTTCCCTTACTTTCAATCCCATCCATAGTTTTGCCGATGACAGTAGCTTGATTTCGCTTATTCCTTTGACACTCTGCGGACTTCGAGGGAATGTCACATATGTTAAACGATATTGAATGATTAGATCATTGAACAATGATTTCGATAATATCCTCGCTTGTGTAAAGTGATCGCGTCGAATTCCTTGCGCCTAAGATCCAAAGCTAACTCATCTCCCGTTTCTGTTGATGGAGCATTCGTTGAAAACATTAACATCTGCTGGTTATACCATATGTGTTGTGCTTGGAGGAAGTGCGTACAAAATTATCCCGTTTGCCTGAAAAACTCGCATGGCTCCAATGTTAAGCGGGACTTATGGCCATCAACAAGAAAGTACATAATATGTTTTTGAATTTGTTCAGTAATTAATCATTAACTATTAACCACATTCGCGATATATTGTTATGCAGCCTGACCCAGAACGAACTAAAAATCAGTTTTCTGGCATGGCTATTCACTACATCCCTAGGTGGTCGTACGTAGAAAAACACCACTGTTTCTTCAAATATGTCTCCTGCATTCATCTTCTTTATATAATTTTGCCGCTCATCTAAGCATTTTCGAATAACTCCTCTGAAAACGTATCTCTGGCTTCGATTAGGCCTTCGGGAATACGATGTGCTAGCTCTGGATTCCATTTCAGAAAAAGGTTATACCAGTTTCGACCTGGTCGCCCATTTTTGAAGGATGTATTCATGCCATCGCCTTGCTAATTTTTTGGGTTCCGTACCCGTACTAAGCCTTGGCTGTCCGTCTGTTTGTCAGCGGGTTGTATCTCATGAACCGTAATAGATAGACAGTTGAAATTTTTACAGAGTGTGTATTTCTATTCTATATTCTAAATTCACAATTAAAGGGGGCCCCCATAAAGGAATGGTGATTTTTTCGGGGTTTTTTGCTCGACCTTAATAATCGCTGTATCTCCTGAAACGTAATAGATAGACACATGAAATTTTCAAAAAGTGAGTAATACTATAGCTACTATAGCAACAAATAAACCCCCATGTGGCTAAAGACTCACACCACTTAACTAGTTTTTTCTTCGGTTTCCGTCAAAATACTTTATGGTCCAATCTTTCCTAAGCATTCAGGATATCTTTCAGACAATTTATCCTGTAATGATGTTTTTTGGAATATTTTATTTGATGCTAAATGTTCTAATAGAAAAATTTCCTTATCGAATGTCTGACAATACTTCATTTAGTGTTGTTGCAGTATATCCTTCCATATTTCCTTATATTCAATGCATTAAATCAGACTAATTAATGAAGAGCTGCTTGTAGGCCACAATTTGGGGTAAGGTAAAAAATGCAGCTCTAATTTACGGCCACCAGTACACGCGAACTGGCTCATGATAATAATCATTGATCCATTTCGCGGACACTAAAATTAATGTGGTTATTCCGAAAATTAACTTAAATTTCAAACAATATTATATTTATTTTAAATATAACCCCTTAAAAAACTTTCTCATGAAAATGAATTAAAAATGGAATAAAAAACGCAGTCTCTTATATTTAAAACTCATAGCACTATGTTACAAAAAAAAATATGTTTTCTTGCAATTTCGCATTATTTACATGCCGACTCCTAATGAATTGACGTCTGAGGACTCAGACTTAACTCAACGAATTTGTTTCTCATTTTAGGGGTAGCAGACATATACATGAACATGAGGATATTGAAATATCTGCATTTTAAGGAAAATACGTCGTTTTATACCATATTATAAAATTAAGTGGACGCGAATTGGGTAGCGGACGCGAATTGGTGCCTTTATCCTACGACACCGGACATTAAAAAGAAATATTCAATTCACTTTATAGTGCTTGCATACAGGGCGGATTTACCAATAGGCAGAGCGGTGCGGCAAATATTCAATTGATGAAGTAAAAGGAAACGAGGTCGAAGTCGCACTATCCCGCAGATATGGACTCAGAGTGACCGTTTTAAACGGCATTAGTGACAGGTTAGTTGCAGAACTACAAAGACGTGGTACCGCATACGGGAACTTGTGTAAAAAGTTTGACATTCTCATGAATCTACATAGCTTGGAATCTCAAGATATTCACGAGGGCGCATGGAACTTGAAACTCTTCTATCTAGGAGACGTAGACGAAAACGAATGTCTGCACCTGTGAGCTCATTTGTGGTCCTCTGAGGCTACCGGGGAAACAAATATCGGCCCTGGTGTTGTACAAGTACATCCTGGAAAAAGGCTTTTTGGACATTTATCCAAATTTGGATATAGCGCTCCGGATATTATTGTGTAGACTAGGGTCAAACCGTTCGGCAGAATGGTAGTTTTCAGCGCTGAAAAAAGTGAAGAACTATTTAGGATCCACCACATAGGATATCAGACTCAATTCACTCTTTGTGCTGCACATAGAGTTAGAAATAGTACAGCCTGTGGACTATAGAGAGTGCAGAGATGACAGTTCGTCACATGGTAATCCAAACGTGTGTTTACACGCAACGAACTTTCTTTCCATATAATTTCATACTAATTTGTAATATTTCTAAGTCTGCTTTTTTATTTTCTAAGGTCGATGTAAGTTAAATAAATGAAAAATAACGGTAAAATTTTTTTTTATTCGATTATATAAAAAAAAAAAGGATCCTTGACTCTGTTAATCGGCCTAGGGGCCCTGGATCTTAATTTCCGGGCCTGACTTCCTGTACTATCTGTGACGAGCTGTAGAGCTGACGGCTTATAATATATGTAAAACGATCCATTCCTCTCCCGCCATTTAGTAGAGCTTATTTATTTGTGAGGAATCGGGAAATTGCAAGCGATACGCATCACCGGTACCAGGATGTCGAATGATATAAAGGCCCCCTTCTGCTCTTGCATAAAAGCTAATCATCCACGGTCAGATCTACTTCAATGCGCCAAACATACGGGACTATCAACGAATCCTACAAATAGCATAATTCGCTTCCGCTAAAATGATCTGAGACGGAATTCTAACGCACCGCCGACATGGCATTTGTATTGAACGTACAAATGGATGATTTTGAATTGGTGGGCTCAAATGAACCAGGAGATAGGTTAGGATCAAAAATTGCACGGCAGGGAGGGGGGGGGGGGGGGGGGGGGGGGTACAGTATAATTAAGAAAATACGCTGTTTTTCACAAATCACCCCATAACTTCCTTATTATGCAACCTATGAGAGTGATTTTTAGCTCAGATGATAGTAAACCGTCTAAGTTTACCCTAACGAACTAGCACTCCACCCCCTCATAGGACGACACCTTCATAGATTTTATAACATGAAAGTTATTAGTGTGCCATACAACTCTTTTTTGTCTATATGAGTACAATCACCTCTTTCGTTACGGATCTCTGAGTCAGAATCACTGAAATAGCTGGAATGTAGTTATGTAATGCCCTGAGCATAGAATATACTGTTGTGTGCAATACAGAGCCAAGTGACATCTATTGGAAAAGGGAATTTCGCATCTTTAGGTGCGGAGAATCGATATTTCTGGAGTGGAATCTTTGGGAAGGTTTTGGAGAATAAATACAGCGCACTTGTCAGCGCCAGAAGCGAAGCTTGTCTTAGACAGTGATATGAAAGTGGATAATTAGATTGTGATAATTTGAAGTAGGTACCTAATGATAATTAAAATAGATCTGAGAATTGATTATTTGTGAGTTTGTAAAAGTAAACAGTAGAGTGGAATAAAAAGAACTTGTGAATTATACCTAAAACCTCGCTTTGCGTCGTTTCGTTTTGCGTTTTTTCGAAGTTGCGTCGTTACTGAAGTAAGACGCATTTTCGCTATGAGTCGTTGTTTTTTCGTATTGCGTTGCTTTTTTTTCATTATTCGGAGAATCATTTTGAAATACATACATGTTTTTTTTTAACTTTCTGAAACGTAGATTCGTGTTTTGTAAAATTAAATTTTTTTGGATTTTCGGAGAATCACAAAATTAAAGTTTACATTCAATTGTTAGTTGGTTGTTGGTTGCAGTGGAAGGTTTTTTGTTAATCATTGTAAAAATCATAGTTACAGTGGAGGGTTTGCTTTTGATTATAAATTTTAAGTTAAGTAAAATATATTTAAATATTAAAAGGCTGTAACCCTGTTTTTTTAGACCATAATAATCATGAGTTGGTAGAGTTACAAAAAAAAGGAAAAGTATAACTCTGGAAATTAAATTGGACATATTACGACGTTTTGATAATGGAGAAAAGGCTGTAGACATAGCAAAAGCTCTTGATCTTGCTGCAACAACTGTCAGAACTATTCAAGCTCGAGATAGAACTAAAATAAAAGAGGCTGCTAAATCTGTAACATCTTTAGACGCCAAGACTATGACTCGTACAAGGAGTGGTTTTATGATTAAAATGGAGTCCTTGCTTTCTATTTGGATTCAAAATCAGATTGCACAGAAAATTCCATTAAGCAAAATGGTAATCCGGGCAAAAGCAAAAAGCTTATTTGAAGATATTAAAGGCAAATCTATGTGTAACGACGGTGCAAGCGGTAGTGCCACTGAAAAAGAAGAACATTTTGAGGCTAGTCACGGCTGGTTTGAGAGATTCAAAACTCGCGCAGCATTGCTCTCAAAGGCGAAGCAGCTAGTGCAGACACCGTCGCTGCAGACCGTTTCCTTACAGAGTTAAAAGCAATAGTTCACGAGGGTGGTTATGTCCCAAAACAAGTTTTCAATATTGACGAGACTGGTTTATTTTGGAAACGTCTACCAAGAAAAAAACTTTTATATCAAAAACTGAAAAATCTGCACCAGGATTTAAAGCTAGTAAAGATAGACTGACTCTACTTCTAGGATGCAATGCAAATGGTGATTTTAAGTTTAAGCCGTTACTTGTTTACCAATCAGAAAATCCTAGATCTTTGAAGGGCTGTTCAAAAGATCGACTTTCTGTACACTGGCGAGCGAATAAAAAAGCATGGATGACGGCATTATTATTTAAAGACTGGGTTTCCACGTGTGCTATTCCTGAAATTAAAGCTTATTGCAATAAAGAGAACTTAGACTTCAAAGCTTTAGTTTTAGTAGACAATGCCCCTGGTCACCCGGTTTATATTGATGATTTATCAGAAAATGTTAAATTTGTGTTTTTACCACCGAACATCACATCATTGATACAGCCGATGGATCAGGGTGTAATCTCGAATTTGAAAAGCTATTATCTCCGACGAACATTTGAGCTGCTTTTGAGTGAAACTGATGGACCCGATAAGACTACAATGCAGCAATTTTGGAAAAATTTTAATATTTTGAAGGCAATCGACATTATTTCTCTGTCTTGGAAGGAGATAAAACCATCTTGCATGAACGGTGTTTGGCGCAAAATATGGCCAGAATGTGTGCAAAGAAAAAAAGTGACAGTTCCTCTTTAGAAGTTGATGATGATGATGATGCACATACTGTTTGTCATGAAATCGCTAACTTAGCAAGAGAATCTAATTTTGAAGGGATGGATGAGACTGACATAGATGATTTGCAAGCTTCTCATAACCAAGAAATGTCTAACGAGGAATTGATGCAACTGGATTTGGAAACCGCTAACGAAGAAGACAGCTCGATAGATATAAGTGACCGTCGAAATTTAACTTCACAACAAATTTCTAAAGCAATGAGTCTAATAGACGAAGCAATTGAGATTTTTTCAAAAAATGATCCTGACATCGAAAGAAGTGTAAAAGATTCTCGAGCGGTAGCAAATGGTATTAATTGTTACAAGGAACTTTTACCTTAATATCAGAAAAAAAGCTGTTCAGCAAACTTTGGACAAATTTTTTGAAAAAGAGACTCCAATGGCCATAAGCTCGTCTACAGAGTCTGAATAATTTCATAATTTATTTCTTTATTTTCTATACATATTTTTAATTTTTAATTGAATTATTAGTTTTTTTTATGTTTTTAAATGAATTAATAAAGTTTTACTTATGTTTTGTTATTTAAATATTCTTCTTTTTTTAACATTTAATGACTGAAAGAAAATTACGGTAACCTATCTTTGCTGTTTATATGATATATGAGTCGCGATTTTTTTGAACGTATCTACGACGCAAAGCGAGGTCTTAGTGTATTGTGTTTTGAATAACAAACTAAAGCCACACTCGCAACAATGCAGTGGTTACGATGCGAGCCTTTATTTCTTTGTTTGGTTATTGCACCATTTTTGGATGTCAAATTTGGGGAGTCCATAGCTTTAAAAAAAAGCATTCTCACGGCGTTACAGATGATCAGAGTTCAGTGGAAAAGGATTGGTTATTAGTTCTAATCATGGTTAAAGCTGTAAATCGTTTGCCCATCTAATAAATGTTCTAAATGTGAAATCTTCAAAATGGATGTGTGTTGACAGGCTGTTGATCAGAAGGTTGAGGTCATAAGCAATCTTTTCAAATTGATTATTAAGAAGTAATTTCAATTCCACCACCTGACCAGTTTTGTACAGGCATGTAGAATCAACCATTCGAGATTTAACTCATATATTTATGTTGGTGAAATGTTGTGTCAGATGGGCAAGAAGAACACGTGTATACATTTCGAACGGCTAAGTTTCTGTCTATGGATGTGTATCAGAAATTTAGTGCCTTTAACGTAAAAGCTGAAGAGTATTTGTCGGACGATGGATCCTTTTGAAA
Source organism: Dioctria linearis (assembly GCA_963930735.1). Taxonomy (NCBI): domain Eukaryota; kingdom Metazoa; phylum Arthropoda; class Insecta; order Diptera; family Asilidae; genus Dioctria; species Dioctria linearis. Next base: position 27,366,427 of record OZ005741.1, read on the forward strand.
GTCCAGCATTATTCCACGTTTGTGTTGATTTGCCATTCCTGAGTTGGAAGGATGTGAGTTGTGAAAGACGGAAATTCAATATTTTGAAAATTAATTAATTTTTTTCAAAACGGATCCAACAACAAGGAAGTAACATTTTACTTATGACTGTTGTCGTGGTGTCGTGGTGGAATTTGAGCAGGGCGTGTCCTGCATGATGTTTAAGGGACCATCTAGTGTGACGGCCTAGAAAATTGCTGATGCTCATATTGTTTTTGTTTTAATAAACATAATACGACACAGTTCGATTATTTTTTTGTTTATTCAAATTATTATATACAGAAAAATGCAATCATTTTTGAAATTTTTTAGATAAGGTTTTTGGCCACTGCAAGACGACACCTCAAAAAAATAGTGCCTGATGGTGGAAGGTCCCACTTCTCTAAAAAATTGTCTGTTTCCTCGGTAGGTACCTATGGTTACCTCTGTTAGGCTACCATCATTAAACTTCTATGGTATGGGATCAGAGATGCATTTTTCTTTTCGTTTTGATGAAAATTAACAAAATGACGGAAATCTCAGAAGTTAATGCCGAATTTGGCCTTTTTATAGCCTAGATGAAATCTATAGGGAATACAAAATTTGTCATTCCGTTTGTCGCAAATAATAATTAATAATGGTAAAACAAAATGAGTTCGACACCCACGCATAATATTGCAAGTAAATTTTTGTATCTTCGTCTGTCTGTCTGTCTGTCCGCACGATTACTCGAGGACGCGTATAATTAGAGAGCTTTTTACAAAAATTCGAAAATTAAACAAATTGAGTAACTTCTTCGTAGGGTTGCCATACAAAAAATCTCATTTTTCACTATATATTTTAACACTCGGAAGTAAAGTGCTGAAATTGTGTACAAGACCATTTTCATAAAAATGGTAAATAAAATTTCAAAAATGGATGAAATCGAGCCACTCCTTGTTTGGTAATGCCATACAAAACATTAGGTTTTTTACGTATACCGTGAAAACCATCAGTAAACCATCAAAACCTAGACAAATTTTTTGTGCTGAAATGTTTTTCAGAATATGAAATCCTATGAAATTGGTTATAATCATTTTTCATTGTCAGACGAACCGTTCTAAAGTATTAGATTCGAAAACCCAATTTTACAATCAAACTTGCACAGAGGAGTTACTACACAAATTTACATATGGGCGAGAATTCATTTAGTTTTTTTTTTCCTGTTTCGACAGTTTTTCGTTAAAAAAATAGGAAATTTTTAGATAAAAAAAACCTTCCATACCTCGCTATGGAAGGACGTGAAGAAACCAAATTTGAGACGGATAGCTTGAAATCTGTTCTTTTGGAAGCTTTCACATTTTGAAAAACGATGTTTCGCGAAAAACACGTTTCAAATTTCAAGCGCGAGATTTTCATATCAATCAGCGATGCCAGCTTCATACAATTTACCTTCTGTTTCTTCAAATTATTCATTGTCAGCGAAATTTCATTCCTGTATTATTACCTTCATATGTGATTTTATACACTCGATTCGTTTTAATCGAGTCGAATTCAGTATTGGGCGGCCCCCTAGTCTCACGCAGCTGGTCGAATCGCTTTTCTAAGAAAGATTATAGCAATCGAATTTTGGCGGACTATTTTTTCAAAAATAGTAATAGAAAATCATTTTACCAATCCATTGTCGGCTATTTTGTTATACAAAGGTATCTAATACGTATCATTTGCTTGTTTTTCTATGCATTCGTATATTGCGCATAAAAAACTTATGCGCAGCATACTTAAACTAAATCTCAACAGAAATATTATCATTTAACAAATTTCTTGCGATTTCATTTGAGTATGTTATTGTTAATATAGTCGAGTCGAGTCGAGCTGCGAAGCAGACACGTTTTCAGAGTGATCCATAAAAATTATTAAATTATTAAATACGAATATACAAAGAATCAATTAAATTTCGGTGTGATATGAGCGAAGAAAAATTTTGTTTTATTTTTTTTTGTTATCAATTGCATCAAATCTATTGAGTGGAAATGAATTTATCGTGCGGTAAATGTGAAAGAGGTCTCAGCAGAAATGATATTAAAAGTGCATGTAACGGATATTGCGGGAAGCAGTTTCATGCAAAGTGCATTGGCCTAACAGAGCACATAGCCAATGCAATAAATAACAACAAGAACCTAAAATATGTATGCGACGAGTGTGATAACGCAATAATAGCAGTGTCTAGCAAAATTGAAAATGTTTTAACAGCAATTAGTGAAAATAAAGAGTTTATGATACGGCAAGAAAAAGATATAAAAGCTCTTCTTAAAAAAGTTCAAAATTTAAATGATGAAAATAAAGGTGTAAAAAACGATTTAAAAAAAAATGAGGAATAAGAATAATGATGAAACTTATGCTGATCAACTTAAGAAAGGCAATGGAATACCGGTATTGATCAAACCTAAAGAAACGCAAGATAACAAAGAAACTAGGAAAGAGGTGAAAGATGCTGTAGATCCTAAACAATTATCTCTAAAAATTAGTCGTGTTTCAAATAGGCAAAATGGTGCTATAGAAATTAGGTGCGAGAACAAAGAGTCTGTCGAAATAGTCGAAAAAGAGGTTAAGAATAAAATGGGTGATAAATATCTGGTAAAACCATTAGAAGTACGTAAACGTAAAATTGTTGCGTGTGGGTTACGTGAAAATCTTGGAATGATGATATTATAAAAGCGCTCGAAAATCAAAATAGTATAAAGAGTGGGGCTAAAGTAGTTAAAGTCTATCAAGCAAGGAAGAAAGGTCGTTTAATGCGATTATAGAACTGGACGATGAATTATTTGATAAAATTGTCGCAGAGGGCCAACTAAGCATAGGATGGAACCGATGTTACGTGTATAAATATATGAATGTGAAGAGATGTTACAAATGTTGGGGTTTTAATAATGAAGCGGGAAAATGTCAGAACAAAAAGGCTTGTCCAAAGTGTTCAGAAGAAGAGCACGATGAAATAAATTGCGAAAGCCATAGTTGAAAAGTGTATTAATTGTGTCAGTGCAAATTTAAAATTGAGCCTAAACCTTTCAACCGATCATGATGCAAGGAGCAGAAACTGTCGGGTATATGAAAGGAAATTCAAAATGGAAGCAGATAAGGTATTATTCTAGCAATTAAATGAATGCAAATGTGTATGCCTGAATGTACAAGAATTGACAGGTAATTTGGATGAATTAGTTGAACATATTTTAAAGCCACTAAAATATCACATTGTTGTGGCTACTGAAACACATTTAACTGAAGAAATAAGTGATTCAGAAATTAATATATGTGGCTATCACACATTAAGGTGTGATAGTGAGTCCAGACATACTGGAGGTTTAATAGTGTACTTTAGAGATGATTGGAGGTGTGAAAAGATATATAGTGCAATAGTGGATAGCAAGATTTGGTGGATGTCTGTTTTGGTTAAATATGATGTATTTTCATTTGCTTTAGGTATAGTAAGTATATCGCTCACCAAGTTCTTCAAAAAGAATCTTTTGTGACCTTATAGAAGGATACATTGATGACTTAAAAAATGTAAACAATAATGTACTTATAGCTGGTGATTTTAACATAGATTGGTCAAATAACTTAGATTTATATAAAAAAGACTTAGAAAAATTAATTATTGATAACAACTTGAAGCAAACCGTTAACGAGTACACAAGAATTTGCAATACATCCAGAACTTTAATAGATTATATTGTTACAAATTTTAATTTGATACAAACTATAATTGAACCAAAATTGAAAATATCGGACCATGAAACAATAGAAGCTACGATCTCTTTAGGTAACGCAAAAGAGAAGGTAGTACCTGTAAACAGAATAAGATATTTAAAATATGAAAAAAAAAAAATTCTTGCACGAGCTTGAAAGAAGTGATTGTGCAATTGCGCTGGGCATGAATATAAACATTAATATTGATAACATAAATGACTGTGTACGTGAATTTGATAATGAATTTAAAAGGATTGTAGGTGGTTTAATATGTGAGAAAGTAATGCAAATTTCTGTCAATAAATGGTTTGATGATAGTTTAAGAATGAAAAAAAAATGAAAAAATGAGGAAATATAAAAAAGCTGTTTTAACTAATGATGAGGTTGATTGGATTGAATATAGAGTATGTAAAAACCATTACACTAATATGTTAAGGCAAAAGAAGAGTGAATTTATTAAACGAAAAATATCGAACGCAAATGATCAAAAAGAAATGTGGCAGGTAATTAAAAGTTATGTTTTGAAGAAAGATAATGTGACAACATTTAAAGAGATACAATTTGGGAATTATGTGAGTGTAGAGGATAGTGAAATGGCAAACAAGCTAAATCATTATTTTATACAGAGTGTTAGAGACATAAATAATGAAATCGATTTCGTGAAATATACTGATAACTTAATCGTTCAGGCGGAATCAAGATTTATATTTAGAGAAGCTACTATTAATGATTTAGAAAGAGCGTGCAAGCAATTGAAAAATAAAAGGGATTTTAATATGATAAGTCCAAAAATGATATTGGATAGTGTAGATGTGATGGGCCCCAAATTAATAAATATAATAAATAGATCATTCAATTCAGGAATATTCCCTGATATATGGAAAGAATCTTTAATTGTTCCAGTGCAAAAAATAAAAAAAATCGGCAAATTGTGAAGAATTAAGGCCCATAAACATGCTTGAAACATTAGAAAAATTAATGGAAAAGATAGTAAAAAATCAGCTTGAAGAATATATAGAACTAAATAATATTCTAACAGAGCAACAGACAGGATTTCGTAAAAATCACTCATGCGAAACGGCTATAAACTGGGCATTGATTGACTGGAAAGAAGATATAAGCAAAGGCAGACACGTGATCTTAATATTTCTGGATATGAAGAGAGCTTTCGAAACCATAGACAGAGATATCTTAATAAGAAAACTCAGGCGATATGGGATACATGGAAAAGAGCTAAAATGGTTTAAATCTTATTTGACCAATAGATTTCAAAGATGTAAAGTAAATGGAACAAAATCGCAAAAACTATTAAATAAATTAGGAGCTCCTCAAGGATCAATATTGGGAGCGTTGTTATTCATTCTATATATTAATGATATTAGTGCGGTATTAGAAAAATGTAAAGTGAAATTATTCGCGGACAATGCCTTAGTTAACTTAGTGCAAAATATGACGTAAGATCTACAATAAATACGGTGGTTGATGAATTAAACAAGCTGTGTAAATGGTTAAAAATGAACAAACTTAAATTGAATACAACGAAAACCAAATATATGTTACTGAACGGGGTGTATGATAGTGAGTTAAGATTAGAAGGGAAAAAAATCGATCAAGTCTATGAGATGAAATACCTAGGTGTAGTAATTGATAGTGAACTAAAATTTAGTCAGCATATAGACAGAACATATAAAAAAGTGTCAAAGAAAATAGGTTTTTTTCAGTAGAATTAGAAAGAATATTGACTTTATGACAGCAATTAACATATACAATGTAATGATAAAACCGCATTTCGAATACTGCTCAACTATATTATTTATGGGGAATCAAACAATAATTCAAAGACTACAAAGGCTACAGAACAAGGCGATGAGAATGATCTTATGTGTCAACAGATACACACATGTTCGATGGATGTTGGAAACTCTTAAATGGATGAGCATTACCCAACGAATTATATTTAACACTCTTTTATTTGTTTTTAAAATGAAATATGTAATATTACCAAATTATTTAACAAAAAGTTTAGTGTACGTTAATGAAGTTCAACCATATAATTTAAGAAATACTATGGATTTTAGATTAAGTTCGCATAGAAATGTTAGAGACCAGAAATCACTTATGTACAAAGGATTACAAATATTCAATAGTCTTCCAATGGATGTTAAATTAGAAAAAAATATTAATGAATTTAAAAGAAAAGTTAATAACTTTGTAAAATTTAATTATTAAGTATGGGACCAAAATATGTGAAATTGATTGAAACATTTACTGTTTGCGTTACTGTAATAGTTATATACTAAATAAATATCATCTATCTATCTATCTATCTATCTATCTATCTATCTATCTATCTATCTTAACGACGAAGGGAACTTAAATTTACATATTTATTAATATCTTGTCCCATACCGGACTCGAACTGCCCAATTTTTAGAATCGGTCATAGATGGAATAGAAAAATGTTTGTGATTTTTATTTTTTATTTCATAATTTAATTTAGAATCGGAACTTAAATGTTACACAAAAGAATTTATAATGAAGAAAATAAAATATCAATTAAACTTTTCTTTTGGGGGAATACCTACTTTGTGATTATAACTTTAAAGAGGTCAGCTCCGGAAATTGATCAACTTGAAAATAGTTATTCTCGAAAATCCTAGTACGGATTTAAAATAAAATATGGCATAGAAGATGCTCTGTATAGAGGAAGAACTCTTGTGTTCTTCGCCTGTACTCTTGTTAGTATGGCACTAATTCATTGACCAGTACCTTGATGATTAGTCCAAAGGTTCTTTATGCGTTACACAGTTGTATTGTATGTATGGATTTATTGAGTTACACTACCTATTACCGCAGTTTATGAATGAAAAACGTCATATAATATCCTTATTCTAGTGGCATGAGCTAAAATACTAACCAGAAGAATATTAAATGTATTTTCTTCTTAAAACTTTGTTTCTACTTTTTTCCATAATAAAAATGTCGTAGAACGAAAATCTTTAAACAAAAATTATGTTGATATTACAACATAGATAAATGTGTAGTATGTACATACATATATGTATATCGTCATAATTTCACACATTTCTTTATATGAAACATAAAATTTCATGTCCGCACGTCCTTATCAATTGAATTTCGGTAGAAAAAACCAAAATCACTTTTATATCCCTGCTTCCTTTCATAATATTATATCCGTTGCCCTATAGTCTGAGTCCCATTTTAGCACTGCCAATTGCTATCCCCAGCCTAATGGAATAGAAAATTCGATCGATAATTGGATACCAGAACGACATTTCCCCGAGATTATAACTTTCTGATTATATTCCGAATGAACGGCACAGCCCTGCTAGAAAATTTCTGAAAATACGAAAAGTGATGTCCTGGGCACGCGAAATTAAAATTCAACGCTGGGATCTGGTCTGATATATTTATAAAGGAAAAGAAATCTTTTTTCATTATTTTGGAACTTTCAAAAGACTTCGAGTCTCTTTTTTTTTATTATTTTATTAATTAATTAAATTTTCTATGTTGTCTACGTAATGACGGACTACTATGAAATCCATAGGAATGTATTCTATTGGGTCATCGTGACGAGCGAATATTTCATCAAGATATATACACACAACTATACAATCACATAAATATGATACTCTAGATAAATGTATAACTCTATTTTGGTTCTCGTTAAGGCGCCTAATTACACGTCGTTAAAAAGCAACAGGCCACAGGGATGCTATTAAACTTTTCTAAAAGGGAGTGTCATAACCACTTCTGGGCTTGCTTATACTGTTGTATCTATACTTGGTGAATGTTAACAGGGGGATTGTTCTGGTTAGCGCATAGCAGTTATTCTCGGATTTTTGGGAAGATGTACATAAGTCGAAAGTTCGAATACCCACGTCTCTGGTGGCAGCCGATTTCAAACTTTCTCTTATATGGATTTAAAGTTGAAGCCGCACATCTGGAAGGAGGTCTGCTGCTTTTGGAAAGTTTTTTGAAGTTTTCTATTTTAAAGGAACACTCAAATAGACTACAAGATTTTTTTATTTAACCAGACGTCGTGAAGGAAATTTATTGCATTTTAAGGATTTCATGTTATCTACGAGTTTGAATTTTTTTTTTTGTTTTTATTTTTTTTTTTAATATAATCGTGCAAAAGGTGAGGTGGCAATGTAAGATTGAAATGCAACAATGACGAAAGAAACGTTAATGAACCTCACGGTAATATTTTTAAGCCAAATCTGGCTAGGCTTGTCAGAAGCTATAGGGTAGAATAGAGGGAATAGAATTTATTCTGCATACACTATTTTAAGTAATACAAGTAAAGCTAATGCTAAGGAAAGAAGGAGCTCCACAAAACTCTTTATAATAAGGACTTATGTTTGAATATTAAAACCAATTTAAACCTGGTAAAAGAGAAAAATCTCTGACAACCATACGAAACATCCTCTGCAGTATCACCTTCCGTGATTCAATTTCAACAGAAAAGTCATCAATCAGCAGAAGGAAGAAAGCTTTCAGATTAACATAATTAAACCTTGAATGTGCTGAGCCTGTATCTTACTTAAACTATGTCTTTACTTATGCATGATAGACATAGTATGCCAACAAATTACGTTGACTGCAGAGATGTAGATATGCAACTATGTTTGTTGTTATGGTTTTTGTTTAATACTATGAAGCCTATATTCATAATTTCTAGGCATTTAACAGATCTCATTGCTATTTTTAGCGCAATTTGGAGCAATGTTTTTTAAAAAAACTCCCGATTTTACATACAAAAAAAACGAAACAAATTTTTCCCTTTTCTACCACTTTTATCCGAATCGCAAGAATTTTGCACCAACGAATTCCATCATATGTGCAACCCTATTCTAATCGATCTCTGTTTCTCGGTACTCTAATCATAATTGTACCCTGCTTGCTGGGAGTTTTTTTAAAAAAAAACAAAATTGCACGAACCTAAAGGTAAAAAAAGTTCATTGAGACAGACAAATTTATAATTTTTGAAATATATTAACCCAGTGCACCAAATTCGGAACTTCGGAACGGTAAGAACAATTTCGGAAAGTGTGCGAAAGAGCCAGATCGAAAAATAAATCCCCACTTTTCAGGGCTTTTTCACATTTTCAGAATGGTATTCAGAACACTATTAATATTCAGAAAGAGTCTTAAAAGAAGTGCGAATTCGGATTTTTCACTGATTTTTTTCTAAATTTTGAAGGCATTTCCGAAACATTTCCTAAGGTTCAGCTGCACTGTTATTTTGAGTTAGTTGAAAGTGAATGACGATTTTCTGGAGAGTGGGAAAGGTGAGAAATGTATAGGTAATTATTATTAATAAATATTTTAGTGTTTTGTTAATTGCGTCAATAAATTATCGTACAGATCATATCAAGACAGCTGATATATTGGCGGGTGAAACAGGCTGTTCAAGATGCTATAAGAGCCTCCAGATAAACAATGCCGTACTTCACCAGTCTCAAATGAACCCAGTGCTTCGAGCCCAAAACATCTTTTTGTCCTATTCGCTATTAAAAGGTTAGGGCGAGAAGTCTTCTATTTGAAGGAGGAAATGAAGGCTTTGAACAAAACTCAAAAGACACCCTTCAACTTAAGTGATATGCTTCCTTCGTTGCATACAATTTCAAAAGAAGACTTCATAAGTCTCGAAAATAAGTGGAATATCGTAAAGGCTGCCGAAACATTGGTACGCATGGAATTTTTCTTAACAATGAAAAATGTTTTATTATTATAATTTTGCAGAAAGCATTTTTTCAACTCTTGGAGTATCGGCTCTGACTATATCCCTCAGCAAGCATGGACGACACAAAAAAGCGCCTGAAAGCAGTATTTTATAATGTTGAAGACAGATTTAGTTAACCAAAAACAACTGCATTCGAAAATTCCATTCAACAAAAACGTTCAAAATTTAAATATTTATCGTTTTTATCTTTGAAATCAGTTTATTTTCCGAACTGGCAAAATCGAAATCTTAAAAATGTTTTAACTTAATTATTATTTCCTATGTTTCCAATTTGAATATAATATTTGTTCTTTAAAACATTTTCAAATCATTTTTGAGTTTTTACCAGTTCAGAATGCATTGATAATATTTCTGAGAATTTGGTAGGAATTCCTTAGGATTTCAATCGGAATTCAGATAACAAGCTTGACAATTTTCTTTAGGAAATCATTAGGAATAGACAAACTTTTTTCGCATCGATTTGAGGAGAAATATTCGGCACTTTCGGCATTTTTGTAAAAATTTACATATTCTGCCCTCAAAGAATTTGTTCGGAAAAAGTTTACGAATCCGAAATTTTTTCGGAATTTTCTTAATTTGTCTTAGAAAAATTCCGAATTTGACACACTGGGAAAGGAGGGACTGACTACCGTTATTATTTTAGTATAGATATTACTTATACTAATATAGGACAGAGCCTCTATCCGTTAAACCGAATAATAACAATACCGGTATTACTCATGCCGTTTTTTTTATATTATTAAGCCAAACTCAGGGGATACCCTATGATGTAAAACACAGCATGGCAGGAAGGAGATAGAGATAGGATTAGGGGACATGAGGTAAATGGCGAAGGTGCTGATGTTCATATGTCACTCTTAAACCTTCGCAGATTCTAAGCCAGAGGAAAAATAGAAGATGGTAAACTGTTCCACATTCGCACAGTTCGGGATAAGAAAGTATCACGGAATTTTACTGTACGGCCGAAAGTAGTTTCAATGGTGAAAGAATGTACGAGACTTACAGCGAGTGTAATGCATGCATGAATTATTGTACAAAGGATCAGAATAGATATTTTATCGGAATATTCATCATGGATGTAGCGATAAAGGAGCGAAAGGCATCTAACGTTACGGCGGGGCTCGAGTTAGTCGATATGATAAATCGCCAATGAGCTTGAAGCCTCTCTTTTGGATAATATCCAATGAAGCTAAGCCACTACGATATAGCCCCAGCATCGATATGAGAGTTGTATTCCATTCTAGGACTCTTATAGAAGTGCGTTAGATTGAAATATATTTTTACAGTTTTTCAGAAATCCACGTCATTTCGATACTTCTTTGGCAACAGAGAAGATGTGGTCTGTCTGTCCAGCTTAACTTACTGGAAATATTAATGCCAAGAATGCTTAGTGACGGTGAATCGAAAACTAATGCTCCATCAAATGAAATGGGAGTGGTTAGGCCGTGATCTTATTTTAAAGAGATGAAGCAACTTTGAGTTTTAGACGTATTGAATTTGAGGCGATTCGCTTTGCCTCAAGCGAGGATATTGTCAAGACTATTCAATGATCTACTCATGCCATTTTGTTTGACATATGCGGCATTCCCTCTGGAGTCCGTAAGAGTATCAAAGGGGTATGCAAAATCAAGAGTACTAGCATCGATAATAATAATATCGATATTTCCTAACCGGTACCCAACACCGTCTGTCTCCATCTTGTATAAGTACCTAATACCGGAATCGATACCGGTATTATGTATTTAATTGGTTTTGTGCATAGATGTTCTGCCTTATATTTGTACCTACCAGTACTTAAATAATACCGGTATTCAGTCCCTAGGCTAAATTAAACCTATGTTTGTTTCAGCTTTTATACCGTCATATGTAAGTGAAAATACTGATGTCACTTTCGGTATCTTAAACCGATATACCAAAATAATACCGGTATTTTATTTATATACCAATACCGCTTTCTTCAGTCCCTGCATTAAAGGAAGAACCCCCAAATGTCTAAACCAATTGCATGCCGTTGAACCAATTGGATTGAAATGCATCAAAGTACTTTTCTTATCTGAAGCCTTTTTACCTAAAACTTAAAGATACTTTGTTAAAGAAAATAACGATCCAAATTGCACTGCACAGTATGTTAGAGCACTTATCCTTTCTACGCAAGCACGTTGCTTTTATTGTTGGGTGCTTACTGCTAGCTACATTTTACACCCGCTCAACTATTCCATTTTACGCACGAGTGATAAATTTCTTCTAAAATGTCAATGCACAAACAATTTTCATTTACACAAATCCGCAAATGAGTACCTAGCCTTACATAGTCAACATACATATGTATGAACCTAATGGCCACATCATCCTTGAACTATTACCTTAAGTATCATTGAGCCCGGGACGTTGCTTCCGGCGACCAGTAAAGGCTGTAAATTTGTTCCTATTTCTCATTCAAGTACATCTCTTCCTATGAACGTACACCCCCCCCCCCCTCCCGCCCACTTCCGTTTATCCATCCTGTTGCTTAGTTATGCAAAGGACTGCGTTCTCAACATCACGCCCATGTGCAAGCGCAAGTATCCTGTTGTTAAAATAAAAACTTGGACACGTTTGCCAGATGTGTCCCGAAAAATTTTCCTATAACATAGTTTTATGCATGCTTTAACTTTCCCTTTAATGTCGATAGTGTGACGTAGAAGTAGTCCAGGAAATGTACATGGCTGCAAGGAAATAGGCTTTTGGCGGACATAGCCTATGGATATCCAGGAATATAGTTACACGTAGGACCATTGGCATGAAGTTGTTTTGCATCTTAACAAGTTTTCGGAGAGCAGAGCATTTGGGACCGTTGCTTGTTTCCCATGGCACATCAATTCAAAATTTACATCCTTTGCGAGATGGAGAAAATGAATTAAAATAAATTGGAGGAAGCACACTAATCCTGTGAATAGTAATCGTTTTCCTGTTTTCTGCTGGTCTGCTTCCGTTACGATCACTCCCACATACCTGCACATGTGTATACCATCCCCGTAAGCAGTATAAAATTTCATTTCAACTTCCAAAATTTCCACGAAGTGACCGTTTCAATTCAGACTTTTTCGATTACCTTACCGACAATTTTAACAAAAATGCTAATGACGAATAAAACCAGTGTTCATGGCAAGGACATTTGAGCCAATCTGGTCAGCAGATGCATGCTATGTATACGTACATCTGTCCTTCACAGAAAACTACCGATAAAAGAGCCAATTATAACAGCTGTTAAGCGCCAAACTAATTAAGCATTTTGGAATCAAAGCGTAAAAATTCAGTTCAACTGAGCTTTTCATGAAAGCTCAATAGCTGAGAGGAGAATGCATTCAGCCTTACGTTTTTGGACAAAAGTCCGGCTAAAATGTTTGCCAAGCGTAAAATTAAGCTTAGTTGTTTGATTGGCTTTAAATAACTAAAAAAAAAAGAGTGGGTACGTCGCGTTGTTATTGGCTGCAGCTAAGGTGTGAATAGCATTTCAAAAGCAAAAGAAAAATCGTGAAGGCAAAAAGTATTTCCGTTTCGGAAATACAACTTTGGCTGGAAATCGAGGGTTCTATATTGATCAATTTGCTTCATTTCCGGACAACATAAAATTTCGGGACGTTGCCAAATTTGAGGTGTAAATTTTAAATGTGCTGTGGAATTATCGTAGTTGGTGATGGAAAATCCTTAAGTGGCAAGCACTGAACGTTGGAATGTTTTTTTTTAGGAAGCTTTCCAACGACGTTAGGGTAATTATAGGACGTCAAAATAAAAAAATTGAAAAAAATTCCTGATTTTTTTTTAATTTTAAACATTATTTCACTATGATCTCCTTCCCTATGGACCTCTGCACCGGAAAAACCTAGTAGCATATACAGGATGTCCTAAGGTTCGCACCCATTCAAGACTTGTGTTATTGGTGAAGGCAAGTATTTTTAAAAAACCTCAGATTTGGAGAAAATAAGGGAAATTTTATAAGTAGCCTTACTCTTATTGAGGCCGTACACGAATTTGTCTGTCTCTTTATTTATATATTTCTTTTTTACTATTTTCGACACTCTCGTAGACCCACTTTTCGTCATCAGAGCGTGCTGAAATTTGGCACACAAGTTCAGGTCGCGTGACAATTGAATCTATCAAAATTTGAATCATTTGAAAATTTGGTACAAATTTGATTAATGTTAATCCGTTTCAGGAAAAATGCAGTTTTCCGATTTTTCCGAAAAATTTTCCGGAATTTTCCGACTTTTCCGGAAAATTTTCCGGTAAAAAAGTTTTCTAAATTATGCAGCATCAAGTTCCCTATCAACTGGCATGATTACTTTTTCCCCGACAATGGTGAAAACTTGCAGAAAAAATCGAAAATTCATGTAAAACGCTTTTCCGGAGTTTTTCCGACCAAGGAAGCGTTTGGGCGTTTTGCAACCTAAGACAAAGTTGTAGAGCGAAATGAGTTGGATAAAGTTGCTTTTGTGGAAAACTCCATGGAAAACCCGGAAAAGCGGGAAAATCATCGGACAAATTTTCATCGATATGATTAGTGGTAAATCTATTTCAGGAAAAAGGCAGAAAATAATTTTATTCGCTGACAATCACCGATTTATTTCAGCATGATCAATCAGAGGTAATAAGTGATTTGATTCACGAAGAGAAAGAATATTCAAGAGAAATGTCCCAATCAAAAAATCTGAGTCCATTTCTGTGTGTGAAGAAAAGTTTATTTTCTACTTTTTCATGCGACTTGACCTCAGTTTTGTTTGAAAACTCCTTTTTTACTTATTTTATTTATTTATTTATATATTTTTTTCAAAAAATACGTGTCTTATTTTGTAACACCCAGAATATAGGTATTTGAACACTGAACACTGAAAACACGTTGACGTAGAGACAAAAAAAACTTTATATCCGGTTTTTGTGTGTGTGAAAATTGTGGATCTTAGACCTTAGGCAAACTACAGGTCGTAAGAAGACTTCAATCGATAATTCTAATTTAAATTCTAATATGTCACGTTTAAGGGGACTCGAATTGATGCTAAACCTCTTGTGTAAGTATCAAAAATGTTAAGTTTTTTCTAAGCATCATTTCAGACATTATAGGTGGCAAATTTATACATTAAAATGTGCACTGGATAGTGCATTTAACAAGCCTTTAAACATGGCTGTAAAAAACAAGAAAAATCGAGTGAAGTGGATAGAATTTTATTAAAGAAATCAACTTTTTAAAGTTCATACTTGGAAGCCGCATTATATTCGTTTAACAGACCTAATGCTACTTGAGTTTCTAATCGGTCAATTGAATTTTCGAAAGGACTTACAGCTTAAGTCTGCTTACTCTAATGGACCTCAGTTATTGTAGTCTGTATAGGATATTATAGCTCAAATATGGGCAACATCGGGTAACTCCTTCGATGAGTTGGTATTTAAAAATTTCGATTTTACACGTTGGTACATATCCTATATACTTATATACGGAAACGATAACTTGTTGGCAGAGAGACCTCAAGTTTAAAGTACGGTAATTATCTTATAATTTTAGGTGAAATTTCCAAAAATGTACTCAATTCGGCAACCCCTTAGTACGGAATTGGAAATAAGTTAAACCTTTGAATAAGGAGATTTGTGGCTGAATATTCAATATTCCTTGGCGCAATCGCATTCGCGTTCTTTTGAATTCCAGCACATTACAATCCGATATTAGGCTGCAATGGAGTTCGGGGGAAATCACCATACAGAATCCCATTGCGAGGATTTAGGAAAGCAAAAGTAGAGTAGAGTGGTAAAGCAAGAACTGCAAATTGGTTCTTTTGGATGATAAATTGAAGGATTGATTTTGTTTTTCCCTGTTTTTGTTTTCCTAGTGTTAATTTTATTCTTTTGTCCTCAAACGCATTTCTTACGGTACTTATGTTCGTAGTGATAGTGCTTCACCTGCTCAGTACGCATTTTCAATTGGTGCAGGTATTTAATTTTCTTTCTTTTGGATTGTGATTAATTACCAGTATTTTGATTCTCGGACTGTGCGATAGGCTAAGAATCTAGTGGCGCTCAAGCTGGTTATGCCACCTTTACCGTCCGACGAAAAGTTCTAAAAAAAAAAAAACAAATGCAAAACAGAAGCTTTAACAATTTAACGAATATATTTTGAAAACAAAGGGAGAAGCACTATATTTAAGGGTCTTAAGCCAATTATAACTTTTTTTTAATTATTTTCTGGAGTAGATGTTACACGAAAAAAAGAAAGACGTACCTACATATATTTTAGTTTTTCAACGATCCTTGCTCCCGTTGGGAACGTTCCACCTGCCAGGGTATAATTCTTCTATAAAAATTAACTTTATTTTTGGGGCTAGCTATATTCTATTTCTTTAAACAATGCTTCTTAAATCAAATTAAATAAAGCCCATTGAGCAAATCAACAGTGGAAGCTAATTAGTATAACGTTCCAAATTTTACCTGTATACAAACTCACAATAGCTTTACAAAGTGCATAATCGCTCACTGAAAGTTCAAAGTGATAAAATTCACATTAAATCACAAAAAATAGTCTTCACAAATTTCTAATTTAATTAAGCGATTATAAACCTCCTCTGCGAGTGAAAAGTATCTATAACACCCACACAATCATCTGAACATTAAAGCAAATCTTTTATAAATATCGAAATCAATCATCCCTAAACGCCACCCACGCAATATTCACCGCCAACCTTTTTTTGCTTTTTATTGATTGAAACTAAGCTGGAATTTGTTAACATTTTCCAAAATTCTCCAAATGGATAACTGCACTTTTATTTTTTCACCTGTCTAATTTATTTGGCAATCGAATTACTAGAGTATGTCTAAAAATGTACATAAAAGGATACGGTAGGTACCTAACCTACTAGAAAATCTTTCTTTTACGTCACGGAATCTCAGACAGAATTAAAAATTAAATATTAAGGAAAGGGATACTTTGTCTTCACATACATATATGAGAATATCCCCAATAAGCTGAAACGTTTCTGGAAAGATTAGAGCGATTTTAAGCAATACACCCCACTCCTGACACCATAACGGCCATAACGGATGAGTTCGGGAAAAATTTTGACGGAATTTTGTTATGAATGAATTTTGCTCCAATCTAAAGGATTGTGGTTTGTAAGAGAAAAGAACAAGGTCAGCCAGTTTACTCTTATCCAAGTCTCTTTACTACTAAAAAGCGCATGATTTTTCCAGTATAAAGAAGCTTTCCAATCGTTTGGAGACTTTCTTCGATTTCAATTCTTGCCGCACTAAAGGCAGACGTACTCAAGTAAAAGAACTCAGTCGGGTCACACCCGAATTTAATTTAAGTTCGAAGAGAAATTTTGTTACGTAACTTTAAATGGTGCGTAGTTATTATTGTAGGTACATTCATTATTCATAAATATTAATAAAAAAAAGTGTATTGTGCCGTTAGAAGGATGATTGAAAGATTTCTGAAACCACCATCCCCAGTAAAAAATGATTTCATTTGCCCGTAATCAATATAAATTAACGCTACGATTGCATGTTGTCGTCGGGAATTTCATCTATAACCACGTCACTTCTCCCTGACCGTTTCCGGCATCCTGTTTTTATCATCCTGCCTGACATGTCCATCATAACTCTAGTCTTGTTTAATGACAGCATGAAAAATGAACGATAAATGTATGAACAAGGCGGGGGGCAGTGATGTGGTGGACTCGGACAGACAGCTATTCCTCCTCTGACTGAGATACTAAAACTTTTCGCTTTTATGAAGTAAAAATTACTGAGAAATTTAATTTCCGATCTGGGATAAAAACGCCAGATAACACCCGTAGCGAAGGTACACATATACTTATGTATGTATTGTATATAAATAGATTTCTGGATGCCCGAATAATGTAATTTGAAGACTGTAGCCAATGTTTTTGGGGAAATATGAATGGAGAAGAGAGATAATGGTGGTGAGATCAAAGGGAATGTAAGCTTATCATCAACTGTCACAGCAAGAGTCTCTTGATAGCATCACTCTAAATTAGATTTTCTGAGATGACTTTAACCTAACTATGTCCTTTCTGGTCTATGAATATCAAAAGGGCGATTGGTTTAGATGCATGCTACCCAGATAAATAAGTTTCATTTAAAAGTTTTATTAATGACAATTATGACAATACACAAATCTCTAGAACTTAGACCAACACAAGGTACATTGTTCACCCTTCAGATAAATCCCAACCGGACACTTCCACAATATTTAGGATTGGCCGCCAAGAACCAAGAAATTTCCATCTAAGAGGTTTGAGCTAAGAACTCTGTTAACAGGATTTTCAACGAATCCTATCCTTTGTAGGTGACCCCTGCGAAATGAGTGTCCATAGTAAGAATTGATACTAGGTTTCTTACGGTTGGCTTGTAGCTTTCTCATTAAATTTGTGTTAGGGCTACACCACAGTTCCTTTGTAGTTCTACCCAAGGGGTCATCTAATTAAAGACAAACAATTACCTGACTTCTAAATTTGAATATACATTTTTTTACTAAACATATTTTTGCATAAAGGAATATCGAGTCAGTACTTCTTTTATGTCATATAACCTGTCTAGACTCCAGACCTCCGGTATAAAATTCCCACAATAATCCCACATAGCCACAAGCTAAAAGCCCTCTCCCACGAAATGCAATAATTACAAATCAGGAGGCTCCTCCAACGTCTAACTATCATAAAAGATATACCAAGAGCTCTTAAAAGTGCACGTACAAAATATTTATATTCTGTAAATTTCCGTGTCATGATGGGGAAAGGGGAGGGCAACAACAAAACCACTGATTTTCACATCTATTGGATGGCTTTATTCATCAAAGGTTCGAAATTCTTCCACATAACGACCCTGCCTCCCTAGAAACCGACATTTTAAGGTTAAGGTTATAGTTATTTTTTGTTACTGCAGTTCCTTGATACTATGGAGAAGATGGTAACCTACAGGATACTACGTGAACACAAATATGTGAATATGCGACGTGATTATAAGTTTCACAAATTTAAAGAAATGATTTATGATACCCTAGATAAATATTAGTATGTAATTTCGTATGGTCACCCATCAGTGCAACTTTAATCGTTGAAGTGGTATTTCGCTTATATTTCAAGAACCGGTTCGTCGGACAGTAAAAATGATTTTAACCAAATTCATAGGATTTCGTATTCTGAAACACTTTTCAGTCCAATAAAAACATTTAGGACTGATCGTTCTTACAGTATACGTAAAAATCGTAAATTTCTATATGGCAGCACCAAGAAGGGGTTGCCCGATTTATCCCATTATTTTGTTTACTATTACTATGAAAACACCGTGTAAAAAAATTTCAACTCTCTATGTCGACGCGTTCTCAGGTAATGTTCAAATATATAGTGAAAAATTACATTTTTGTATGGCAACCCTACGAAGGAGTTGCATCTAGGGTAAAAAAAAAGGGAGGAAATGTCAAAATGAAACAAGGCTTGGTAGGAGGAGGTGAAATGTTTAGATAGAATGTCTGATCTCATTGAGTTTCAATCTTTTAAATGTCGGGAGGTCGGTGTTACAGATATATCAATAAAATTGAGCTTAAAATTATGCGATTTTAGAATTCTGAAGATAGGCAACTTTTCCTTGATGTTGGATCTGCGAGAAGACAGTCTGAAGCGAGGTATATTCCTTGGTATGCGAGTGGGAGCATTAAAGTCAATTCTGGACAGTATGATAGGACAATCAAATAAACAGTTTACCGTCTTAAAAAGAAAGATATCATCCAGGGAGACTCTGCGATTGACCAAGGTCAACAAATTAAAATGACTGAGCCTTTCAGGATATTCAATCGAAATATTTTTGAATTTAAATAACAAGAGCCTGGGAAATTTTCTTGGTCAGAATAAAATGAGTAACATGGGTTCCACATTTTATATGAATGTTCGAGGATACTTCTAATTATTGGGTTAAAAAGAGTAATATATGTATGCCTGCAATATGGGAGGCAAAGGTAAACTTAGTATCAAATTTGACCCCAACTCATTTATTTCATTCACACGAAAAATAGTAATATTACAAATTTTATAATCGAAATTGATCGAATCACTTTTCCTAGATGTCAATTTGCAAAGAATTCTCGTTACATCAAGCTTCAAGCTTCTTGATGTCCCTTTGAAGACAACGGCTAGTCATTGATATTTATAACTCCCTTAAATATCTTGGCATCATCGGCATAAAGTAGGCAGTCACTCTCAATAAACGTGGGTAGATCGTTAATGTAGATCAAGAAAATGAGAGGACCGAGGATTAAGCCTTGGGGAACGCCAGACAACTGTTTATAAGGGACAGATCGGAAACCATTAAGAACAACGAGGCTACCTCTATTAATTAAGAAGGAAAAAACCCAGAAATTGTATTTATGTTGAATTCACGTTGCGCAATTTTGAAAAGATCACGCTAATAAGAAATTTTGTCAAATGTCTTAAAAAAATCGGTGTAAATAGCATCAACTTGTGCGCATTCGACAAGAACGCTTGCTATAGTGTCAGTTAAAAAGGACAAGATTGGTAGTGGTTGAACGTCATGGAAAAAATCCATACTGCTGGTCACAGATATGTGCTTTAATTTTATAGAAAATTTGACAATAGGCAATTCTTTCGAAGATGAAAGCAAGGTGGTTAGATATTTATATATGTATAAAATCCATAAGGCTCACCAACCACATGAACTCATTACAGGCTCATTAAATATAAAACCTTCTTAAGGTCACAAACAACAAAACATGTACACTGCTACATATCTAAATTTCAATTACCTTTTCTCAGTCACAAAAATAATAAACATATGTACATTGGCTATAATTGGCCACCCGCAAGAATTAACCTTTGTGCTTCTTGACGTGTGTCCAAATATCAAGAATTATGGCATCTTGTGCAATTTGATGCCTGTAGGGCGCTTGGAACTAGCGATCGATTATGATGATCAAAGTCCATCGTGTGACCCATGGAAATTCTTAATTTTACGTCATTGTTCAAAGGCAATAAACTTTGAAATTTATGTGCGTACCTCTGTTATTGATATTATTAATAATTAGCATTTCTGATCAATATCAATATATTGCAAGCCAATATTTTTTTTAATTTTACCCCAATAAATTGCTTTGCCTGCTCTGGAAAAATCGATTTCATGTGGAAGGGAGTACCTACTTGTGTTAATTTTTTAAATAAAAAAGCGAGTATCGGGATAGAAAAAGCAGAAAAATTTTTACATCTTAGAAGTGTTCTCACCTTTGAGAAGTGATTTTTTTAAACAAGTCTAGATACAAAAACTAGAGAGTCCCCCTACCAAAGGTAAGGCCTCCAGCGGAAGATCAGTATCAAGTCTCTAAGTTTTGAAAAAAGATTAAATCTAAGTTTAAATTTTAAAAAGTTTTTGTAAGAGTTTCAAAGCAAAATAAGATGACAATTTTTGAATAAACAATTTTAAATTAACATCAGTGCGAGTGTTTAGCAATTATTCCAAGATCCCGGTAATCTGTTATTGACTACCTCCAGAGCCCTGGTTTAAGCCAATACAACAGTAATTAGTTAGTCCAGGGTTACCAGATTTATAAATCGGGGTAACGAAATTATTCTTTAAGATCTGTGGTAAAATATTCTTGTCAACTGATAGATTACACAAATTACGTAATGGTTCAGAAAGTGTTCGAGAACATTTCTTGAATATCAAATTAGACACCCCATCAGGACCGGGGCTCTTATTACAATCCAATTTATCAAGTATATTTGAGACCACTGCAGAGAACACTGTGAATATGTTAAAACAACTGTTATTTTGATGTGAACTAAGTGAATATTAGTCCAATAAATGAACCTGCCTCGAGTAGACAGATGCACAATATTTAGAGAATAGTTCACATATTTGACTGTAACTAGTTGATTGATCGTTATCATACTCCATTTCTTTGGGATAGAGATTCGACCCTTTTTAATTTTTACTATAGGGTTACTTAGGGTTTTCCTTTATAGAAGATTCAGTGGAATTAATATATTTAGCATAACATTCCTTTATTAGTTTTTTAGAATTGTTCTTGAAATAAGAGAAGGTTGTATAAATTTCAGGGTGATGGTTAACGCTTTATATAAATGATGCCAGTATTTTTCTTTTGATTTAAAAATTCTGACCAACTCTTAAGTAAACCAGGTAAGATATCTGGTAGTTCTTCTTAATAATGGAAAACCTTCGGATTCCTCAATTAATTATATCGTAAAATCTGTGGAAGGATTGATGAATATCCTCCGTAATAACAGACGAGAGGTTTGAGCCTTCGAAAAAATTATTCAT
This sequence comes from Dioctria linearis, assembly GCA_963930735.1. NCBI lineage: Eukaryota > Metazoa > Arthropoda > Insecta > Diptera > Asilidae > Dioctria > Dioctria linearis. Next base: position 27,388,271 of record OZ005741.1, read on the forward strand.
GCTTTCAAAATCACACAGTTGAAATTTCCAATGTTTCGATGAAATATCTAGTCGGATCCCTTTTTAATTAGTTCCTGCACGTAGTACTTGCGCTACAAGCCGCAGACATCACCTCACCCTTCAGAAAACTTTTGACCGCACAATTAAATTCCGTGATGCCATCTTATCCCGAACTGTGCGAATGTGGAATAGTCTACCATCTTCTGTATTTCCTCGGGCTCACAATCTGCAAAGGTTCAAGGGTGACATATATTAGTAACTCCGCCACTTTCCTCATGTCTCATAATCCTTTCCTTATCACCTTCCTGCCATGCTGTGCTTTACATCAGAGGGTAATCCCTGAGCTTGACTTAATAATAAAAAATATATCTATTGATATCTAGATATTAAAGTCCCCCTGACACACATAAAAGGGAGTATTGCTGTGACAACCCTTGCTTTGACATTTCAATTCAGTTGACAGATTTTGTGGAAGTAGAAAGAAGTGTTTCGAAAAAATATTATCAAGGTAATTCCACCAAGTGCTCTCAAAAAAATCAATCAATTATGTAAGCAATAAACAAACAGAAATACATTTCAATTCCCCGTATCCAAATTGAGAAAATTGACAAGGCAGAACACGACTTGGCGATGGGAAATTCTTCTTGCTAAAAGGATAACAATTGTCCTATTAGATCATCGAGGGAATATAGGACAATCGACAGTTTATTTGGAGTCAGTAGAACGACAGTTAGAGAAATTGTTTTGAGGTTCTTGAAGGAATTGTGGCAGGCCTTTTGGGGAGTATAGGTATCGTTTTATATACGGGTGTCCCACGTAACGGGATCCCTGGACATTTTTCTCGAAAATGTACGGAGATATCGAAAAAGTCCTAACAATAAAAGTTAAGCATCTTTAGTCAAGGTATCCTCTGACATAGCCAAAGTCCTTGAAAAAGGACTTGGAAAAAGATATATTAAAAAAATTTCCTTTTCGTCCTCATTAAGGATACATTTAGATTAAGTTTTTGAATTCCGTGAATAAAACTAATACGAAAGTGTTATATTGAAAATTCCAGTTCAACCCTTTATTAAGCCCCCAAATTGTACTCTATGCACCGTGTTCCTTTGCCATTTTTCTCGAAAATGCACACAGATATCATCGATGTGCTAGTACCAAAAGTACCAAAAGATACCCATCATAAGCCGGGCTATCTTTTGATATGGTCAACATTTAAAAACAAAAGCCACACGAAAAAAGGATATCTTCGGTTTGGTCCTTTTTGTCCGTTCTGAGGATGCATTTTGGCTATATTGAAGAATTTTCAATAGGTATACCACTTTTTTTCTAATTTGATTTGCAGTTATTCAATGTAGCCAAAATGCATCCTCAGAAAGGACGAAAAGGACCAAACCGAAGATATCCCTTTTTCGTGTGGCTTTTGTTTTTAAATGTTGACCATACCAAAAGATAGCCCGGCTTATGATGGGTATCTTTTGGTACTTTTGGTACTAGCACTTCGATGATATCTGTGTGCATTTTCGAGAAAAATGGCGAAGGAACACGGTGCATAGAGTACAATTTGAGGCCTTATATCTCGATAATAAAGAGTTAGACTGGAATTTTCAATATAACACTTTCGTATAGTTTTATTCACGGAATTCAAAAATTTAATCTAAATGTATCCTTAATGGGGACGAAAAGGACATTTTTTTAATATATCCTTTTCCAAGTCCTTTTTCAAGGACTTTGGCTATGTCAGAGGATACCTTGACTAAAGATGCTTAACTTTTATTATTTGGGCTTTTTTTATATCTCCGAACATTTTCGAGAAAAATGGCCAGGGAACACGTTACGTGGGACACCCTGTATTGCTGGTATTCCTGATCGCAGTACTTATTCGACAATTTTCGAAAATTCAGCATATAAAACGAATCCAATTTTTCAGTGTATGAGCCGAATTTTCGAAAGAGTTCGTGTGCTGCTGGTACCATTGACAGACACCCTCAATTGTCAAAACCTGTTGTATCCTGTATAATATATGCAATGAGAGTAATGACAACATAAACAAGAATTGGTTGACGGAAATGGAGAATCATCTGGGGAAATCACAGCCGCAAAGAAATGTCATTCGTAATGCTATTTTGGAATTATTAATAAATATATAAAAAAATATTTACTAAAGTTTGTAATTACATCTACATAACTCTAATTTTTAGTAAGAAATTAATTAATTATTCTTGCAATTTATTACATTGTTTTAAAAGCCCATTTGTTCTACATTTTTTCAATGTGTTTCGCATCGTCTTCCTTTGATTCCGTACATCATTTTTATACCCTAGATGAAATCTATAGGGTATACTAAGTTTGCCATTCCGTTTGTAACGCACAGAAATAATGATGGTAGAGCAGTCCGTCCGTGCGCACGATAACTCGAGAACGCGTTCACTTAGAAAGCTGAAATTTTGTCACGGACAATAAAACAAAAAGTAAAATTAAGTACGAAAATGAGACAAATCGGGCAACTCCTTCGTGGGGTTGCCATACAAAAATTTCGTTTTCCACTATATATTTGGACAATACCTGAGAACACGTCGACATAGAATGCTGAAATTTGATATATTGTGATTTAATAGTAATAGCAAATAAAATTTTAAAAATTGACTAAATCGGGCAACCCCTTCTTGGTGTTGCCATATAAAAATGTTGGTTTTTTACATATACTTTGAAAACGATCAGTCCTAGACATTTTTATTGTACTGAAAACTTCTTTAGAATAAAACATCCTATAAAATTGGTTATAATCATTTTTTCTGTCCGACGAGCCGTTCTAGAAATATATGCGAGAAACCAATGCAAAAAATCAAAATTGCTCAAATGAGAGGCCGTACGAAATTTCATACGGGCATTCATCTAGGGTATCATAAGAATTGGTTTTATTGTTAGACCAATTCTAGCTTTTTCACTTGTTTTAAACGCATTTGCCTCCTCTTCCATCAATTTTAAGAAACGTCCATTAAAATGTTTCTTTTTTAAATAAGGTAAAAATGAGGGGACCGTAGATTCGGCTGTAGGTGGAAGTGGCATCAACATATATTTTCGGACGATGAGGGTGTCCAGGTGTTGGAGATGACAGCTGAGTGAAGAACTATGATGATGTTTCGAACTCGGTGCGGTAGGAAATATTTTCGTGATGCTCAACCGGATCGGCATGGGTCAATATGCCATTGACATCCTCTAAGAACCAAAAAAGAAAAATAATAAATTATAACGTACAAATAACAAAACACGTTTGTATTACTCCATAAATTCGTTACCTGAGTTGATTTTATACGTCAATTAAGTTGTGACCGCCATTTCATGGTAGAAAAATTTTGAATACGCCAAAATTTAGGGCTCAATTAGGGCTAATTTAATGCCACTTCCCCGAATTTAATGCTCTAGTACTTTTTAAAAAAATCCATGGATAATCCAACTTTATTAGAAGTTAGAACCACCACTATTGTTACAATAGTGTGCACTGCATAATATTTTAGGGCTTAATTAGGGCCAATTTAATGCCTTTTCTCCGAAAGTAAGAAATCAGAAACCATAAAAGTAAAAGTTTAAAAAAAAAATTCTCCATCGATGTTAACCTACATGCTACCAACATTTCAATAATACTGTGTTTTTCAGTCGGATTAAATTTGTGATCAACAAATAATACTCGAAAGGAGTTGAATACTCTAATCTTTTCCACGTCAATACGTTGTCAGGCAGTGCCCAAAAATATAGTTAAAAAAAAGTTTTATATGGCAACACCAAGATGGAGTATCATGATTTAGTCCATTTTTGAGTTTTTATTTACTATTAGTATAAAAACACCTACAAAAATATAGTGAATAACGAAATTTTTGTATGGCAACCCTACGAAGGCGTTGCCTGATTGATCCCATTTTCATACTTAAATTTTCTTTTGTTTTTCAAAAGCCCATGTACAAAATTTCAGCACTTTAAGGGCCGGTTTCACAGTTCGATTTGAAACTAAGGATTAGTTAAACTCCGTTCGTAGTTCAAGCTAAGTTTAAACCAAAATGAGTATCACAATATTCGACCGTTTTTAATATGGCAGCACTTTGGAATTGTGAACTAACAAGTTGTTGTCTGTACAATTGTGAACTAACAAACTCTTGTGATGCATTAACTATGTCAAAATATTGCTTCTGTTTTAAATTATTTGCAAGTTTTTTCCGGCAAATCGCAATGAAAAAAAAACGGTGATCGTAGTGAAAAAAAATTATTTAAGCCTACAAAAATAAGTAAAGGCTCTTTAAATGGTACTACGAATTTCTCATAAAAAAACGACAATATTAATGAAATTTGTTAATAAACACAAAAATATTATTGATATATCCATCGCTAATATCTTCCTGATCTGAATCCACTTTATTATCACACAATTGTATTATTACACAAATTGTTTTCTAAAAACCAAACTACTTCAGCAAGTGTCAAATCGAAATGTCATTTCATTACATTTAAAGATAAACTGAGTTTAAGCGATCAATCTTGGTGGTTTAAGCAAAGTTTAAACGAGGCTTAACTTTCCACTGTGAAACTGTATTGAAGCGATAAACTGAGCTTAAGTTTTAAGCTTAAACTTGAACTGTGAAACCAGCCCTACGTGAACACGTTCTCGAGTTATCGTGAGCACGGACAGGCGGACATATAATAACTTTTAATATTATGCGTGGGTGTCCAACCCATTTTGCTCTACCAGCATTATTTCTCTACATTACAAATGGAATGACAAACTAAATATACCATATGATTTCATCTAGGGTATAAAAAATAGCGGAGATAAATTATATTCAAGTTTGTGCTACATATACTGCTCACATTGCTCTAAAGTTTTCTACTCTAAAATAATATTTAAGCACATATTAAAATCTTTAAATCGAATTGCAAACAAAAACGCTGTTTCCTTCAGCCCCTTCGTCGTTTTAAGGGAGTCACAAAGTATCTAACGTAATTTCCGCAAAATTACAATCTTCAGAGCTCAAATTACTCACGGCAAAAAGTTTTTCGTTCAATATTGAACATGGGTATATTAAAGCCAGCAAAAAGTCTCCTTAAAATTAAATGTTCTTCTTCCTGGTCTTACATACTTCCCCTTTCCAGTACCACCAACCCCACTTACCTACCTATATTGCCTCCAGGGAAATTTAGTTTAACCACATTCCCATTCGCCCGCATATTCTGCTTATCTCCTCTTTTCGAGTATTTTCGCTACTTTCTTTTGACTTCTTAAAAGCCCCAAAAACAAAAGTGGACACGACACCATTGATTTTCTTATGGGGATAGAAAAAAAATTTCAGTTTTTTTTAACCGAAAAATTTCGTCCTCCAACCTTCAACCAAAAAAGAAAAAGGATCGTATTTGACCGACTTATTCCCCCACCCCCTAACCCAACCGCAATGTGTTCTTCTTAAAAACTTGGATATCTTCAATATGTGCCTAAAGCACAAGAGTCGTTAGTGGGCGGGCGGCAACTTAACAACATCTTGAAGTTAAGTTCGGGTAAATTTTACCCCTTGGACGTATAGAAACTTTTCAAATATCGACCAACTGCGTATGATGATGAAATTCTTGACGAATAGTTTGACATAACTTTGAAGAATAACAGCAAGACAGACAACCTAACCTCTTTGCCTCAAGTGTAATTTTAGCTAACCCCGTTTTGCAGTAGTTATCTATACCCTGACATCCTTAAGTGTTCTTGGAGGAAACAGCCAGAAGAAATTTGTATCTCTGTGAAATATCAGAGAAAAGGTTCACAGCTGCATTAGCTCCGGATAGAAGTTGTTGGCTCTTCGCCAAAGATTTGTGGGGGATGTTACTTAAAACTTTGCTACTGATGGTCTGCCGTTACTTTATAATCCGATGATAATTGATTGATGGGTGTTTGGTTGGTTAGTTGTGCAAGGGCACTGTTTTAATTCGCTGAATTCCTTAATTCACTAATCCCCCCTGCTGCTTTAATTAATTTCCAAAGGCACAAGGCACACAAAAACCAGGTTGTGATTGGGAGTTTCTGCTGCTCAAAACCTTCATCCTCAACTCTTTCTTTAGCCCTGCCCCCCTTCCCCCTTCAAGGACTTATCTACTACGAACAGAAAACTCACCTTTGACCTCCGCATAGAAGCATCCTCAACGGTGGTTTCTCTAAGGTGGGGCTGGAGAACATATACCAAGCCAATTGGGATCAAAGCTAATTTATTCGGTCATGAATTTCATTACGCAGGGCTCTCGATGGTGTTGTTATTTTTGGAATTTGTGTGTCATTGCTCTTTTTGTTTTCTATGCTATTTGTATTTTTTTTTTTTGTACTACCTTCCGCCCAACTGAAAATTTAGTTGCATTGTACCCGATAGGAGATGGTGAAAAACTGCAAAAAATTTGCAAGTAAAAAGCAAAAATTAGGAAAAACTCCCAGGATTCGAAAGTGTCAAGGATTTGCATATTTAAAGAATATTTTAGCTCATGGGGGGATGCTAATTTGCACCACGCGATTTGAATTTCGTGTCCCTGTTCACCTGCGGATAGTGTGCTGCGATAGTTGCTTAACATGGGATTTGGATTGAATGTCGTGTGGAAGGAGCTAATTATTCTATTGTGTAATTTACTACTCTCCCAAATTGAATGTGTATGCGTTTGGAGATGGTGGTGATGCATCCGTCGTATTGCAGCGATGCAAGAGAAATTTGTGAACTTTCCTCTGAATTCCGACTGCACTGCATCCTGACAATAAAATAAAGTTGACATGCTAAACGGGAAACAGGAGAAGAGCAACTGTAAAATGCAATTTAAGACTTGAATCGGATGCTTTTCATTATTATTGTTGATGGCGACTCCAATCATTCGTATACCTACATACGTAGACTTTGTCGGAAACATTAATTATGTAAGCAAAATTAAACTTTCGGTCGTAGTTTCAGAATATGTATGCACAAATTAGTGACCGCGAATGCCAATGAACTCGAAAGTTCCAGTCAAAGATAACCTAATATTAAGAAGATAGGACATAGCAGACCAAAATTGGAAATTTTTCGTGTTTTTTAGACCGAAACAGGTAATGTCATATACTTTCGTTTTTGCATGAGGGGGCAGTGGCGGATCCAGGATTCCGGTGAGGGGGCGCAACTACGGTTTAAAAATGGTATATGCAAATGTCAAATGCGCAAAATTTATCATTTAAGGCCGAGCGCCCACCAGAGTGGTGTGTGAGTAATGTGGCGGTGGCGTGGTTTTGGCGTGCGATGTGGCAACAAAGTGGTGTGGCAGGGGAATGGTAGCGGATTGGTATTAAAATTATTAAGCGCCCATCAAAATGGCAAGCAGCATATCGAGTAAGTAATTCAACATCATTTTTTATTCAAAAGAAGAAGTGGCATCCACTGCCACTTACCACTCGAAAATTAAACTTGTCGGAGACTAGTGGCAATCAAGTGGTGCCACGCCACTTGTCAAATGCCACGCCATCGCCACTCTATTTCAATGTGCGCTATTCTATTTGGCTTTACGGGACTAAATTTTTTCACTTACCATTTAATCGCCACGCCACACGACACACCACTCCAGTGGGCGCCCGACCTAAGAGATACGAGTTATACAGATTAGCAAGTGGCTACCACTCGCGAAGAAAGTTGCTCAAGGTTCTTTGCCACTCCGAAAAGTCAAAGGGGATGTTAGATTATTCTTTTTGTTTTGGTGGGTGAAAGTGTAAAACTTCTCAATCATGCATTTTAGTTAATAAAACTAGGGAAACGTTCTTTATTCAAATTCACGAATCATCATAAATTGTATCTTTGTAAAATACAGGAATTAAACGTTTACAATTATTTAAAATAGCAGTCACAGAATGGATGCAATACATACCTTGTACGTAAATAACTTCGTCGGCAAGTTAAGAAAGTGTGACTTCTTTTGTTTTTTATATTATTAACCCAAGCTCAAGAGGTATCCCATAAACTATGATGCAAAGCACATCATGGCCAGAAGGTGATAAAAACAGGAATTAGCGAACGTGAGAAGGGTGGCGAAGGTGCTGATGTATGTCACCCTTAAACTTTTGTAAATTGCATGACGGGGAAAAGACAGCAGATTGGAGACTGCTCCACGTTCGCATACGACTGAAAGTATTTTAAAGGATAAAAGGATGTGCGCGGCTTGCAGTGTGAGTATTTCATGAGAACATTGATCACGCATGTAGCAATATAGGAGCGAAAGGCAACCAACATTGCGGCGGTGCTCGTATAAGTTCATATGACAAGTTTTTACCACATCGCCAATGAGCTGAAGTCTCTCTCTGTTTAACAATATCCAACGAAGCTAAGGCTCTGCGACCAGCCCCGGCCTACATATGGAAATTGTATTTCATTCTAGGTCTGATGTAGGACTTGCAGAGGAGCGCTAGAATCGATGGGCGAAAATATTTCTTAAACCTTTTCAGAAATCCAAGATATGTCATTGCTTATTTGGCAACAGAGAAGAAGCTTAAAATACTGCACATATTAATGTCAAGAATGCATAAAGACGGTGTATCGTCAAGCAGTGCTCCACCAAAAGAAACGGGAATGGAAAAATTATGATCTTGTGTTAAAGAGATGGGATAGCTTTGGAACTTAGATGTATTAAATTCGATGCCATTCGGTTTGCTCCAAGCGAGGATACTATCATGGTGGTTATTTAAGGATCTAATCATGCAACTTAGTTTGACAGATGTGACGTTTCCTCTATTTCACTAAGCAATCAAATACAGGGTGTGCCATAAGTCACTGAACATTGTATTTTTGATATATTTTTTTTATTTTTTATTGAAAATGAATAATTTTGATTACGAAAGATAGTTTTAATCATGAAGAGTTTTCTAAAAAATAAAATTTTAAAAATAATATATTTTCGATGCCTGCCATCAGCCTCATCGCAAGCTTCTACTCTTTGCTGTACCTGGTCCATAAGTGAAGCCAAAACTGGTTGATCAATCGCAATAATTTCATTTATTATGTTGTCTTTTAGTTGTTGCAGTCCTTGCGGTTTATTTGCGTATACACGATCTTTCAAATATCCCCACAAAAAGAAATCTGGAGGTGTTAAGTCGGGTGATCGTGATGACCAATTAACATCTCCAAATCGTGAAACGATACGGTTACCAAAAACCGTTCGCAGCAAATTCATTGTTTCCCTTGCAGTATGGGACGTAGCTTCCTCTTGTTGAAACCACATTTCTTGAGTGTTATCAAGTTCAGGAAACAAAAAAATTTCTAACATGGCCCTGTAACGCTCACCATGTACAGTCAATGCATTGCCATCTTCGTCTTGGAAGAAGTACGGGCCATAAATCTTGTCTGCTGATATTCCGCACCAAACTGTCCTCGTGCTTCAAACGGTCTTCCACTCCGAGATAAGTCACAAACAAAACGAGCGACTAGATTGCGTACTTAATTTCGTGATGGTGCATTTCTGGTGTTAAAAAAATTTCGAAATTTTCTTTGGGTTTGAATTATTGAATTTTGACTAGCAAAATAAAACACAACAATTTTTACTCGTTCCTCAATATTGTATACATGGCTAATGAATCTCCCAAACGTTGTTTCTAATACCGAAAAATAAAAAGAGAAGAAAAATAAAAAAGTTATATCAAAAATACAATGAAAAAGTGTAGCGTCACCCGGGTATGAGCATTAAATGTCTATTGGATAAAAAAAATGCTAGTCAAATTCTGTCATATTTAACCCACAAAAATTTAGGGAGGTCTTGTGATTACATTATAAGTGAAAATATAGAAAAAATCTTTTAAAAAACACCCGGGTGCGCTATTAAATGTGGGTAGCACCTATAAATTTTCATTTTCATTAAAATCAGAAGCGTATTATTTTTTGAAAAAAAGACTGAAAGATTCCACACAGATCAAATTCTGATAAGTGTTATCTCAAAATCTCAAAAAACACTTCCTGACCAAGTATCTAATCCTGAAGTAGGTAAAGAATTGCGTGATAACAAGCTCTTACCAATCGGACGAGACATCCACATAAGCGCCCAAAAATTAATGAGACTATTAAAAATTAATTGCACCATCTGACGATATAAAAAAAGATGGACGAACTGGAGCAGGTAGGTACATATCGCATGTTAAATAAATTTCATGTAGTACCGGAAGCGGTAATTTACCAGTATATTTTTCGTGCCATAGAAAAATAGCAATCATATCATATGGCAATTTTCCACCACCGAATGGGCGGTAATTTCTGAGTCATATAGCTGCCAAGGTATAATTTGTGGTCTGTTATCTTCTCTTTTGGGTCAGCTTTCCTCCCTGGCATCATTTTATCGCCCATTTCATGAATAGATTGACGGCAATTAGCTATATTAATATAAACATTAACAATTATTTTTTATTGCTAATGTGCAACATTAAAAATATTTTAACAAAGATAATATTCCTTCAAGCAGTCAGCCAACAGCAGCAAGAGCAGACCGTTTTTAGAGCTCAGATTCCTCTGCCATAACTTCTATCGCAGTGGGAAAACTTCGATATTGTGAGTGAAAGAAGTTTACACAAAAACTTCTCAAGGAAGGAACCCTGGCGGATATATAGATTAGAAATGACAGTTTCAGAGAAATGTTTTGATACTTTCCAAATTACACTGAAACCCATCCAGGACAAAGTTCTGCTTTCGGAAATCGATATCTTCAAATGATGCCGTCCTGGTAAGATAAGCTTTAGGGTGTTCAGTTCACCATGAAAAGTTTTCTTCTATAAAAAAAAAATTTTCCCCCCATTTCGGACCATATTAGACGATATCGCTACGGAAATATTAGGACTTGAATAAAAATAAAAGGAGCGAGGAATTTCATGTAGCCAGAGGCATTTATGATTTATCCTGATGCAAAATAATTCTTTCAAAAGAAATAATTGTGACCATGAAAGTATTAAAGCGGAACAGAGTCGTCAAAGCCAATGATTTCCAGTGGTTTTATTCAAATTTATGCTATGAAGTTTTTTTATGGACAGACGAAATAAGCAGAAAGAAATTGAATTGGTCAATTCTCAGGGCGTTAGCAAGAATTTTCCTCTAAGTAAATTTGAAAAGGAAAAAAATATAAGGAATAGAAGTAAATCTACTTATGAACTTACTTTTTCCGAGGAGTTCTATTGTTTTTTGTAAGTGGCTTTACGTATAGAAGGAAATGAAAAATATATCGCGTAACATTGTGCCGAAAATAATGAGATTTTGCTATATGGAACATATTTTTAAAGAAGACAATAATGAACTTGTCAACTAAATATTGCTCATGGTAATCATATCAATGGGAAGTATGGAGCTATGAGAAGCTGCTCCTGATTTATACGTGCCGGATAGAGCGATACTCTATCGAGCAAGCAATTGTAGGAGTAGAGATCTTAGCAACTCTATTCTCAGTGATGATAATGGAAAATGATAGATGGGTAAGATATATCTTGTAGATGAAATCCGCCATATGTGAGACTATTTGTGAAGAAAACAAGTAAAAAAGCTAGAATTGGTATAAGACCAATTCTTATGATGCCCTAGATAAATGCCCGTGATGTATGTAATTTCGTATGGTCACCCATCAGTTCAACTTTAATCCCTGAAGTGGTATACGTAATAAAATAAAAATTTTATATGGCAACACCAAGAAGGGGTTACCCGATTTAGTCCAGTTTTGAAGCTTTGCTTAATATTACTATGAAAACACCGTGTACAAAAATTTCAGTTCTCTTCGTTGACGCGTTTTCAGGCACTGTCCAAATATATAGGAAAGTGCGAAATTTTGGTATGGCAACCCTACGAAGGAGTTACCCGATATGTCCCATTTTCAAACTTAAATTTACTTTTGCTTTTAAAAGCCCGTGTGCAAAATTTCAGTTATCTAAGTGAACGCGTTCTCGAGTTATCGTGGGGACGGACAGACGGACATGCAAAAATCAAAATAACATTTTTCGCTGCACTCGCATTATTTCTGTGCGTTACAAACGGAATGACAAACTTAGTATTCCCTATAGATTACATCTAGGGTATAAAAAGTATTTCTCCCAACTCCATTATCAGTTCCATTAAACAAAATATATATGTTTAGTGTATAAAAAGTAGAAGGGGACGTTAAAAAATAATCAATATTCATTTATACTCATTTATATCGACGAATTAAGGCAATGACACAATGATGACTCCCGCTTCGGTTTCGAATCCGATGCTTGTCAAAATCAAATGTGCATAAGCCAATTACGGCTTCGATTCAATGCCGAAACCGATATCAAATAGTATTTGATATTCGAAGCGTATTCGGGATCGAATTCAATGCCTGAAGCCGAAGCCATCATTGTATCATCGCCTTGAATATTTAGCACCCTGTTTCTGTCAAGTTTTAAACTCGTTAAATCTCCAGAGATGAAAAGTATAAAAAAACTACATGCACATAAAATATATGGTAAGAATTTTGGGGAAGTTAATATCCATAATTTAAACTTAAGCTTCCATTTCTACTAATCTCCCTAAATGGAAATAGCATGAAAGCCATCACTTATGGATAACCTTTCGAAATTAGCACCGCCGCCTACCCAATTACTCTCTTCCAACTACATAATTTAGCTTATAAATCTAAAGAAAATTAAAACAGAAATATTTTCGAAAATTCGAACTTTCATAACAATTTTCGAAATTGTAAATTTCATCACTGCAATCAAATAATTCGTAGCTGCGTTCAATTAACCACAAAGGATTGTCCAACAGTTGTGAAATTGACGTTGAAATTAATTTTCGAAACAATTCACTGGAGGCAATCAATAATTGCAAGCTTCGGGCAATGTTGCCGGATATGCATTCGTAATGAATGTAATAAATAGGAGTGTCTACCATTGTTAAGCGACTCTAAAATTCAGGCTGATGTAAAGAGTATGTATTAATTCTCTTATACCTACTTGATAAAATCCTGCTTTATTGTTGTGCTCCCAATATGACGTTCTGGAAGATCACCGAATTGATAGCATGCTGAGACCTCGGAATTTTATACTTATGCAGATGTGATTACACTAAAACCTAAATAGTTGTGGTAGTAACGAGTCTCAAAAGAAGCGTGGAAATCAACAGGCTGCGACTCGGCTGATAATTCATTATTACTCCTCATGCCAAATGCTCGTATCTGTGGTGGACTAACAGAAAAACTGGAATTGAATTATAGCTATATACACCACTACGTGATAATAACAACATCATAAAGCAGGACCTTGACTGAGCCAAGGAAGACAGACCCAGAAAATGTCTAGCAATACAATTTTAAAAGAAGCCATACCAATTATAATGAGCGAAAAAAAAACTCTCTCCAACGAAGGAGAGCCCGATGGAGAGCTACAGTCCTCCAGTTCACACCTCGTGGCTTTGAATTGATTATAGAAAGAGTAGGTAAGTAAACTTCTGAATCTAGTCAAAGGATCTGGTTTCACCCGCGCTTAAATGAAATACCAAGATCAAATCAACGAACGAATATTTGGCCACGTCGTATTATACATATTGATTCTCCAGGCTAGGATAGAAAAGTAAAAACTCAATACGTCATATACAGGCCCGGACATGAAAACCCAGGATCCCTAGGCGGTTAACAAAGTCAGGGCCCCTTTCTTAAATAATTGAATAAAAGAAAAATGTTACCCTTATTTTTCATTTATTTAACATACATCGACCTTAGAAAAAATAAAAAAACAGACTTAGAAATATTACAAATAAGTATGGAAAGAAAGTTCGTTGAATGTAAACACACGTTTAGATTACCATGCGACGAGTTGTCATCTCTGCAAAGGAATGGATTACCTCACTATAGTCCACAGGCTGTACTATTTCTAACTTTATGTACAGCACAAAGAGTGAATTGAGTCTGATCTCCTATGTGGTGGATCCTAAATAGTTCTTCACTTTTTTCAGCGCTGAAAACTACCGTTCTGCCGAACAGCTTGACCCTTGTCTACACAATAATATCCGGAGCGCTATATGCACATTTGGACAAATGTCCAAAAAGCCAATTTCAAGGATGTACTTGTACAACACCAGGGCCGATATTTGTTTTCCCCGTGTAGACTCAGCGGATCGCAAACGAGCTCGCAAGTGCAGACACTCGTTTTCCAAAATCCCGTCTACGTCTCAAGTTCTATGCGCCCTCGCGGACATCTTGACATTCCAACCTACATATATATCTTCATGAGAAAGTCAAACTTTTTACTCAAGTTATCTTAAGCTGAACCACGTCTTTGTAGTTCTACAACCAAACTGTCGATAATAACGATGAAAAGGGTAACTCTGAATCTGTATCTTCGGTCTCGTTTGATTTTAGTTCATCAATTGAGAATATTCCGCCCCCAAAATTTGCCCCCTGCCCAGCCTATTGGTATGTCCGCCCCTATATGCAGTAAGAGTAAAGTGAATTAAAACTTTTATTATAGTACCGATCACAATACGTAATTAGCTCTGACCCTGTGGCACACTTTTAGCAACTTTTAGCTTTTTTACTTTTATTGGGACCGCAAAGTAGGAAAATTAGCCGATTTTTATTTGGAATGACATCATTACTATTATAAATTATCAACTTAAACTCCTCTAGTTCTCTACACACCACAAATATCAAAATTTCTTAATATCAATTAATGTTTGGAGCACCACCACCACCTACGAGCGCTACCACCAACATTCTGTTCCAGCCTTTAAACAACACAAACAACAAGAACATCTAAACTTCCTTCCACCCGTCTGAAGCAAGTCATGAATTCAAAACTAAAAATCATAGTAGTCATTCGGTAAAACAACATAAAACGCCACCTTATAAAGAATCGAATATTTTCTGGTTGTTTTTCCCAATAGTATCTTTTGTATACAGTTTATTTACAAAATAAAGAGTAAATTTGTCATTCTAAAATGGATGCGACAACTGCAACGCAAACACAAATCCCGGTTTCAAGTAGTACAATGACCGAAGTTCCTCTCTCCTCTTCTGGTGTGGAAACTATTGAAGAAATTCAAAATCTCCCTACAGATTCTGGTGATGCTACGAATAAATCAAAAAGAGACTCCCTCAAAGGATTTTTTCGCCGAAAGAAGAACGATCAAGTGGGGGAGAATGTATCCAACAGTTTAGAGTCACCAACGCCTGATAGTTCTTCCATAACTGAAACTACAAAACCAAAATCAAATTCTCTTGGAAAACGTTTTCCTAGAATTGGAAGAATTGCGTCGAATACACCAAAAAGGGAGATCGAAGTGAAAATTGAATCTACCGACTCAATGGATAGCCGAAAAGGTTTCAAAAATACTTTGTCCAATTATTGGAATTCAATTTTTAAGAAGTCACAAAAGGATGATGAGTCGAAAACTGCCGAAATCGAAGTGGATGTACTTGCAAATGTTGAGCCAGAATTGAACGTTGAGATTAAGAATGCAGCTGGAAAAGCTATCAATCAAAATATCACCACTGCTTCACCAGGACAAATTCCTGTAGGTCAGAATTAAGTTAGAAAATTTTTGCAAACAATTTTTCATAAAATTTTTGGAGTAATTTCATATTTTGGTATTCTACAAATAAAAAAGCTCAAAGTATTAGGTACTAAAAATTTGGAAAATATGAATGTTTACGTTTCGCACGCACAATAGGAAGCCGCTGATTTTTTTTTCTTTTTATATATATCCGAATATGATGTTTTAATTACTTGTAAAAAATTTGGTACCTATGTAATTCAGCTATTAAAATTCGTTTCGACTTTTCTCTATTTTAATTGATATCACAAATATGTCGACCTCAGTACAAATGTACAAGAAACTATGGCATGTGGATCGTATTCTGGGGACCTGTGCTTCGTTTCATGTGAACTTATATAGGTAACTATTAATCTGTGTGTCGAAAATATCTGATTTACGAATTTAGCTGAGGCATTGGAGGCATTCTAATATTCATTTCAATTGGAGCTGTCAGCATGAATTCATTGATTTAATTAGCATAATGTGTAAATCAAAATTGGAATAATTTTCAGAAATCACAGTAAACCTTAATCAATCTCATAATGATATTTTTTACTATTATTGTGTACAAAATAGTAAATAGAAAATAAAAAAATTTCCGTTATTGCAATTTAAAAACTTGCAACAAAATTTCATTATCAATAAACCTCCGCGGCGATCGTCTTAGAAACCGTGATAGTCACTCAGAATATGCGTAAGAAAAGATTTACGATTATTTTATCCCTATGGCATTTTGGTCCATTGGACACCGAAGCAGTGTTTTTTGGGGGCAAAAAAATCGTACGCATTAGGGCTGATAGAACTGTAAGCAGACGGTTCGAAGTCGAATCCTTCGAAGCATGCACGTTTTGCCCAAGCTTCGAAGCATCCAAATTTTACCAATGCTTCGAAGCTTCGGGGGTCTATTATTGAACACGAAACGAAATTTCGGACCACTCGAAATTTATGTACGAAAAACTATATTCGAGCTATGATTGAATACGAACGAACTCTATGTAAAGCATTACCATATAAAAAAAGAGTAATCTAGTACAAAAACTCGATATATAATAGATTTTCTGTTAATTATAAATTGTCATAGTGATGTGTTCATTTCTTTCAGAAAAATATTCAAGTTTCGTGACTGACTGTGTGATTCGCACGATACCCCGCTTCCTTCAATGATGCAAACAAACAATCATGTAAGTAGTTGTTATTAATTTTATTGAGACTTTTACTTTAAAAAACAATAAGATAATAGGTCTGTTCGGTGTACTTTTTCAAGTAAAATCATGAAAAACGTCAAAATGTATGATAAAGAGAGAAATTGAGAGTAACACTCACAAAGCACGCGAACGGCTTCGAAACGGCTTGTGAAAACTTGCAATTATTCAGGATTTGTAATAACGACGTGAAATTTTCTTAGCACATAGTACAATAAACAAATTTAATTTACCACTTTTGAATACGTTGAAATGTTCTTGGAGAATATTCTACTTCTACTGGAAGAGGAGTAACAGGTTTTTCCATTTTTTTAAAACTAAAAACTTGAAAAATAACTGAAAACTTTAAAAATAACTGAAAACCGGCGACGATCTGTCAAAACTGACACTTTCGAAGTTTTTACTCGACGATTTTTCTCGAGTTAAATCAAGTAATAAATTGAACGGAGGGGAAATGTGACGTCAATAATTTCTCTCAATTTTCGAGTACGCCTTCGAGTAAAAACTTACAAAAAGTTTTACAAGTTTGTACTTTCAAGCTAGTACGCGAACAGACTTAATAATTATGCATTATTTTTATGGTCAGCCATCCAGATTTGGCGCACGTCTTGACTTTCAGGAGGCAACACGATATGGTCGCAATCCACAGCTTTGAATTGGCTGTAGTGAAGCGTTCTTCCATTTTGGACATACTTCCAATTCCATAATATCCAAAATTTGTGATAATACGACAGATACAGTAGATTGTGACATTCCAATATTTAGATCTTGGCCCGTCCCACCTTGATAACCACCTTCACCAAAGCATCTCATTGCCGCAGCAATTTTTAATAACGGTGGTATTGATGTAGAACGGACGGTTGGTTTAAATTTATCTTGTATCTCGTCTAATAAGTATTTAAATGCATCCAAATCTGGATGGCTGACCATAAAATTAACCAATGTTTTGTATTGATTAGTATGCGTAAGCTTGGCCCTAAAAATAATGCCTAATTATTATCTAATTGTTTTTTAAAGTAAAAGTCTCAATAAAATTAATAACAACTACTTACATGATTGTTTGTTTGCATAAGCTATTCCACATTTCAATAACTCGATAAAGGAAATGTCAACGAGTAAATGTCCGAAAAGTTCCGCTCGAAAAATTGACTTTTTCGTGTTCAATGGTGCCAGATGTACGAATATTTCCATTCGAAATTTCGTTTCGTGCTCATTAATAGACCCCCTGATTACATTTTCGAAAATTGAAAACATACTCAATGTGGCAGTTTTGCCGGCGGATTAAGTAATCGCATCGTGAAGAGGAAGTGAATGGGTAAATTAAAAAATGCAGTGCGCTGAGACATTTGTTTTCGAAGAGAGCTTCGAAGCTGAAGAAGAGCCTGCGACGAAAATGGAACAGCTTTTGAGTACTTTAATGAGCAAAATGGAAGCCCGTTTTGATGAACAAAAGAATTCTCTCGATGAATACAAGAAATCTATGGAAACCCGTCTGGACGAGCGAAATGATGATTTTGAGGAACAAAAGAATTCTCTGGAATCCCGTTGGGATGAACAAAAGGATTCTCTGCAGAATTGTCTAGAAACTTGTTTGGATGAACAGAAGAATTTTCTGAAAGGTTCATTAGACGAACAAAATGTGAAATTTGAGGAAATCCAGCAGGAAGTGTTGGAAGTTCGACAACAAGTGTCGGGAGTACAACAAAATGTCACGAAACAACTTGATTACTTTAAAGCAGATCTGGAAAGAATAACGCATCGTCAGCCTCTAAACGTAGCAGCTGAAATATCCAGCGCAGGTAGAATGAAACCTCCAATATTTGATGCACAAAATTCATGGCATATATTCAAGAGACAATTTGAGGCAGCTTCAGAGGTAAATGGATGGAATGAGGAAGACAAAGCTATAGCTCTGGTGTTAGCACTTCGAGGTCCTGCGTCAGAACTCTTACAAACTGTACCGATTGAAAAGCAACGTGAATACACTTAATTAGTACAGGCGATAGAATTACGTTATGGAGATGAACACATGCAGCAAGTATATCGCCTACAATTGCGCAACAGGATTCAAAAGCATGGCGAATCACTACAACAACTGCAGGCTGATGTGGAAAGATTAGCGCATCTTTCATACTCCAGCGTGAATGCGGATTTTCTCAATGAAGTGGCGACGGAGGCATTTGTGAACGCTATTGCAGATCAAAATTTACAACAAGCGTTAAGGCTAGCAGGAAAGATATCAACAGCAGAAGCACTAGCCTATGCATTGCATTAGCGTATAAATACGCCAGACAAGCTTCGCGGAGTGCAGTACGAATGAGAGACATTTCGGTTGACGAATGTACTTGTAATAGGATGCAATCATCCCAGAGCTCACCTTTGCGTGGTCTCCTTCGATACTGGAATTGTAATAGACCAGGACACCTACAAAGACACTGCAGAAAACGCCGACGAGTGGAATCTCTAGATGAAGAGAGCAAAGTGGACTTGCAAAGATATCGAGCTGAGCAGCAGACTTGCAATAGATTGCAGTTATCACTGAGCACCCCTTCACGTAGTGTTCTTCGACGTTGGGATTGTAATAAATTGGGACACTTTCAAAGCGACTGCTGGAAATGCCATCGAAAGGAATCAACAGAAAAGAAAGGGAGAGAAGAATGTCCAAGTTGGCGATCTAGAGAGCAAACTATTCTTAGGGAGACTAGAATCCAACCTTATGGCTTTGAGAGCCAACACAGGAAAGGACGTATCCATGGAAATGCAGAAGCCTTGGTACAACGTCAATGGGAATGTAAGCATTACGGCTGGGAGAAAAAATAAGAAAACAGCTACTAAACAGTTGGAACCATCAACAGGTTGGGACATCGAGAATTTGCGAAAAGCGCAACGAGAAGATCCGGACATATTGCTATTCTAGCTTGGAAAGCAAACATAGAAAAACCAGAATGGAAGGCTATTTCGAGGATGAATGAAAAGCTGAAAAGCTACTGGTTTCAATGGAACTCTCTTCATGTTGAATGCGGTATATTAAAACACAAGTGAGAAGAACCTAACGGTAAATCGTTCCGAATGCAAATAGTCGTGCCGGCATCAAAGGTCAACGTTCTAGGTAAAATGCATCGTGGAACAGCTGGAGAACATTTGGGAGTGAATAAAACAATTTCTAAAATACGAGAAAATTTTTATTGGCTACATATGCGGGAGGATATAGAGAAGTGGTGTAGCAGATGCACTAAGTGTAATTCTTACAAAGCGCCGCCACGTAGAAGCAGAAAGGAAATGTATAAGTGTAATGTCAGAGCCCCATTGGAAAGGAGCGCTGATGTACACGAGGCCACGAGAACTAAATTAGTAGCAAATACTGATAGGATGAAGTCCCGCTATAACTTACGTGCTAATTCCTCAGGATTTAACGACTGTGATCTTGTTTGGCTGTACAACCCGGAACGACATGAGAGAAGTTCTCCAAAATCACAACAACACTGGGAGGGACCGTATTCAGCAATAACTAGAATAAATGACGTAGTGTACAGGATTCAACGTGGTACAGGAGGCAAACGAAAAATCGTCCATCTGGATCGCTTGTGTCAATACTACGAGAATCAAGACCGTGGACCACCTGTTGTTCGGGACGAACAATTTTAAGGAGGTAGTGCTACGTGCAAAATAAAGAGACAACTGGTGACATCTACTGGCAATGGAGAGTAAACAACTTCAGGTTCGGAGAATCGATGATGGAATCTTCGGGACGGTTCAGGAATAGAATGAATAGAATAGTCAAGAAGCTTCTGGAATAGAACACTCCAGAATAATCTGGAGAGTTTCTAGGGTATAAATATAACAGTTGTCACCGCCAAGAAAAGAGTCTTGTCTTAGACGTCACAGTGTTAACAAGCGAAAATAATAAACGGGCGAAAGTGTTGTAATTCGATTGCGATAATTGAAAGTCCAATAATAACGATAATTAAAATTGAGTTGATTAATTCAAGGTTTATGAATTTTATATGATTAGAGTGAAATAAAGAACTTGTATAATAAATATTTAATATTGTATTTTAAATAACGAACCAAAGGCCAATCAGTCTTAAAATTTTGAATATTCTGAAAAAGAATTATTAAAAATGCGAGAAGACCAAATGCTAAATGACGGTATAGGTCAACAGGCGCTAATAACATTGCCTACAGATATAGATGTAGATTTATACAATTTACTTGTAATGTGGAAAATAAAAGAGTTATAATATCATATTTTAAGAGATAAGAAATACACTACCAACGTGGTCGGATGTTTTTACGGCCGAACTCACGGCTCTCTGGGAGGCTGTAAGGTGGGCTGTCAAACAGAAAGGCACATGTGCCATCTTTTCAGATAGCCCATCTTCGCTTAAGGCCATCAAAAATGTTAAGAACAGAAACCCTTTGGTAACCAACATCAGGAACTCCCTTTACACGGGTAAGATCACTCTGGCGTGGTGCCCAGCTCATGTGGGGATACAAAAAAATGAAAAAGTCGACGCGCTGACCAAAAACGCGCTGCGCTGCCTAAATATAACACCCCCAAGCTATAAAGCGATCAAAGCGCAAGCTCGAAGGCTTCAACATGAGATCAGGAACGCTTCCTGGAGCTCATCCCAAACATTCCTATGGCCAGCCATCACAAAACGTCAGACAAGCCCTTCATGCCTGACACCTCAAGGAGAAAAAATGATTTTGATTGCGAGACTGAGACTTGGCCACATCCTACCCGTCAAGAAACACCAAACAACCGACCCCTACCTGCCCCTACTGAGGAGACACCACCTTGACCGCATCCCACATCCTGCAGCAATGCATACAACTACGAAGACTGGTTAACGAACTTGGTACAACAAAAACACGAACAGAACTCCTCACTTACAGTGGGGAGGACACAGACACACTACTCTATACACTGAGGACCTACCTACAAGACGGAAACTTGGACACAAGACTATAACGACAAAAAAAAAGGAGAAAAAAGAATATAATATAAAATTACATTATTTAAAAAAAAAAAGGAGAATGGAAAACAAACACATAAATAATTTAAGAATGAAAAATTGAAATTGATTTCTTGTAAACATGGACTCCTAAAATAAGTAACCTTAGAAATAAATTATTAACATAACTCTTGTAAATATAACTTTCTGCAATACTTAAGAACATAACACGAAGTTGTTTATTTTTACATCATGTACATAAACCTAACTATTTTATTACAAATATATATATATATATATATATATATATATATATACGCTAATGCATAATTAACAATAAGCACCCTTAGACTAGTAGTCCTTTTTAGTTTTATAATCTTAGGTCCTCGCTGTATAAACTCCCAGCATCTAGCTCTTAAGTTTGTTAAAAGACGATTGTAATTGGAACCAACACCAAACAAAAACAAAAAATTTTAATATACAAACAAGATATATACTTTCCAATATTTCAAAGAAAACAAATGTTACTTTCTAAGCAAACAACTCTCTTTCCTTCACTTAGGCATAAGACCCTTTTTTTTAAGTAATTGAATTTCCCTAGCTGTACATCTTCAATTCCCATTGTTTCTCATTAGATTGGATGTCGTTAAGTTCTTCGCAAGCACAATAGGAAATCCTTAGTAAATAAGAATAGATGAACCAGAAAAAAAGAGCTATAAAAATGTATTAAATACACGATAGGATAAAAGGAAAATTATGTAAAAAGAAAAGAAAAAACATACATATGTAACTAGTTGCGGCCTCGCGCAGACGGCAAAAGAACCGATCGCTGCCCAGATAACCTAGTAGCCGTGGGCCTAAAAACATTATTTACACTTAGACATAGGCTTAATCTTAAGACATATGTAAAAGTAAATAATGTAGAAATAAATAAATAAGAAATATTAGTAAAAAAAAATGTTTGTGTCACTAATTAATCCATAAACTAACTTTTAATACAAATAATTTTTGTAATATAACAAAAAAAATTTTACACCTTTTCATTACATTTTCATAAAAGTATGCACCGTTTTTACAATTTTACTACTACCATGGTTAAAATAAAGAAGAATATTTATAATTTTCAAATCTAGTATTTTGTTTCATATTTGCATCTTGTTATATCTACATTTTCTTGTTGGTTTTTTTTTTTATAAAATTATAGAGGAATATTGTTGATTTTACATTACTTTCTGCTGTTGCCATTGCTGTTTTATAAATATAACATAATGGAATTACAAGTCGATAAAGCTTATTATGCTCATTGTCAAATCACACAAAGACCTATATGGAGCCTTTTTTTATACAAAAATAGTAAAATTGAACACATTTTTGCCATATTTACAATGACTTTTTCTCAGTATAATTACCTAACTCCTATACGCTAAATTCACAGGAGTGATGAAGAAAATCCATTTGACGGATATTTCATTTTCATCCTTTTTCTTAAATAAAAATCTTTTCGGGTAATTTTCATTTATTTAGTTGGAGTAAAATATTTAACACACTTTTATATTCTAAAAGCATTTTTGGGAATCATTGAATCTATGTATTAAAATGTTTTCTTCCGATCGGATTTAAAATAGACCATCGGAGCCAATCGTAGTTATATTCGCCCGCATTTCATAATTGCCGATACCTATATGAAATTTATTGTAACTGAGACAATTCTGATTAGTTCAAGTATATACTGAAGTAACCTTATTTTTCGATACATCATGAGGGAAAATACTCGATAAAATACAAAAAAATAGTCGTGTCTTGGGCAATTCCCACAATAAAGAGTCGATGTAAATAATTAATAAAAACCAGTTCGATATTGTTAAAATTATTTGGAATGGAAAACAATCTAAAATCGGACATCAAAGTATCATCAACTTATCAACTTAGCCTTGGTTAACCAAACAGCACAGATTTCACGATTTATACAAACCAAATTACATATGCATGTATGTATGTAAAACTTTAAGTTCTTGCATAATGTAAACACTAAACAACAACAAACGCTTTACGACCACATTTAGCAATCAAAATCAGTAGACGTTTGCATAAATCAAGTCTAATTAACACGCTTAAAGGGGCAAATTTGTAATTGACAAAGGAATTCCAAGAACAATACAGCAAAAGTGCTTTAATTCGTCTCCCAAGTTAATATACATCGATTACATACGTTGAATGTCCTAAATCGAAGGATTACATAATCCTGCAGTGACACTGCCCGTTTCATTGCTATACATATGACAAACTGTTCATCCATAGAGTTGTCTGTTCGGTTGCCTCATCACTGATGGTAAGAAGATATAATCTCCACAGTATCACAATTAGCAGATGTTCTTCGGGAATCCTTTGTCCACAGAAACAGCATGGTATTGGACAAATAGTAAATTCTATTTATCTCCTTAATCAATGAGTCTCAGTTGCGTGTAATCCTCTTACCTTAATCACCGAGTGTGAAATTGATGAAATGATTTAATAATACCATAAATGGTACTAGATGAGAGCGTAGCTACAGATAGCAGATTTCTTTTTTTTTTTTTATTTACCTAAAATTTAATTTAAAAATTGTCTGAGTTTATATGCACAATCTAAGCTGAGTAGAGTTCACCCAAATATGTTATGTATGTTTTCTATTTTTTGAATATCTTTTCTTGGAGGAAAGTAGAACTGAAATAGCAACAAAAAAGCAAATCGAATGTAGATTTTTACGACCAAAGAACTGCAGGTAACACTTTTCCCTTTGTTATTCCCAGATGTATGTACCGAGCAATTTTAATATGATATAATCATCAAAGAATTCAAAAAATAGTGCGTTGCCTATACTTACCTTTTTTCAAAATAAAATCCTTACAGCTCGCTACCAGTTGAAAGTCTTCACGTTGTCACTTCTTTTCGTTTGCTTCCCGTCCTCATTACCTTTTCTCCACTTCTGAATTCCTTTTGCTCTTCCTGTGATCAATTTGAATTTTTCTACAATCAGGGCCGGATTAACCTATAAGCACACTAAACATGTGCTTAGGGTATCAAGAGAAAAGGGGCACCAAAAAAGTGGATAGAGAAAAAATTTAAGACATTTTGTAAACAAATAATTTTATGAAAAGCTTAATATTTTAGTACCCGTTTGAGTTACCTGCAGACTCTTAAAGATTATGTTTTATTTATGATTTGTTTAGCTAATTTACCACAAAATATTGTACAATACGTTTGGAACTTGTTAAAAGCAACGTGTAAACGTGATAAGCATTTGCTGATATTATTCACCACTTTTCTTTCATACCCCGATATTCATACCAATCCTGGTTATACTAAGATGGGGCCACACAATGACGAAAACCGTATCTTTAATAGTCCCGGTTTTACTATCTAATAATTTTAGTGCCAGCACAATAAAAATTTTGATGGATGTCTAGCTTACGAAACCTTCTAGCAGGTCACCATACAGAGCGGAAAATAAGCGAGATGCTTTCTTAGGTTAGGGCAACGAGGACATAATACCTAGAGAAAAATCATAGGTTTGTCTGGCTAAAAAGTCCAATTACATATGCTAAAAAAAAACCAACACCACACATTTGAGTAAAATGAACAATAATTCTTCCCCACTAGGATTTTTATTTTTGAGGCCAGCCATTCCCTTTAACTCGTACACGAATTTGTCTATTTCTTTACTATTTTCGAGACTCTCGTAGACCCACTTTTCGTCATCACAGCGAGCTGAAATTTGGCACACAGGTTCATGTCGCGTGACAATTGAATCTATCAAAATTTGAACCGGAAATTTCCATGGAAAACCCGGAAAATCGGGAAAAATCATTTGAAAATTTGGTACAAATTTGATTAGTGATAAATCCGTTTCAGGAAAAATGCAGAGTTTTCCGAAAAATTTTCCGGAATTTTCCGACTTTTCCGGAAAATTTTCCGAAATTAGCCGACTTTTCCGGAAAATTTTCCGGTAAAAAAGTTTTCTAAATTATGCAGGATCACGTTCCCTATCAACTGGCATCATTACTTTCCCACCGACAATGGTGAAAACTTGCAGAAAAAATCGAAAAAAAATTCATGCAAAACGCTTTTCCGGAGTTTTTCCAACCAAGGAAGCGTTTGAGCGTTTTGCAACCTAAGACAAAGTTGTAGAGCGAAATGAGTTGCATAATAATTTTTACTCGAATAAATTTTTTGAAAAACTGGTAAATCAGTGTCTATTCAGCCGTCATAAAATTGTTTTAAAATATCTCCATGCAGCACGTAATAACAATTTAGTTAACGTGAAAAAGGCAGAAAATAAAATAAGTAAAAAACGAGTTTTGAAACAAAACTGAGGCCAAGCCGCATGAAAAAGTAGAAAATAAACTTTTCTTCTCAGATAGAGGTGGACTCAGATTTTATTCGCTGACAATCACCGATATATTTCAGTATGATCAATCAGAGGTAAAAAGTGATTTGATTCATGAAGAGAAAGAATATTCAAGAGAAATGTCCCAATCTAAAAATCTGAGTCCACCTCTGTGTGTGAAAAAAAGTTTATTTTCTACTTTTTCATGCGGCTTGGCCTCAGTTTTGTTTTAAAACTCGTTTTTTACTTATTTTATTAAGCGAAAACTCGAATGTGCCGGAGTCGAGTCTACAGTATGATCTGTTTATATTTCTGATTGGTTCCACGCAATTTAGAGAGCTCTGATTGGTTTCACCGAACTATTCTTGCTGGTAAATTGTTCAAAGCGCTTCGATCAATTGTACAAATATGCTTTGGCAATTAAATGCACAATGACTACTTCTCTCTTTCAGTTTTGCATTACTAGAGTTTTAGTTTTAGCTGAATTTTTTTTATGTTTTAATGTATACATCTATTTCCCTTCAACAGATAATCTCTTTTACTTGCGTGAAATTTGTTGACGAAGTAAAATCTTCCGGTTATTTTAGTATGTCAGTAGATTCCACACCAGATCTGTCACATGTGGACCAGTTAAGTGTTGTACTTAGATACTTAAAGAATGGACAACCGTGTGAATGATTTTTAACTTTCTTAGAACTGAAAAGCCATGCTGGCCAGAAATGGTCTTACATTACTTACGCGAAGATTGTAGGCTAAACTTCTCGTCTGGGCGTTATAAGGGGATGCAGCAAACAATTATTGAAACAAACAATTATTGAAACAAACAAATTTGCTATATATGTACCCTGTGCAGCCCATTCATTGAATTTAATAGGTCAAAGTGATGTGGACTGCAACCAAGAGGCAATTAATTTCTTCTCGATGGTCCAGTGGTTATATAATTTTTTTTAAGCATCAACCAACCGGTGGAAAATCCTTAAAGGTTGTATTGGAAACGAAAGTGTCTTAAAATCCATCTCTGACACCAGATGAGCGGCACATGCTATGGCTACAGAAACAATAATGAAATCTTTTCCTAAAATTTTAGAAGCACTTAATTGTATAGCTGAAGACCAAAATCAAAAGGGAGACACTAGAAGAGAAGCATATAATATAGCCATTAGCCAATAAAATGCAAGAATTAGAATTCGTCTTTATGTTGAATTTTTCGAACGATATTTTACAAAATTTTCATAAAGTAAGCCAAGTCCTACAGAATGAGGACGTCAATTTAAAAACGTGTGCAGATCTGTATGAAACATTGGCTGATCAACTGTGTAATTCGAAAAATATGAAACAGCTACAAAAGAAATGTTACCAGATGTGAATTACAAGCTAAATAAAACTCGAAAGTGTATCAGAAAGAAGGTATCCAATGACGGTGATGCGCCAGAATTATACCTAAATGCGAGAGATAAATTTCGCATAAATACCTTTTATAGAATTATAGATACACTACAAACAGTGATGGGAAGAAGAGGAGAAGTATATAAAGCAATTTCAGAGAGATTTTCGATACTAAACGATGTGCCACATATTGTCACCTTATCATCATATGAAAGTGAATGGTATTCTCGGGGTTGTGAAAACCTGATTACTGCTTACCCAGAAGACTTCAACAATAATCTTGCAGCTGAGTTTCAGCAGTTTCATTCATATGTGCGGCATAAATTCAGTGTAACAATAACTGTAAAAACAAAATTCACTCATGCAGAACTTTATAAAATAATTGTAGAAGACAATATTGAGTGTGCCTTTCCAAATGTTGATATTGGATACTGCATATTCTTATCATTAATGATAACCAATTGTTCAGCTGAGCGTTCCATTTCTCAGTTAAAGTACATAAAAAATCTCAACAGAACAATTATGCACCAAGGCAGGTTTGATGCTTTATCTTTACTAAGTATAGAAGCGGATGTTTTACGGAAAATTAGTTTTCAGGATGTTATCAAAGACTTTCCCACTCGAAAAAGTAAAAGAAAACTTTTGTTTAAATAAATTAATTGGAGATTTAAAAATATAAACATTGTTTCTATCTTGAGTATAAGATATGCTTAGAAAAATAAAATGTTATTTTACGGTTTATATTTGTTAATATTTTCAATATTGAGTTAGATATAATATGGGGGCACCAAAATCGTTTTAGTGCTTAGGGCCTCTAAGGACTTTAATCCGGACCTGTCTACAATGCAATTTCAGCACTTCGCGCCAGATTTTTCAATTATTCTATATCATATTGTGATCTTTTTCCCGATTTCTGTCCCAATTTTTCTAACTTTCTTGACAATAAGAACTACTCGTACACAAGAGAATGTAATAAGAAAAGAACTACGCACTTCACATACCAAAGCTTTTATACAATTTTGCCCATTTCACTTTGAATCGCTTTCCAATAACTTTCCCTAAAATTTAAAAAAAAATATATGTATATATAAAATTTGGCTAAAATCATGTTCCCAATAACTTTTAAGATTCTTTCTTCTTTGCGAAATATTTGCACTGAAATGCAAAAAAAAATCTGTGAAATCAGATCCCAACGATAATTTTGACCTGTACGATTGATTTCAGTTTTGTGGAGTATTGGAAGCAAATTCAGGTGAACAGATTATATTGAGAAGAAAACGTGTCGGGCTTATGGAAAATGATGAGAAGAAAAAACTCAATAAAAGGGAAAGTCCATTTTTACTGTACTGTAACGGCTTGTACGACAGAAAATTTAACCGCAGTGTGCGCTTTTCGTTTTGTTTCAAAATAAGCCAATCTAGCTCCAAATGTGGTTTCGATGTCATTGAGTACTTAACCCTTCAAGAAGGGAGTGAGTATTACTAAAAACCGAATTTCCTTTGTAAAGTTGCGCAGCCTATTATTGACAAGTATTGTGTTTTGCTACGATAAGTGATTTAGTTTTCAGAACGGTAAGTGCATAGAAATCATGGAGATTAGTGGGGACTGATTCAAATGACGAAACCTTAACTCCTAAGTGCGGCAAACGAACAGCACTAGGACGTCTAACCCAAGTAAAAAATAAATTGCTTTGCCAGTAGCGAAGATAACCTAATAACCTTATTAGCTTATCTTTACCAGTACTCACGAAATGGAAGAGGACTGTAAGTGTAGTGTAGTCTCTATCAATGTTTTGCGAATGTTGGCCTGAACAAAAGAAAAAGAATCATTAGGTAATTCAATTCCTTAGCTAACTACAATGGGTAGAACAAGTACCTTAGCGGGCTCATAACCATTACTCCGATACAAGACCGGCGAAATCGCAAAAATGAAGAATCTAATTTTCGGATAGCCTCGTTCCAATACCGTTTTCGAATATTAAATCCGCTGGGTGACGTACAGGTATGTATGAAAACCTTCGCGGCTGTTCATGGAATTACAGAGAGACATGTAAATACGATTCACGTAGCAATCATAATAAATGTCACGTTACTCTCTAAAAAGATTCGTAGAAGTTGTACTTCCCGGAAGACTTAGATATTTTAAACTTCACGCTATATCTATGCAGTATGGTTGGTAGCACCAACATCCATAAATTAGGAAAACGTAGAAAAAATTCTCTCAAATACTCTTTGCAAAGGCAAACCAACTACAACTTATCTCACTTCAACACGTAGAATTGAGACGGGGCATATAATAAGTAAAATAATAATTCAAAAGTACGGTACTTTGCGGCACATTTTTTCGGAAGAATTCAATATATCCTTCGGAAACCCGCGTAGACATGTGTAGCACTTACGATACCACATCGGCTGAAATATCAGTACTGCAGACGAAAATTACTGAGCCTGAAGGATTAAAAAATCAAAGAGACGAGCCCGAATTGGAAAAGTTACGCAATGAGAAACAATCTTCCGACACCAAACATTACAACGAATGACGTATACTACTGCACGCAGCTAAATTTCGTATCCTTCAACTTTCATGTTCTGGCGACCAATTCCCGATATTTGTACACATATGATGAAAGCGTTGTAAAAAAAGGAAGTGGTAAAGTATGTTCCATGCTATACGATTTTGTGACTAGAAGCTCTCTTCAGACATACGACAGCTGGACATATTCTGTGACTTATGTTCGGGCCAAAAGAAAAACTATACAGTTATACGTTTTTTACACTTCCTGACCACAAAGTTGAAGAGGTTGGATTGCGTTCATTGCATATTCCCTATTCGCGGGCATTCGTACTTAGAATGCGATAGAAATATGTCTATCGTTAACCAGAAAGGGTATGTTGAAGTCCCTGAAGAATGGAGGAATGTTATAAGGAAGAGCAGGGCGAAACCGGATCCGTATAACGTCATCGACTGCAAATTAAATTTATTCGACAATTGGTCGGACTTCCCCGCGCCTTTTTATAAAAAGAAATGGACGAGACCGATCCATGAAATTAAATTTCAGCACAATCATCCAAAACATCGTTAAAAATATTGCCGAATGTTCCACGATCAAAACTTTACAGGGGTAACATTTTTCATTTTTTTTTTAAAGTAATATTAATATTTCAAATCATCCACAAAGGTCCGGCCCCTTTAAATCCAGCGAAGGAAGCAGACTTGCTGCATCTGACACAATATTTAACAAAAATCGAGTCAAGGAAGTTCTACTACAATTTGACCCCGGCCGTCTTCGCCAACTTTGATGCCGTTCAAGGTGACGATGTCTTATCGTCGTGTTCCGACGAAGATGACTAATGCACAGTTACACAATATAGAGCACTTTGCTTCTTCAAATAAATAAAAATTCTAGCATTTGAAAATCTAGTGTTGTTTTGGGGAAATATATTTTCTTGGAAACAATGTATTAAGTCCACACAAATTCACATTAATTATCACAAATAAACCAAAATAGTTAATAATATTACAATTTTCTTCATAATCTGCACACTTAGGTATACAAAGAACACATTTCATATTCAAAATGATAAATATCCAAATTAATATAATTACGGGAAGAAGTTAAACTTTGATTTGCGATTTCTCAAAATTTTGTCTTGTAGGAGTTAGTGCATTGTTCCCCAGTGCCCTTCTTTAATTATGTGTACACTCTGAGCTTTCTCCGTGTTAACATGCACTTAGTGAGCCAGAATATGGAATAAAGAATAACAAGGTATATGGCTTGGGTTCAAGACTGAACAAGGGCAGCTCCGGTAAATCACATATCAAACTTGATGCCTTCTTTATTCAATGACTTGGACTGGTCCAGTTTATCGCTTAAAAAACAAAGATCCGATTTTTCTAGTACACTATGAAAATGTGAAAATATCATTCAAACCTGAAACTTAAGAAACGATTATTCTTAATAATTGAAATTGATTTGATTTTCAATAAAAATAAAAACAAACACAAAAATTTAAGTCACATATGAAACTAAAATCCGGTCCCTTGGGGACGAGAGCTGGATGAAATCGTGACTCACATTGTGTATGTAAACAGAACCAATTCAAATCAGTGAATAAAGAGCGCGAGTATTTTTTTCAACAAATCCTGCTCTTCTTAGAAAATGTGGAATTTTTGGATGAACTATAGAGGAAAGCGGTGCACAATAAGTTATTGTTACGACTGCAGTAGATAATCTACTCGCCCCGCTAAAAACTTATATCTTAAATTTGCGTCAATCCGTTTAATAGGTCCAGTTGCGTCACACACGAATCCTTCGGGTTTTCCCTATTGTTTTTGGAAAAAATATATATATAAACACAGCACGAGATCAAACAAAATTTATTAGGAACGACACACGCGTAAAGGAAGCTCAGATTAAGTGCAGCAGCAGAGAATTACACGGTACATAATAATCAACTCAGACTTAAGAGACACATACCAACCAATCACAACTCATTTCGAAATATGAACACGAAAATCCAAGTGGCGATCCAGAAATCAATACACTTTCAGACTTCAGCTTCAACTATAAAGATAACAATTAAAACTAACAAACTGGTTATTACCTCCACCATGCAATACCTTTCAACAAAATAACGATGTCATTACCTAGCTCTACGATATATTGCACGTGAAAGGATGTTTAATTGATATAACTACTGCGAATTACCACTTAAATAAGCATTGAATTTATTTATCTCTATTACACATAATACATTCCCTTTAGTCTAAAATAGCAATGAATTTTCATTGAACAGGTGAGGGAGAGGTGGGGGTCTAGAAGTATGAATAAAAGTTATAACAATTTTATTTTAATTAAATTACAACTGTCACATAAAAATACTTCAGGAATAAATATTTTCTTTAAATAATTTAATAAAACAGAATTTTTACCCGAGAAGGCAGACCTTTGGTGGCTTTCTTATGGCTCTTGTCACTTGGTTTCAGGTTTTAATCGCAGAATCTGAAATGAACATCATAAAAATCAGATAAGATGCTATAAGGAGTATACTTTAAACACAAAAAATAGATAGAAAATGAAAAGAATATATAAATTAAGCAGGAATGAATAGATGAAATCATGACAAACTATTTATAATCGTTTTACCTACTTCCAACACCTTTCCTGAGATGATTGACTTTGCGATGTCCAGAGAATCGAAATGTATGTAGATGAGACAGGAAGACACATTTCAAAATACATAATATTACTGAACTCAACGAGATATGTCAGGGCTGTTTTTTTTTTATTTTATTCACAGGATATCAAACACACATTTGAAAGTGGGATACACACGGTACAGTAAAAACTGGGTTTATAACAGCTGCCACACACCGAAGCCGTGGCAGTAACAGTAGATCAATTTTGGTATTGTATCAACAACGCTTGTGACAGACTTAAAAATAGGCAAAGGCATACGCAGACTATAAACAAGTTTGAGAATTTACAATTGTTGTTTTATTGCATTTTTTTGTCAGAAACTTTATTTTAGGCGGTATTCTCAAATAAATCGTGGTCCCGCCTTTTCCATAACTCATTTGTGGCATTCCAAAGGCATCTATTCTTGCTCCTTTACTTATTTTCCCTTATTCAAGAATTATATATGTATTTTCTTAAACTGAGCATTATACCTAATTATGTTGATAACTCGCACTGAAATCCAAATGGCGTATAATTTATCATTCTTGTGGACAAACAAACGTATCCTTCTAGCAGTTATTCCGTTAAATGATTTTGCGCAGAATCTGGGTGTCATATTCAACAGTTCCTTCAGGTGGGACAAACACATTAATTATATTGCATGAAGAAATAATAGTTTGCAATCTTTTTGGATAACAAGTAGTTTTACATCAACATATGTACAGCGCCATTTTTAATGCGCTCATTGCTTATATGCATGCGATTACATATGGCTTTGTGATTTTCGGGAAGTTGGACTCCAAAAATTCAAGAAACCTGGGATTCGCCTTCAACTGCACGTTATACTCCAAAAATTCAAGAAATCTGGGAAAACTGGTATATGTTCAATTTTCGTAGATATGATCGATCATGCTTCGAATCTATTTGGGCGTATGACATTTCTTCCTGCCTGGATTTCCTCTTCTTTTAGCTGAAATTATAAAGCATCGTTGTCTAAAATACGATTTTCAAATTTTTTTCTCGATTCTTTAGCTTGGAGCCTAATCTAATCCAGGTCCAATTAACTTTATTCTATTGTGACAGTCTTCATAATACGTAATCCGGAAAACACGCAAGCGGACCCGCGCGAAAATACTAGTACACATAGTTATAAGTTATGATAAAGAAGGTTACGAAACCTACAATTTAGGGTTTATTTTAAAATATTTAAAGTATATAATATATGGAGCTATCATATGTCAACCAAACACCATCGACATGTATACAAGTTAGGATCATTATTGGTTATCAAGAAAATAAATAATATAAATAATTTTCCTGAGCCTTTTAACAATATGTTTTCTGCTCTAGAAACTGCTACAGTAAAAATAGTTTCCTTTAAAAAAAAATACGAATGAAATGAACAAGCATGAAAGGTAAAATAGGGAGATGAAATTTAGATGGAAAATATTTTTAAATATAACACAAAAGAAATATAGAGAGAAGTACTGAAAAAACACACAACTGGCTAGCCGCACACATAAATTAAATTTATTCAAAGTAATTTCCGATGCAGAACTCTTTATTCGGCAACATAGTGTATCCATCAGAATGACATATCTGTCCCCATGAATCCCCATGAGAACGAAGTGTTTTTTCGGAATATTTAATATCCAGTGTCACTTCTATATGTAAAATTTTTCTTTGTGCAACTCCTATTCCGACTATAAAACATATAAATATATAACAATGTTCGGGTCTAAGGCCTTCCTATAGAAAATAGTGAAACAAGCTTTGAAGAAAGATTCAAAAGTATAAACATAACGAACACCTGTAGAAAAGCGTTCATACCCTTTTATACTTTCAAGTTTGCTGTAAAAATTTTCTAATACTGAAGATTATAAGGTGAATAAGATGCGATTCATTTCGTTCAAACACAGAATTGAACAACAAAATTTGTGCCACATGAAATAGCAAATCACGCAGTCAATGTTAAGTCTGTGGTTTTGTTATTTATACACTAAACTCGACACTACTCAAACTCAAATTAAATTAAAAAAATTAAATTCAGTCCATGTTACAGAATAAAAGTAATAACAAATTTGCACTTTGTAGCTCTTCCCTATAATTTTTTGTGTAAACGGACACGATTTCCTGTATCTGAAATTTATCTGAATGAATTTGGATATGTGTTGCAGCAGCGCGATGTCGATCTAATAATGTAGCTTTAGGTAATTAAAAATATTTGGCACATTTAGATTTCTTTAGATATACATACAAAAACATACAAACACAACAACAAATTACCTTATTTTCCAGCTTAAATTATTATTCATTTTATGAATAATCTCTGAGCATTCACAGTCTCCTTTCTAAAATTGGCTATAAACGAATCCATGTTGCCTATTATTGTGGATACACAACATTGGGTTGGGGGGAAAAATTATTAAAAATATTTGTTAGTCAAAGAATGTTTGTTAAAAATAATTTTGATATCAATTTTCTGTTGCTAGCAAGTGTTAAATACAAAAATTTACCGTGATACAATGATATTGTATTGCGGATTTTATGTTTAAAAAACATAAAAATAAACTTGTGTTAAATTTCATAAAAATTTTTAGATGCCAATCAAATCACACACAATGATTAGAAAAATAAAAAATAAAAGAAAACAGTTTTAAACCCTACATTAAATTTCAGCCAATAGCAAAACTCAATTAAATTTTCGAGAATTAAGTAGATACATATATTTGTGTTTCAACAAACTCTTAGTGCGGTATCGTATAAATATTAATAAAATTAATAATTTCTTTCAAAACTTTAGATAAAACGTGTATTTGTTTAAAAAAAAAATCAGTCTTAAGCAAAAACCAAACTTGTTTTAAAAAATAAATCAAAAATGTTAATAAAAACACTCACTGTGCGTTTCTGATAACAAAAACCATACTCACCAGTTGTTATCTATTTTCTTTACGTATTTTTGATTTGGCACACTAAATTTAATATAATTCCAATTTTTGTATAATTTATACATAATTTTTTCATACTGAAAATCAGTCATAAAAAACAGCTCAAAGGGAGTAGATATGAACTTGGAGTTCTAGCAGTAGTAGTAAAAATAAATATGTTGAGATTGAGTAACAAATAAAATTATCGATACTAAAATAATGGGACGTTTCATAAAAATAGGGGAAACAGAATGGCTGGCTACGATACCCTAGATGAGTGCTGGTATA
Organism: Dioctria linearis; assembly: GCA_963930735.1. Taxonomy (NCBI): domain Eukaryota; kingdom Metazoa; phylum Arthropoda; class Insecta; order Diptera; family Asilidae; genus Dioctria; species Dioctria linearis. The sequence continues at coordinate 27,424,116 of OZ005741.1, forward strand.
CATTTTCATACGGTTCCACCTGTGCAAGTTCGATCGTTAAAGTGGTTTTTGGCATCTATTTTCAGAACGGTTCGTCGGACCATTAAAATGATTATAACCAATTTCATACGATTTTATAATATGAAATAATTTTTAATTGTTCATAGGATTTTATAATATGAAATTTTCAGTATAATAAAAGCGTCTAGAACTGATCGTTTTACAATATACGTAATGTATGTATGGCAGGTGGTTGCCCGTTTTAGTCCACTTTTGAAATTTCATTTACCATTTTTATAAAAAACGCCGAATAAAAAATTTCAGTTCTCGACGTCGACGCGTTCTCAGACAGTGTACAAATATACATATAATGAAAAACGAGTTTTGTATGGCAACACCAAGAAAGGGTTACCCGATTTGGTCCATTTTAGAAATTTTATTTACTATTGCTATGAAAACTCTCTATACCAAATTTCAGCGCTCTACATCGACGAGTTCTCGCAGTGCCCAAATATATAGTGATTTTTTATAGCAGCCCTACGAAGGAGTTATCCGATTGGTCCTATTTCCAAACTTAAATTTGCATTTCTTTTTTAAATCTGTGTCCAAAATTTTAGCACTCTAAGTAAACGCGTTTTCGAGTTATCGTGAGGATGGACGGACGGACAAACAGACAGCCGGATAAACGGACATATAAAAATCAAAATAACCTTTAATATTATTTTGCTCTACCAGCATTATTTCTGTGTGTTACAAACGGAGTAACAAACTTAGTATACCATGCGATTTTATCTAAGGTATAAAAAGGGCATAGAATTGATGCTGCTACGCAAAAAAATTTACTCTACTTGAGTTTCGACAGATATTTCTTCATTCTTTTACCTTACTACACTTCCCGGAAAGCCATTCAATACATAAAATATAATCTATTTACTATGAAAAATGTATCAGTGATTCTCCAAATTCCGATCAGGCAGCTCTCACTTTTCGACTCTGGAACTCCTATCAATGGAGTTGACCTGGACACATCTGTTGTACTGTTCAGATGTGTGTGATTCTCGTCAAATCATCAAATAACAGAAAATTTTTAATTATAATAATCGGCTTTATAGACGCAAACTCGATAAATTATGAAATCTTTGAAGTAAAGCTAATACAAAAGTATCAGTCACTGACAGTGACATAAACCTGAAATTTCATCTCTTCCACATTTTTCCTAAGAGCTGATTATGAAAATTAAATTTTATGGATAAATTAATCTTTAACAAATCAATTTAGCACTTTTATTTCCAATAGAACTGTTTAAAACTGCTTTCCTTTCCTTAAAGTAACTAAAATGTGTAAAAACTAATAAAACATTATGACAAATAATAAAACTGATGCACAAAATTAAGAAACTTTACACATAAAACTAAAAGTATGCATTGAGTATAAAAAACATAAGATAAAACACGGTACTTAAGAAAAAAAAAACCTTTTTCATCTTTTGACTCTGTTGTGACTTGATTTGATATGGACGTTTTGAATAACACAAAAATTACTGTGTATGAAATGGGTGGGGAAAGAGATTGAAAAAATTACCAGTGAACACGCTTTTTGGACAGTATTTTGAAGATGTTGTCAATAACATCTGTGCTGCTAGCACTGCCACCTAAATCTGAAAAGAGAAATTCAATATATGAGTTTTTACCTTTCCATTCTATCTTTCTACAGCAAAAATATTCTAGACGAAATATAAAAAATAACACTCACCGGATGTGTGGATCTTGTCATCAACCAATGTTTGATATATAGCTTCAGTAATAACCTGGGCATGCTGTGTATGTCCTAAGTGATTCAACATATCAACACCTGCATTCAACATAGCAATTGGATTGGCAATATTTTTGCCAGCAATCGCTGTACCCGTGTTACGGGTTCCTGGTTCAAAGATGGCATACTTTTGTTTTTGCAGATAAATGTTATCATTAGAAATTGAAAATGTAATTGAAAACTTGCTTTTATCACTTACATGATCACCGTAATTTCGTCCAGCGTACAATCCTGCACCGCCTACAAGACCACAGACAACATTCGAGACAATCGTACCATATAAGTTTGTCATGTTCATAACGTCGAACTGTAAAGGAAATAAGAAAATTTAAACATTTAACATAAATTATCAAGTAACCGCAGCAGCAGGATTATAATAATACTACACTGCTTGGCTGTGAACGAAAAAGAATTGACTGTTTTTTATTCAGATAAAATGACAAACAAAAAGACGCAACCGAAAACAGCAACAATTGCAATTGCTTATTTCGACTAGACATCCTCAACTTTTGATCCCAAGGTCGATCTCAATTTTAAATTTGATACAGACATGGAAAAATTATTTCTGTAGTAAGCTGTTCATTTTGTCTCTGTTCATCTGAATTCCATTAGATCCTTCTTATAAAATTAAGCAACCAAATGCGATTTCGCCTGATTTAGATTTTTTTGCTTAATAAACAGAGCTCTGAAATGGATCCCAGCGTTCTAATGAACGCACACATGTACTGACAAAGAAAAGAGCTCACTAGTTGCAATCTTGCAAAGCTACAATTAACTGACGGATCTAGGATATTTTCGTTTTCTACCTTTGATAAATCACTTACCTGATGTGGATTTGAGACAAGTTGCATACAGCAGTTGTCAATGATCATATTGTTATGTTGCAATTCTGGATAATCATTAGCGATACGATTCGATGTTTCCAAAAAGAGACCATCAGACAATTTCATTATGTTCGCCTTATGAACAGTTGTTACTTTTTTTCTGCCATTAGCTCGAGCAAATTCGAAAGCATATCGTGCCACACGTTCAGCATTTTCGGCCGTAACGATTTTCATACTTTCAACGACACCATGAACACTTTCATGTTCCAACATAGCATATTCACCTTCAGTATTCTGTCGTATTATAACAAGATCGACATCATTGTGCCTGCATGGTATTCCAGGATAGGATTTACAATGCAAGACATTTACGTAAAGGTCGAGCTCATTACGAATGGCTACGTTACGAGAAACTGTATCGACTTCTTCAGATTTTGTTTCAATATTTCCTTTGAGTGCAACACCGTTTCTCTTAATTGATGTTATTGCATATTCGAGATCATCATTGCCTTCTGTCGATGGATCTATATCGATAACTTCGAAGTCTATTGGAGCACCGGCAAATTGGAAAATGTCACGAATATATTTCATTAGTTCTGGGCCAATACCACCGCCTGGAAGCATTGTTACTGCATGACGACCACCATACTGAGCTCTAGGAATTTCTGTCTGGAAAAATTATTGCAATTTCAAAATCAATTACCATGTGAGAATTATTTAATGAAAACATATAGAATGGAAGTAAACTAATTAAAATGAAACCATGTATTCTACTAACTAGCGCAAACAAGTTCTGAAAATATATTGATCCTTAAGCGTTTTCTAGTTAATAAGCAGTTTCTGCCTCTCCAAAATTTTGTCAGGGTTACTAAAGTAAACATTTCATCTGCTTTTAATTATAAATTAAGGCTTTGTGTCAATTTACCTTCCTTTTCATCCTTTCGAATATCTTGTCATGATTCGAACTCCAATTCGTGATTGCTTTTACACTTGCTTTTCTAATGACTTTTGATTTGATATTGACACGCTTTGATTCCTTTTATGAATAAAAATAACGATAAAAAATGTTGATTGAATAGCCGTATTCTTTTTTCCTGGATCCGGATGAAAGGAGGTATCAAAAATTATTATGAATGCACGCGGTTTTCTAAATTCATAAGAAATCGTCACATTGCCGTGCTTTCGTAAAACAAAAATACATTTCAACATAAACCAAATTTTATTCAGGTTCTATGTTGACGTTTTGTGAAGATTGAAATCATGGCAATTTCATATTTTCCTCATATGTAAAACCATGGCTAATTTTTTAAAACCAAATCATGTTGAAATTTCTAATGAACCAAGGGAGGGATTCTGTAACACAGAGAATTTGGGAAATGAGAATCTAAGTTTTATCCGATTAAAACTTCCTAATGCTCCATTCCCTATTCACTAACATGTTTGAGAATTAGGGAAAACGTGAGAGAAATACGAGAAGAGATATGCAATTCGTAAGTTACCTAGGTTTCCTATCTTCTCAAAATACAAAATAAATAGACAATACTCTCAGTTGGGAATTATTCTTCTTACTTTTCCACTTGCAAAACATCGGAGAATTTTAACAAGTGGAGTAGAGAATTTGGTAATTCTGAAAACAAATGCGCCAAGTTACAGAATTCCAAGTGGAGAATTATCTTCTCCCAAATTTCACAATTCTCCGTGTTATAGAATCCGGTCCCAGATCAATATTAAAGAACGCAGCTATTGTGTATTTTCCAACTATGTTTAAAAAGTGCCGATCTATTAATGAAAATAATGAAAAGTAATTCATATTTATTAAAATTTGAAAAACAACTGAAACCCCAATGAAATATTATGCTTTGGAATTCACTTTTACAACCATGAATGAAAAGCAAGTAAAAAGCAAGAAAACCTACTTTCGGCAATGAATTAGTACAAAGTCGAAGACAGATTTAGAAATTATAATATCTTCTCAATCAAAGCAGAACTCAGTGCTTAATTTTGTTCAAAAGTGTTTGAAAATTACAAATTTCACATAAAAAATTAGAAAAAATAAGCATGAGCTAGTGGAGGCGGAAAGGACATGTACTAATAGCCTAGACGGACCGAGTATTGTTATTTCGCTTTAATTTTAAGTACTCCACCTATATCTAGGGTATTAGAAAAAAAAACATTTTAAAAAACAAATTTTCCGTTTTCAGGATTCCGAAAGCAAAATTCCAAAACCATGAATGGGATTTTCAAGAAATTTTTGTAATTGAATTGCGACTCCGCGGCTATCCTAAGCAATTATTTTTTTTTTATTTGGAGAATTCGTTTAATTTTGAAGTTTATAAAAAAGGTTATTTTGCATTTCATTTATATCATTTGATACCTAAACCAACTTTACAGGGTGCATAGTAATTAAGTTACAATGTGTTAACCCTAGATTCACAAACATTCGTCTCATAGACCGTGCGAAATACGTAAGCACTTGTAACTTTTAAAATCAAAGAGATAGAAAGATTAACTTCTAAGTACCTTCCTAGATCCTTCAATAATTAGTATTGCTGCGCCAGTCGCATGTCAGAGTGCACTTATTCTCATAGAGTTACAGTGAGTAGGTCGTCCCCAGATTATAAAAAACGTCGAATGTTCTGTTCTACCTAATGTAAAAAATGTGTCGATTGCTCAGACTAATGATTAAAAAACAGCATTTCAGATTTAAAATGTGTTTTGTTTCTCCTTGTATTCTATAAAACAAAAACCATCAATATAATACGTTCGTCTGAGAGGCGAATGTTTATGAATGTAGGGTTAATGGAAATTGTACTGAAAATCACAAAAGATTCCAGTATCCCACTACCGGCAAAATCCTGTCAAAACATTGGCTGCGTACTTTTGGCTCCGAGCAGAGAAATTGAATTGATATATATGGGGCATAATGCATACATTAACAAGGTATGGCCGAATTATCTGTCAATTGGTTGCCTGCCCCATTTGGCGACTATTATCACAAATTTGTTCGTCTCAATTTCAATCGTCCTTATCAAACTGAAAAAAAAATTCTTTTCATTTCCACTAGCGCATAATTACTTTTTCCGCAGTGATTTAAACGAAGAAACTAATGTTTTGTTAAATATTTTAATATATTCAAAACGTATTTCAGTCAATAAAATACGAAAAACTCAAAACAAATTCGCTGGAAATGACATTGTCACCTCATGACGTAGTAACACAAAAAATTCCTCTCGAATTGGCCATACCTTGGGTGCGTTCACCGACAGAAAAATAGTGACATAATGTCAGTACCGAGTCACTACACAACGATATTGTGCGTTCACTGTACACAGCAAATGACAGATAGTCACATCATTTTACTTTCTCACGCGTTCACTGAGACGGCCAAGAGTAAAAGGTAGCGCGCATTATTTCACTATTCGTATTTAGGATAGTAAATTTGTGAGGTAATAAATTTGTCTTGTAAAAGTGACATTGCTATTGAAATGGTAGCAGGAAATATGTATATCAATTTTGGTTGATGAGAACAATATGGCCTGTGTGGCCCATCACACAAATCAATGTCATTGCATTACTTCATTTCCTTGTAATGTCGAAAAAGTTCTTCTCCGAACGATAACGCTATTTGCAATTCGATGCTCATGTTTTCTTATTTACTTATTTTTTGCAAAAGTTAAAAATATTACATTTGCTACGTTATTCTCTTTTGCGTTCACTACAATTTCGTTACACAAGAGTCACCACTATAGTGACTAAATGTCAAAGTAATTCTTTTAACATTTGCTCACAACACAACGCTATCACAACGGTACAGGACCACTGACATATATAAAATTGACTGCTGATACTACTGAAATTGCTTACATTATTTGACATTATTATGGGATCAATTTTCTATAGTTCTGTTTTTGGTTTAACTACTTTATTCCGCTGAACTACAAATAATGATTTGTATACAAAATCCACCATAGTCTAGTTACAGTTCAGTGGGTTTCCAAATGAATATATAGAATAAAAATAGATAGCATAGAGAAAATAAACAAATTCCCATGACTTAAATCCTTGCATAATGTCAAAATAGAACTTGATAAATTTCGGGACAAAGTTTGGCAGGCTTAGTTTTATGTAAGAACTAAAGTCATGGCAGCGTGATTATTTTTTATAGACTTTCAAACCAATTTCACAAATCAATTCAGTTAGCAATCTCCTATCTTCTGCCTGAGACAACTTACATCTAGATGTGCAACCCCTCACAAAAACGCGGTCCAACTAAAACGAGCTAATGGCCCTCTAATAGAAAGCTCTACACATTCTCTCTCTCTCTCTTGCTGTATTATGCCACATAAATACTTCGCAATGATAGCTTTCTTTGGTTGAAAAAAAAGTTAAAGAGCTTTCAAAAAGTGATCCGGGTTTATATGGAGATTTTCTTATCTAGTTGTAGGTGCACTGCACGGAATCAAAAAACACAACTATTATGGAAACAAGCATGTGGAGGTAATTTTAATAACGCAAATGATATCAACCAGCTCGCTTTGGTAATAAGATATTGATGACAAATCCATCAAAATATACAACATAATTCCGAGGGAGCAATCTAAAGGCACTTTCACATCAAACACAAGAAACGAAAAAATGTAAACCGAAAAACTCAATTTATTCCACTTTAAAACAAGATTTTTGCTCCAATGATTAATAAAATCATGGAAAATAGGATAAACTATTTTACTAATAAAATAGTATATTTATCTTAGAATTTTTAAGAAAACACAACTTTTATGATTTATCGGACGAATTTTTCCGCCGAAAAAGATTTTTGCTCCAATGATTAATAAAATCATGGAAAATAGGATAAACTATTTTACTAATAAAATAGTATATTTATCTTAGAATTTTTAAGAAAACACAACTTTTATGATTTATCGGACGAATTTTTCCGCCGAAAAAGTTTTTCGGCCGATAAAACATAAAAGTTGTGTTTTTCTTCAAAATCTGAAATAAATATAACTATTTTCTCAGTAAAATTCTTAGTTTACCCTATTTCTCTGGATTTTATTAATCATTGGAACAAAAATCTTCTTTTAAAGTGGAATAAATTGAGTTTTTCGGTTTACATTTTTCTGTTCTTGTTTTTGATGTGAAAGTGCCTTAAGTGTATAAGAAGTTAAAGTCTATTTGCAGCATTTCTATCTGGGCACGCAGACGAACACACAATTTATGCAATTCAATTTGTCCCACTTGCGCATTCACGTAACTAGTACCATAGATGGCACAAGAACTAGATGTCGCATGCAGTACCAAAAAAGTATACAAAATTTATATGGCTGGGTGGCCCATTCCGGAATGGACCACAACATTTGAACTGATGTGTACGTCGAGTGATTCATATTTTTTCGTATCTGAAGTGTTGAGGAGGTCGATCAAACGAATACAAAACTGTTGTTAAAAAAACATTTGCTCTCGACATACTCTAAACCGTGTTGTGGCCCATTCCAGAATGCACTACCCATTTCACAATTTGTATACTCTGCTCTAATATGCCATGCGACATCTAGTTCTTGTGCCATCTATGCTAGTACCTAGTAACTAAACTAAGATTTAACTTACAAATAATTATTAAAAGTACAGCACGTGAATTAGTCCACTGACATATATAATATCGACTGACTACGTTAATGGAAATGCACTGCAAAAAGTGGGCTCACTTCTATATTGCTGATTCTTTCGGTCTAAGCACCAAGTACCAACTGAAGAGAACTGTAAACAACAAATAAATAAATAAAATGGGTCCGTTGAAATAAATGTTTTTAAATTAATTATTTAGGGTTATTATTGATAAAATTGTTTTACCAAAGGCATTATATTCATAAGATATGAAGCAGAAGTTCGAAACGATTTATTATAACCACTTTTCGAGCTGCGCGCTTATTTTTTCAACTTCCCGCCAATGATTTTTTCAATGTTGGCACCGGCGTAAGAACTTTTATTGACAAAAGCAATTGAGCCCACATGAAAATGAAAGTTAAGCAGTCCATATTATATATGTCAGTGGATTAGTCCCATAAATGAACTGTTATACGATATTACGTGTTTTAACAAAATCACTGGAATTCTCAGTGGAATCCGAAATAAACACGTTTACTAATTGTATAAAATATAAATAATGAAATCGATAAGATCACTGTATCTCCCAACCTTCAACATACTCTAGATAAAATTCACCGGATTTTCTAATATGGAAAAGATCCTTCGAATTTTGGAGATTGCCTGCTAAGAGGGTTGTGCAAGACTGTTATCTATCTTCAAAATACCATGGTAATAAAACGTAAAACGATTTGTAGGTGAATCTAGTCAGTAATAATGATAAGGTTCCCCAATAACTACACTATAACTCTACTTTATAAAATAAAAAAAAAATTATGAATACAAAATGCAATAGAATGATTCCAACTTACATGCAGATCTTAAATTTTTGCTATTATGAACAAAAATCTTAAAATAAGTTTTTACAAATCAACCAGAGCATTTAATTGGAATAGGCTCAAGACTAAAGATTTCCAAAAGGAACAAGTAGTCAACAGCAACAGTGTTTAGTTTTTCATCTAAATCTTACCCAGAATCCTACATCCTTTTTTTTCCCGAGGCAATAGATGAAATTTTCGTTAGTAAAAAAAATATATTTTCAATAGAGAGCAACGTTTATTTATATATGTATTAGAAATAATTAAATTTATGTACGAATATGATATAATAAAGAAATTAAGTCCCTCTTTTTGTTAGTCACCAAAGGAACTCTTGGTCACAGTGGTAACCACACGAAATAAGCTGAACTGCATCCACCAAAGCCAACATTGAATATCTATTCTTTGCATTTCTTATAATGTATCTAACTCACCGCTTTCTTTTGAAGAGGCATCTTTTTGTGAGCAACTTCATCAACCTTTTCCTTGGCGACGACCAGTGGATATCCCTAAAATTTAAAAGAAAATGCAATGAAAATGTCAATATTATGTAATTATTCTATGAGAATGTACCCACGGAAAAACTGTTTACAAATACTAACCCTGGTAAAAGCGGGATTCTGAATCAATCTAGTTAATCGGAGTGCCATTTTTATTAAGTTTTAATGGTACAAAATAAATGTTGAATCGGAAAGTACGCTACTACCAAAACTGCTCCAAGGAACAATTTATTCTTGAAATTGAGGTTAAGAAGAATACAACCCCACTTGACAGTTTTCTGACTGCAAAGCAGAAAGTGAAATCTGCAAAGTGGTAAGCAAACGAAAAGTCATTGCAATAGTGACGGCTGATCAGTCGACTACGACTTTGCCCAAATTGAAAATGCATGTGGTAAGATACAATTGCAACTTCGACTTCGACTGTGACTGAAACTAAGCTTTGCTCAAAGTGCAAAGGTGGTGTGGCTGCGGCTAACTTCAGTTCAATAACAGAAGTCGGGTTTGTTCAAGCAGTTGAAGCTTTAATTTAATTACAAATTTCACCTCAGCGTCGACTTCGACTTAAAATCAAGTCGCAGTCGACAGATCAGTCGTAATTGTAATTCACGCTTAAAGTTGAAGAAACTCTGGGAAACTCTCAAAGCTCTTTTAATGGCGTGATGAATGTAATTGCAAAGGGTTTCAAAAATTCTTTCTTTACAATTTATTTAAAATTAAATCGAATTATAGTAAATTGGAAAGTAAGTTTAAAAATAAGCAATTGAAACTGAAGTAACTAATTGAAGAAATACCTAAATTTTAAGTATAACTTTGCGCACTACAATATGAGGTAGCTTAAAAATAGATTAAATTTATTATTATAAGCAAGAAATAGATTGCCATAACAGCAAAGTAAATAATGAAGTCATTATAAGCATGAAAATAGCTGAGCTGTAGCAGTCCTTACAGATGCTAATAGAAATCAGATAGAGCATCTTGATAGTCCTTACAGATACAGGTTAATGTTGGAATTGAGCTTAATATAGTAGTGGTCTGTATAACATATATACATATATATTTTTTTAGGTTTATTATCATTGGAATACTACTAGAATATTATAACAGCTACTGAAATTAGTGCTATTAGTAATTTTGTCATAGTTACTTTTGGCTAAAAGGATTCGCACCGTAAAATCCAGGGGTGATATTTCCCAAGCCGTGAGATATTAAACTCAAAAGTTCTCAATCTGATCATGTTGCGAAGTTATGGAACAAAATACCTCGAAATCTTTCAAATTATTGCAATCGAAGCTATTTAGAGGGAATAAGCAGCTGCAAGCGCACATTTCTCTGCCCTAATATCAAACTCAATGCAAATAATTTAAGACCGCTTAAAGACGGTAAGATTTTTTAGTTTTAAAGCACATCCTTCACATATGCATATTACAGTGCTACCATTTAACGAATCATTCGTATAGCTGCACTCATTTCTTCAAAATAACAACCAAAATATTATCGTAGATTTCAAACTGTTTTTGAGATTTAGCATAACCTCCGGTAATAAATTCTTCATTCCACACTCATTAAGAAGACAGGGAGACTTTTATGACTGCCTCTCAGGTAGCAACACATCAAGATACAATAATAAATCAGAACAGTTAGTTTCTTTGTATTTCTATAAAATCTTGATAACAAATTCTAAAAATCATTTTAAAGAAATGTCTTCTTTAGTGTAATTCACAAAAGCCTCTCTTAATTTATTGACTCCAACTTCATTTATTTCCTTATAGTACGGCAGCGATTTCATCTCTTCATACCATTTTGCAAGACGAGGCCACTTCGCTTCTTCAACTGGAACCAAAATATCAACAGTGCTGAGAGTCGTAATCGTTGATATATCAGCGATCGTTAACTACATGGAAAAAGATACATTTATTATTAGCTTCCTGTGGAATTCATTAGACCTTTTTACTTACATGATCACAAGCAATGTATTTGTGCTGTCCCAAAAATGTTTCCATCATTGAAAAAGCTTCACGAATTTTTTCTTTACGGCTCTCTAAATTTTGCAATTCCCCACGAAATATACCGCTCTGGTGAAAGGACATATTATTGTTTCTTCGATAAAATTGTACACAAAATTTATTTAACTGAATTATTTGTTTACCATCATATCACTATCGCGCCGAAAGAGTATAGAACACTCAAAAAACAACTTGTTGATCACTTTTATTCTCAGAGTTTCATCACTCGGATAGAGATCAGTATTTTTTCCAAATCTCTCGCACAAATAAATTAGAATCGAGTGACTGTCGGTTAGAATGAGCTCTCCATCTTTTAACGTTGGAACTGTGTGAATTGGGTTTATCTGTTTATAAAGATAATATGAAAGAATTGTAGCTTTAGAGATAAGTGTAAATATGTTTTCACTGACATACCTCCAAATATTCGGGTTTCAAGTGATCCTGCTTGAAAAGATCAATGAACTTAAGATCAACATCGATTCCAAGGTGCTTGATCAACAACAGACAGCTTCTTACTGGCGGACTACGATCATCGAAGAACAATATCGGCTTCATTTTCGCTGCTAGAGAACCTAGTTGCCTTGACATCCCAGATGAAACTAACTAAGCTATGCTATGGCTTAGATAACAGCAGCAGGCAAGCATTATTACGATTCCATAGTATGCGGTCAGTACATATATCTATGGTTTCTCAATTTCTATTTCAACCGTTTCTGTATCGCAAATTGTGATAGAATTTCTTAAAGCTGCCCGACCAGAAAAAAAAAATATAACTGAAATTAGATATCCATTGACAATGATAAACTTGCTTGGGAGCTTGCATAATTTAATTCCAATAGGGAATGATTCTTGATTAAGATTTAAATAATATAAAACAAGAGCAAAACACTCGGTCTAAATGCTATTATGTATGTGTATTTCGTTATCAATAATTTATGAGTGCTTAAGAGCTTAAGATGAAAAGCTGTTCTCATAGTTAAAAATGTGAACACATCGTCAAATTGTTTTTGGTAATACTAATTACTCTTATCAGCGTACACAATGTTTCTTGATAAGAAAACAGGTATTGAGACTGAGTTTATACTTTTAAAATGGATTTATTTATTTTTTTTCTGTGTTCTTTTAGATTTCGAGCTGAAAAATGGCATGACTTAAGTATTTGTCAGCTTTTCTGTTCCATCCTATCTTTCTCTAGTAACCAAAATTAACATTTTCAAGGGCATTATATAGTTTGCTTTATAATGGTATTGTATGGTGAGGCGAATGAATAAATAATAATAAATTTCAGTTTAGCATCATAAAAAACGATACGACTGTAGGACGGCTGATAACTGATGGCAACGGGGAAAAAATGAAAAAAGTACAAGACCCGTCTGAATCGTTTGATTGACGCTTTAATACTTATTCGTATGTACATAGCTCGAATGCAATTTGCTTGTAGATTAGGCAAATTTTGAGAGCGATCGACATAACTGTTCAGCAAAGTTATCGAGTGAAGTTTTATTTATTTTTCCTATAGTTTTATATAGAGAATTTCTACACAATAGAGTTTGATATCTTTGTTGGTGAATTTTAGCATATGGACTAGAAACATCTATCTCCACGACGATAGAACAAGTTTCTATGACACTTAAGGGGATTACTGCAGAGGGTAATCTCAAATAACCCCCCCCCCCCCCCCCCCGAGGACTCGGAGATATCTCAGAAGACACCTGCCTACATAGAAACCATCCAGTCCTAAAGTTCCAAAAATCACCCTAAATATACTCCCTTCCAGTACCTTCTAACTTGATTAACAAGCTCTTGCGAGAAAATCATATATATTACAGCTGAAGTGGACAACCATTAAACCAGTTATCTAGAAACGGACCAATCATCAAACGGAACTGAGGGCGAAAGAGAAGCCCCAATGACCTAAATAAGCCAAATCATAAAAGGCGGCAAAGACGCATCGAGTAAGTCCATAGGAAGACAGTGAAGAAATCGAGGGCGCAAACACTACTGACCTGACCTTCCTATGGTGTGCGAATATCATTCCTCAATACAGACAACTTTTTTTCTTTCTATTTGCTCTCACCTTCTATCTAGGAAAATGATAAAAATAAATGCCATAAACTGCAACTCATTAGGAAGTCACATCAAAAGAATAGCCCTTAACTCATTAGTCCTGAAACACAAGATCCATTTTGTTACTTTTTCAAGACATCTTCACCCGCGATGAAAATAAATATCAAGAAACTCGTGATAGTTCGCTCTAATAAAGTCTTTGGTCCAGCTGTGCTAATATAGAATAAATGTAAAATTGGATTATCTAGTGCAATATACAATACAGTAAAAATTGTTTTCAAACCTATGGAACTTTTCTTCTCAATTGCTTTTATAACAGATGCGGAATACAAAACTCTTAAATAAAACGGAACCCTATAAATTCAACTCCAGGGATTAATAACTATAACACTGCAACCTTATCTCATCCCGGTGCCTACATAAAATTTGACCTCGTATTAAAAATTATCAATTAACTCCTCAAATAATGTCAGACCATCTCGCCATAGGGCTAACAATTAAACTCGTTGAATATACTGATGATGGGTTTGTCCAACTCTGCAGCAATGATAGTTGCTCCAAAATAGGCTGACGATCCTCCCGCAAAAAGTAGAAACCTCTCAAATAGACTCCCAAATTGAATTTTCTTTGAATAGCCTACAAAACAGTATCGATTATCTTACAAGAACCGAAAGCCTCCAAGCAATGTTTAAATACAGAAAAAAATTCTATCGGCATATATCACAGATCCTTCAATGCTGTTTACGACCTTTTTATCCAAGTCAAAGGAAACTTATTATAACCTATACAATTTTGGTCAGAGTTACGAATTCCGACAAAAATACAGTTTTCGGTGAACAGCCGATCTCTATACTACGAGACAACATTTTTTTGGTCTAGACCATAGTAGAACTTCTCGGCTAAACATAAGATTCTGATTAATTGAGTTCATCAGAGAAATGTTGCGACAATTTTTTTTAAGGCTAGAAATTACTCACCTGCATCCTCCGCAATGTCTAGTTTCAAATTCTTTTCCTTTCTCTGTGTGCACAACAGGTAAACAAACATTTCGCAGCGAACGGATTAAAAAGTTGGACTTGAAGAAAGGATCAATAAGAAATTGAAAAAATAAAAACACATCTAACACAAAAAAAAATGATTTCATTCATATTTATTAAAAGTTAACTGTAATAATAATTAACAATCAACATCCAAAAACCTAATCATAAATTCATCATGTTTCCATTTAGTTTGTTGCTTTCTCTTTAAATACCTATGATAATGATAATAATAATAATTATCGCAGTAGTTTTACGATAAACATAAATGTTCTCAATAGTTATTAAAATTCTCTCCATTTCTTAATCAACTTTCATAACTAATATATTATTTATGAGTTGGATGAGACCTTAAGGCTACTCCTAGACGCTAACCAACCGATTTTCAATAAAATCTTCTCTGAAAGTAAAACTTCTTAATACACGTACAAAAATTCGAAGCGTACAAAAATGTGTTCTCTCTCAAAACTATAGTTAAAATCAATATTTAATTTAATGTTAATTAATTACAAAGTATCGGGGTTAAGTGTTTTCATTATTTTTTTTTAACTTAATTAATCTATAAAATTCGAATTGGAGATGGTTTTTCTTAACGGTTTTTATTTTATAGTTTTTTTTTTTACATCAAACTTAGGCTTTAAAGTGGATTGAAATCCGTAGAAATTGCTTGAATTGGTTTTGAATATTTTATTTTATTGGAAATGTTAAGTTATGAACAAACAAATACTTTTTCGGTGATAACTTCAAAAAATACTATTTTCGGTGTAAGTTAAATGGAAGTTGTTATTGTGTCACGAAAAGATCAATGGCATTATGTAAGCAAGCAAATTTGTTTCTTAAAAAAAAATCCCCGATCTCAGAGCTTTGTTTATCGCTCTCTTATGTTTATTATTGATGAGTATCATGAATATGACTAGTAAGGAATTTCCGTTGAAGTATTGCGCGAATTTCTTCGCTATAAAAAAAATGAGTATCATCATCGTATTCTTTCTTAACCCCTTAGGTCGAGATGAACTAAATAGAGACCACCATAACGGAGTTCACATAAATTAACAACGAACGAAAATGACACTAAAATGGTCGGAACCATTAAATATTTACACTCATTACTGTGAACAACTTAACGGCATTATGCGTTTTTTATATGTTCGATAATTTTGGTTAATTTTAAGACTCTACAAGATGGAGTCTCCACTTAAGGGATAATATTCTACTAGAACATGAAAATAGTTGAAGAATTTATTTTAATTTTTAATAGTTTATTCCATTTTGCTTGACTGTTATAAGATCGAGTGATATAACTAAGTATTTTATAATATTGTCCAAAATAGCATTCGAATTCATGACCAATAGAACCACAATTTATCCACTAACCCATCGGGATTCTTAGAATAATGAACATACCCAAAATAAAAATTTGCTTTAAAATATTCCTCATGCGCTGCCTTATTTTATAACGAGTGAATGCAAATTGGAAAAAATCCGTCGAGTGAAATCAACATAAGATTCAGACTCGCGATGCACGAACGGATAAGATAATTTAGACTTCTTTGTGTCAAGAATCTTCATTTAACAACCATTGCTTACTATCCCTAACTAGTAAACTTCCGTTTACTTATTTTTTTTTCTTCTCAAAATTACTGGTTACAATCGAATAATACCGAAAATCAGAATTGATTTGTAAACATTTAATTTCTGAATTAAGTGACGAGGCGGTATGAGGGAGGATAGCATAATCGTAAAAGACAGTGGCACTATGAACATTTTTTCTACCAATCAAGTTGAAAGTTTTAGAATATTCTTTAATGTAGATTGCACAGCTTGGAAAATATCACCAGAGTTGACAAGAATTGTACGGTAGATTAAAAAACAGTATCAGCCAATTTTTCAAAAGCAGTAATTTATTTTCCCTTAACGTAAATGCTTGATAAAATCCACTTTAAACTATTATACGACTGAGTGGAACATTTTGAATTACGACCTAAAAACGCATTATTTTGTTCCTGATTCATGATTACATGAGATTACCAAATTGACATGGGGTATCAGAAACCGTGGACCAACTATATTAGAACTTTACTTTTAAGTCAAGGCTTTTTGAAGTTTAAAACTTAAGTTATACCACTAGGCATACATAAAAGATAAATCTCTCGATAAAATTGTGTCTGTGCGAAAAATCCTACCTCAAAAAATCGATTCAATTCGATCTGACTCGATTCCTTGAATTACATCAGCATGGCCCTGCCTCCTGTTTTATGAAAACAAAACTATTAAAAAGATGAAGAACTGTTGCAAAACTGAATGTATGTCGTAATTATGTTCTTTTTTAAATATTAATACTTGCAATTCTTTATTTATTGTTATTAATGTGATTACAAATTTTTGCTGCAATAAATTTTACTAGTTCCAGCTCCTACTTGTGGAAAAATTTGTGAATTTGTGTCGTTATTTTTGCTTAAAAGAGCAATTCAAAGCGGGTCAACATAGATCCAAAGATAACGTTTCACCCAAATTTACGCATGGCTGACTGATTTGTGGAATTAAAAAATTACGTCAATTTGGTGTGCGCGTACGAAATTACAAGCACTAAACCTAGTTTACAATTTTGAATTGCGACTGTCAGCTGATCTAATTTACATTCCACTTCATAATTACTTAAGTAATTTGCCTAGTATTAGTAGGGGATTACTGTTTCAAGTAAACTCATATTCAGTTCCTTAACCCAAATTTAGAGGAGCTTGTACTTCGAACAGTAACGAGTTCCGAATACATCTAATTTTATGCGACATATTACTCGTGTATTATTCAAGTTCAATAGTGATTTTTGCAATCGAAATAAGTTTTTATATACATAGGTAGTAATTTAAGATCAACTGGTGTGGAACTACACGGGCATACACTTTCTTCTTGACTTGCTTCGTCACTCGATTTATGGTTTTTTCTTCATAATAAATTTTCGCTTACAAACTAAAATCAATTTGTTATCAAGCTCCACACAATTTTAAATTATCTTTAAATAGGAGAAGAAAAGCTGAACATAAAGTTATTTGAGATTAACTTCTGTTGTGAAAACCTACTTGGGTGTATTTAAGCGATATTGTAGGTGCAGCTAATTGCCAATTGCTCTTTTTTAAAGCAAATTTTCCGTTTTTCATTGATTACAAGATTTTATATTGTTGAAAATAAAAAAAAAATATACATTTCTGGGTTGTAACATAAAAATTGAAGTAAACGCAAAATTGACTTTATGACCAATACCAAAATAAAATAAAATTAGAAAAATTCCAGCCGCTATTATAAATAATTGTATAAAAAATAAAATTAAAACAAAAAAACTTCATGTAAAGAGAGGGAAAGGAGACAACTCAAATTCAAGACTCCGAACTAAAACAGATATTAAAATATCAATTAAATTAGTACAAGTCACAAATGAGAGTTCACTTCTCAAATTAATGCTAATTCTTAGACTTTCACACGTAATAAATAAAAAATTATAAAAAAATCCAATAATCCAATAAAATTTTTGTTGCTCGCATGCCAAAGATCTTTAACATCCAGAAAGAAATTACATTATTTAAAAAAAAATATATATACAACAAGTTTTCTTTTTAATAATTAATTGACACAACTGACATGACACAACACTTTTACATTTTTTTCTTCGCTTATACTTAAACATAGCTTTAAAAGTGAAATGCAAAGAAAATTCAGTCAATCAGAAAGGCAACTTCGTAATAAAGAGAAAAATAAATTTTTCATTTCTTCAAAAATCGTGAAACAAATCAATTCACCAGAAATCTTGAATATAGGAAGAAAAAACAATTTTCAATATCTCTATCTAGTAAAACAAAAAATTGCATTTAGCTATTTTGATATTCCATTTAAAATAATTTATATAAAAAACAAAAACAAAGAAAAAATACTTCACAGTAAAACTTTGCTGGAAAATGAATCTCGCTTCTGACGGAAATGACTTAAATCAAAATTTTTCGTTTTTGTTTTGTTTTCAGATATATAGAAAGAAAAGAAGAAGAAGAGTCAACAATTAATTTGTTTGCTATGAAACAAATTTTTAATAAATTGTTTACTGGAAGATTGATAATATATTTTTTTAACTAGACATAGATTCTAGCCTACCCAGATTTGGCAGAAAATGGGCTTGATGAACCCACTGATGGTGGTGTCGGAGTTGCTGTACTTCGAATACCATCGCCTTCACAAATATATTTGCCTAATAAAACAAAAAAACAAGCATAAACTTTGAAAAAATTATTAGAAAAAACAAAAACAAAAAACTTACCTGAAACGAATCTTCGTTTCACTAATGATAATCTATAGCCACTTCCAGCTAATTCGAATTCAATTCCAGAAAGAGTTGTACCCTCACAGTTGAACTGTGTACTTATTGTTGATGGAGTTGATGGCCCACTGTTCACTTCTAACCGAGCTCGAAGGGTTCCAACACCTCCTCCTTCAGAATGCTGTGATATATCGGTGAAATTCCACACTAATCTGTTTGATTCACCAAGCCTGAAATTTTAAATCATTTTAATAGAATCAACAAAAAGTGGGATGATGGTTAAGGTGAGAGTAACAGGTGTGCCATTGATAGTCAACGTTTTGAATAGAGAAACTCCCAGCAGTTTTTTCTACAGGAAAATCACGAATATATTTAAGGAGGCCTTTAAACAAAAAATGTATTGAAGAATTCAAAGGAGCTCCTAGCATTAGGTCACCAATACCCCCACCTTAATGTAAGACTATGCTCATAAATCCCAGTAGTTTTACAATGACTAGCCTATTGTTAGAAAAAAAATTAAACGGCGAAAAGGAAATGTAGCATCATGCTGAATAATTGTAGCAGACATAGTACCTTTGGCAGCTATAAGATTACTGGCCGTAATCTCAAGCCTATACAGGCTCAAAGGGCGCATCTTAACTTCAGTTGGTTCCCGCTGGAACTGTCTATTTGTAGACAGTACCAATAAGATGAAGCCCGGCTGGCGCAATCAATCCAATCAAAGAAGGATTATGATTAGAGAATCTACTGAGAGTAATAATGGCCTTATGGCCTTGGATTACGAAGCCATTCCAATTACATAGACTATATTGTCTATTTGATACCATGGGGTCGGATGCCCATGGGAAACTTATGTTTTTCACCCCGACAAGGTGAGGCCCCTTGATGGGAGCAATGTTTTGGCTGTTGGTGGCCCATATCGTGGGCAGAGAGAGTATATTTCGAGTCTAGCATAACATAGGCGGACATCCTTCTTATCAAAAGAGTTGTTGCTTTTTACGTACAACTCCTAGGATAAGGAGGTATGGTCGTCTACGTACTGCATGCTCAGATATTCGGCTCTCGGCGTGGAGTTGCACTTAAACAACCGAGGACCATGTCCCAAAAATCGATAAGAGAGCCTACTGAAACTCATCAAGACAGAAATGTTTATGAGGGCTCTAATTGTCGCATTATATCCGTGCACGAAGAATTCCGTAGGATTAAACCATACTTGGCAGGTTCCAACACAAAGCCACATATGGACTTTCTGTCAGAAAAATTCATAGATTATTCTATCTAGCTTAACAAATTTTCTTTCAAAACATATTTTTACTCCTTTTGAACTGTTATCTATCTTGGTAAAAAAAAGAAAATTACAAACGACAAAAAAATAAAACAACTTACCACGCTGAATGCGGTTTTGATTGAACATTTCGTACAGCTCCATCAACAGGAACAGATATAGTAACATTTAATAGTGGGGAAGGAGATGCCATTGCATGGCTATTGTACTTATAGTCAACTTTAAGTGCTGTATGTAAAGGTTCACATTTCCAGTAACTAACTAATTGAAATGGGCATGATGATGCACCAGGTTTCGATCTTACTTGATACTTTAGAATATCAACATTAAAGTAGGATGCATTTGGATTTTGTTCAGACTGTCGCCGTAGCAACGATGTCAATGCAGTCATATTAAATTCTATCATCGTACTAAAACTAGTGGATTGCAGTTTATCGCTGAAATCAGAAAAAAAAATCCATAAGTAAAACTTCTATCATCATAAGATATTGCTCCATGGAAATTACTTACATTTGAACTAATTGCTTATTTGGTATAACATTTTCAAGAGTCTGTACATTTTTTATTCGAAATCCTAATTTTGCTGGATTTGGATTGTTCGCTAATACTCCAACAATGCCGGCAGGAAATGATAACATCATATCACCAGACATTTTAACTTGGCATCGTGATTCATCGCTACCCCTGGGAAAAAGATATGAAAACTTTAAAATAAAATTAATTAAAAATGTGTTTGTGTCGAAAATACTTACTTAAAGTATGCGTGAATAATTTCATGGAAGGCAACAGCCAAAGGAATTGTATCAGACATTCCAATGGTAAGTGGTGATGGTCCTCGTGATGATCCAATACCGACAGCTGTTCTAAATTCCATGCTCCCTACACTATCCGCTCGTGAAATTGATGAAGGACTTATTCGTCCTCTTATCGCTGTTTCAGATCGTCTTGATGGAGGTCTAGGAAGTGCAATACTACTAGCAGAAGTTGGTGTTGGAATTTGTCTACCACTTGGTTTCGATAATGTTGCAGAAGCTGGCGCTGAAACACTTATTTCACCAATTTCGGAAAAGATATCACCTAAATCAGCATACCTGAATTCATAATTATTAATATAACATTAAAATTTTTATTTAAATATATATATGCGCGTGTACTGGACAGTTCTTTCGATCTTTTATTGAAAGCATGTTCGATTCGCTTAAACTTTTACTAAAACTAACAGTCTCTTGATCTTATAAACTTGAAAAAGAATAGTTTGTTTTTGAGCTAGCATACTACTATACACATATATAGCATTATGGACACCTTCAGAGCTAGTATATACATTTTCATTCAAAACATTTTTGAAGCATCTGAACAAGTAGTAATCCAATATCCGTATATTGAAGAACATCGGAGATCTGTTGTAACATTTTCTGTACCAACACACTACAACAGCCACAAATAGGACTTCAATAGTAATTCCGAAAATATGACCATTTATTTCGACTCTAACAAGGCTAATCAAAAGACGTCTACATCTTAGACTTCTACTTAGTGTGTACTATCTTTTCATCCTGCCGCCTCTATCAGGATGCTCATGAAACCTCGGAGCACCTGCTCTGCAACTGGAAGCATAGTTAAGGCGGAGAATACTGCACCTAAGACGTGATTTTCCTCCACCAAACTACGTATGGAACCTCAATCCTAGATTGGGTCTAGACTTTATTAACAGTCTAAACCTAGAAAGGAAGTCAATTGAACGGAGATTCACAATAGATCTTTTAGGTCACATTGAATGCGAGGCTAATGTATGCAAGCCCCTCCACAAATCTAATCTAATCTACTATGAAAGATCTCTCTACTTAAGCTCACTTGCATTCTAAGCTGAATTACGTTCTTATACTTAGCATGACATCGTTCGGGACAAATCTAAATCTGAATCTAATCCCGTATTCGTCAAACTTTCTGATAATTTCTGAGTTGTAAATGTAATAATCACCAATATTGCTGATAGAATAGAGACGCGATCTGCCCCGAATAATAATACTTTTCTCTTGTACATTTTTCGGTTTATTCTGAATGTTCCAATGACCATAGTAAATTCTCACGAACCCGAATATACCCCTATCTTCAGATGGATGATCAAGGAAATGTCGCCTTATCATCCCACGCCTACTATCCTTCCATATTGCTGTCTTTGCCTCTGAAAATTGTCGCTCAATGCATAGACCACCGTAGACTAATCTTGAATCCCCCTCTGAGATGGACATGACTTTCTTGATATATCTTCATCGCTCGCAACCACTCTGATGACATCTGATCACATTTTGTAGCGGTATTATATGCAGAATTATTGTCCCGCTGCACTGATGAAATATTTGGGTCTTGTTTGCTCCTGAGCATTTACTCTAAGCGCATGTATCTTCAAATTTGTTGTTTATAACTATTTGTCACATATTCGCTTCGGTTTTTCAACTGGACCAAAAAACTAGTCAAAGTCATCTGGCTCGAATATGCTAAGGTAACAAGAATTAGCTCTAAGATTATTTTCCTCTTAATTTTCTTTGACGTATATTATTTTATCCAAGGATTGTTTTATTGAAAGTTCTCTTCACTGACGCTGAATTTTTCAATCCGAAACTTTTGGATTTTCGCCAAATTCGCTATGTTTCTACCTTAAAGCTCGGGTTCTTGACGCTTCTCATAGTGATATTCAATGCGGCTAATAGATAACGCTAGTTTTGAGAACCAAGGGCTTTAGATATTGTTCGAAGACTCCCTTAGCTTCATTAAAAAAGGAGCTATATTGCCATTACTTATATTCCTCCGTATTCATCACCTGATACTTTTTGTTTTTTATGTCATAGAAATCAAAACATCTGATTGCTGTTTTCTTTTCTGTATCTTGATGCATGCTCCTGAAATCTTTGAGATTGACATTCATGATGCCGTGATATCGTTCTATGATATTTTGTCATTTGTTTTGTTTATTGTCGGTGTGTTATCAGTCCAGGGTTTTAAGGTCTTCAAAACAACTAAAAAAAAGCATCACATATACTTTTAAATGACATGCCACTCACCAATGCAGCAGTTGATTGGTGCATAGAACTTACTGTACTCACTCTACATGCATTTTCATTTGAGCATTGCATGTACAGCTTTTGCATCACACATTTTAGTAATGGCCGATATTTGAATGAGATATTCATAAAACGATGACATGATAAAACAATTCTTTTATAATTTAAGCACTTTGCTTGGGAGTATGCAAGGCAATTGCTCTTTTGATAAGCGGCTTACTATACAGCTTATGAGTTGTGCATATGCGTCATGCATTTGCACAACGAAATTGCATCTTTGGTGGGCGGCCTGCCTTACAGAAAACTCACTCCATAAATAACCTATAGTGTGCTTCGGTGATACAGCTTCCTTATTGGAGTTCAATACACTTTATCAATTCTATGTTAACTTCTTACAAATTTTCAAATAACTACGAGTAATCCAACTTCCCAAGTAGGAATTACTTTGACATTGAACCGCCAGACGAAGCCTCACCGTTCCTCAATGTAAAATTGGTCCAAACTAAACTAATAAGAACTGCATAAAAAAAACGAAAGAAATTCTCGGTACACAAACAATATATAAAAACAAAAAGCAATTTAAAGAACCTTGAATTATTTGACACGGACAATGTTGGACTCTGAAGAGGTGCATAAGGATGAACAGTTGTTGGTGTTGAAGCATTTGATGCTCCCGGACTCTGTTGTTGTGATAAACTATTCGAATGGCTTCCCATTATGCCAGATTGGAGATGTTGACTTTGCTGTTGAAATAAATTTAATCCTAGTAAATCATTGCCGGGCTTATCACCAATTTGTTGTGAAACTGATTTTGATCGTTTCATATGTATGGCATTACTTTCAGAACCAGATTCTCGATGATTCTATACTTAGAAATTATTTACACGAACGGAGTTAATGTTTAATAAAATTGAAATAGAATTTCAGGGTTGAACAGGTAGGTTAAGGTAGTAATGAAGATGATAATTATTGTGAAGACAAGCAGATGACAGTTGAACAGATGAACGCAATCGAAGAAATTTTGAACATGAAAAATGTAAAAATATAAAAAAAATTGCTTTAAGGAAGTTATCGGTAAATTATTAGTAATGATGTATTAGTTAGACAATGTGCAAAGTAACTTAGCAGATTGTCTATAAAATTTGAGAAACAAAAAGTGACAAGAGTTGGAAATGCTTAAAGAAAAAAGATTATTATAAATAAACGGAGGAGATTGTGTGTTACATTGAAGCTGACAGTCCAAAAAACAATTGAAAATTCAGATTAATATTTCCCAAACAAGAATCAACCGCACCTTTTGGTCAGAAATCAATGCTTTTAGCCGTAGATAGTTCTGAAGAACCCGTATCGGAGCAAACTCAAATAATCGAATCTTCTCCTGACGAAACAGGCTGTTGGTTGACGCAGACTTAATTTAAGTACATTGGGATTTGGGATTGAAATTGCACTATTCTCTCAATTTTAAACCGAATGCTCATGTATGTAGATGGTATACATACATATCTGTAAAATTACGATGAAACGCACTACAAAGGGTCTTTAGAGAAACTCAAAGTGTAATCTACAATGAAAGGATATCCGGCAGTTTTAACATAAATTGTGGAGTTCCAAAAGGATGTGTATTGTTTCGCAACTATTTCTTATTACTATTAACGGTATCCTTGCAAATGTACTAGACATAAACCCGCGTGGCATACGAGAAAGTTGAAGAATGGTTTCAATGATTATGTATTATGCTGATGATATCTGGTTGCTGGCACATCGATACAAAAGAAGATATCAATTCATGAATAAACAAATAAAGATGGCCTAGATAGGGAACTCTAGTGAAATGTTGCAAATTAACAAGACTTCAATGAGAAATCTGTGCGCTATTTGACTCATATTCTAAAAATTCACTGCCAAAACTGGAACTTCGATGGAGAACTGTAAGTCATTCTGACCACGAGAGAATTAACAACGAATTAAAACTATGAAGTGGAATTGGATTGACCAAATCATACCCTGCTGCAATTCTTCAACGAAACTGTCGATCTTACACGACTAAAAGTACATACTTGGTAGGACAATAATTTTGACAGAAGCATCGTCAATTGGGAGATCCAAGTACGACATCACACAAAACATGATCCAATGGAGAGCTACTGTCGCACACTTATGTTCTTCGATTAATTCAAAGAGATGGATAGTGATGAAATAGGCCAGCCCTCAATTAGTGTAAAGAAAGCATTGCAAATAATCCCTCATCAGAGCTCTGAGTACTATCTAAAAATCCAGCGAAAAATTCGATCCTTTAGTGTAGCCACAATAAAAGTTGCCCGTTACATAGATCTCCCGAAAAATTCTATCAAAATCGAGCAAGGTGTCGGACATAGCCCAACAGTTGATTAAGAAGAAGCTCCTAACATTTCCATTATCCCAGTGAGCTGGATTCATGCCTGGGCAAAAGCAGCTGGGGGAAAACTATTTTATTTTTCTTTTAAAAGTGCATTCATAAGACGCAATTAGCAGAAACTCATGATCTAAGAGCATAATTTTAAGTGTGCCTAAGGCAATACCAAGCTCCATCGAAAAGGTTAAATAGATTTCATAGCACACTATTTCTATTAATTTATAAAGAAAACAAGTGAGCTGAGCTCAGAATAAGATACAAATTCAGTAAACTGTAAATCTGTTACTTGTAATATAGCAGACGTCATGATTATTCACATGTTCCACTTGTGAGGGCACAAATCGAAGTAATCCCTACTTCCAAAGGTGGGAAAAACAGTCACTCAACAGGCAAGGACTTCAAATATCCAAACTTCGCTTGGTTTGGAAAATATTTGAAAGTCGTCTCGATTTATACTTTCGCAATAGTAATTAAAGTGATGGTCTTAAAAAGTTCCAGGATTTAATGATTTTTAATTTTAATTTTAAAATTGACTTTTTAAATATTTACTTACCGACGAAAACTGTGATGACTATTGCCTTTGTTTATTAAATGTTAAATATTACTCGACTAAACAAAACTGCTGTCGAAAACCCAAGGAAAAAGCGAGAAAGAGTGCGACAGAAATCTAAGCCTACTTTAATCACTTTTTAGATAATTTAAAAATACACAAAAAGCTTTCTGAAGGGCTAGCTATCAATAAAAATCGAACATTGTTTATGCTTTAAGGCCATCTAATGGAATATTAAAAGCATTGATGTAAAGCAATTACTGTTAAGGTTAAAATTTGCCGTCTTGTGAGCTTAACCACACAAGTAGTCCGTCGTTAAGTATGTCTTTCAATTTCCCACTCATGTCACTTTACATTTTACACATGCACAAAAAAACAACAAACGCTTATAGAAATAACAAATGAGCAAAAACAGAATTTCAAATTAAAAATTCTTTCAACTTACAGAAAGTGCTCCAATCGGTGACAACGAAATGTTGCCTACGGTTGCCCGTAATTCATCCACACTCGCTGAAATTGGCGCAGAACCATTGTTCAGGGGCTTTATTTCAACATGAATTTTCCTGTCAGGTTTTTCATTCTCTGAATCTGAATCTGAGCTTGAGTAGAAACTTCCTGCAGGAAATAAAAGGAACGTTTTAGTTTTTTGTATATTCATAACACCTCAAGCTACATAAGTTAACCCCAAGTTGGCCACTTGTTGAACTCAATTTATGTATGTCATACCGTTTCAGAATTTACCTTTTTCATGGGTCTCCTCCCAGGCAGTTTCTTTCGGTGGCTGGATACTGTATCCATCTTCGTCGACTTCAGGTGTTGCTGTTGGTGCAATTCCCGTGGGAATTTGAACTGAGGTGGCTGTTGTTGTTTGGATAGGACTTGTTGTCTCTGATGCTTTTGGTGGTTGCTCCGGTTTTTCCTCTCTATATCCACAGTATGTATGAATGTATGTATGTTTGCGTATGTGTGCAATATTTAAATCATTTCATTTCGAATGAATAATTTAATTCAATGTTTACTTACACAACGACTTTCTCCTCCTTACTGTTTGCTATTTCAGCGTCTTTCTTTTTCTTGGATTTTTTCGTTTTTGCTTTATCTCGGCGACTACGAAGTATTCCTGAAACTGCAGTAAGCAAGGAAAGAATTTAGTTATGAATATAAAGACAGCTCGTTGATCGGTTTCAATGAATGAAACATCTTCTGAATGAATTTTGAAATTTTCATATGGAAGAAATTTTGAAATACCAAAGAAACGCAGGAGTGTTTACACGGTTGTAAATACAGAAAAATAGAAATGGGAACAGAGCCCGATAACCAATACCTGAATATAGTCCGCCGACTGAGAATTTTAACGCTTTTAAAAAAGAAAATGTTAAGAGAACTGAAATTTTGTAGTTTTTAAGTTTAGCACTAATGAGAAAAAATTTGCAGATATATGGCGAATAAAATGAAAATTTACGGCTATAACCTGATATAGATAGGAAAAATATACACATTATATGAAGAAAAACCTTGCTATTCTCCGTCGATTGATTCGAGATGAAAATAGAGATGATAAATGAAAGGAGGAAAAGCAATTAATCGGTAATACCATAAAGAAATGTTATCAAAATATTGGACTAATTCTATTCAAAATTGTGATTTTTATTATAATATGGAACAGGTTAGCCTCGCCTTCATATAAATTTTAAAATAGGGGGATTGGTAGTATATTCGATCTGGTGAAGACGCATTCATGATACTAGTTGCAGTGGTGGAGAGTTATAGACACAAATCACGTTTATAAAGTAAAGGAAACTCGAATACTCATATTTGATTTTTGAAAAACCACAGAATTAGATTTAACCTTAATTGCATTCAGCTTAAATCGAATCGCCTTATGAGTGCTTGTACCTACGCGTAAAAAAAAAAGAACATAATGAGAAAATAAAACTCCTAATTTTGTAGTTAGATCTGTTGTATAATTAGCATGTCCATTTAGGATCCTCTTAGCCGATTATAGAGGGTCACATTTGAGTCCTTCTAATAAATATAAATCGAGAAATAAATCCTTCCTAGCAAGATCATCCTACTTCATTTCCTAGTCATTAGCTATCCAGTAGAGATAAACTTTATGAGAGCTACCTAAGATGGTGCTCGATATCAGTGTTGACAAGTTTTTTTATGGCCACGAGCTCCTTTTGGAAGCGAAAATATTATTTTATAATATGTTACTCGGTTTGCGTATTTTCTGGCTCGCAACTCTTAATCTCTCTAGAGTCTAGATACATGTAATATGTCTGACTCACTGGCCACACTATTATCCTTCCACTCCTCTGTACTAAGAATACAGTAATATAGTGTAATCCGTAACTTCCCGCCCATGCTAGTGAAAGATTGTTAATCAAATTAAACAAAACAGCATTTAAAAATTATCCCTTGGGTTTTTGTTTATAGAAGATGCACTTAATAGCATCTAAAACGAATCAATTGATAGAATGATTTTTCGGATAGGTTTGAAATCTCCAACAATCAGCTGAATTAGATTTTCCTCAGATTTTCGGAAACCGTTATTATAGTAATCGTTAATACCATTGTACACTATTAAATATGTTTGCCATGTCTCCACAACGTACCCATTCACATCATTTACCTACTTTATATCAACAGTAAAGAACTAAAAAAGATGATTGTTGAACAGTTAACCAAAAGGTTAAGCTGTAACTTTAAATGATACTTATGATCAAATATTTGATTATATGCAGTCAAATTATTGGGAATCAGGCTGGATAGATAACTAACTATGTAACTTCATTTGCAATTCTCAGCTATAGTGGATTTGGATAAGGTTACTCCGACCTTATGATCTAGGATGAACGATTTTAATAAAAAGAAAAAATCTGATCATCTTCCGTAAACAGAGAATTTTAGCTTTGGTTTATCATAAATAAACCACAAAAATTTCAAATTTCATTCAGTAATATGAGGTTAATTAACTTGATTTGATTTTCACTACAAATTAACAGAAAAACATTGGAAATAAAAATATACATGAAGAATAAAAAAAAACATTTTTAAACAAAAAACCTACCTTTAAACACATAAAAATCGCTCATGGAAACAAACAAAAAACTTAAAGAAAAAAAATTAAACCCGCAACCGAGCAGACCATGAGAAAATATTCCAACAAACTCAAAATCAATAAAACTAATATAGAAAAACAACAAACGAATTCAACTAGGTATGTATAAACAAACGTGTGTTAAATATAAATAATACATTTTAATTAAAACTAAGGATATAATAAAAGGCGTTTGGCACTATATTAAAAATTTTATGAGAAAAAGAGGCGTTCGCAGCACTTGGCAGCGTTAAAGTGTGCATCATCAATCAAAAGTGTTTTTTTTAAATAAAAGTATTTATATATATGTAACGATATTTAAAAAAAAGAAACAAATGTATATATACATACATACATACACAAATTTTAAAGAGAACAATCCAAAGTAAATATTTTATATTTTTGTTTAAAGACAAATTTGTTTTCTGTAAATTGATAAAAAAAAAGGAATAAACCTTCCCGCCCACTTTTTTAGAGGTTTTAAGGGAGGGAAAAATTTTGAATTTGGATAAGGGTGTGTGAAAAGCAGGTTTTTAACATTTTTCTTTTAGATTTTTCAAATTAATAACTCGAAAGCGATTAAACAATAAGCGAACATATAAATTAAGCACATAAAAAGCAAAGTAACATGGAAAACGGTATTTATAAATTAACAATCGTGGGACGTATATGCCATGATCATTTGTTCAATTAGGTACATTAAAAAAGTGCAAAAAGAAGTGGAAGTGCTTTTCAGGGAGAGATATGTATAATTAAGTAAAGGTTAATATTAATTTTAAGTTTCCTTCGGTTTGATCCAATTGTTTTATTTCTACAGCGTTTTTTGCAATTTAATTTTTCAAGCTTAGAGAGTAATAAACGTCTTTTAAATATTTATTTTATATTTATCAGAGAATATCGTTAGGACATTTAAAATTTACATTTTACTGAAAGTGAGTGGTTGGTAAGAAATTTAAGAGAAGCATATTATATAGGTATGTGAAAGATTTTTGGAAAATTGCGAAAAGGGTCACGCACGGATTTTTTTTTTCAACGTTAGGTTTTAAGATTAGAAAAAAGCAAAAAAAAGGTGTATTTTCATTTTAAACTTCAATTTCGAAAATATTTTACTTTCTTTGAGGATAGATATGTGAGAGATGATTCTAGGATCATGCAAAGGACGGTAAAATGACTTTGCCTATATACGATTTCGTCGTTTATCCTGAAATATCTTGAGAGTTACTACTTTGAAATTTATGAAATCATAATACATAACTATTCTAAAAAGCGTAAAAATCGGGCAACACCTACGCATACATAATACAAAAATTCCGAATTTCCAATTCTGGCGATTTGTACTTATATCTTCTTCAATTCTGTTTTTCCTCGGGCTTACAATCTTCGAAGGTTCAAGAGTGACATACATCAGTGCCTCCGCAACTTTCATGTCCCCTAATCGCTTCCGCCATGCTGTGCTTTGCATCAGAGGGTATCCCCTGAACTTGGCTTAATAATATAATAAAAAAAAACGTTTACTGTGAGTAGTCCAATTCTACGTCGTTTAATTACGCCTTTTCTATAGTAAATTTTTCAAAAAATAATTTTTTACTGTCGCAAATTTTAAATAAGCAAATAAAAATTTAAAAAATCGACTTTTGATTGTAAATTGGCGTAAGTATCCTTAAATCGTCTGTAAGTTTGGTTCAAATTCCCAGTGAAGCAACGAAATTTGTGCTAGCCATCTTATTGGAAATTTTTAATATTAAGACTTTATTACCTCACCCAAAATCTTTCCAAACCACCCCAAGCAACCACCAGATGGTTAAATGATGACGATACCTCAAGAATAAATCAAAATAATTGAAAGAAATTGAATTTAAATTTCGAAAATTGAAAAATTGTGGAATTGAAACGTCTATGGCTGTACAAATCCCATTCCCCACAGTTTCGAGTTACTTAATGAAAAAAAAAATAAGTAGACGTATACTTTACTCTACTTCTCTACCTGGAGCTATATTAAAAAAATAAATAAAAAAAAACTTTGTTATTGGTAAAATTACCTTTCAATTAAAAGTTACAGTTCACATTTTCGAAACTAGAGCTCGATAAACATTATAAGTTAGAATTCGAGTGTCGAACTAATGAATTTTAACTAACTATGGATTTTTTTTCAAAAATTCCATATTTCCATAAGTGTCCTGACCGTTTTGCAATTTTCAGCTACCATTTACATCGCATATGGAGATTTTAATATTTTTTAGACTAGGACTAGGAAATTTCCACTATGCATTTCAAGATGTTTGAGGTGTCAAACTTTTTCTCAATACTAAAAAGTCTAACTGCAAAAAAGTTTAATCTAATTGCGGTGAATAGTATCGCAATTAATCAAGTAATAGAGTCGTGTATAAGGAGCATGCTCAACAAAATTAGGGAAGTGATTAAAGCTAAGGTGGTGGGTGGTGTTAACTAAATATTTACCGATATTGTTGTAGAATATCTCTAAAAATAAACAAAGTATTTATATAATTGATTTGTACAATTAAAATTAAGTAAAATGGTATTTTATGTTATAAATAAATTTTTCTTTCTGTCAAAGGTTTGTAAACTGTGAGTGGCCCGAATTCATTCCACTATAATACCTTAAAAACGAAAAAAGATTTACAAAATTGAGGCGTTCAGCAATAAAACCGCCCAAGCCACAAATTTTAACAATAGAGATAATTTGGTTACTTCGACTGTTCTAGCATGTTTTTGGTGTTTTCTTGTAAGTGTGGAAGAAATTTTTCACCATTACTTAAGAACGGCTCAAACTACAGCTAAGACGGCTTAGGCCGCTATAACGCCTCAATTATAAGAGCCAATTATAAGCGAATCTAATAGAAAATGTTTTCTTCAATTGCAAACCAAAGGAAATTACTTAAAATTTAGTAGGATCATCTATCTACTTACACAAACATATATAATAAAAAATATTGTGCATAAAGCTCTCAATTTAAAAAAATATATATTAAAATAGAATGAAAATCAGAAATAAAAACGATTTGCAACCATTGTATGTCCCAATATACATGGCCCAAAATCCATTCCACAAATGTAAGAAGA
This sequence comes from Dioctria linearis, assembly GCA_963930735.1. Classification (NCBI taxonomy): domain Eukaryota; kingdom Metazoa; phylum Arthropoda; class Insecta; order Diptera; family Asilidae; genus Dioctria; species Dioctria linearis. Next base: position 27,456,572 of record OZ005741.1, read on the forward strand.
AAAAAATCAATTAATTTTTGAATTAATCAACTAAGAAACGGAAATAGCTAATGCAAAAGCATTTTAATAATAAAATTGAAGAAAAAAATTAAAGAAAAGTAAACAAAAATTACATTTTGATCCTCTTAATAAAGGATTCCTTCCAATTTGTGAACTATTTTGATTTGAAGGCTGTTCACTGGGGCTTGTTGGAGCTGATATGGCTTCTACTGAAGGTGTATCACGACTTTCACGACTTCCTGGAAAATATTGTTTTGTTTTTCGTTTTGTCGCTTATGTTTATAATTTGTTTTTTTTTTACTTAAAAAAATACTTATATACAACAAGCTCTACCAAAAAGTACTTATTATTATTATTATAAGTCTTTTAGAAACCAGAGAATTTGTTTCGTATAAAGAACAAAATAAGGAGAAGAAAAAAACTTTTTTTTACAGAGAAAAAGTCCGGCAATAGAAAAACTAGCTTTGGAAATTTTTGGGCTGAAGTAACAAAAAAAGTTGATTTATTTATGATTAATTGGTAATTTTTTACACAGTAGAAAGAAAAGAACTGAATCTGATAGCTCAAAATTTTAAAACTTAAGAAAATCCTCTATTTATGCTCCCAATTGCAAGTTTCATATTGCATATGTAGACCAGGAATAAAATGTAACAAAGATTAACGATGTACTTAGTTATGTTTAAAAACTTTCCAAACTTTTTTTCGGATAACTAACTGTATAGGTATTTTTAATTACTCGCTCCTTCGAGCTTCTTCTAGTCTCAGAAGCAGTCCTTTAAGGTTTTTAAAAATGGCTCTAAGATTTTTCATCGAACTTTGTTTAATCACTCACATTGGAGTGACATCAGTTATTTTTGTTGTTGCTTATTTGGTGTAAATTTGTTATAGGAAAAATACAGAGTATTGGCGAATTTTAATACAAAGACAATTTCGTACATCGTTTAGATGCCTCTGCACTAAATTATTCGACTGAGAGAATTTCTTGATGCTTCCACTCTGTTGGTCGCATGTGCATCGCAGTCGTAAAGAAACATTTTATGATTGACCGAAGTGTGACTTTGTGCTCTCATTGCGCATTACAATTTACAAATTTATATACAAATAATGGTTCTATTCAACGAAACAGCAAAGCTGTGGAATAGAGTAAATAATATAATTCCCTATTATTGGAAGAAAAAATAAATTTCGTGAACTGTCATATCACAGCTGTGTAAGTACATATTATGTCACTTTGAGCCTTCTGATTTTTTGCAGAATGCAATCAACTAATTTTAATCCAAAGTTATTTTATAATTTTTGAGGGAAAAATTAATTTGATTGGTTTGTTTTAAGTGAAAGTTTTTTTTTAAATGAGCAAGAAAAAGTATAAAAAATAATAACTAGTTTTTAAAAATTTGCAATATTTTTAAGCCACAAAAACTCATTTATGGAAAATTTTTAAAAATTCGTTTGTTTAAAAGATTGTAACAAATATACCACAAAAGGCAAGACATAAAAAGCTGTCAACGATTCAAGTATTAAAGCTCATAAATAAATCAACAATATTACAAATATATGCATATGAATATAAATATGTCCCTACATATAGGTACCTAAAGAAAAACCAAAGCACTGTAATGATGATTTGTAAGCACACATATTCATACTACTTCAATAACGTGATGTAAGGTAAAGTACAAATTTTGAAAAAAAAAACACTGCAATTTATGTTTCACGTTATAAATATATTTGTCATTTTTTTAACAAAATAAAGCCGTCGTTCGCTTAGAACATTATCAAGGCTAAACGAATATTAATTATCAATTTAACAATAAGAGGATCTATACTAGAGAGTTTCTGTTATTGAAATCAACTTGGTCATTAACTGGAAAAGTACCATTTTTCTGTTTCTTTCTAATTTCATGGATTTCATACTTGTCTAATATTTTTCGAACTTGTAACCAATGTACCAGTCGTTTAAATTAGCTGAATGTTTATTATCGCGTAGATGTTTTGCAAAACCTGAGTTCGGTTTATTGGATTTAGTGGAACTTATGTGTTCAGAAAATCTTGCCTTAAGAGATCTTTTTGTCTTCCTTATATAAACTTGGCTTGGCAATAGTTACAGCTTAGCTTATGAACTTAAAGAAATGACGAGTATATTTATAACGTGAAACATAAATTGCCAAGTGTTTCTTAAATCTGTTTGTATTTACTTTACCTTTCATCATGTGTAATGTGTTTCACCAAGTGCCCACACAAAATACAATCAGTATGAATAAAAGTCTTATAAATAGTAAAATATTTGGAATATTTTGATAAATTATGTTTGTGCTAAATTATCATGAAGTGCTCCTGGCTATTTATGGTAGCTAAATTTGGGAAAGAAATAATTTAAAAAAAGCAAAATGTCAGCTTAAGATGCAGACAAAAAACCAATAAACACAAAAAAAGCCTGAGTCTGAGATAGGAAAGCTGATAAAGAGCAACATATTGATAAGAAAATTATAGTTATAAGTGATTAGAAGAGAAATTCTTAGTATTATTAATGATTTTCTTCAAATGTGTATTGTACAAATACAAGTACAGAAGCATTTTTTAAAGTCTTTGAATGTTGACGCTTTACTTGATTTTAATTCCATTTCAATAAAAAAATTTAAATATGAACAAAAATAAAAATGGATACTGCTAAATGACTTAAAAATTCCTACAATTTTTCTGTACTGCCATATAGGAGCTAAAATAAACAACCTAGTCATCAGTAAACAGTAAACATTCAAAAAACTTCTTATTAAATTTACCCTGATGTTTTTTTGCATTTTTTTTTATGAATACTTAATTGTTATTTTTTACGATTTTTATCTATCATTATTACCCTGGGAATTAGACATGAAGAGATTTAGAAGGGAAGTAGTGCGGCGGGAAGATTTTTGCTTTTGTTGCTGTTGATGCTGCTGTGACTGCTGTTGTTGCGTTTGTTGTTGCCCTTGTTCTACACGGTTCACACAAATGTTTTGTTGCCAAAAATAAAACGTTGGAATTGATATGAAAATTACATTAAAATTTTTTTCTTTTTCTTTTTTTTTTAGTAAGGTAACATAAAATAGATAGAGAAAAAGTATATAAATAAGGTTAAGTTAAGTTATTTGAAATTTTTTTTCTTTTGTTCTGTTATATTTTGGATACATGCAAAAAGTAGACCACTTACTAGACTAGTACTAAAAAAGATAAACAAATAAATTTGTATTATATAAGTGCAAAATTTCAATTGCCACTTTCAAAGAAACTTGCAAAAAATGCATAATGTATGTAAGAAAAAATGTTTTGTATTACTATATGTTTTCGATGTGTTTTATGTTTTCATTATTAAATTATATTTTCATTGTAGGTTTTAATATAAAAATTGTGGAAATTAAAGTTGCTTCAGGTACATTGGAAGCTGAAAATGGATGTGAGCGAGAAGCAAAAATACAGCTTAAAAAACAAAAATAATGGAGTGTTAAGAAGAAGATACCCTTGGTGCGATGTGGAAACAAATGAATGGCTTAAATTATGCTTTGACAATGTTAAATGGTTTTTGTGCTACCGACGGATATACTCGTAGTATCCAGACATATTAAAATATTTGAATCTAAACTGACAGAGCTTTGAAATTTTATGAGCGAAAAATATATTAACAATGACTCCTATTTCAAATTTCCTACCAATTGCTTACTGTGGTAATTTCTTACATCAGACCCAATTTCTCAGCATTAGTTCAGAATATTTTCCCATGGTACAAAAAAAAAAAAAAAAAAAAAAAACTAGAATTGGTGTAAGACCAGTTCTTATGATATCCGAGATGAATGCGCGTATGAAATTTTGTATGGTCACCCATCTGTGCAATTTAGATTTTTGAAGTGGTTTTTCGCACATATTTCTGGAATGGTTCGTCGGACAGAAAAAAAATATTATAACCAATTTTATAGGATTTCATATTCTAAACAAGTTTTTAGTACAATAAAAATGTCTAGAACTGATCGTTTTTACAGTATACCTAAAAAACCTAAATTTTTATATGGGCAACACCAAGAAGGGGTTGCCCGATTTAGTCCATTTTTGACTTTTTTTGCTATTACTATAAAAACACCATGTACCAAATTTCAGCTCTCTATGTAGTCGCGTTCTCAGGCAGTCACCAAATATATAGTGGAAAACGAAATTTTTGTAAGGCAACCCCACGAAGGAGTTGCCCGATTTGTCTCATTTTCGAACTTAATTTTACCTTTTTTTTTAAGTCCGGGTACAAAATTTTAGCTTTCTAAGTGAACGCGTTCTCGAGTTATCGTGCGCACAGACGGACGGACATGCAAAAATCAAAATAACTTTTAGCATTATGCGTGGGTCAATCCATTTTGTTCTACCATCATTATTTCGAGGTGTTACAAACGGAATGACAAACTTAATATACCCTTTAGATTTCATCTAGGGTATAAAAATATTGGTGATTTCCAGGATTTAATTAGATCTGGTCGTTTACTCGCTAATGCAGTATTGCTCCATCTCCTTTAAAAATGTTTTTGAAATTTTAGGTGAAACTTTTAATGGCGATTGCTCCCGATGTATGTAACATATTGACTTCCGGTTTTTTGGATATGAAAGCTTAGAGTGTGTAGATAATTTCCCTAGTACATATAATTGAGGTAGAACCTAAACAAAACGTAGTATTTGGGGTATATATGACCCAAGGTAGTGAAAATTTGTCAGTGGCGGAGGGAAAAATTTAAAAAAAGGGGTTAAAATTAAGTTAATCGAAAACAACTATACCAATAGATAGTACTCACCGAGAGCTTTAATTTGATATACAACATCAATTGCTATTTTACTATAATGCTTGTAATCCAAAAACTGTTTAATCTAGAGACCTACATAATTTCGAAACTGTGACATAGGTTATCTTAATCAAGTAAAACCTTTCATCCTTATTACAAGACTAAAAGACGAGGGAGACAGGTTTGTTATCCATCTCTGTATAATTGCCATCCTTTAGCAGGCTCGTATGACTTCATATTTGAACCGATGAGATTTGTTACCAGAATTTAAAAATGGATAGGCTTGTGGACGAGCATATAAAAAGATGTACTCTAAAAGCCTTTTCCTTGATAATGAAAATTAATGAACAGAGACTGCATCTTGTCGAGGCATTCCTGGATATTTAAGGAGTCTTTTATAGGGCAACCTCACATATGTATTATGTGGTACACTGGTTGGCGGCATGAAATGGGTGTTCTCTTAGAATGTACATTAAGCATAAACATTTTTGTGATGGATGAGAGGACTGGAGACTAAAGATACGGCCAAAAGAGGTCAGAAAAAAGTCCAGAAAGTAACAATCGGTAATAATCGGAGGCCTTTAGCTAGTTACGTATTGGTCTTTTTTATTAAAAATTGGTGCTATGATAATTCATAAAAGGGACAGGATGATTCCTGTACTTTATGCTTTGCAGGATAAAACAATGGGTCAGAAATGGACTCTGTATTTAGAGCTTCAGTCTCCTGTTAAAGGAAAACAATACATTGAAAAATTTTACAAGTTTTACATTGCGTCCTCCATTTCACTATGGAGCAAATTTGTTTCATTTGGCTCCCATTTTTCAATATTTTCTATTTACCATTTTGAACGTTTTCCCCATTTTGTACTTGCTATACAAAATAAAGTTACAAACAGCATCAGATTTAACCCTCATATGGACCAATGGACTGAACTTACAACAGTCTTTCACATACTCAAATGGCTCATTTATAGGGGCCAGTATGTCATTGGTATAAAGTACGCTATTGGAATCAAAGAAGAGAGGTTTCTCGAAATAATAAAATGTCAATATGACGATAGCTACAATGTATGTATAGTTGTTTCACATTAAAAACTTGATTTAAAAATATTTATGTAAATATAACGCAATTTGTAGTATAACATCCACCATTAGAATGACAAGTAGAAAATTATAATAAAACTGGATCTACTTTTTGCAATGTAAAAAGAAAAGATCAGATTAGCGATAGAAATAGCTGCTAGAAAATAATCTGAGTAGACGAAAAATAATGGCAGTATGAAGACAAAAAAAACTGCAAAACGAAAGAAAAAAATTAAAAGCCATACTTGGAGTCGATGATGATTGTTCGGATAATTGACTAAGGGCAGGCGAAATATATGAAGATTGGACATCTTGTTGCTGCTGTTGCTGATTCTGCGACTGTGAGTTATCCAAATTGGCAGAATTTCCACTTAAGGAAGTTGCATTGGAATGTTTATCGCTATTACGACCAACCGATGAAATGTTTGATGTAAACCAGTTACGAAGATTCAATTCCCTTTTTACGGTTGTTGCTGTTGTTGTTGCCGTTTGCATAGTTATTGGCTCCGGTGATACTCCTCTAATTACATTTGTTGCATCCTTACCCGCCGATAATTGTCCACTAATTGCTCCTGCAGCAGCATTACCACTATTTGAAGTAGTAGTAGTAGTTACTAATAAACCGGGTGTTGTTGATGAATTCTGTTGTGTATTTGTTGTTGTTGTATTCAACATATTGTTGAAATTTGATGATGATGTGGTCGTGTTAATTTGTAATTGGGTTTGATTTATTTGTGAAGAGCTTGATGGTGTTGACCAATCGATTAGTTCAAGCTCAGAGATTTCTGCAAATGTTAATTTAAAAAACAAAACAAAAAAACACAAAAAAATACAAATAAAAAAAAACACATTTTTATAACAACAAAATTAAATAATATGTATAAGATAAAAATTTATATTAATCAAAGATTAAAAAATATTAAGATTTCTTAGTTTTTTTAATTTTCAGCAGCCTTTTTCCATGCTTTGCAAATCATTGCTAATAAAATTCCGCAAATCAACTTGTAGCATTCACATTCCGCATACTTGTTTTTTTTTCAACATAATATTTAAGTGCCAATTACACAGGGAACATTTTTGAAATTAATTTAAACCAACAAAAATTTATAAAAAAATAGAAATTTTGTCGTTATATGTGAGTCTCAAAGAGGATGATTTGTATAAATAATTTCCGTCCTTTCTATTCTACTTTGTACAAAATCTGTATCAGAAAAAATGTTCCTGATATTTGATATACTGTTGCAATTTGGTTAGAAACAAGAGAATCAGTCGTAAGGAGATCGTCTTGCCTGCTTACATAAGAAATATGTATATCTAAGGGCTCCAACATACTCCAATGAAGTATATTGCTTCAAAGCTACTTATAACAGAAAAAACATTATTTTTCTTCCCGAAGGAATTTCAAATAATCGATTGTGATAACATTATGTTTTGAAACGCAATGGGGAATAAGGTTATACACAATTGTTGATGACTGCTTCAGGAGTCTTGTAGTTGAGCCAAATATCGAAGGTCTGGTTCCATAACAAGGACTTAAACTAAATAGTAGAGAGCTTCTGTAAAAAACAGATGACTCTGAATTAAGCTAATAAATTTCTTAGATAGCTTTAGACTGGAACTTGGCAATATGTAGTTCAATTATATGCTTAAACTGAATGGAAGACAACACTCAGGACGTGTTATATACGTGGGTAAAAATCCAATTCCGAGAGGAGATATCATCATGAGTACAAAAATTAGTGGTAATGGCGTTTTGTGGATAGAATGCAAAAGCTCGGTCATGTAGCTGTCCGTCACAGGTGGAGAAATGTTTTAGAGATTCACAGCATCAAGGAACAGACAACAAACGAACATCACCTCATATTGGTTAGCATAGTGACAAAAATCTGCACAGAAAGAAATGTGCAGATCAACTGTGCTAAGCGAAAAAGCACAATCCAAGTGACTCGTAAAATGGCTCTTAATCATTCTTATTTTAAAAAACACACAGTATTTGGGTCGGAAGGAAGGGTACTGTATCACTGTAATGAATCAGTAATAAAATTCAACTTCTACAGAATCAATTAAGCGCCAATAGGTACAGCTTACAACGTTTTACAGATTAATGTTGGAGCACCTTTCATCCAGAACGGATATAATAATCTTAATTAAAGTGCTGGCCAAATAACCAAGTCGGAGTAGGAAATTATCCAGTTAGTTTGAAGCTCAATCTAACAATAAGAAAAAAATACCTTATGATCAAACTACATCATCTCCATTAAATATGATGGTTTCTTGGCATCACAGGTGATCCAATTTATATTAGGCCTGGACGGTCTAAAAAAATCCTAAAAGTACGCTAGAGTAACCCAAAACGGCCAGGCCATAACAAGCTTGACAAAGAAATTAAAAGAATATCAAAGAAAGAAAATAAGATTGAGCACAACCTATGGAATGATAGTAATAATATAACGCAAAGTAAGCATTCGATGCAATTCGGGAGGATCACGTCATACAGGGAAGACCCACCCAGAACCACTTAGAAGAGCACTATTTGAAAAGAAACAGCATCAACTATTATGTAGGTTATGTAATGACTAAGTAAGAAGCTGTTGCACATTTTTCATCTTACGTCCCTCGAAACATTAAAGGAAGAGAAATAAAATAACAAATATTTAACTAATCAATGTAGTAACACACAGCAAACTTATTTTTGATAAGCCTTCTTGGTTCCTCCTTTCGACATTAATATTTTTCTAATTACCAAATTTGTACACTGGTAAAACAATATCTTCAAATAATATGAAGAGGACCACATTGAAAAAACACATCCTCTGTGAGACTGTCTAGCAAGCAATGTTAAAAATTTTCAAAAAAATTAAAAATACCAAAAAAAAATCTTTTCTCTTTTTGACTGCGCATCTCTCAAAGCTATAACTCAAAGTTAATCTTGCCACAAAGAAAAAAACAACAAAAAGTTCTAATCACTTACCTGGCTTTTCTAGTCCAGTGTATTTGTTTAGAACAAATTGCTCCAACAGCTTATCAACAGTCATGTCCAGAAATTGCCGCTTTAAATCAGAATGAACCTTCAGACAAAACCAGAAAAGTAAGTTAAGTAAAAATTTAATTTAAGTTCTAAACAAATATAATCACCTGCCCCACCATGTCATGATTGTTCTGTAAAATCTCAACATAAGTCGATAGAAATTCCTTCATTTGTCTTAGGTGTGCCTCTTCAATCTCTTGAAATCTCTACAAATAGAGTAAAAAAAAATCGATTGAAACACTTTTCCGACCCAATTACTACGTGGATGTGGCTTAAGTAAATACCTTGCAAGTTAACGTCATTTTCTTCTCGAATTCCATTTTAATGGGATTATGCTTTTCCATGAGCGCTTTATAGTCGTCCTGAAGTTTTTTCAATTTCGTTTCAGCCTTTTCAAGATCCTTCGGTGAACCATTATCCTTTCTCAACTTTTCCAGCTCTTGCATTTTGCTAGTGTATAAATCTTTTGATTTTTGGACGGCCGTTGTTGAAGATTGCATCGCCTGAACCGCTTCAAGTGTACTTGATTCTTCCTCCTTAACAGTCTTATGCTTTTTGTGCAGCTCATCTGCATACTTTGTAACGTCTTTCACCAACTCCGATAACTTTTGCACCATTTGTAAATGAAGGGAAGACAACTTTTCAGCCGATTGCTTTAATATACTCCAGACAGGAGCGAATGTTCCATTCAGAGTACCAGAACCAGCTTTGTTAGCCAATTTTGTCATCAATTTCGAATTGTGCTCTTCAATGTTTGATTTCTCTCGAAAAAAATCCGATAATTCTTTGCTAGCAACAAGCCCATATTTCATGTTGTGGTAGAGAACATCGAAACCATTGTTCTTCTCCCCCTAGATTAAAAAAAAAAGAAATAAAAAGACAAAAATTCATTGAAAATTAAAAAAAAAGAACAATAAATTTTTTTTTTACCATGGCCAAATGGATGGGAACAGTCGAATTGATAACAAAATCTAAACGCCCAGTAAATAAAATCTAGCAGTACGTAATTAGGGAAATCGCCTAAATTTTTGGATTGCTATCAATGAAGCGACGAAAGAGTTGTGTCTGCCTGAGCGGAAAACTGATTGATTCTGAAGGGGGCCGGAATTATCATGATAATGGGAAAAAGTAGGTGTAGTTCATGAGATTGGGATGTGCTTGGAATCAGTCGCAAATTGGAAATTTGTTGCAATTGAAGGTGTACTTGTGATTTTTTTTCGTTTTACTTTTCATTTGTGCTTTCATATTAACTGTGCTGTGATAAGGTATACCTACCAAATAACGGATATCCATTTCCGGATGTATGTATGTGCTATTTATACTTGTGGTGACAAAATTTAAAAAGGCACAGAAGTTTGAAAGATGTTTTTGGAGCAGTTACGGTTTTATTAAAATAATAATAATTTTTACAAGCGTAAAATCATTTTTAGACATTAATAACTTCTGTCAGTAGGATCATATTTCTAGTAGTGATTCCATTGTTTATTATTGGATCCGGGTGAGGGTCAAGCACGTATCCAGAACAGCAGTCTTGGGGGGGTCACAACTAAAATGTTTAAGGGGGAGGAAAAAGTAGGAAGAAGTCGCTCCTAAATTTTTTTTTAATCATATTTACGATATATCATAAAATCCAATTTTCAGTTTGATTTTGAAAACCTATCGATAATATTATGCACCTCGATGTCGATCTCAGGGTGGACATTAGGGACTCATAGCCGATACGCCTTTTCATGCAGAGAAAGTAGAAATAGTTCTGTCGCAAGCGATTCTGTCATGTGTGAAGTAATTGACTGAGAGCGAGCTTGCACCTTGATTCACATCCAAAGAAATGGAGTAGAATTACATGATATTTTACTGACTATTTCTTCTGATGGAAACTTAGCTGATCTTGCGTTCTTCTGAAAAAAAAGTTGTCAATAGTGTTGTCAGTCCTCCGCTTTACACTTTCGCTACTATTTCTACCTCCACCGCTACTTGAATTAATACGAAAGTACAAGCCGTACAAGTTTTGACGTAAAAACTCTGACGTAAAATTGTAGAATCAATTTTGGCGGCATTCGAATCAATCCAACTGATGGTTTTCAGCCATCAGTAGTGTATAAAAATTTGAAAGAAAAATTTTCAAGTAAACTTCTAAGACAAAATGTATGATTGCCAACGCTCATAAATATCTTTAGCTACCAAGACCAGCCAAGGCACTTGCATCAATATAACTCTTTGGAACCATGATCGGCCACCGGTAGTGCATGAAAAATCTAAAACAAAAATGTCAAATATTTCTAAGAAAACTGAATGCTAGTGCCGTTGTCCAAAAGAGTGAGCCACCAGAATCAATCCACCAATTCTTTTGGACCATTGTCGGTGAATTAATTAATCATTAATTATCTTAAAAACAATTTGCAAGTATTTTTCTGAGAAAAATTTAATGCTTCCCTACGAACGTAAAAATTTTTAACGACTCACGCCTCAATCAGTGTCGCTATGAAAAAACAACGGGTGGCTATACTTTGATGATTGCATGGAACTAAGGATTCTACTGTAAGAACCCTTAATCAAGATTCATTAAGTAAGTCAGTTTGTATGCTTCTGTTACGAGTTCCACACCAAGTTATCCTGTCATCGATTTTATGTCGGAAAATCAGATAGGTAAAAAAAAATTTGTGATCGCTGACTAAGAAACAATAACACTTTCAAATTTCGAAATTGTGTGCTTTTTCATCTATAGGAGTAATCGGTGCAAAAAAAATATAAAAGCATCTACATAACTGGGCCTTTCTCTAAATAATCAAACACTATAATAAATATTATATATTATATTTACCATTCTGGGATATGTGTGATAGATGACTTTTCGACACTATATAAAACACAAGAAAATTGTAAAAAAGTCGTACACGTTTCAAAGACAAAGAGCTATGAGCGAATGACTATTATTACCCACCCAGTATTACTACTCAAAAGAAGACAAAAAAACGCCTAACCCAGCGCTATCTGTCGCCGCAGATTGCAAAAGTGTGTTACAGCACCAGCATTATTCGCCGGCGTTAGCTAAACGTTGTCCACACAATACGAAAATGGTCCTGTTCAACTTTGACAACTCACTACAGTTCAGCGTCCCATTCAATTCACCGCGAAGGTGAGCTGGTGCTTTGGGAAGGGTCATGACCCCCGTCACCCTCCCCCTGTATACGCGTCTGGTGAGGGTAGCGCGAAAGAAACAATTGAGATCAGTGAATATTACATCTAAGCCCTAATAATGCGACAAATTAATGTGCTACATATGTATCAGAGTGCCAGAGTAATGGAATATTGTAAGCAACATTACCCCAGCTACCCCAGAATCGAAATTGTGGTAGTCGAGTATCGAGTATATATTCAGTACCGAATTTATACATAGATGCATTTGTATCCTAAGATTGGTATAAATGTGTCCGACCCAGTTTTGGTAATAATCAGATTACTTATTATTATAGTAGACGCAGCGATAACTGATACTCAAGGTCACAAAGTAAATAGTTTTCAGTAGCTAAATCACAAGTAGGGTTGGTATTTAGAGTAAAATACAAATTGGAAACCCCATTTTTTCTGATACGACCCTGCCGTGCTGTTTAGATTGTTCTTCATCCTAAATCTAAAAAATAGTACAGATACGCAAACATTTCTTTCATAACAAATGCTTCAGTTGAACCTACAACTTTAAAGTAATAGTTTTTTTTATTCAAATACGAACAAAGCATACTTTTAGATGCCACTGTTTTTTAATCGATTATAGAAATAAATAATGTGGTCTTTCGATAGATGGCGCCACATGTAAATCCCATTTTGAGTATTTTTATTTCTCATCATAATCAAATTCAGGATCTTTTCGTTTCCGCTCTTTTATCTTTTCTTTTGCAGCAAAAGAAGTAAATATAAGAATATATTTCTTGGAAAAATTACGGCTTCTTGTAAAAACAAAACCCTAGAATCGCATATTATCATAGAGTAAATTATAACACTAAAATAAATATGCTATCTACACGATAATTCGAGAAAGAGTTAACGGAAAGTTGGTTTTTTTCGTGGCGATTTTATAAATTCAAAATTGAAAAATTTAGAATTTTCCCGTACATTGAAATATTTTTTGCGATGCGTTGAAGTAACAAGTTTAAATTTTGAGTTCTCTGGCTCTAAATGGCAAAAAAATCTATGAACTCCTTCGTAGTGTTTTCATTAATAAATTAAAATATTGGTTGAGTTTGCGACAGTTTACGTTGAAAGCTAAGTTTTTTGATTGCTAAGAAAGAAAGCTCTTCATGACGGAATCGGAGCTCTTCGTAGACTTTCCATACAGAAATTTCTAATTTTTACGATTACTGGGAAAACGGAGATATTTTTTGAAAACTATTCGCAATGTTAAAATCTAAGAAAAAGACATTTTATCGAACATTACAGTAGAGAAAAACCAAACTTTTACATATTATTTATCTGTACTTACTTATACAGGGTGTCCCACACTTCAATCTGTCGCAGAGTGGAATCTCGTCAACACAAGTCATAGTTTGAATAACAATGTATCTACTTCAAGTCAGTATCGGGATGTTGTTGTGGTCCTCGAAAATGGGAGTCCAGGTACGAAATGTTTGAAAATAGGAGTAATGTTCTTCACTAATACCAGCCCTTGGCTGTCTGTGAAGATGCCCAATTAGTTCATATAAGAAAATTGAATAATCAGACTACAAACATTAACGAGTGGTGGAAAGGAGGATAACTCTGTATATTCTATTCCAAAAGTTGCATAACTTCACATTGGTTAAATTTGGGCGGTATATATTAAATTAAAGGTGTAGTTTTGTCATTTTGTCGGGAAATTACATAATACATATTTGAAACGAAAAGTACAAGTTTTGTCATTTTTTTAAGTTTGTAATTTTATAATTCGTAATGGGAGAAGTGTTTGCGGACTCCCTGCTAAAGGTTCTATATCAGATGTCACTATAACAGACTTCATAGAATGTACATACACCAAAAACTTACAGGATATTAAATGAAAAAGTACCAAAAAAATAAAAATCCCCCCCCCCCCCCCATACAAATTTTGACTTGACTGGGAGAGATATATCCCCGATAAAGGACATTTGATGGCCAACTGCTTTTTTTACCAATTTCCAGAAGTTTTAATGTATTTGGGATTTTTACAAAATTTCATTATTTTCTTTGCTTTCTTATTCTTTTGCTTCGTTAACAAAGAGCTTTTCGGAGAAAGGGGAAAAACGAGTTCAATTCCCGAACAACATTCCTATTTTCTAAACGTAGCAGAATCAAAATTGTAGCTGCACTCGAATTAAAAAACAACCTATGGAATATTTGAATTCATTTATTTGTTTTATTTAAAAACACATTGCAAGAGCCACATAATCACCATTTTAAACACTTATCGTAGCGTGCAAGTTTTTTTTTTATTCCCATCTTATCTTATTCCCAACTTGCCGTCCAATGTACGATAACTATTTTTACATTGCATTGTGGACTTTTTCATTGTACTTAGTTATATCACCGGTTAGCAAGTTCCTGATTCATGGTGGTTGAACACATAGAAATCGCAATCAAAGGTCTGGAATGTATTTTTCCATTTCTATTGATGTTCAGATTGAATTGGAAAAATGCATTTTTAACTTAACTTTATGGAGAAATGTTGTCAAAGGCATGGAATTTTATTTAAGTTTATTACATGTTGATCTCCTCACTTTAATAATGTGCTGTGTAAAAGCTCGGTCAAGCCAGCCAAACTTTACAATCGCCGTTGGGTTGGCCCTAGTCACTGCTTACATAAGCATAGCTAAATAGTGGTGTACTTTGCCAAACTGACCAAATTGTTATTTTTGTCTTGGAATCTGTCAGCACTTCCTCGATAAATTGGCTATAAAAATGAGAAATCTACTAATAAAATCTCTTATTGCTATCGAAGCACACGCATTTCATTTGGAATCTAAAGAGTTTTATTAATTTTCACTTATATAACAAAAGCAATTTAAAAATTCTCATCAATTATTGAGTTACTGAAAAAATATCGTTTTAACACGTTCACGCCGGCGCCGATATTCAGTTTGTAGGGAATACCAAATTAGCTCACCCGTATTCTTTTGTTTCCTCCTATTACGACCCCCCCCCCTCTCCGCCGCTAGGTTTCGTGAGTTTACGATGAAACGTTATTTAAAAAAATCATATCTGGAGAACGCAACAACCATTTTTTTCTGATTCAAAAGCCAAATGAAGCTTAAAGTTTTATATTTTTTATAAAAACATATAGCAGCACCGAACGAAAAATTTTTTTGCTAATAATAATATTTTTTTTTTCAAAAAAATAGTATTATTCACTACTGAGGACTTCTAGCACTTTTTTTTCTATTTTCAATTTGAAGCTAGAAAACTTGCGATTGTGTTCGGCTTCGTTGGAACAAGTGGGTGGTGGTTTTTTAGTAGCATACCTATGTGTGTAGCAACTTAATTCGAAAATAATTTAGAGAACCATGCAATCTAATTTTATTAATTATTCCTAAACGGGTGGGAATAATAACTTGTGATTTTTTTAAAAAGAAAGATGACAGATTATAGAGATTTAATAGTTAAAAATGGCTTAAAAGTTGCAACATTTAACAGAAAGATGGCGTTGAGAGTAATGTAATGGCCGATGAAACCTAGCATGTTACGGATATCATTCGGCAATTAGAAATCGATCTAGGTTTAGCGAAAAGAAGTTTTAGAACAGATACGGGCTGTAATTAACTACCCCTATTTAGACCTCTTATGTAATTTCCGAACTAAAAAACTGATTTCAAAAAACTATTTTTTAAAAATCCAAAAAAAAAATTTATTTGGCGCTGCTATATTTTTTATGAAAAGTATAAAGTACTAAGCTTCATTTGGCAGTTAAATCAGAAAAATCGGTTCCTCCGTTTTCGAGATACGATTTTTTGAAAATGGCGTTTAATTGTAAGATAATGGAAGTTATGTTTATAATACTGAGTTGAAATAAAATTTTCTTTTTTCAATTAATATACATTAAATATCCATTATTTAAATTTTCAACTATGTAATGGAAGTTTTTTCTAGTTACTTAACGATCTAAATTTTTAAATGCGAGCCACCCTTGGTACGTGCCACCCGATGGGGCAATCTTGTGCGAGCCACCGTACGCGCCGGCATGAAGGTGTTAAAATTATTTCATAGATTTTGTCGCTTTTTCCAAATGCTTAGGAAAAACGGAAAACATAATGATTACAACCGATTCCGATGGCCCACACTATTTGTAGATATGCAGAAAAAAAAATACAGGGTTCATTAGTAACTTGGGGCTGTTCTTCGAATTCGACATGGATCCTTTGCAACAAATATATGGAATAATGAGTAAAGAGCAATATTAATTTATGCATATAATTCCGGACCAGCTACCTACATCGATGGGAATAACTTCTTAGCCCTTTGGGCGTTGAGTTGTGCGAATTGTTAAGAATTGAATGGTTGTGTAAGAACGCATATATGCATTCGTTGAAAACCCTCGAGAAATAAATTTTAAGCCTAGAAACAGATTCCCTCCCTACTAAATGAGAGCCCTAACATAGTCCTAACATTCTAATATATTTGCAATGCTCTTATAGTACAGTCATTTGCCTGGAAAGTTTTTGGGAGTTTTGAGAATTGAAATTTTTATCAATATCTCCATTCTGACTTTTTTTACGATGAAAATATGTGATAACTTAAACTAGAGAAAATTTTCTATAATTTATGTAGTAACCTTTCTTTTATATATAAAATGATTATTTTCATCGTATGAGTGCCACAAAGTTTTTTACGAAGCTATTTTGGTAGGAAAGGTTTGATTACCTTCTGCAAATACTGCTGAACCTTAAGCAATTTCTCGTTACCAATCGTTACCAGTGGGAAATAATGCTCTCACGGAAAGAGACAAAAATAATGTAATTTTTGTCAGTAGGTATCCGAGGTATCCTCAGTAGGCCTAATCCACATGTAATGTACTAATTACGAAATTTAGTATATTCTCTTTCGCTTTTGAAAATTCATCGTCTTCACAACCGAGCGAAACGTCAGAGATAGATCTTCCATGTTATTCGCGATAGCGCTCGATATAATTACCTTCTTCCTCGATTTCGTCATAGGTTTGCCCGAGAACAGTCTCCGTTTCTTCATCTTCATCGCTACCTTGTAGTGGTACTTGTATGTTATCACAAGACCTACCTACTACTGCAATTCGTGCAAATAACAAGCACTTTAATCCAGCCTTTCTGCATTCACAGGCTGTCCGACATCCCTTTTTGCATTTGTAAGAAATCAATATCAACAAGGTTTTCGGAGCTGGAGACTCGAGTGTGCTGACAGGAATTAGCCCATTCTTGCTTTTTTTCCATCCCCATCCTTTTGCATTTTGTTCAACTCAATTCTATACCACGGCTGATCTATTGGTCAGAATTTTGGTTTTTGAATACCTGGACAAGCTCGGTTAAATCTAGATTTTTTCGGAATACATTGACACATTTTATTTTTCTTTGGTTAAAGCGTACTGATGTTGTATTATAGCCACTGAAGGCTTGCAAGAATAATGTTATCTGCGGCTGTTTTATCTATGATACTTTTTGTTTCCTGGTTTGTTATCTCGGCTGCGCACAAAAAACCATAATCTCTGAATGAAAATGATGGGTAGTAGTGGATCACAGTTGTGGATGACAAGGTGCTACATCGCTTCTTCTACGCCAAGATACAGAGATTAATTTCTATTATAGTGTTTTCAAAACACATCATGAACCACTATCGACATAAATTATAGGAAATTTTCTCTAGTTTAATTTATTACATCACTATTTTCGTTGTAAAATGAGTCGCAAATAAAATATTGTCAATAAACTGTTTTTGATCGCCATTTTTCCAATATGGCGGCGCGAGTAGTAGCAAGGTGAAAATTCGAAAAAGAACACATCAAAATCTATAAAAATACCAATTTTCAAAACTCCCAGAAAACTTTCCAGGTAACCCCTTTTTAGAACCATATGACTGTCCTATTGTGTAAAACTGACAAAAGTTTGATTTGAATAGATCCTGCGCCGTAAGAATTCGATCAATCTACCTACAGATTCGGACTAAGGTTGCATATACACTTTGCAACTATTAGTTAACTGAAAGTTATTTCAGAGCGTAAAATGCTAAGGTTACTTTTTAATCAAAACTATTTTATTATTTTGCTAAGTAAGGTACATATGTAGTAAGTGTAGCCTTTTGAAAGGTAAAGAGCCAAGCTTAAAATTACTGGAAAACTATTTTCCTACATGGATAGCAGTTTAGGCTCTATACCATATATAAAATCAATGTCTAGTCACTCACGCACATATATTTTCTTTTTCATGGCTTGGAAAGTAGTTCTCGAGGATTTTGGTTCATAGCCCAAATTGAATGGTTGTGTGAGAGCCAAATTGGATGGGTATGCTAATACCCATATATGCGTTCATAGCCCATAGTGAACGATTTTGCCGAACGCATTGTATTCATAGTAATTAGAATATTATTTTCTAAAGAACAAGGATCCCACAAACAAAATTGGTACAAAGTTGGCTGAAAGTGAAAATTTCAGATCTGTTCAAAGGTCAAATCTCAAGTCTAAACCCAAGTGAACATTTGTGGCCAATTGTAAATCGATAACTGGAAAGTTATAATTTTAATTTTTTCCACAAAAAGGAATCACTTTGAACTTCTAAGGTAAGGGTATCAACCAAAATTATTTACTTACTAGAAGATAAATAATAAATAAATGATAAAACATAAATATATTATATATATATATATAAATTTAATTACTTACCCAAAAATAATCGTTGAAATCCACAGTCATTTTGAATATGAACAAGTAAAATGCACTTTAATCAATTAGAAAAATAACACAAAAAGAAGCCAACAAAAAACACAATTTTTTTTCCAATAAGCCTGTAGGCTGTGATCAATCAACACTCATTTTACTATAAATAAAACACGTCAGTACGCTTGTAATCCACATTGAAGCATTCACTTATTGCATATTTACTATCATTAATATTGATATTAACGGAAGAAAAACGTAACATGAAAAACACTAACGAATATAAGATTTACGCACAATTTCCATTTGGATAAATTTTTATAAAAAAAAAAGGCGCAAACACAAACATATTCCGATTTGCCGGAACAAGATCGACTTTATAATCACCGTTTTAACAGATGATCTTACAAAAGCTAAACGTTACGCAACTTTATCCACGTCGTCGATGGTAAATACCCCCCGTAAAAAAACAAACGTTCAGTCAAAGTAGACCTTTATACTCAGCGCGATACTATGACCGGAGAATATTTGAAAAAAAAATAAATCTTTCAGTGCTATCTCTTGTTTGCATTTGCATATCACATTTTGCACACACAAGAAGAAAAAAAAGCTAGGTTCGTCTTCGTCGTTGATGCCGTGTACTTGTTAATAAAAATCGCGCGACAAAACAGTAGCCCTGCTGCAGTTATATATTTATTTGGCCAAAGACGACGTATTTCTCAAGATCTCCAGACAAGAGAATATTAGTATGACACCGGATGAGAGAAGCATAGGAAATCCAGTTTTGTAAAGGAAGTCCAATGGTGTTGGGATCTGAAAAATATAAAAAAAAATACATTGGTCAGTGATAAGAAATTTTTTTTCTTACAAAAGGCATTACAAAGAATTGCAAAAAAAAAATTTATGTGGATAAAAAACAACTGAAGGTGATTATGGCGACTTGATAATGACAAATTTTGTGGTTTCTTTTTTGGATCTTATAAAATACAAAAAAAAAAACCATTGAGGTCAGTCAAAGGGTTGAAATCAAGAACAGAATTTTCTGTCAGGAATATCCTTAGATTACAATAAATTATGGTGGCAGAATGATTGTAATTCTATGAGCTCAATGAGAAGTAAAAAAGAACAAATTAAAATCATAGGTATTGAAAAAATAATCGCATTCAAAAAATACTTATCTTCTTCTTAAATATTGCGGCTCTTACATGGAATTTCTGCCTTTTTAAATCTCACAACATGCATCCTATTTTATGACAACAAAGCTACATATTTGGTACTTAATAGAGCGAAATTCGATAATTTATGGACTTGATAGGGAATTTTCTTGTGAAAGCCACAGTATTCAAGACATATGTATGTACAACAAATTTTGTTTGCCCTCTGACTACACTTTTTTTTTCACTTAAGAGAACTATATGAATGAAACAGGACTCCGAAAAAGTTTTCCAAGTCAACATCATCTGTGGGTACGGATCCGGATTCACTAACACGGAGAGTTGTGGAGTTGTAGAGATAAGAGTTCTTTTGACACTTAACTCTCCACCCGGTATTCTGTAACTCGAGGAACTTGTATTGAGAATTACCAAACTCTATATTCCACTCGACAAAACTCTCGGCTGTTTTAGTTGTGGAGAAGTAGAATATTTTTCAGTTAACAGTATTGTCTGCTTTTGTTGAGTATTGTGAAGGTAGCTAGGTACCTAAGAATTTTTAAATTAAATTATGTATTCATCGCACATCCTGGCTATATTTACAAAAACAAATTATGGAAATCCTTTCAATAATTACAGAGAAATATAGATTTTGGTATCTCAAGGTACCCGCTACAAATTTTAAATCACGCAAAAATGATCATTTTAGTTATCTTCTGTACTTCTATACAAATTTTTAATATGCAATTTAAAGCTAGTATGTAAGATGAAGTCGCATTTACATTTTGTCCCCTAATTAGATATGTAATTAGTTTTTGAGTCCGATTTGTTTTGGAGATAATTGCAAGAGAAGTGAATAAATCAGTCTTTCTTAAGAAGAAAAAAATTTTCGTTTTTTAGTACAAAAATGGACATATTTTCAACTAATCATTACGAAGAACTGGTAAGTCGCGGAAAATCACTTTCCATGAGAAGAATGTTCACAATAGAGTACTCGGAAGAGATATAAGCAAAATATAGGAACTGGGGTACTATATGATCTAAGAGCAAAAAATCCGTCACCTATATTTTTGTACTCTAGACCCTAAATTCGTAGGATAAACCCCAATGCTGTACGATCCTCCCAAATAGAGTTAAGCGTCCCTCAATATTGCGACACTTCTCACGTTTTCCCCAACTCTCCATTCCCCAAGTATGTTAAAGAATCGCGAATGGTGAATGCTGGTGATAGTTGAACCCAGGATTTCTTATTGTTTACTTTTTCCGTCCTACGTCCCCCGATGGATTAAAAGTAAAAACAGTTATATTCAGCCCTTACTATAGATTACCGAAGGGCTACTGTCAGAGAATTACATGGTAAGACATGGGTTGCCTTCAAAGTTTTATTTCCTCTTCTTATTGTGTTTATTTTGAACGACCTTTATTACGCATATGGTTTTGCCGATGACATAATTTGTCGTCATTATAGAATAATCACCAAATAGTATCTGTGTATACGATACACCCTTGACCTAGTGAAAGAAGAATTACCATTGACCTAAAAAAAATTATTATCATGTTTGTTCTCCTTAATAATTATGTTGCACATTACATCATTAAAAATACATTTGAAGGTGGCTAAAGCAGAAAGGAGGGTCGTTGTGCGAATTGGACCTGCTCTTTGTGGAATAATATTTTGGCTTAAAGTTCGCACGTTAGTAGGGTTTAGACGCCATATATAGTTCCATCTTTACCACGTAGTAAAATGTTGTCTTCAGAGCTCGATTCTTCCGTAGCATTATCAAGTCGGCTATATTGTTGCTTTTACTGGAAATTTCCTATATTCTTACATCGCTCATGCAAATTATACCTAGCTACCGGGGTAGATAGTCTTGTACATATGTATGTAGGTGGATCTATGATCAAAGGAAAGGATACATGATTAACCCGCCCGAAATATTATTTTTATTTTTTCATCAAAACAATTGCTTTTACAAAGTATTAGGAGTATCATCAGGCTTAAAGATATAGGTACTATAAAACTATGTGCATAAAGGATAAATGTAAAAGAATCAAGATCTACATTATGTAAGACGTCAGACGGCTCGAAATAACTTTAGTTCCTTCACTTGATAATAAAGTTTAGAAATTTTATTCAATTGGAGGACAGTATACAGTCTTCATACATTTGTACTAATAATATTTACTTTACAAACTCGCTTTCTTACATAGGTAGGTACTTCTTGACGATACTTGACGATACGACTTGAGGGTCTAATTAGGAATTCTTTATCATCACAATTTAGAATCTCTCTATGGAACCGTCTTCTAATCGTAATACTTAATTGCATGCTGTAAAAATTTAAGGTCGTTGAAATTAAATATCTACAAAAGTTTATAAAGAAAAATAAGAGCTAAATGGTGTGCCTTGTTATTCCCGACAGAGTCATTAAAAAAATTGCTTCAGTGGCTGCATGATTTCCTGCCTCTGATTTCAATTAGCCGCCATTTGTGCAATCTGACAAATAACCCAGAAAAATTGCATGCACCCGAGAATAAAAGTGATGCGATGATGTGATTCGGTGGGAGTGCGGGATTAGTTTTATTTTCACGGCTGATAATATTATTCTGCGAATTTTTAAGATTTTCCCTCTCTCTCTCCAGCTATGGAATGATGTTTTGAACAACTCTAGTCATAAAAAAAACAATTACATAGGTTCATTCACGTTCCCCTCCGCACCACACCATAGAATTGAAAAAAAATGTTCGTTATATGATGTCTTCTTGTTGTAACAATAGCCCCACCCCCTCTGTTCAGTGCAATTTTCCGTGTGCAGATGTTAATTCTTTCATAGTGTGCGCACCATTTGTTTTCTTACCACCTGTTCACTTTTCGCGCGTTTGTTTACATTTTTTCTTCGAATGGAGCACCATTTGTTCCGAGACAAACTGGATAATTACGTCATTGCCATTGTGCGCTCTTTTCCGCTGTGTGAATTTGAGACTCGGGGAAGACGTTTCTCGCAGTTGATAAGGAAGAAATTTCTATTTATGGTCCTCGTTGTGTGAATGAATGATAACGATTTATAGTGGAGATAATATAATTAAATTTTAATTGTCGTTCTATTCTGTTGTTGAAAAATCATGATAAAAAGCGGAAATTGTTCTTTTTCACTTATTATGGATTTAAACAGCTTTATATCAGTCAGCAGGGATACCCAACTTAGATCATGAATTGTCCTGTAGATGACATCACTATAATGTCGTGTGGTTATCTCTCTTCTGATATGCGAGTTTATTAAGAGAAATTTTGGATAAATTTAATGGTTCCTATAGAGTACAAAGAACTGTCTCTCCGTATATAACTTTCCCTGTTTTTCACTACAAATGAGCTCTAAATTCTAGAGATTTCTTCACATCCGCCTACGCACTATCGGTACTTTACCATACCCGACGAGTTAAACGTCTGCGCCTATTTTCATAGGAATAATTTCAATAGAAGACATCACAATAGAAACCATAGCAAACCTTTTTCTTTCTGAAGAGGTCACAAATGATCAATGAAGGTAATTTTGAATCACAAGAAGTGGTTAAACGTCTTGCCATTATGTCCTTTTCACCGACTAGCAAAATTGAATGATAGAAGGATACAATTATACACTAAAAGCAGCAATTAAGTGTCATCAAACTACCAGCACTTTTATACAAATGCAACACACTCTATTTCCGAGCTTAGGAACAACAACAGCAAGGCTGGAATGTGGCTCAAATTTAAGTTAGAGAGGGAGAGAGGGAGACAGAGATAGAAGAAAAGAGATTTTTTATATTATCAGTTTCAGTAACTATATTGTATTGGAATATATATAGCTAGTTCTTAAAGCAAATTGAATCAAAATCTCAATCAATCTCAGTCTTTACAACAGAACATTGCTCTAGTTTTCATACATAAATATTTCAACAACCGATCCAAGGTATTCGTTTGGATCGACGAATTTCGACGCCCATATGACCGCTGTATGATTCTTCGTTTCGTGTCCTAGATATAGATAAGAAAAGCCAACATGAAAATAAGTATAGAAACTTGTCAATTTTTCAACCATAAAAATCGTATTGCCATCAATAACAAAAACAGATAATTTGAAATTTAAGATCGAAACTAAAAGCTATCTTACAAGAAATCCCGCTTATATCCATATCCCTAGCGTGAGAGCTCAGGATAGAAGAACACCAGAGAAAACCCTTCATGGTGCCATCTACGGATTGAATTCATTCCTAACTCTTCTTAAGCGACATCACTATTGTACGACGCGCTGGCTGAAATCTTTTATGATCACGAGCCCAGAGTCATCGTTATCCCACGCCTCATAATATTAGAAGAAGCCTTGAAGCCTTTTGCAATTCCATCTCAAGTCAAATTCAGCTCTATGTTGGGATATTGACGAGCACACGCTTTGCTCTGTTCAACACATTAAGCTAGCAACCGGACTGTCATTGGGATAGCTCCCATAACATAAATTAAATCTTTTCAGACCATCTTCCCGAGCTTTACTCAACACGAGCGAGCCGGTGTCTTGTTACCACAGAATCAAACAACCCAGTTGTTTTCCTAGCACGGGACTACGGTCCGCTCGACAAGTAATACTCGTTCGGGCTGTCGTAGGGATAGTCGGGAAAGTGACCTCACTAGCCCGCATATTAGGGAACTTACAGCACCAAGTTGGAATTAAAAATACCGTGATTATCAGAACCACGCTATTCAATTTATCATCTTTCGACTACACAACCCATCCTAGCTTAGTCATAAAATTTCCAAGTCGACCCTACAGATACTCAGGTTGTTTCAAGTGATACGACGATTGAGGACGGCTCCCTTGCACAAAACTTGGGAAAACCACCAATATCACGTCTAGTGAATAGTGTCCCATAACTATAAACGCATTCACAAAAATTTGTGGACGATATCTAACGCAATATTAAAGCTAAAAAAATAAATACATATATACAAATGTATTCCCTGAAAAAATTATAGCGAATCCATAGAAACCATAGCAGAAACATCAACACTACTTAACCAGAACGTTGTAAGTGGAATCGAAAACCCTAATTATCAAAACATGGACTCCATTAGATGAGATTCCACTCAGACAAGTCAGGGTTATTAACAATTTTGGTCATTATGCATATACCATCAGGAATGTACTGCTAATGCTTCAAGATTATCAAGAAACTGTAACTCCATGGCTTATATAAATTTATAGCAACTACCTCATACCTGTGTTATTATGTGCTCCTCTCTCTTGGAGACAAATTTGCGTGATATTTATTACCAAAGCAAAAGGAGAAAGCAGGCATAAAAACAACATATTCATCAAAAAATGTGTACATAAATTAGAATCCGATTGTTATTTTAAAACAGCATACAGATGGAATAAAGGTGGTGGCCAACGCCAATGACAGTAATCTGTTTGCGGAAAAGCAATGTAAATCTTCCAAGCTTGGACAGAGCAGTAGCTTTGTATTGAAAGTTCTAGGCTCCAAACTTATTGGTAGAAAGGTT
Organism: Dioctria linearis; assembly: GCA_963930735.1. NCBI lineage: Eukaryota > Metazoa > Arthropoda > Insecta > Diptera > Asilidae > Dioctria > Dioctria linearis. The sequence goes on from OZ005741.1 coordinate 27,482,001, forward strand.
AGCAATACCCTTGTGTATAGAAGAATCTAGTGATTGCGAAAATGCTTCCTTGTTATATTGTCAGATGGCTTCACTTGTACGATTTTGAACAGTTTTGCTCACGCTTCGCTAAAAGCATTAAGCAAAGCTATGCAACTGATGTATGGACAAGGGAAGGGGTTCAAGGGATAAGCCGTAAGAGCATAGCCAAACTAAAAACAAACAAAGGCTGGGAAGTAGAAAACGCCTCGATAGAATATAAAATCCACGATGGCTGGATCTGATGTAAGGGAAGGCCGCAAATTTTTTCCTTAGAACTGTTATGAATTATTCACTAACAATGGACTGAGCGTACTGCCATTTTCTTATAGGAAAGAATGGCACAAGTTTTATAGTTTTCTCTTTCGCCCTATGGCAGAGTTGGAGCTACCAACCCAAAATATTACTTACTGAACGTTTTCTTTGTCATTTTATGTTTTTATGTTGGCTACAGATGCAATCACAGCAGAAAGAATAAAATAAAGATAGTGTTTACCATGCTCCGTCTCTCTTGCCCATACGCAGGATTCACGAATTCAAGAATAACTTTTGAAAATTAAAGTCGGAATGAGTTTAATTGCTTATAAGCGATTAAAATATCACTTGAACACACGTAAATAATTTTTTTTAATTTAATTCGATTTACGGGTGTAAAATTTCAACTTATTGGTTGAGTTTTACATGTTTTTTATGTAGTAAACGTTTTAAAGGGTGCTCTAACGTGATATACAGAAACACCAATATTTGTGCCACATGAATAGCAAGTCGCTCAGTCCAGTGTTATAAATCAGTGGAATTATTGGAGGCTGACAACGGATGCTTGGGCCACTAACAATTTTTATTAGCATAGACTCGTAGATGAGCAAATAGCATTCATTTCTTCTTAGAAATTTACAGAAAATGTTTCGGGAGAATATTTATTGGAATTATTTTCAGATGGGTGCCGTTGTCGGCTTCCAATGTATAACAATTCTAAGGAAAAATGTTCCAGTAAATTTCTAAGAAAAAATTGCGGCTATCATTATTTCCGACGTTCCTAATAGTCAAATCGATACTTCATCAATACTTAGATACATATATAAAGCTGGTAAAAGAATATTCCAGTCATGTTTGGTCCCCTACGGAGGAATGTACTTTGATAATTTTTCACAACGAATAGGATTGAGAAGATACATTTAATCATCCGCCCAACCTATATAGATAGATAGATTCAATTTCAATTTCAGTTCATAACTACGAGACTAATTTCAGTTATTTTCCACAATATCTTAACAAAATATAATAGGTACCCAGCCAATGTGACTGACTTAGATCTATTGTAGAGCCTTGTATGCCAAGTACAGTATAATTTAAAGACCAAAAAAAGCGCATCCCTTATTTATTTTCTTCTGCTGCAATATACATATAAAAATTCAAGAAACAGGGCTACAACTTTTCTGTTACCTTTTTCTTTGCAATATAAAAACAAAGAACAAATCTGAAACCTTTGAAGTACATAGGTAGCTCTTCCACTGTAAACCTCACTGATTTTGGTCAGGGTTCGCTGAATTTAGGTCAGAGATTCGTCGTGGGAAAAATAATTCGAGAAATTCTCTTTAAAGTAAATATATTTGCGATAAGCTCATGCATATTGAAAAATTTATGCCAAAAACAAATAGAAACAAGCAAAAATATAACATGAAAGCAGCGATCAGCTTTTCCTCATGAGAGACTATCACGCAAGAATGCTAGCAGCCAGCCGACACGGAATTGCAATTCTGTCATCACTATGAAGGAACTAATGAAAATTAAAATAAAATTTAATATAGTTCATCACGCGTTAAAGTAGGGTGTGAACTAGAAGAGGAGCCCCCGCACACTTTGGTGGGTGTGATGTTTACATTTCTTTGATTTAAATTGAATTATATAATTCATGGAGAATTGGTTTTATATGAAAGACAAACGTTGAATCTCGGCAATCAATAACCTACAATCGAAGGACTTAAGAAAGAAAAGGATTAAAAACATAAGAACTAGGACAAAACATAAGTGCCACCAACAATTAATGCGAGCCCCACTATGCATAGCAACCCATCAGAAACAACCAGCCTGCCCTTATTTTGCCCGTTGCAGTCTGGCTGGCTATCCAGCTAAATTCGAATTAAATCAATGAAAAATGCAAATGTCAATTTGTAAAATGATGGTGTACTGACCTTATAAGAATGGCTCTTGTCGCAATCGCAATCGAATAAAGAAAAGCCCAAAACGACAGAGACACCAGTGTTAATTAACGCACAGTTCGGAATCCAACAACAATCAATTTTGACATTCCGCCATCAGTTCAACTAGCAGCAGCCGTGTATAGTATTCGCACACACTTTGCTTCAGCACTTGTTTAACATACACTTCAGCAAATTTAACTAAATACACTTACTCTTCGGTATAAAAACACACTTGCTCGACAAAACACATCCTCAACTTTCGTTGGTTTTTTGTTGGTGTTACCTACTACACAACCGTACACCTCTCAACAATACCCACTGTCAAAAATTCCACCCGTGGATTATTTTTACACAATTTTACACCGAAATATCGCTTCAGAGCTGCTACACTTAATTACAATTATGTTGCGAGTTAAATTATCGCTATTTCGTTAATTTCTTAACCGTTATACTTAACTTCGTATTATCTCAACGAAACTGCCCTGAACCAACCAACCACTGCACTTGAAACTATCCTATCTATCCTCCCTTCTTTCCCTTCGCACATATATTCTTTGCTCTGTTCTTCTCACGCAGCACCAATTTCGATTGCGACACAGTGGAAAAAAATGTACTACGGCAGTTAGGGGAACTAAAAATATAAAATGAACTGCAAAATATGTGGCAACTAGTTAAATCTTTAATGAACTCACAACAAAAAAGCAAGCAAATTAATGAAATAACCTTGAAACAAAGTTTTTAAAATTTATAAATTTAAAATTTGAATTAATTAAGTTTGTATGAATTGTACAGCCAGCACGTAATTACATTTTCTTTTTTCTAATATAATATATAATCGCCAATGCGGTTGAAAAAAATTCTGTGACGCGACAGCGCACTCAACGAATACGACAGCACTCATATAAAGCCAACTACCAAAGCCGTCTTTGCCTGCGAAAACCATGCTTATCATACAGAAGTTGTCAAAGTTCGTATTGTGAGTTGCAATAGTTTGCAAGGCTGCTCATCAGGCTGAGGTTCTAAAGCGGGAAAAACAGTGCTAGCTTTCCAACCTCGACCTCAAGGCTGAACTACAATAGAAGTATACGTAAGTACATTTACTTTCGTAAAGCGAATGCGCCCTTTAATTTAACAGGCGTACACAAATTAACTTTACTCAGGTGAGGGGAACATTCGTTAAGTTTAAATATCCAATTTTCCGTAAGTATAGTGCGCTAAGAATCGCTCATTACGTAAGAACACGATGTGTTTAAACAAATAAATTATTACTAAATGATTAAAAGTGGAATGTAAAATGGAGTAAAAATGGTACTGCGAATTAATAGAAAGCACAAATCTTCGATTAAATCAACTTCCATTTGTTAATTTTTTCACGTTTACCACTTTTTAGAATGTAACACATAAAATGTCATTAGAGCACTGTAAATTAATAGAAGGACAAATCTTCAATTACATCAACTTTCATTTGTTAATTTTTTCATTTTTACCACTTTTTAATATTGAAAACATTAAATATCAAGATATTAGCTGTGTTCTTTTGGTTCCGTGCAGTGCACTGCAGAACACAGGAGATTGCGAATTGAATTGACTTGTAGGATGCATAGATAAGTAGATAAGGTTTTGAAAGTATAGAGAAAATGATCAAATTGCCATGACTTGAATCCTTGCAAAATGTCAAAATAGAACTTGATAAACTTCGGGGAAAAATTTGACAGGTTTAAAGTTTGGTAAGAATTAAGTCATGGCACCTAGATTATTCCGATTATTCTCTCTATGCTTTCAAAAAAATTTCTACTTCTATGCACCCTAGAAGTCAATTCAATTCGCATTCTCCTGTGTTCTGCAGTGCACTGCACGGAACCAAAAGAACACAGTTATTAACTCAGTCTCGTTAAATTTCGTAAAGTTATTTACTTCTATTGTAGTTCAGCCTTCAGTAAAACTTTGAGGCTGAGGCTGAGGTTGGAAAGGCTAGCACTGTGTTTCCCGCGTAAAGCGGGAGGTCGAGGTTGGAATAAAAGCTAGCACTGTGTTTTGGCCTTAAGTTGTCAAATTTAACTTTCGCATGTCTCTGATTTTAAAACTTTACAGAAATTCTTGAAATTCGGTGCATGTTTAACTTAAAACTATCACAATGCAGACGGTAACAGTTAGAGAATTTACCAGAAAGACTAAGCGTGGTAGCATATTGAAAGTAAGTCTATTTGTATTACGAAATAGAGGAATTAAGTAAGCTTTAAGGTTATGTTTACACACAAAACTACCGATTTTAATTTAATCTGCTTATTTTCTGTAATTCCAGATTGTCCGTGAACATTATCTTCGAGATGATATAGTGTGTGGCTCATCAATATGTAATTATTGTTTACAGAGTGAAAATCAAATGATATTATCTGAAAATCCTGTACTCCAGAGCAGTTTATTTCCTTTCCCGCACTACTTAGTCTTGGATACCAATATAGTTTTAGATCAAATTGATGTCTTGGAAGAGGATGCAATTCAGAATGTTATTGTATTATCTACTGTATTGGATGAGGTAAAACATAGAAGCTCTACAGTTTACAAGAGATTCCGGGAAGTGGTCTACAGCGGTTCGAAAAATTTCTACGTTTTTGTTAATGAACACCACTAGTAAGAAAACAATCTTTTGATTTTTAGAAAATATTTTAACATTTAGGGTTTTAGTGATACGTATAGCGAACGTAAAAGAGGAGAATCAGCAAATGATCGTAACGATCGGGCTATTCGGGTAGCTACCAAATGGTATGATACCCATTTAAATCTTAGCCAAGGAAATGTTCCAAAACCGAAAAGAGTTCGTGTCATTCTAATCTCAGATGATGCAGGCAATCGCGCAAAAGCCCAGGAAGAAGGAATTTTAGTAGCATCAGCAGAAGACTATGTAAAATCTTTAACTCAACATCCACATCTACTTGATAGTCTATCACGTAAAAATTATGAATTTGAGAGTCAGAAGGTCGCTATATTTCCACCACATTTGACGTTAGCTGAACTGCATCAAGGTATTAAAACGGGAACATTACGGCAGGGATCATTTTATGCTTCCCGTGAAAACTATCTGGAGGGGTCGGTGAACGTAGAGGAGCTGGAAAAGAATGTAGATCTAATGAAATTAAAAAAAATTTATTCAAATTTTGACTAAATTAGATAATTTTGCTTTGTAGATATTAATCCAAGGCCGAGAGAATCTTAATCGGGCTGTTGATGGCGACACAGTTGCTGTTAGACTTCTTGCTGAAGATCAATGGTCAGCTCCAAGTGAAATAATCCTTCAGGATGATGAAAACGATCCGGGGGACGTTTTGGAAGAAGATGGCGATATCCTTGTTAAAAAATCAAGCAATTCTAATGTTGAGAAAACGCCAACTGGAGTAATAGTAGGCATAATTCGACGAAAATGGAGGCAATACTGTGGTATTCTTCAATCGAATCCCGTAAAAGGTTCAACTCGACACATTTTTGTCCCGGCTGAACGCAAAATTCAAAAAGTTCGAATTGAAACTCGTCAAGCAGAGAAATTGCAAAATCAACGAATAATTGTCGCAATTGATTCTTGGCCTCGCCATTCACGATATCCACAGGGTCATTTCGTACGAGCACTTGGACCCATTGGTGATATTGAAACAGAAAATGAAGTCCTGTTGTTGGAACATGATGTGCCGCATAGTAAATTCTCTGAAGAGGTTTTAAGCTTTCTGCCTAAATCTGATTGGGCTATTACTAAAGAGGTGAGAGATTTGTTTTTTTGTTTCTTTTTTTTTTTACGGATTTAGTCAACGTCTTCAATATGTCCATCGGAACTGAAAACGAACAGAGAATTTGTTTCAGATATTATTGAATCTGTCGCAGTATCAGATTGAGCATGAGTTTCGGGAGTATTTAACCAAGAGAAGTTAACGATTGATGTATTAGGGGTGCTGTGCCGACTATTCGGTGAATGAGAACTTTCAGACTTCTCTAATTCATTGATCGGTCTTAGATAAACTGTGACTCCGTTATCATTTTGAGTTTCTTTTCTATGTCTGGGATGTTTAGGTTTTTTCAGTGGTCCTATAAAAGACCTGCTACTTGTTCTAGCCATTGATTTATTACTATTTTCAGAATCAGAAATTCCAGGCAATGATATGTAAGTAGATCTAGCTGAATTTGATGTATTCGTCCCAGTCGATCGTGATATTGCGTTTCCCGAAGATGTTACAAAATATCTCGCTGCTCCGGTGTTCTCTCTATGATTGCGAACGTTTTTTTCATATTTATTCGACTCAGCTGATAGAAGAAAGCGAGTTCTACGTTCTAAACAGAAAAAGAAAAAAAGCAACACATTGGTGAAGTTTAATGGTTACAAATATATGTATCGCTAACCTTCTGATTTTAGGACTTTTAACTTGTTTTTGTGAGCCTCTAAATTTAATTTTACCGCTGCAATTTGCATCTTCATTGAATCTATATTCTCTGAAATATTTTTAATTTCTTTCTGAAGACAGACTAATTCATTTACGTCTTTCTTGAGTCGATTGCGAAGATTTCTACAAAGAAAATTAAAATTGGCAAGTTTAAGCGACGTTTTTTTTTTTACTTTTGTTCATATTTAAAGTTAAATTAAGTTTATGTCAGTCAGGCAGTACAAAAATAAAAGAAAGGTAGCTGGTTAAAAATTCTGCTATATAAAAAGAAATTAAGAAATATATTTTTTTAGATGTCTTTATTTCAAAGAAGACGACGGAATCTGTTCTTTCGCAAAATCTTAAAATCTGTTATTTTTCTTCTGTACCTTTTAGGGGAATGTAACGTAACTGCGAAAACTAACTGCTTTGTTCATTTTGCAAGCTCACTGCATTGTTGCATTGTTGCATTCATGTTTTGCTCAGTAAAAAATCAAAACGAATCAGATTTTCTTTGAGTTACACGGGCTTATCGTTCTTACCATTCTCGCATACTTATTTCGCGTTATTGTTCTTTCAAGAACCGACTGGATTATCGTGCAAAATTTTCCATATTACGAAAACTGTCTTGCAAAAGTCACAGTCATAGTCTAAAAATGTCTGCTATAAATTGTTTTTTGACTGTCTATTGACTATTTATTACTTCGCATCTGGGGACTTGTAAAGAAGAAGGAGTTTGAAGTAAGTTGGCGGAAAATTCAGGGGTAAGTTGATTAGTTTTGGGTTTCATAATCAAGGTATTGGCATCTGATCGTATTTGTTCATGGTAGGTGTAACTGTGCTGAAGTTTGCATAATACTCACTATCACCGCGTGATATATACTCAAAAATGCTACTGATGTCAGAGTCAACAAAAATTAAAAGGAATTAAATGACCTTGAGACATGCAACATGTAGAGGTCGTAGTGTATTTCGAAGTAATGATAAGTACAAGAACGTAATATTCCCATATCGTTAAGAGCTGAATTGAGTACATACTGAATTAAAGTGGAAATATTGCAACAGAATTGGCAATTTTATCATTTTAATTTGTCTAGAAACAGATGCTCAGTTTACATAATTCGATATTATGCAAATCTGAACTACGTAACATATTCCACCACATTGTCATTTCTTTTTGACTTGTCAAAGGTTTTTTTTTCGCTGATTATGATCTTCATAACGCAGACAAACTTTTCCAACTGTACTCCCAATTTGATGATATCAGGAAGAATTACAGCTACGAGCTACCAAAATCATCGGGGTATTAAGAACCCACTTTAATTTACTTCATTTTGTAACTGAAATGCTACTAGCATAGATGTCGTATGCAAACCAGAGCAGAGTATACAAATTTTATACGGCTGCTGATACTTTCGGAATTGACCAAAAGATGACAAATGATGGATACGTCATATTTTCCAGCTCTACTCCTAAGATCTCGCATTTGACGTATTGAGGAGGTCGATCAAATTAATACAAAACTGCTGTTAAAGAAATATTTGCTCTCGGCAAGCTCAAAGGCATGTGTGGGTAACCAGAATGCACAATCTGTATACACTGCTCTGGCATGCCATGCGATATCTAGTTATTGTGCCATCCATGCTACTAGTCAATGGTTGGCCATCAAGTATGCTAGGAATATGGAATATAAGGAATATATATAAATAGTCAATTTATATATAGATGTGCACAGAATCATTGACGTCTTAGAAACAAGATGTCGCTATTTGCCAAAAATGTGATTAAAACTTTTTAATAGTAAAAATACAATTTTTCCAGCATATAATATAAAAATGTTTCGAAACTAAATCAAAACTCCTTAGAAGTTAATAATTCTTTTATTAGAAGTTTTAAAGCTAGAAATAACAAACGAAAGACACGTAGCGACATCTCCTTTCTAAGACGTCAATGATTCTGGGCACATCTATTTATAAATAATCAATGATATAAGGTATCCCCATTAAAATTTTGGCACATGTTCTGTGACGTGTTTCGTGACTAATGTATATACATTTCTATAAGAAAGACAAAGAGACCGCAGAGAGTATTGTGTTCTCTGTACCGTGCTTTCCTATACATTTTCACGATATTTCGTCACTAATGGCGGAACGTGGTTTGTAATGGGAATATCTTGTATTCTATACACCGTGCTTGTATAATCTCGGTTGATGACTTCAATAATTACGTAGCTTACAGAAAAACAAAAAATTAAAACTTGTCGTGATCGGATAGAATCCCATTTTTTTTAATTTAATTTTTTAAGCAGGGCGCCTGAATCCCGTTGCAGCTTTAAAGCAGAAATACAGATTTCTGCTAAAAATATGGAGATTTATATTTTACGATAAATTGAAACTGGGATCTGTGTACTTTTTGTGTCTTATGGATTTTTGAATAGATTAGACGGATTAAGAGTAAAAGACGTTAAGGATATCAAAGATATAATCATTGAACCCTTAACGAAAATCATAAATAATTGTATCGAAAAGGCGGAATTTTCAGTCTGTTTACAGGTGATAGAAAAGATTCAAATAACTACCGGTAAAACTGATGAGAGACTACTTCATAATCAACTTACAGCATTTATCCAAAGCAATGGTGGATTTGGTAAAACAATGTGTATTCCAACAGCAAAGCAACACGGCAGCTGTTATGACTGGTGTAATCGAGTTCATTAATAAAGAACTCCATGCTGGTAATTTTGTTACTGGTGTATTTGTTATTTGCGGAAGGTGTTTGATATTGTAGATCATAATGTATTAATAGAAATATTAACTGAATTGGAAATTAGAGGAAAAGGCAACCAGTTACTTAGTAAGTATCTACAAGCAAGACAGTATACGAAATTAGGAAATAGCTATATTGAGATAGAAGTGATGAGCACTGGAGTCGCGCAGGGATCAATTCTAGGTCTGCTCCTCTACTCTCTGTACTTTCAAAATTAAATGAAAGCTGGGTTGACTGGGTAATATTAGATATATGCTAACGATACCCTGTTCCTGTACAGTGGGAAAAATGGCGATGATTTACAGAGGGAAATAAACGAGGACTTAATAAATACGATACAAAAGATGGCTATATGCAAATAAAATTACAATAACTACATCAAAAACAAGCAGTGCACGGTTTTTCAAGAGAGGCAAGGAAAAATTTGACATTAGACTGCAAATGAAAGGAGAATTTATAAAAGGAGTAGACTCAATAAAAATATCTGGGAAACAACACACTACGTACATATGTAAGGAAAATAGTTGCACCACTTATTAAAATAATAAGAAGAGACTTTTTTAATCACCAGACGATAATCTTACTCTACAATGCATTTTTACTATCAATAATTACTTACAATATAGTTAGCTGGTCACAATGTAGGAATAATGTTAAACTGCATGCATAGAGTATTAAATAAAGCAACAAAGTCCATATTTTATTTACATAAGACTCACCCCAACGCATATGCGTATGAATCAACAAATTTACTAAGCTTAAAACAATTTATTTGCAAAAATCTAAAATGATATATAAGATAAGATATCAGATGATAAAGTCTAACATAAACTTAATAGAGCCTGGTGAAACACATAACTACGACACACGATTACTCCAACATATGCGTTTACTTTACGCTAGCACACACAAACATACAGCTGTACCCATAGCCAATGGATTACCAGAAGAAATAAAAAATACAGAGCAAGTGCACAAGTTTAAGAAACTAATAAAGAATTTTGCACATGAAATTTTGCAATAGTATGAGATGTAAACTGATTACTATGTAACAAAGATACCTAGTGACTAAAAAGAGAAAAATTGGAAAATAGGAGAAGTGCTCTTCACCAGTACCAGCCCTCGGCTCTCTGTGAAGATTCCCAATTAGTTCATATAAGAAAAATGAATAGTCAGATTAGTGAGATGGAGAGAGTGGTGGAAAGGAAGATAGCTCTGTAAGTATCTAGTAACAATCTAAACAGTCGTAGACCTATACTTGATCCCACAGAATATAACAGATAAAATACCTGGAATACTCATCTTCATATGCCTTTTGTAGAACTTCATGGGCATTTTTAATGACGCCCTCCAATTGCTCACAGAACGATGGTAAACTTGCTAAATGTTCGCTCAATACATCTTGAGTTTCAGTAGTCTCCTCCTTTGCAGTAGTTTCGTTGCCATTCGATGTTAAAGATTGTTTGCTGTCGGATTTGTCCTTGTTTGAATTTATTTTTCCTTGTTTTTTCCATGCCTTTAAAATTTGACTCATTTCTCCTGCTGTTCCGTTTTTTTTCATCTACTTTAAAACTACGAACTAATTTGGACGCTTCAATTTCAACTTCTAATTAATTTTTTTTATTTTCCAAATATGACATAAGGAAATTTATATGCGTGAATTTAAATTTAAAAAAAATCAATGATCGCTTTGTTCACTGGGATTTTTTTAACTTCCCACTTCCTCACGTATACTATGCACACTACTGCGAATGGCAGCCTAGAGCTTAGAAAATTTTGTGTATTTTTCTAAGTGTTTATAAAAACACATTTTTTGTGCCGTATTTTGTAAACTCAAATTGACTCATATATGTATATATGGGATGTTGGAAATGAATCAGCAAGAAATGATTAACGCTTTATTGTTCTGTTTGTTTCGATCATAGAACCAGTTAATTTACAACTGTACCTTAGATAAGGGTAAAAGATGTGACATAATTCGTGAGCATCCCTAAGATATTTTCATTATGGCCACGCTAATTTATTAAGACGATAAAAACTGAACAATCTGAAATGTAAACAAATCAGAAAACCCTCCGAAAACGTATACGTACTTCTTGTTTTATGGAATGCAGATCAACAGCTTGCGATCTTATAGCTGTGTTCAAGATCCTTTTCCAGTTTTCCAGGAACTTCGGCAGCCTTTTCTTTTTGTATCATTTGGTCAAAAATTTTATTGTGCCGTATATACTTAGCCGCATAACAAGCAGCGGCAGATGTTAGTTCGACAAAACCCCTCTGCTTTCTGAAGCCCACCTTAACGATAATATCAGAGTCTGGTTGATGTGTAACAATTTGTAGACTCTGGCATTTTGAGGTTTCTTTTCAAGACTGACATAAAAAAATTTTGTGAGATGGGGACAAGTGTAAATATAATTTAACTGCATCTTTGGAGAAGACGTCAACTAACAATCTCTCTACAAGGATACAATTATCTACAGTATCGGAAGTGTATTTTTAAGATATCCATTTTTATACCAAACTGCATGTTCTAAACACACAAAAAGTACACTTTGTAAATGCACCTTTAGATTAACACTTAGACTGTTTCTCAAAATTTTTATTTCTTTATTTTTACCAGGAAATTGCTAAACGTCGTGATTTACGCGATCTTTTCATTTGTTCAGTGGATCCGCCAGGCTGTACGGATATCGATGACGCCTTACACTGTAGGGATTTACCTAATGGAAAACTAGAAGTAGGAGTTCACATAGCAGATGTTAGTCATTTTATTCGACCAGGAAATGCTCTTGATAACGAAGCTGCCAGTCGTGGTACTACAGTTTATCTAGTTGGAAAACGTATCGACATGGTACCCGATTTTCTTAGCTCAAATTTATGTTCACTCCGAGGCGGCGAGGAGCGTTTGGCATTCTCTTGTGTTTGGATCATGGATAAACAGGCAAAAATATTAGAAACACGCTTTCACAAGAGCGTGATAAAATCTAAAAAAGCAATGACATATGAAGAGGCCCAAATGATTATTGATGATCCAAATCAAAATCATGAAATCGCTAAATCTTTAAGGAATCTAAATAAATTGGCAAAAGTATTGAAAAAAGGAAGAATTGATAACGGGTAAGTGATTAAATGGAGGCTAACATTTTCGTTGCTATGGTAAAATTATATTTTATTTTCTTTCAGAGCCTTAATTTTGGCTTCTCCTGAAATTCGATTTCAAGTTGACAATGAAACTCATGATCCAATTGAAGTCGAAGCTAAACAAGTTCGCGAAACGAATTCAATGGTTGAAGAGTTCATGTTGTTGGCAAATGTTTCAGTTGCGGCTCATATTGCAAAAGAATTTCCTGAATGTGCAGTACTTAGACGTCATCCGATACCACCTCAAACCAACTTTGATCCGCTAATTAAAGCTGGGCGTAACCAAGGATTTGAAATAAAAACAGAAACGGGTAAAGATCTTGCCGATTCATTGGATGCTGCCGTTAAAAAAGACAATCCTTACTTTAATACAATGTTGAGAATTCTTGCAACACGTTGCATGATGCAAGCTTTGTATTTTATAAGCGGAACTGTACAGAAAGAAGAATTTTTTCACTATGGACTAGCTGCAAGCATTTATACACATTTCACTTCCCCAATTCGAAGGTTTGTGATGGGATCAGACTGTGATAATTTAAGATCTATTTTTAAGTGAAAATTATTATTTTTTAGATACTCTGATATCATGGTTCATAGACTTTTGGCGGCATCAATTGGGGCAGATTCGACTTACGCAGAGTTGTTAGACAAGAGACATAATCAAGAATTGTGCAATAATTTGAATTACAGGCATCGAATGGCACAATATGCAGGACGAGCATCAGCAGCACTTAATACTCATTTGTTCTTCCGTGGAAAGACATCGGAGGAAGAAGGGTAAGTTTTCTTAAAAAAAAAACGGATTTCATGCAAATGGCATATTAAATTCATATTTATCCATTCTCAGATATGTCCTCTTTGTACGGAAAAATGCTCTTCAAGTTCTTATTCCGAAATTCGGCTTAGAAGGTACAATTTACTTGAATTTCCAGAAGGATGGCTCGAAACCAGTTGGCACAGTTGCATTTACTTACAACGAGACGGTACTGCAGCATAGCACATAATTTTGATTTTATTAATTTTACCTAATTAATTTGAACAGGATCACACACAAAGATGTGGAAATGTTGTTTTCCATTCATTCGATCCAGTCACCGTTCGCCTTAGTTTGGATTCTTCGAATATACAACACGAGAAATTGGTGTTTCAATTGGTAAAACCTTACATTAAAGGTTTTAGCGTCGATCCTCTTGATACAGAAATGAAGGATGTCTCAGTAGAAGAAAGCGCAACACCGAAAAAGAAAATGAAAACTGATGACTCTACGAAAAAGAAGAAAAAGGATAAACAAGTTTTAAAAAGAAAATGCTAAAAACACAAAATAAAAATTTTTCTACGAGGGAAATCATGTTTTAATTCATTAATTTGGAAATTTTACAGTATTTATCTGTTGCCCCTATGGATGAGGAAGCCTCAGAGATTGATTTGATTTCAGGAAATTAGTGACATTCTCCTCGCATCTTCAACCGGGTGAAGTAATCAGATGACACGCTTTGACCTATGCCAACCAATTAGTATTATTGGAAACCATCTTTATTGCATCTTCTGGCAATTGGGACGCCTTTCTTAAATGTTTTAGTCTTAAGAGTTTTGCACTCGCTAAGGACATTATCATCTTTTTCCGGCATCCTCTATGTAAAAGGGAAAGATTTTATTTTCGACTTTATCTATCTAGTTGAAATGGTATCTCAAAGGGCAACGCTTTGCCAATAGGTTCATTAATTGCCTTAATTCCGGCCTTAGTAGCATGTACAATTTTTAGTCCTCAGTTAAGAGTACGCTATAAATTTCAAGACCCTACAGCCCCCAAAATCAGCGACGCCTTATTGGTGTTCAAAAGAGTAAGACTGTTCAAAACAGCTTAGCGTTAAAAGCGTACGAGTATAACGTTTTGGTTGCTACCTGTTTGTCCGATATTTTGACTCCATTAATAAAAAATCATATTATTAAGTATTTCTCGTTCACTTTCCTTATAGCTAAAGAGATGAGTACAAGTTTTTTTATTTATTTTTTAAAATTCTGCCAAAACTGCCACGATTGACCGAATTGGCAGAAAATTGTTTTCCAATCACTTTTTAGTCGTCCAAATGTAATGTAATCATTTCTGCCATCGACATTATTTCCAATCTGACGCCCTCCACCACCCTCCACGGTTGATATGGACTCCATTTACAAGAATAATTATTAGAGCTGGGTATAATCTCCCCAAAAAACCTTAACTCACTCATGGCCAACACCAGACCCATTATTGAACTAATCTCTCTAGATATTAGGCTGCCACGCTCATGAACTGAGTTTTACAGGTATCAGCGCTTTCTCTATATTCTCAGGCACAATCCTTGTATTCTGTAGATGGTGACAAGGTATGCCCTGATCCCCAAGATGGGCCGAACATGGTTCATATTTGTTATACTTTATGTCTACCGTAATCCCGTAACCGTATATGGAAACTACCTTCGACTTTCAAGAATATAATACCCCTTGCACTGTCGTTTTTTCATATAGAAAGACTTAAAAATTATTGTTTAAATAGTAAACTTTGAGGTAAAATGTAATACTTCCCAGTCCTGAACTTGTCTCAATGTTGGCCACTTTACTTCACTAATTGGTAACCATAGCAACAACAGCATCAGATTTTGGAAACTAAAGCTGAAAATTTTCAGCAACAATAATTCCAACAATGCAGTTCCAAGTACAAGGGACGATGATAAGAAATTGTTATACAGTTATAACAGTTGTCTAACTTTTTGACCTTTTGCTTATGGAATTTGAAATTGGCATTTAATTTTTTTTTTTTTGCATTAAATTTAGTTTGTATCCACATATTTTTTATTAAATTAAGCAAATCTCTAAGTTTGTTTCCAATAAAAAAAATGCAATGCCTATAT
Organism: Dioctria linearis; assembly: GCA_963930735.1. NCBI lineage: Eukaryota > Metazoa > Arthropoda > Insecta > Diptera > Asilidae > Dioctria > Dioctria linearis. The sequence continues at coordinate 27,497,418 of OZ005741.1, forward strand.
AAATGTTCGCATGGAGTGCGGTCAATGCACTTTTGCAAAGCACGCTGTAGCACATTTGTAACAGACTTGATATGCCTCCTCGTGTATTGCATTCTTAAGCGACAATTTACATTTCAAATTATACAATTCAATTATAACTGGAGTCAAGAAAAAACAGTGAAATGGTAATGAAACAAACGAATCGACAAACAAGTTCATATGGGGTATTTATCATAATTCCAGTAAGTTAATTAACATTGACAAATAATTTCCAAATTTTATTGCTGTAGGTTACGGCTTTGTTCTATTGCTGGCTAAATTTTTGTCAACAGGGAAATCTGTTGCACTGCAAGTTGGAAAGGAGAATGCCCATTTTAGGTCCGACATCAACAGATATGAGAGATGATATGATATGATATGATACTCTGAACATATTTTATTAACAATATTTATTTTAATTAGGCGAGGGAAGGCGGGAAAGTACAGAATCGAATTCCTTAGGTCCTGAGAAAAAGTTTGAGTACCCACAGTCCTATACTCGGAGGCTTAAATAGCCATGCCCATACTCACTTTTTAGTATTTACCTATTTTTTATTCGAACTGAAGTACTAGATTTTTCGCACCTTGAATCGGCTATAACTTGGTAGGGTCATGTCCGATCGGAAAACGGGTCTCTGTGTTCGTCTTAGCTCATTACTAACTACAATTCGTAGAAGAAAATTTTTCTCTACAGACTTTTAGGGTGGGGTAGGAACCACAGGCGGGGGAGGGGTGGTTCCAATACGGCGTGTTGTATATCGAATTAAAGGTCCCACCGAGTACTATCGGATGGTGTAATTTTTCTCCAATTAAGTAAACTTTCTTGGGACGTTTTTGCCGCCGGAAACCCATTTTCATGCACTTGGGCCACATATTTCGCTTATGAAGGGCATTGAGGAAGAATGATCTAAATCAGATTATAGTATGAAATGAGTTTACATGATATCTTATGCGTTGTAAATTGCTCTTCTAGATGATTGGTCGAAAAAATGGTCTAAGTAAATGCAGTATAACAAATCTGTGGTTTATGGAAGAGCGATGGACTTAGATACGATTGTATGAAATGCTGATCCAAGTCTTTCGCTCTAATTTTGTGTTATTCTTGTAATAAAATATAATACCGTTATTCTGAAAGTTTTCTTTTGGTCTTTATCAGAAACAGTCAGGGAACAGTTTTTATCAGAAACAAGTGAAGTACATACGTACATTGTTCCTATTATATTTTCTGAGAATTTCTGTCTCTGTCTATTGTGTTAAAATAATGAGTTCAAGTGTAAATAGTGATATCGATTACGACAAGGAATTGTGTAATTAAACCTGTAAAAGAAAATCTTATGGTCGATTTCGGGATGCTACAAAGAGGATCAGAAATCATTCGTATGAAACCGGTGAATCATGGGAGTGTAAGAGGTTGAAAAGTTTTGAAAGTATAACTGAGAAGCAGAAACGTATACTGATCAATAAATTCAATTGCCTTAAAAACAGAAACGAGAAAAATAACCATCTATGCGGCCTTATAAATATTCATGATATAAAACGTAGCCGACCCAGACGTGAAGAAAATGTGGCAAATTTGCGAGACAGCTATTTTACCTTCAAGAGTAGATTGGCGGAAGAAAATGGTGCATTAAAATAAACTGAAGTGTGTCAAAAAGCATTTATAAGTTTACATGGAATCACAAATAGGCCACTTATAACACTGAAAAGATATTTAAAATAAACTGGAAGTTCGTGCCATGATAGAAGATTAACTCACTAAAATCTATCTCATAGGCTACCAGCTGAAGCTTTAATAGATATACAGGATCACATCAAAAGTTTCAAGGGTAGGAAATTACAGTCTCAAAAATTCGAAACGACTGTATCTTCCGGAGACCTTAAATGTAAAAAAATTCATGGACTATACCTTAAAAAAGGGCATCATCCTGTGAGTTATGAAACTTAAAGGAATATTTTTCTTAAAGACTTCAACATTTGTTTCGGCTATCCTAGAACTGACGCCTGCAGTGCCTGTGATGTATCAAAAGTGAAACTCATATCCCTAGAATCTCAACTGGGTCAATTTGCATCATCCGATAAAGAAAAGGAGTCGAATTGAAGACAAATTTGGAAAAACTTCAAACAGAGGACAACGTTCACACGAGGGGGCACAAGCATTCTATAATAAAAAAAAAAAACGACTGGAGAAAAGACGCACTAGAAAATCAAATGAATTTGAGGCTATTACAATGGATTTTTTTAAAAACTTGCCAACACCGAACATTCGTACCTACCAATGAATGACGTTTACTATAAAAGGCAACGTAATTTTATTAGCTTTAATATCCACGTTTTATCTACAAACCAAACTGTGGCAAAGAAGGGAGCTGATGAAGTCATGTCATTTTTGTACCATTTTCTCTGCGAAATCCTCGTCCCCGCAAGTGGAACATCTACGTATGTTTTGTGATTCCTGCGCCGCGGAAAATAAAAATGTTACCCTTCTTAGATTTGCATTATATGATCCATAGACAGAAGCGGCTTGAGTCCATTCATGTGATATTTTCTAATAAGAGGGCATTCATACTTCGAATGTGATAAAGACTTCGGATTGATCAATCAAAAATCTATAGTTGAAGTTTCTGATCAATGGTTCGGACATCAAGATCCAAACCCATGCCTTTCGAATTTTTCCATGTTTGGACAAACTTTCCTATGACAATACTACAGGAAAGCTTGCCCATTTGCTACTAGGCCAGTTAGAGAATTACAGTTTAATAAGGAACACCCTCGTACTGTAGCTAGTCGGGAGACGGCATCCAATGCAGCATTCACTGAATTTGTTATCATGAGTAAAAATTCAACTTGGAGTTCCAATGTTAGTCCAGAACCGCTTTACTCTAATTTTATACCTCTTCCGAAAAAGAAATACAACCAGCTCCAAGAATTGAAAATTTTCATCTCAGAAAAGTTCCAGCAATTCTATCAAGCATTACCTTTGTTTGACGCCAATAGAAGCGTAATGAATTCGACGTAAGTTATCTCTGAATCTTCACTTTCTAAAATAACAAAATACTTTTGCCTTTTGTAGGAGCTGTGAATACAAAATGCCTTTAGTTCATTCTTCCGTACATTTTTTTCATTTAATTTCATTCTAGTTCTTTTTTATTGTATTTGGATAACTCACCTTTGTTTAGGGAATGTTTCAACAAAACCAACTCGTATATGAATGTCTGAATTAACGTTTCAAAATAACTTAAAAGCGTTAAGTGTAACAAAAGGTTTTATTGAAACCCCATTCCAACAGATAAGCTTTCAAATAAAGGTTTCAAATTTTACATATAGCTTATAAAAAGTCATAAAGAAACCCAATTTAAACGAATCTGTTGATTTTTGGTTTCAATTTAACCTTAAAGTAATATTAGTATAAATTCCGTGTCTAAAAAACCCTTTGGTAATACCTAAAGTGCCCACAGAGTTATTTTGTTATTGATGCGTAACTTCTTCGGGAAAATACGGTTACAATGTGGTGACAGTAACACCGAATGGCAACTATTATTCCAGGGGTATTGAGTCATTAATTCTGCGACGCCTTAATAGTGCAGTTATATTTTTTTAATCGTGAAGTAAAACTTAAAGCATAGGGGAAAATTAAGTGGAGTATTTCTAATAAGTTGTAGGATTTTCTACATTGATGGGTAAACAAACATGCTTTAGTAAGTTCGTATACTTTTTCATTATCCTATGATAATTTTAAATAATTTTGTCATTCAATTTCAGGCCAGAAGATTTTCACGTTTTGGGGGCTTATCTGATATGAAGACTGCGCGAACAATTGCATCATATTTGTTTAAGGACAATCTTTTGATAAACTTTTCTGGGGCGGGACGGCACAAAAAGGAAATTTTAAATCTTTTACCGAAACATACCAGCTCATTTCTAGAGTAGTTGATAAAGCACATTCACATTATACAGAACATAAGCATGGTACTTTTATGAAAAAATTTTTAAAGCATTGGAAAACGCGATTAATGCGCAAGAGGGAAAAGTACTAATTTTTTTTTGTTAGTGTTTCTGGTGCTGAATAAACCTAAACCGAAAAAACACAAATAACACTTATTTGAAGGGCAAGCAAAGCACATTTAGCACGGCTTTATTTTCAAAAGAATTGATTTTTTATTTTTTTATAGTTTTATTGAAGATGTTTCTTTAACTGTTTTGTTGTACTTCTTTTAATTAATTTCCAACTATTCAAATCAATTAAAATAAAATTTACTAAATCCTAAAAAGTGTACTTAAGGAAATTAAAGGAGTGCATAGTTTTTTTTTATTTTTATTTCTAAAGCCTTTGTACAAAGTTGATTGCTCCATGTTTATATCGTTGTTAATAAAAAAAAATTAGATATACCTACAGATTATAAAAACTGCTTTAAATAAGCAACAATACATATTTAGTTCAGCTTCCAGATCAGTGGGCTCCATGGCAGGAATCGTCATTAGATGTACCAAAATGTTATTTTGTAATCCTAGGGTTGCAATTTTCAGTGCCAATCACTTTTCTGCAAATAGTTACGAAACTGTTCCTATCTGGTTGCATTTACAGTCCAGTTTTAATTTAACGTTCTAAAAATCTGTAATTAATTAGTTACAAACTCGTTCAGATTCCATTTCATTTTTACTGACGTTGAATTACAACCGTCCAAATCTATTTGCAAGCACGTTTCTACAACCTATAAAAATAAGTTTTTTAGACTAATTTGAAACCTAAACGGTGTTTGCAACCTTCGTTGCATAACCGTTTAAAAGCTATCTTAAAACCTATTTTAGTTACTTGGGTATCGGCAGACAGATTATCGACTTACCCTTTGCTGTTATAAAGAGAATCTATCAAATAGCTAGCGGTAAAAGTTATTCTCTACTATTGGCCTTGCACTGGGCTCAAAGATATTAATAACACTGTGCTACAAAAAAAGATAAGCTCGAAATACTTTTGACGAGATATAGTGTAGGTTGTAGGTCTAGTGGAACTCAAATTAGTTGCATACTAGAAATTTCTCATACATCCTCAAAATTTCATTTTAGACCAAAAAAACTGTTATTCGGTAGATCCATGTATATAATAATTTATAGCTTCGCCATTTTTTATTCGATGCTGATTGTTTTTGAGGTACTTGAAAGAAGAGAAATAGGCCTTTCTAACCATATGTTCCTTATTTCGTTGGGATGAAAAGTCACGAAGTTACAGTCGAGAACATTTCGAAATTTACCATTTTTTAAACATTTTTTTCAAATTTGACAACAATTTGATGGCTTATTTTGCACCTTAATATTTGTTTCGGTTCATATCACTAATAGCGAATTCGAGTCCGCATCTAATGAGCATTTGTTAACTAAAATCGGTTAAAATTTGACGATATTATCGAAGTTTTGCTCATTAAGCAGCTATATTTCCGTATAATATTGGACTACAGAGAAAGTTGAAGAAGCACTGGGATAGTTCTGAAAGAAACTTAAGTGTGAGTGCAAAAAGTGAATGTTGATGGTCAATTGAAATGAATTGAAATATTTAAGTACTTATTGCAAACAAATGAAGATAAAGGGTACCTTCTTTGATTTTAGCTTCAATGAATCCAGGAAACGATTTTCAAATTTTCTTGAACTGCTTCATGTAGCCGATCTTCAAATGCAGTGACGATAGGATCCTCTAGCCGCACCAATGGAATGTTCAAAACATTTAACTTTCCAATTTGAAACAATGCACGTGGTGGCCACTCAGTCAGTTCGTTTATACCTATTTTACACACGCTATCCCACTCACAAAAGTAACAAGGATACTTGGTATTACCGCCTTACATTCCAAGCAAAATTGTCATCAAAACTACTGTATCATATGTTTCGGCATGCGTCATGAAATTTAATTCTGACAATGGCTTTTGAATTTGTTGTTGTATTTGTTGTTGTTGTTGTTGTTGTTATTTGTTGCATTTTTGCACGCATTCACGCGGTTAAAGCCCAGTGCTTCTTCAACTTTTTCTGTAGTTCAATATTATACGGAAATACAGCTGCTTAATGAGCCAAAAAATTCGATAATTCAGTCAAATTTCAACCGATTTTAGTTAACAAATGCTTATTAGATGCGGACTCGAACTCGCTTTTAGTGATATGAACAGAAAAAATATTAAGGAGCAAAATAAGCCATAAAATTGTTGTCAAATTTGAAAAAAATGTTTAAAAAATGGTAAATTTCGAAATGTTCTCGACTGTAACTTCGTGACTTTTCATCCCAACGAAATAAGGAACATATGGTTAGAAAGGCCTATCTCTCTTCTTTCAAGTACCTCAAAAACATTCAGCATCGAATAAAAAATGGCGAAGTTATAAATTATTATATACATTGACCTACCGAATAACAGTTTTTTTTGGTTTAAAATGAGATTTTGGAGGTGTATGAGAAATTTCTAGTATGCCACTAATTTTAGTTCCACTAGACCTACATCCTACATTATGTCTCGTCAAAAGTATATTTTCACTGTAACACAGTGAATCTTTCATAAAAAGGTGCTTTTGTTGCAGTCTGTTTTTTTTCGAATTTTCTATGAATTTCGGTTGCAGTTAAAGCGTTGATGTCAGGATTAATACGCCTAGGCTTAAAGATCCTTATAAGGTATCATGACTCATGTTTATAAACACAAATATTGTTGCAACTATATAAAGCTTGCTTTAAATTTTTTTTACAAGGAAACCATCAAGTTTCAGACATGGAACGTCAATGCAACAAAACTTATCAGAATATTGTCGAAGAGAAGCGTAGTAATAATCCGTTTATTCTGAAGGGGGTGGATGGGTATTGAATGGAGTCCGGGAACTTTTTGTGAATATGCACTTTCCCAGTTTCTGTGATACTGGTTTTTCAGTAGAGGCCTTGCGTGAACCTGTTGTTCAGCAAATATCTTAGAATACGATAGAAATCATCTTTACGGAGGAAAAAATATGGTCTTGGTTTTGTTCATATAAATCTGAAGACCACGATAATATATTTCCAATTATGCTTCAGACATTATAAGACATATGTTTGAATATAAATGTATTTACATATTAACTCGAAGAAAAATATAATTTGAATCAGTTTTTATAGGAAATGGTATGTGTGACAGGTTCAAAATGCAAAGAAAGCCCACCAGGTTTATCTAAAGCAAGCATAAAATACGTGAGAACAAATGGTGCGGTGCGTGCGAACATTAGAGATTCTAAAAAAAACTGCAGGCTTCCAAACTAGAACCTACTCAATTGAACCCTCCTAGCCAAATTATACACAATAAATCTAAATTGAACTTGTTTGTTTTTCAATGTAATGGCAAAAAGGAAATACGGTTACCTTTACACGTAAATTATAGTTTTACTAGGTATGATCATGATATATGGCAAACAAGGCAGATATGCTCGATAGGAGTTGAAATTGATTATAATCTTACGGAGGATCTGCACAAGCGATTATTATAATTAGACAATGCCAAAGAAAGAACCCCTTTGTGTAACAAAAATTACAACAATTGTTTTGTTTTTTTCATTAGAGTAGTTTAATTTTTTTATCTTGTTTTTGTTTTATTTATTTTTTTTTAGTTTATTTTTTTAACAGAGCCATCCTCCTCCACCACTTTTTCCATCTCTCAATTCTGATTATTAATTTTTATATGAACTAATTCACAATCAGTCAGTCATATAATACCAGCATGAATCGAAAAATGTTTATAACTAATATCTGATAGGATAGGAAAAATTTTTCTCCGATTCTCAGTTTCATCCCATTTTGTGATATTAGTAATGTGCGCTTGGAAAACATAATTAATAGATATTATAGTTAGTCAAAAAAACTTTTTGGGTGTCTTCTCCCACAAACTCATCGTAATTTTTAATAGATGAATTTCAATACTACGAACAAAACTACCTACTACTTTTGAACCTATTTTGTCAGAATCACATTTTCGTCGCTTGGTCTATCTGGTCTACATGGACCAAATGTGTCACACTATGAAGCCTAGATTCGAACCAAAGAAAACGAAGGTGCATATATTTCTGATGTAGAACTGTGGATTGGTTTTCTATAAAGAACAGGAGGGTTCAATTCAAAATGATCAACAATTGTAACTGTTTTACTGCTAATGCTAGTTCTGCTTCTTAATTGTTGGTTATTTTATGGGTTTTCAATTTAACATGTTTCAACAGCATCTTTTGAATAAGTAGCCTTCGTTACATATAAATAACATAAAAATGCTCCTTATTTTTCAGGAGCATAAAGAAAATATCAAATTTAGAAGCGATTAAAAACAAATTATTTTCATAAAGAAAACTTCATAATTATTTAATTTTGTTATTTCTATTTTTTTTAAGAGTACTCCTTCATGCTCTGTACACTTTTGCATACTTTACAAATGTCAACCTGCGCATTTGATCCTTTGTAAAAGGAAATAAATAGAAGTCATAAGGCATCAAGTCCGGAGTGTAGATTGGGTAAGTTAGCAAAGACTAATTCTGCCGATTCAAGGGTTAGAAATAATGCTGCTTCTTCTTCAAATAACCATTTTAATTTTTGTGGACATTATTGTTGGGACAATCTGTCTTTAAAATCATAAAAACTGATGGTTCAAAAATTTTCGCATATTGCTTTAATTGTTTTTTTAAACTTAATGATTTTTTCACCGAACGTGTACATTGCATTGGATTTTAGTACGACTTCTGACTCAGTAGATCATAACTGGCTTCTTTATAAACTTTCAAATTAGTTGAATTTTTCTTCATCAGCTATTAAACTAATCAGAGATTTTCTTACCATTAGACAACAAGTATAGTCAACGTTCAAAACTCTATGTCGAATTTTCGAAAATTCCCCTGTGGAGTACCCCAAGGGTCAGTCTTAGGTCCTCTCGTATTCAGTCTCTATATCGGATATGTGATTTACTTGAACAAACCGATTTGTATTCCTTGTGTACTATTTATAAATGTAGATGTAACGAGAATTTATGACTGGTCGGTAGCTAATTAAGCTGCTACTGAATCCCAGTGTATGCCGATATATAAAAACGACCTTGAAGCGATCGAGCTACCCCTAGTTCTGTAAAAAATATCGGTGCTAGTCCTGAACACACAATTTACTTGATGCAGTCATATTACCAATATAAGTATATGGCTTCTCAATGCAGCTGAGAGTTAGTGGGTATGCTATGCTATTGAAACTGGTACATATTTTGATTCTAGCGCACTTTATGTATGGCACAATAGTAGATATTTATCAACTTAGACTCACTTTGCCGTCGTAAATTGACAGATGCTTTCAATGATTGTACTAGATATATTTACAACTTAAAGCGTAGTGCTCACATCTCAATGCAAGTTTACTAAGTTCTTGGACACTCTGTTGACACCGATCTAGCTCAGCGTGACTTGTATTTCCTACGTAAATTTATTCATAAATAGAAACCACAATATCTTTACAACAAGCTGCAAATCTTACACTCTCAAAGAAGTTTAAACATTCTTCTACCACAGTATCCATTTAAGGGAGCATGGAATAGTTTACTTTCTAATATTCAAAGCACGAACTCCGGCAGTGATTCTCTTGAATTGTTAAGCTCTTTGGATCTTTATTAGGTAAACTTCACGGTTGTTATTAAACTTAATCCCTATTTAGTACAAATCCTTTTTTTCTAGATTTTTTTTTTATATTTTTCTCTTTCTCCTCCTTTTTTTTTATTTAGTACATTTAATTTAATTTGTTCAACGAACAATTTGTATCACTTTCATAACCTGTGGATCTATATTCGATAAGGTTTGTAATCTTTATAGTATAGTTGACCATAAAAAAGTACTATTGTCAGTGTTAGTAATTCTCATTCGTATCGGTTTGATGTCCAGACGGTACGTCTTCTTTCATACAAAGTTTATTTTAATAAGAGAAAAATAAAGACCCACTTTAATATAAAATCGCACTTAAATTCTATGTCTAGAGTCGAATCTACTTATATAAAAAACTGAAATCCTTGTAATCCATTGAAAAACTGAATGAAAACACATTTGAAATTTTTTTTCAAATTATTCCGGAAACACTAGTCTTCATTAAAGTACAGAAAACATTATCAAAATTGAATTGGGTTAAATTTGAAGACAGCTTAACCAGACTTTTCTGACCAAAATTTTTGCATTACTTAATTTACACTATATACTAAAGTGACAATTGCAAGTGTTGATCATGTAGGTGTGTATCTTAATTGTAGAATATCTCAAAGTAGCTCCTATTTATCAAACAACAACAACAGCAACCAACAAAATCCATTTTCTACTTGGAGAGGGTGTTCTTTTTTTACCTATGTATAGTCTCAATATAGGACTTCGAACAGCAGTGCTATTGTTGTTGAAAATGTTTTCATTACAGAGAAACATTTTATAATACAATTGCGGATTTGGTCGATAAACTGAAACTTTCTACAATAAATTATATTACACAGTAGGTTAGGTACTTCTTATGTACGTACCTACTGTATATATTTCCCCTTTGAGCTTAACACAATATATCTGTGTTCGCGCACCGCTTATAAATTGAAAACACCACCAATATTGAGGGCCTCCTGCTCTTTTAAATATTCATCGGATTATAATTAAAACTTTTGGCGATGGCTTAATTAAGTGAAAATAGAGTTAATTTAATGAATTACAAAAAAAAAAAAAATATTATAGCTAAACATGGGACACTTGTGTATTTGGTTAATGCAGTGTAATACTCTTCTCTAAATGGTCAGTTGTGATTCGTGCGTCTTAGAATTGTGGCTAGTCTATGAAAGAAGCTTACCAAGGGTGAAAATATATAAATTCGTGATTTTGGTTTTAATTTTTTTCTCTCATTAATCGATAAAATAAAAAAATAAAAATAAAATTAAATAAAAATAAATAAAAAAAAAGACAAGGAAGATAAAACTAAAAAGTGCGAGAAAAAATAACAATTATAAAACTATAGTGTGGTTATATTAATTGATTTACGGGTTTTGGTTAAAATTACGAAATCCTCAAGCAACAATGTTAGGCACCAAGGATAGAGTTCAACGGAAAGCAAGTAGCTTTAGCTACGCCTACAGTAAGATCATTTTTATTTTGGTCTTAAATTAATTAAAATATTTTTTTTTTATATTACCAATTCATATGTATGTATTGATGTAGTCGTTTTTAATTTATATAAAACCTTGCTTATAAACACAACAGCCTCGAAAAGCTCCTTCACTTTGGGGTATTTTATATTCCTGCGAAAAAAAAAATTGAAAAAAAACAAAACAAAAAATAAAAAAATTATGAAAAGTTCCTGATGCGTAAACACAATATTTAATGGACGTAATTCTATGTACAAGGTATATGACCCTGAAATATATATTGACAAACCGCTGGAGGTGGTCATAAAACTTTAAATTTTACGGGTTTTGTAACCAAAATATTCAATTTGTCATACATATGTATACTGTTCTGTACTAGGTATTACTATTTGTGAGTTAAGAAACAACTCCAAGAAAGCGAATCTTCCCTGTAATACGCAAATCCAGATGGACTTCGAGCTTATATGACTCATTTTATTGGTTTGACTGACTACTAACTATACTTACTTCGATGTAATCTGCTTTACTGAAATAAGATACTGCAAATTGCGAACTAGTTAGTAGCTAATTTTTGGTGTTTTGTTGTGATCGATATCTCTACTTTCTGGACGCTTCTGTTATTGGTGCAGTTTTATGCTCGGTCTAATGAGACATTCCTGTTTAACTTCTATGCATTTTGCTGCTGCTTCCACACTAATGCGTTTTTGTGTTTGGCTTAATTCGGTCTATTAACGGTTATTTAACTACTTTCTATTGGAGATTTTGTAATATTTTGCTTAAATCCTAGATGTCATAATCTTACAAGGTATGACTAATATAAACTGCGGTCCACGATATTGGAGCCAAGAATCGTACCTACACAATAAAAAATTCGGAGTACCACAAACACCGAAAGGCTGTTCAATGAGGTCCGTACATTTTCGGAGTACATTTGTCACTTTAAAGCGGTGTAATTATTATTAATCATAAATATCACTTTACCAAGCTCAGGGATAGGATAATTATTACTATGTATGGTGAATATATTTAAAACTTCTTCACAAGTATGATATAACCCCGATATAGGAAATGAATTCGAAAACCCTATTTTGTGTAATGTTACACCAAATCGAGTAAAAATCTGGTTTTAATGTTTTCTTCGAACAGGAATTTCCGAATAGGTATGCGTTATTGAAAAATAAAAATATTTTGATTTTAGATCATATCCAAAACATATCAATACAGTAAATCGAAATGAAATAGTTTTGGATATGATCTAAAATTAAAATATATCAAATAAGAAATGCGCCTTTAATTTTGTGCAACTATACGCTTCAAAGAAATTTTCGAAGATGTTTTACATGTAAAAAAAAAAAAAAAATAAAACTAAATACTATCTTGAAACTTTCAACTTGCACTTGTAAAATACTTGCTTGAAATTACGAATGACAATTCACAAAATTTTTTCTTAGCACGATAGAACGAGAACCGGTTGCATTTTACACCGAACGGAGTTTAGATACAATTCTCTGTTTGGTGGACTACAATTAATCCGGAGGTTACACCTGCAAGTACAGCTTGCATGCAAGCCTCCCTTTCAATGTGATTTAAACTTGACAGCAGAGAGCAGATCCGTTGATGTCTTATCAGCTTCCATGCAAGTTCATTTAGAAAATAGCATTGACACGTAAAGTCTTGCGAATATTGGAAAATTATTGTAATAAAGGAAGTAGCAGAATATTAAGAAAAAAGGAAGTGAAAGGTGTTGGTAAGAGATGTAATGCAAATGATCCCAGAAAATTTCAATTTTCCGGTATTAAATTTATGAATTTCTCTGAAGCATTTCTTTTCCGCCATTTTGAAAACTGTATAAAAGTAAAATTACTATCTCCCAGCTGCCATGATTTTTCATCATACAAGTTAGCTGAAAGTTGCATGGCAGTTGGATTACACGTACAAGAAGTATGACAGTGCAAGTTGCATGCAAGCTGTACTTGCAGCAGGTATAACCACCGGGTAAATTACATCGAACGGAGTTTTAAAATAAGTATTTTCGAAGTTTTCCGCTAGATAGAGCTCCGGTGGGTTGTTTTTGTTATCCTGATGGATAATATTTTTTAGTTTTTCGTATAAAACAAGTCTCATTCTTACGTATATAGAGGGGAATCTTTATACCATTCTGGGTAAAAAATTTAAAACTCCATGATCACGGGGTATAAATTATTTAAAATTATCCAAAATGAATTCAACATTCAGGTTATCTAGCAAACGGGGTAAATTTAGAGGATTTGTACAGGATTTTTGTTATTATGACGAATTCTTATATTATTCGTAATTTTGTTGTTGTTTTGGAATATAGAGCTTATCGATGTTACGTCATGAAGTATTGACAGCTCATTTCGAGCAGTCCCTATTTTCTAATTACCGTGAGTGAGATCAATCGCCCTAACAAACCACGCAGGTTGTTTTTGATGAATAAATTCGTTTCAGGATATCGTCAATAACTAACTTAATAGCAGCATATTTTTGGACAAAGTGAAAAATTTTGTAGTTTCTGTCATTCAATTTGTGATGTGGGATTTGAGTTAGGCATTATAAAATTAAAATTCACATAAACAAACAAAAACATTTATTTTCATTTTTCGAAGTTCAAGTTACTATACTAACTAGTAAACTAGTAAATGTAACTTTTTGAAAGTCTATTTTCAGAAAGCCTGCGCTACGCCCTATCTGTTTCTTGTTATAGCTCAATATAAACTTTTTGGCCCCGGATAAAACCATACCATCAATAACTGTTCGTCATTATATAATTAAATGGGAACTTTTTAGTAATTTTTATGATACATATCTCTTAACTTTCTGATAATCGCAAGAACGGCATGCAAGCTAGATTATTTTTATTTTATTTTTTAACAGTTAACCGATATTTTAAGAAAACAAAATTAATTTTAATGCCATGAAAAAGTAACAGAAATTTAATATACATTTACCATTAGGAAATGTAATCTACAAATAAAGGAAATAATTTGCGGAAAGAAAATGAAATAAAATAATTCTACAAAGATTAAAAAATTCATTCTTCTTTATAGTAGACAAGATATATGTATACATATTACATCATTTTCACTCAAATCTTTTGTAAAAGATATAAATTATAATCAATACAAATAGTTTTCTGCATATTGCATTTTTTTAATGATATTCCGGAAATTATTTGGGAAACTTTTTGTTTATAATCATTACTAAAATAATAAAAATAATAATTTGGATAACCTTTTAGTTATATGCAGGATTATAAATTAATTTGAACAACTTTTTAGTTACAAATATGATTTTAAAGTTATTTTTGAAATCTTCTAGTTTCAAATAATTCTGAGAATTTTTATAGACCTATTTTTTAATAGTACCTACCTATTTACATATTAGAAAGCTGTTTCGACGACATTTTTCCTTTTTAGTTCTAGAAAAAATATTAAATAAAGTAAAATTTTCAATGTCTGCAACATCCGTGCAGATATACATTTGTATATGTATATACACAAAAAATGTTTGTTTACAACTAATATTTGTAAAAAAAAGTCAAACGAAATAACTGCCTAATTGGTTATAAAGTAACTTAAAGGTTGTATAAATAACCAATTACCCACTTATTTGACTAGTCGGCTTTGTGTAGATTAGTACTTAGTCATTTTGACTATAATATTATTCTCAAAATTAGTCACCAGACAAAGGTTATTTTTCCAACGTCGGTAAAGCATCCCAAGCAGCATTTAAGCTGGCAACAACTAAGTTAAGGTGGACTGGGACATAAAAAAGTTTCTATAACGTTACAGTGACTAAATTACTTAATTCAGTATAGATGGCCTACTTGTGTAGTATTTGGAACCAAAACGCCACTTCAGTAAGCCATTTTGCAGTCCCGCGTACAACAAGTTCCTCAAGAGGTTCCCAAATCATCCCAGGGACATTTATTTGTCTACCTGCCTCGCGGAGGAAGCATTGCAAAGATGTAGAGACGTTCTAACAACTATTCTCTGCTACTTTATAGTAGAAGTATTTATAGTGGCCTTTTTAGTGGCGAAGTAGCTTGTGTCACCTTCAATTGGTACTTTATGATTCCCAATTTGTTGAAAAAATCTTCTTAGTGGCAGAAAGTCTAGCGCGAGACTTTACAGTGTAGACAACTTTGAGGCGTGTTACTACAAACTAAGTGCTACGATCCTGTTACAATATAGGAACATTCATTGACACACATTTCTTCGGCATCAGTATCTGCACAATCATTTAACTGCTGTTCGACTCTGAGTGCTTCAGCAAAAGCAGGAATTTTTGAGAATTTTAAAATGCAAGGAAATTGACTCCATTCACTTTCTGGACAACTCTTTGCATTTGAGCATAACAATTCCCTTTCCGAATGATTAAGGTTCTCTGGCCAATATAAAATTGAACTCGATTCCCACTTATTGGGTACCGCAGTAAAATAAACCCCTTTACTTTCCTTTGTTGCTACCACTTTAAAAAAATCCATCTTGCGAACTTGCATCTACGCCCATATTCATAATAGAATTTTGACAGTTTTACTTGGTCGTTTTATTGTCACACTTTTGTGGCAGGGACTTTAAGGTTCCGATATATACAATAAAGTTCCATTTTGGAATGATGAAATGGCATTCCGGGAACTTTGAAGTAGTCTCCTCAAACTAGCAAATCATGGTTCCAGCTACGAAAACTTTTCTTTAATCGGAGTAAATAAAACTTTCTAGTTGTAAGCTTAAATCAACAATCATTTAATGTGGCGTGTTTGGGACTATGCTGAAACGTATCGGGCAAGTTATCGCAAAGTTCCTGCATTAGTTCTAGCCACGAAGCAAACACATAAATCACCACCTGAAAATCATTCCCTATTTTGGAACCGGGCACGTACCCGTCAAGTGCCCGCTGCGTTTCTAATCCAAGTCTGCCTTTAAACGGTTGTACATTTTGTACCAGCTATGTACCCGGGACGTAAAATGCTGCTTGGGATTGCTATGGTTATGTGCTCTTTCTAAAGTAATGTGAAACTAAAATTAAAATAGCGTTAAAATATATACATAAATATAAATAAATTACTAAAAGATTGTTCAATTCTTCGAGTTGATGAGGTTTAACGCTTATGAAACTTCTTAAAGCAGATTTTTCTGTTTTAGATAAATAATTAAATAAATTATGAATTTTTTGTAGATTTAATAGATTTTATCGGAGAAGAATTGTGATTTTCACAACTAATAACCACAATTTGCAGATTGTCAATTAGTATGTGAAAAATTAGTCTTTCTTACTTCAGAGTTCGTATTTTGTTTTTTTACGGACTGATGGTAATTGTTAATTGTCCTTGTCTGCCACCTTGTCTCTTCGAAGTTTCCTTGTGAGTAATGTAAGTAGACTATTTGCAGCTATTATTTGTAATCTTTCCAAGGGCTACCTTATGCAGAAATGACTCAATTATCTCGTTATCTCTTTCTTTTTCCGCGATATTAATGTCAAGCCTTATAAAATTCGCCAGGAAAACTTCACAATAGGGGAAATAAAAAAAAAAAAAAACAAAAAAATAGCAACCAAAGAAAACTTAAATCTTTTAGTTTTAATTCAAACTCGCGATGCTTGTTAATTTTTATGATATCTTTTTGTAATAAAAAGAAAGACAAGATCCATGAAAATCAAAAAAGAAATTAACTGAAAATTTTTGTAACAAATCTTGAAGCGGGAAGACTTAAACAACACACGTGTGCAGCTTCTATAGGATCATAAACGTGAAATATTTCTCACTATGATCGCCTTCAGAGAAAAGAGCCGGAATATTTCTTTACCAAACAATATTTTGCACTTTTCTAGGTTCCGCTTCGGAGATTTCTTCACATACCTACTTTATCTTTTCTTATTCGTCCTAACTGTTTGTTCTTCGTTTTAGTCCTTTTTACGTTTTTCTCTCCTGGGTAGTTATTTAGGTCACTCAATGTTTGTAATTTTTATTAACAATGTGGTAGATTTAATTTCGGGATGTTCTATGCGAATGCTCTCAAAAATTTTTCCAGGATATCCAAGAAATCCATTCTGTATCTGCTTATTTCAGTGGAACTTTGAACGTTTACATCATTGATATACATTACAGGTACCTTAAATGGTTTGTTTGGCCTTAAATCTAAGCTTTACACTTGCTTAGATTTAAAGCCCCACTTTTAATCGTATGTTTTTCAATTGATGGTTTTTCTATTGAACGATCTAATGGAGTTCTGTATCTCCATGTAATTTTTATTATTACGAACTATAATTGCACCTAAGATTTCAAGATACTAGAATTATCCTTCAGTAGTATCGTGTCCTTATATAAAGAAGTTTCATCTGCTATGATTGAATTGAGCAGAAATTGAAAACCAGGATAAAGGTTTGTAAGAGATATCCTTCCAGTAAGCATTGAGACTCGGAATTCTAATATTAAATATTTTTCTTGAAAGAGGACAAAAATGTCGGGTAAAATGTATTGACACTAAAAAATAAAAAAAGGGAGAATTTTGCCTCATATTATCTCGTCGAAGACTTCAGAAATATTTCTTTTACAGGACAATGGAAAGATAATTGTTATCTTATCATCAACCCATTCCAGTTGATGATAATTATTGATTTTTATTTGGCGAAAAAATATTTAATTAAAAATTTTACTGAAATTTAAAGCAGAATTTATTTTTTCTACAATATAACTAAAACTACTTTTACATTGTTTAGTTAAAAATGATTTGCTAATTCCATGCAAAACTGATAATTCTTCTAAAAAAAGTAGATCAGAGTTGCATGAATGCAGTTTAGTTAATAAATTCAATTTTTATTATAATAATTAAAAACGAAATCATTAAAAACATGCTGCAGTTATTGATGATCGCGATACACGATTCGCAGTATGGAAAAAATAAAACTGCAAGATTCTATCCATTTTGGTGTTGTTACACTCTGCTACTTTTTCAAAGCATTCGTCTCAATGATTTAAGAAAAGTTTTACAAAAAGCGTATGTTTTGCCGATGCTTTTCTTATAGCTCGAGGTTGAGAGAAATTTGTTTGTCAAATTGAAATTTTTGATGAGAATCGTCTTGTTTTGATATTCCTTTAATTATAATAAAAAATTATAAATATTCAGGTAAATAAGTTTTTGTTTAAAATAATAATTTTTTTTTTATTTTCTTTACAGAAGGCATCCAAATACCTGACATTCATAATCCAATTTATATGGATGCATATCGACGTTCAATTGAAAATCCTGAAGATTTTTGGGGCGAATTATCTCATCTAGTTGATTGGGATAAACCATGGGATAAAGTTTTGGATAATAGTAATCCACCATTTCCAAAATGGTATGTCGGAGGCTATTTAAATGCTTGCTACAATGCAATCGATAGACATATTCTTGCTGGAAGAGGTGATAAAGTGGCGCTTATTCATGATAGTCCATTGACAAATACGATCAGACATGTTACATATCAGGAATTATATGATGAGGTATGTATGTATATTATAAATATTTTTATAAATAAATAATTCCATTAATTGGATAAATATATAATAGTAGAAGATTAGTAACTTGGTATTGTGTATATATGTGTGAATGTATACCCGTATAACAGAGTATCGCATTATAAGTTCTTATCCCCGGTAATATGGGAATTTGTATAATAGAGGATAACTCTTCCGAAATGAATGCAACTCCAGTTTCAATTGAATTTTGCAAAAATACTGTATATATCCGTTTTTATTGGCGGAAGGGTCATTTAGAGGTCAAAAAGGAGTAAATGGAACCAATTTACCAACTTTATTAATATACTTTCATAATTTTTTTTTTATATACAGGGTGTGCTACGAATACCATAAAACCCACCAGTTATATACAGGGTGTTTCCACCTAGGTGGTCCATAGAGCAGGAGGTCTATTTCAACCGTTATTCACAAAATATCTTGTATCTTTAAAATTACAAGGTATACGGTCACCGTCCAAAGCTAATTGTATGCAGGCGCGTATCCAGACCTGCAGCTTGGGGGGGGGGGGGTCACAACTAAAATGTTCGAGGTGGGAGGAAAAAGTCGGAAGTAGTCACTTTTAAATTTTTTTTTATCATATTTAAGTTAGATATCACAAAATTCACTTTTTGGTTTGATTTTGAAAACCTGTCCATAATATTATCCACATCAATGTCGATCTCAGAGTGGACAGACATTACGGACTAATATCCAGATACTCTTTCTCGTGCAAAGATTGTAGACATTGATGTGATGCAACCTATTCTGTCAAGGCTGAAGTAAATGACAGAGAGTGAGAGCTTGCACCTTTATTAACATTCAGAGGAATAGGAGTAGAAGTGCATGATATGTCACTGACTATTTCTTTTGATGGGAACTTAATTGATCTTGCTTTCTTCTGAAAAAAAGTTATCAATGTGCTTATCAGTCTTCTGCTTTCCACTTTCGCAACTATTTCTACCTCCATCGCTAACTATAAATTAAAAGTAAACGTGAAGTTAAATTAACCAACACTACTTGAATTCATACGAAAGTATAAGCAAAAGCAACGACAGCTGGCAGAGGAAAGCGAATGGTTTTTATTTTTATAGTCTTGCCGTAAAAATTGTGAAGAAAAATTGTAGAATTAATTTTAGTGGCATCAATCCAACTGATCGTTTTCAGCAACCAATAGTGTATAAAAATTCGAAAGAAAATGTTCAATAACATTTTTAAGAACAAAATGTATGGTTGCCAGCGCTCAGAAATATGGCGAAGTGTGGCGAGGCTATATCAAGAGTTAAAGAAATAAAATGATTGCAGGGTGTACTATGAGAGAATTCATAAAAATGTTGTGGTAGCGTGCGATGTGCGGAGACACCTCGATGTAAAACGCTCGAGAATTTTTTCGCGAGGTGCAGCGCACTAATTTTGATAGATGGCATGCATATTTTTATAGGTTTTTTTCTTTGATATAATCGAAGGGGTCTTTATTCATTCTCATATATTGGAAGAATCTATCAGGATCAGTCCGAAAATCTTCACATGAATGATGAATTCGCCAAATTCCAGACGTTTGGTCTTTATCGGGTGGCAAGCAAAAGAGCGGAAAGTACACTTAGGTCAAAAATTCCATATAGCTGCACTACTTGACAAACACAAAGTTTCTACTTCTGAATCTGATGACATAATTTATACTCTCACTTCACAATTTACCAAGAAACTGAACGCCTTGTTGTAAACAATACACCTCGAGATATATCTTCACCTCGCCTCGCCAAACTGCCTAGCCACGCATCGCCTCGCCACGCCTTGTTGTGCACGAACCCCAAGAAAAATTTAAAGCTTCCCTACGAATGTAAATATTTTGAACAACTCAGGCTTGAATCAGTGTCGCTATGAAAAATCAACGGGTGGCAAGACGTTAATTCCATAACTCGGGTTCTACTGGAAGAACCGTAAAACAAAAATTTGTTAAGTCAAGGCTAAAATACAATTGCGATGGGCAACGGCAAATGACGAAAAAATGCTGCTGTCGAACTTCTAAAAGCATATCGTCTTATGCGAATGCCAAAATTACGACGGGCGACGGTCAGCGGTCGACGAAGTTGCCGTTGGGATTGATCAATTTCTAATTTTTCCGTCGTCGCTGCAGTACTACCAACAAAATCAAACGAATGAACTTGTTGTAGCATTTATTTTTGTCAAGGTTGTAGGATATCGCGGCAATTTTAAAATAATGAATTTTGATGAAAAATTGATTGAGGAATTGTGAAGTCATAAAATAATTTATGATATACAAGACAACCAGTATAGACGAGTTGACAAAAAAGACGTGGTATGGATGGATATTTCGAGGCACTCAAATACAAATGGTAAAATTGTGATATTTTTGGCATTTAGTTAATTTCTGTATTTTAATTTTTTCCTTTCCGCACTTTGGTCCATTGCAATTCTTTCAAAATAATATAAAATATTTTCGATAAAATTTGTTTCAAAACGCTCAAAACTAATAATAAATGAAATTTCAGTATCTTCTTCTTTCACAATCGCCGCTCACTGCCTGTCATTGCGATTGTACTCCCAATTTTTCGTCTACCTTTTTTGATAGCGAATTTCCCGCTGCTGTCCACCATCGGAAAATCAGATAGGTAAAAAAAAATTATGATCTCTAACCAATTTTGTAGAAACAATAACACTTTCTAAACTTTTTAATTGGCGCAACAAAAATATAAGGGCTGCTAAGCATTACGTGCCATTTTCTAAAAAATCAAATACTAAAATAAATATGCATTCCAAAAGTACTTTTATCCTGAGCTACGAGAGAATGACTATTATATCCAATCCACTATTACTATTTATAAGAAGACAAACAAAGCGTATCATACTAAAATCTTCCTGTTAAACTTTAACAGCTCGCTCTACAGTCTAGCGCCACATTCAATTCACCGCGAAGGTTAGGTAGCGCTTTAGGGGGGGGGGGGGGTCATGACTCCTGTGCCCCCCCCCTGTATACGCGCCTGATTGTATGCAGAACTTCATGGCTATATACGAGGCTACATAGGGTGTAATAGGCACATAGAAGAATTAAAGAAGAGATTCTAGTAAAGTTTACAGTATTTATAAAAAAAAAAGTTATGTTAATGACCTTTTTGCAAAACAAAATAGAGGTCAAAGTAAAGAAAAAGGTAAGAAAATCCGAAATTTTTAGTTTAGATCACAATAGCTCCTGAGAGGAGTGGAGTACCGAGCTGGTTGATTTTCAGATTTTCTTAGCTTTTTCTTTACTTTGACCTCTATTTTGTTTTTGAAAAAAGGTTGTTAACATAACTGTTTTTTTTTTATAAATACTGTAAATGATATGTGCAGGTGTATTTCAGATGACCTATAGGACAGGTGGAGGATTGAATTGATAGGCTAAATTCTGACTTGCGTAATTTTGCACGCTGTGCTGAATGCAATCTTTTATTACTCAATGCCGCAAAGTCGCAGTGCATTGAATTCTATCGCAGAGCAGTTGAGGTATCTGATCTTCCACCTGTATTTCTAAATAACACAGTTCTGCCATTTTCGAATCGTGTAAAAAATATTGGCATCTTTCTCAATTCTAGATTGCAATGTTGTGATCATGTCAATGAATGATATAAGATTTATGGTTGTCTTCGGGAACCGTGTCTACGAGCGCGCCCTCGATGATAATCAAATCTTTGATTCTGTCGTACTTTTCCTATGCCCGTGTCCTTTTCCCTCACTTGTGCTCATCCTGTTCTACTAAGCTAAATATGGCTTTCAACCACTGCACAAGAATCGTCTTTTGCTTAATAAGATTCGATCATATTTCGCAACATCGTAATCATATCCTTGTTGCTCCTTAAATCTATATCTTTTAACTAGGGTTCTAGCATAAGCTCTTCTATTCTAAAAAACCAAGCTATTATTTATTTGGGATTTTTAAGCTCCTCAAGGCATTTGGACTTGCTGATACCAAACTTTCATTATTCAGTAATGGAAAAATCTTACTTTGTTCGTGCTGTTCGAGCTTGGAATAACTTACCATCCGATATTCAGCGTACGACTCGTGCATTTATGGAGCGGATAACGCGCTGCGCACCGTCGTATTTGGGTGTGTTTAGGGGGTCTTGGCTCTGTGATTTCTAGTTATTAGTTCTTATAAATATATGTAATTGTAATCTTATATTTTAAGTAATATTTTAGTATTTTATTTCCGTTGTCTAGTAGAATGTTTTTTGGGATTTCCATTTTATTTTTTAATTTCATTACTCGAACTTTTTATTAATATTTGCTTGTTTTTGATTTATTCTTTTTCCCGCGTTTGTTTACTAAAAAAAGATATTCATATTCATGAAGTTTCTGCATACAATCAGCTTTATACGGTGACCGTACTCCCTGTAATTTTTAAGATAAAAACAGGGTACTTTGTGAAAAGCTAGATTTTTTTCTTAATAACCATGTAACTCCGAAAATTTTGCTATAGAAAAGGCAATCCTCGGCGTATTTAAAATTTGCGACAGTAAAATATTATTTTTTGAAAAATTTACTATAGAAAAGGCAATCCTCGGTGTATTTAAAATTTGCGACAGCAACAAATTTTTTTTTGAAAAATTTACTATAGAAAAGGCAATCCTCGGTGTATTTAAAATTTACGACAGTAAAAAATTATTTTTTGAAAAATTTACTATAGAAAAGGCAATCCTCGGCGTATTTAAAATTTACGACAGTAAAAAATTATTTTTTGAAAAATTTACTATAGAAAAGGCAATCCTCGGCGTATTTAAAATTTGCGACAGTAAAAAATTTACTATAGAAAAGGCAATCTTCGGCGTATTTAAAATTTGCGACAGCAACAAATTTTTTTTTTTAAAAATTTACTATAGAAAAGGCAATCTTCGGCGTATTTAAAATTTGTGATAGCAAAAAATTATTTTTTGAAAAATTTACTATAGAAAAGGCAATCCTCGGCGTATTTAAAATTTACGACAGTAAAAAATTATTTTTTTAAAAATTTACTATAGAAAAGGCAATCCTCGGCGTATTTAAAATTTGCGACAGTAAAAAATTATTTTTTGAAAAATTTACTATAGAAAAGGCAATCTTCGGCGTATTTAAAATTTGCGATAGCAAAAAATTATTTTTTGAAAAATTTACTATAGAGAAGGCAATCCTCGGCGTATTTAAAATTTACGACAGTAAAAAATTATTTTTTTGAAAAATTTACTATAGAAAAAGCAATCCTCGGCGTATTTAAAATTTACGACAGTAAAAAATTATTTTTTTAAAAATTTACTATAGAAAAGGCAATCCTCGGCGTATTTAAAATTTACGACAGTAAAAAATTTACTATAGAAAAGGCAATCCTGGGCGTATTTAAAATTTGCGACAGTAAAAAATTATTTTTTGAAAAATTTACTATAGAAAAGGCAATCCTTGGCATATTTAAAATTTGCGACAGTAAAAAATTATTTTTTTGAAAAATTTACTATAGAAAAGGCAATCTTCGGCGTATTTAAAATTTGCGATAGCAAAAAATTATTTTTTGAAAAATTTAATATAGAAAAGGCAATCCTCGGCGTATTTAAAATTTGCGACAGTAAAAATTATTTGAGATGTTGTTGACATGCCTCGACCCCCTACCATACAGTTTTCTGTTTGCTACGTGAGTACTATCACCTCCTGCTCTATGGACCATCTAGATGGAAACACCCTGCGTAGGATTCACTGAGGAAATAAAAAAATGTACATATATCAGGGGGAAAGCAAAACTAAGTCCTAACGCTTTGGAGGGTGTTGGGGGTTATTTATTTACATGAAACTTATGGTGCCAACTGCAACCCTCACGAATGAAGAAAAATGTTTTAGTGCAAGTAATGGTGTAGGTAAAGTACAGGGGAAGTCGAGTCTAAGTCCCCTGATCTGATATACTGTAGACACACTTGAGATTGAGACTTGACACAGGAAAAAATCAATTTCGCGTATAGCTAGTAGTGACCTAGAGTCGACCTCTCCTTTCAGCTTCACTTCCACTTGTGTTCTAAAAGAGTGGTAAAAAACGGTTTTGGTATGAAGAGAAAGGATTCTGTCGTTCTGCCGATTGTTTGACTCGAATTCAGAATTTTTTATCACAATAGAATTTTTTGACTGTTTGCAAGGGAGGGTGTAAATTTTTTATTCAATTGGTTCGTAAAATTGTACTAAGATTTTATACAAAATATCTTACGCACTAAAATGTAAAATTTATACGTCACATTTTGAGATGGCCACTACCAAGATAACAAAATGTAATATGTTCTAAAGAGATACATTTTGGATACAGATGATCGGCTCCAAATCGGAAAACTTCAATCAATTTCGGTAAAAGTATTCCACTGGATATGAATCACAGCGTTGCTCAAGACAAGTGATGATTTTCCGTGTAATATTGACAATAACGAGGTATCTTTCCTAACATTATTAGATTTTTCAAAAGCCTTTGATAAGGTGGATCACGGCATTCTCTGTCGCAAATTAAGATTGAAGTTTGGATTTAGTTGCAGATCGGTTAAATTTATTAGAAATTTTTTAGTAAATCGTTCCCAAAGGGTGAATGTTGGTGAACACTTCTCAGAGTTTTTATATCTTAACAGAGACGTCCCCCAAGGTTCAATACTCGCACCTCTACTATTTTCTATGTATATTGATGATATCACCGAGGTTATCCGCCATGCTAATATACATTTGTATGTTGACGATGTACAAATTTATATCTCTCGGCCTCTAGGACTTATAGAAGATGGTGCATGCTGCTTAAATGCTGATCTTCAGGCAATAATCTCCTGGTGTCTATCTAATAAATTGATTTTAAATACTGAGAAATGCAAGTGTTTGGTTCTGGATACGTCATATTTCCCTCGCTCGTATCAATTTAGGAAGCTCAACGTTACAATACGAGAATACGCTGAGAAATCTTGGCGTTATTTTCAACCAAAATCTGACATAGATTGACCACAGAAAAGATGTCTCCGGGTAAGTGTATGGTTCACTGAAGCGATTATATTACTCCACCCACTTTACGCCTTTTAACATACGGCTTGTAAGATCCTTGATCATTCCTATAATAACTTACGGCGATGTTATTTACTGCGAACCGGACTCTTCATAGGCATATCGTCTGAACGTTGCATTTAACGCTACAGTAAAATATGCATATAACCTGGTACGCTTCTATCTAAAGTTACGAAACTATATATTTCTTTATAATCTAATTTGGACCGGACTACCTCATTATTTAATTTATAAAGTACACTTCCTAACATCGAGTCGCACCAACAACTTGCTGGTACCTAGATATAATTATCTTCAAAGCCAAGGTTATTTTTCGTTCACGCTATCAGACTTTCGAATTCTCTACCTAATGAACTAAAACGTGTTGTCCCGGTGAGTAGGCGAGTTCTTAAAGATGAACTTATGGAGGTGTTATAAAATGCATATTTATCTTCAGTAAAAAATGTCTGAAATAAAATTCCTTTCTTTTAACCCTCCCCGGCATTCCCCTACCCTTTTTGCCAATAAGTGCATAAATGTATTAATCAATTCTTTTCTACTTATGAATTCCTGTATTTTAATTTTCTTTTGGATTATTTTTTTTTATTATTTGTTTGAATTAGAATTAGAGTAGTGAGAAGTGTTTTTTCTTTTTTTATATTTCTTGGAATTAGTGTTAAAATGTTTATAAATTTAAGGAAGAAGATCGGCCATGTCACTACCTCGATGTGCCTTCGATTCGCCACCTCTCGAGCATACCAGACTGTCTTTGACGACCCGTCGCATCCGTCTGGGTTGAGTGATAGAAATGATTTCATGGGTCATGGGTCAAGTCACACATTGGGCGCGTCACTGCGGGCGCCTATGTTTTAAGACCGGCTAGCTCAGTCGACCATTCTTCAGTGTTGTCTAGACCACCCTGCCCTGTTATGGTCGTAGCATAGTGCATGTAGCAATATGCTACATAGAGACGAGTTGCACGCATACAGCCGGCCCCTAGTCACATAAACGGCGGAGAAAGATGCGCTGAAGGCTGACGAACAAAAAGAAGAAGAAGAGGGTAGACATCTGTCTTGGGCTTGTCATAAAAAGTTTCGCTCGTGTAAAGATGTAGCAAAATTGTATTGTGTATAAAGTCACGAATTTCCTTGTGGCATCGTGCTCGAAATTGGATATATTCAGGTGAATTAAAAAAAAAAAAATTAGTGTAAAGGTCCCTTCAGGACTGAATGTGTGCTACGGCCTTTGATTTGGCAGGCACGATTTTTTTTGTATATGGCTGGTGGCACAGCGGCAGGTTTTCGTGGAACCTCCCCACACTCTCCGCCAATAGCCGAGGCGAGCTAGCGTGCCGCCCTGCAGTCAACGCTGTCCACCGAGTGATCTGTCAACTCATGCTGGCAGTCTGGACTTCACGTCCAAGTCAATGACTCGGACATAGTTCTATAACAAAATGGCGTCCAACGTGGGGCCACCTCAGTTGGACTTCGGTGTCTGAATGTGACGGATGCTGGAGACTATGATTACTTGGAGATATGGACATTTGGCTGGTAGCTAATTATCTGACTCGGTAGTCTCATATCTACTAGAAGTTACAGGCGGACCTGAATCTAACTATTGTTATTATTTGAATCAATTTTTTTTGTAAAGTAAAGTTTGTGGCTCTGACACGTTATGCGCGTCCATTGTTATGTTCCATAACACATTTTCGTTTCGAAACGCAATCTCGATTAGTAGTGTTAGTGTTAGTAGTTTGTGGTGGTTTCTAGTGAGTAAGTTTGGTAGTTAGTTTATGCTTTTTTCAATTTTATATTCATTTGAAAACGTCCCGAAAATGTGTTTCATCCATATCTATTTAATATCGTTTTGAATACGTTTTGAATATGTTTCTGTGGATGCTCATTTATAACAAATTTTATATTATTTAGAATACGTTCTGAATATATTCTTTCGGATACGCATCGATTATCACACGTTCATTTTTAATCGACATCCGAAGAGCACCGTGGATCATGTCGAGAAGATGATCAGAACATGTTCTGTGTTATCTGGGTAGCATCGATAAGAAACAAAAGTGTATAGAACATGTTCTGATCACGTTCTCGATATGCTCCACAGGATATGAAAATATCATTGATATTGATATTGATATTGATATCAAAAAACATAAGTAAAAATAATTGCATTGCGCTTTTTTTACTAGTAAGGGCTGAAGGATCCTTCCTATTTACGGCACTTCTGAGGAAATCTTTTTCTCTTGTAGAAACCTATCTTAGTTTTTTTATAAAATCCTAGATTTGTGTGAAGTCTTTTTATTATGTTTCCGATTGCTGATTTAGGTATGCTATACTTTTTGGATAACTCGTTAAAACCTTTACCATTTTTTAGTTGACTTAGAAATGTACACTTCTGCGTAATTGTTTTCTGCTTATCCATGTTAAAAAACAACTAGAACAATTAGGTACTAAAAATGTATGTATAATTCACAATAATTTTACAAAATTCACAATGACTTCACCTGAAAATTGTTCACTACATTAATTAAGATATTACACTGTAAATAATTTTTGAAGTTAAACTGCGTTGGGGACATAAACAACCGACAACAAATTAGAAATTCGACATCGTTTCTTTCAACTAAAATATTGTTTTTCCTGCCCCCCCCCCACTTAACTCCGAACAAATTCAGCTTCTAGCTGAACTTATCGAGTCGACTAATTCTTAATTAAAGTTTCAAATAAAAAATCAATCGAAATTTCTAAATTCCTAACTAGATTAATTTATTTAAGTAAAACGTACAAATAAAAATAAAATTTATCATTAACCTCGTTGTAGTCGTAAAGTTATTACTGCTAATTAAAAGTATTTCTGATTCATTCACCTCCAAATAATTTCATTGTATTTTGGTTTGAATTTCTTTAATAAAATAAATTTAATTCTAATTATAAAATCTGAGTATATATAGAAAATAGGCGTAACCCAAATAAATATTCATTCAACACGAGGTTAGGAGGTATCATCTATGGAAGGGAATACTTATGTATGTTTTGATCGATAATTAACTTTTAGTTAAATTAAATTGAAAAATAAATAAATTTTAGTATATAGGTCTTGACGGTGGATATGTAAGTCTGCCAAAAACTGTGTCAGTAATTTTGCATTCAAGTAAATTTGAAATTTGAATAACATAAATTAAGGCCTCTGCTCAATGAAATTTATTTACACTACTCATCGAGCAGATTGAATAGGTATAAATATGTTGTAAAATTTTACAAAAAAGTAAATTATAGAAATTACCTTTTATTGTAACTAACTGATCTAATCAATTATATTTATACTAGTATGAATCGTTTTATTAGTTCCTATGTTTTTGTTGTTATTAGTAAGACTTTTCTCTTATGTTATATGCTATATGTCTTCTATAAACAATTATATAACACTTCGTGGAATTTAAAATTGATTTTTTTATTTTAAAACCGTTTTATAAACATTTGCTACTTTTTACATTATTGAAAAATTCTAAATAAATTTTATTTTGAAATCAATTCAGTATTTAAGACTTGCCCAATACTTTTGTAATTTTTCTGGCTCTGTGAAAACTATTCTAAATGCGGATAGATTGCTAGAATTCATTGAAAAAACAATTTTCAAAGCTGAAAATTCATAAGGAGATCATAAAATTGAAATGTCTTTGAACTTTTTTTACAGATTTCTCTTCTTGCGGGAGGAATGAAAAAACTTGGTGTGAAAAAAGGTGACAGAGTTATCATTTATATGCCACTTATACCAGAGGCAGTAATTGCTATGCTTGCAACAGTTCGCCTTGGTGCTGTTCATTCTGTTGTTTTTGGAGGTAAGTGCATCTTTTATATTAATTCTTTCTTATAAAAAACACTAGCCTCCTTCTTAATATTTTATAATTATTTATGTATATAATACAAGCTTTAAGCTCTGTTTCATTTCATACTTCTAATTCACACCTACCTACAGAAAGCTGTCATGGTTTTACGTGATCACCTGCCATTATGGCTTAATCTCATGGCACTTTTAATGCACGGATTGAAGACAAGCGACAATCAACGCCCTTGAGAGACAGAATATAATTTATATTCTGTCTCAGCAAGTACCAGTTTATGTCAGTGCATGCTTGACATTTGACTTACTGGTCGAAGCGAGACCTACCTAAAATTTCTTCCGATCTGTGGGTCACGGCACCCGGTTGATTTAGCGCAACTCCACGCCGAGAGCCAATCCTCTAAGCATACATTAATAAGCGACCATCCTTCAAATTCACGGACGCAGTATGCAATTTTGTCAAAAGAACAAACTACTCTGTTTAGGGTAGAATGTTCGCCTAAGTCATGCAGGCTCAGACAATCTCTCTCTACCCGCATATGGGCTACCACAACCACTACGATGCTCCCACAAAGGGGCCATCCCAAGTTGAGGCGAATATTACTACTAAATGCAGCTCTATTCGGGGCTCCTCAACCCCGTAGTACCAAGTTAGCAATGTCGGCTACCCAAATGGTATCGCTTCGTATAACATAATCGTACGATCATGAGTACTCCCAGTGAATCTTCATGCAGACTTTTAAACGTTACTGGTACCTCCGTTCGGACTTAATCATATTAGCACTTATAAAGTGACAGCAGTCTTAGGCTAGAATAGGCTTGAGACTAACGCCATAGTCTTATAGCATACCAAGGTACAAATACCAAGCTGCATACTAGGTCATATACGAGCTAGGCTTCACTAGGGACACGCACAATCAGGCGCGTATCCAGACCTTCAGCCTGGAGGGGGGGGGGGGGGTCACAACCAAAATATTTAAGGGGAGAAAAAAGTCGGAAGTATAGTCGCTTTTAATTTTTTTTATCATATTTAAGTTAGATGTCACAAAATCCAATTTTCGGTTTGATTTGGGAAACCTGTCGATAATATTGTTGCGAGCGTGGCCTTTTGGTTCGTTATTTAAAACACAATATTAATTAATATTAATTAATATATAAGTTCTTTATTACACTTAAATCATATAAAGTTCACAAACATTCATCTAATCAACTCAACTCTAATTATCGCTAACACTGTACTTTCAATTATCGATTCTCCGAACCTGAAGTCATTTACTCTCCGAACCTGAAGTTGTTTATTGCCAGTAGATGTCACCAGTTGTCTCTTTCTATTGCACGTAACACTGCCCCCTTCTTAAACTTGTTCGTCCCGAACAACAGGTGGTCCACGGTCTTGATGCTCGTAGTATTGACACAAGCGGTCCAAATGAACAATTTTGTGCTTGCCTCTTGTGCCACGCTGAATCCTGTATACCACGTCATTAATTCTAGTTACTACTGAATATGGTCCTTCCCAGTGTTGTTGCAATTTTGGAGATCGTCCCTTACGTCGTTTCGGGTTGTACAGCCAAACAAGATCACCTTCGGAATTAGCGCGTAAGTCATAGCGGGTCTTCATCCGATCAGTATTTGTTGCTAATTTCGTCCTCGTGGCCTCGTGTCCACCGGCTAATTGTTGTTTGAGCTCCGATACGTAGTCTTCTGGTAACTTTTGTTCACCTCTGGGGGTACCGAATTTGAGGTCGCTAGGTAAACGCATCTCTCTTCCGAATATGACTTTAGCTGGGGTTTGTCCGGTAGTACTATGAACGGCTGATCTAAAAGCCATTAGGAATACAGGAATATGTCGATCCCAATCGCGTTGATGATAGTCAACTACTTTCTTTAGATGCTCGATCAATGTTCTGTTGAAGCGCTCTACCATGCCATCAGATTGTGGGTGTAGAGGAGTTGTTCTAGTTTTTCTTATTCCCAACATTTTACACATCTCCTGGAAAGTCCGCGATTCGAAGTTCCGTCCTTGGTCCGAATGAAGTTCGTGAGGCACACCAAACCTACTGACCCAATTCGTTATTATTTGTTCCGCAACTGTGGTTGCCTCTTGATTAGGGATTGCATAAGCTTCAGGCCATTTACTGAAATGGTCAATGGCAACTAATATATAACGGTTACCGCCATCCGTTTCTGGAAAAGGTCCAGCGATGTCTATAGCTATCCTTTCAAAGGGGGCTCCGACATTATACTTATGCATTTCTCCTCTGCTTCTGTGTTGCGGCCCTTTGCAAGCAGCACAGACAGTGCATCTGCGGCACCACTCCTCCACATCTTCTCGCATATGTAACCAATAAAACTTTTCTCGTATTTTGGAAATGGTTTTGTTCACTCCCAAATGTCCTCCAGAGGTTCCACCGTGCATTTCTTCTAGAACATCTTTGACATTTGATGCCGGCACGACTATCTGCATTCGGAAAGATTCGCCATTAGGTGCTTCCCACTTGCGTTTTAATATACCACCTTCAACATGAAGAGAGTTCCATTGAGCCCAGTAACTTTTTAGCCTCTCACTCCGTTCCGAAATATCCTTCCAGTCTGGTCTTTCCATGTCTTCTTTCCAAGCAAGAATAGGTGAAATGTCCGGATCTTCTCGTTCTGCTGTTCGTAGGTCCTCGTTGTCCCAACCTGTAGATGGCTCCACGGTTACCAACTGTATAGTTGCTGCTGTTTCTTTTTCTTCTATTCGTGTGCAATGTTTGCACTCAAGTTTACATGGACGTCGTGAAAGGGCGTCTGCATTTCCATGGATACGACCTCTTCGGTGTTGTATTTCAAAATCATAAGCCTGGAGTCGCTCTATCCATCTCGCCACTTGTCCCTCAGGATTCTTAAACTGCAGAAGCCATTTAAGCGCTGCATGGTCGGTGCGAAGGATGAATTTCTGCCCATAGAGATATTTATGAAAATGCTTTGTTGAACTTACAATGGCAAGTAGCTCCTTTCTTGTAGCACAATAATTTTTCTCTGACTTTGAAAGTGCTTTGCTATAGTAAGCTACTGGAACTTCTTGACCATTCTCCTCCTGAGAAAGCACTGCACCAATACCTTCATTGCTGGCATCCGTGTCTAATATAAATGTTTTTCCCAGCTTTGGATAGTGAAGTACTGGCGCTTCACAGAGCTGTTGCTTCAAATTTTCAAAAATTTCGTTGCATTTATCCGACCATATGAACGGCTTTCCCTTTTCGGTAAGTTGATGTAGGCTTCTTGCTATATCTGCAAAACCTTTCACGAATCGCCTGTAGTAGGTAGCTAAACCAAGAAAACTCCGTAATTGATGTTTGTCCTTTGGTGCTGGCCAATTTTTGACGGCTTCTATTTTCTCTGGATCGGTTCTTACTCCTTGTGATGAAACTATGTGCCCTAAATATTTAACCTCTTTTTTAAATAGAGCACATTTACTCGCACTGAGCTTTAATTTTGCATCTTTGAGTCTTTGAAGTACATCCCGTAAGTTGTTTTTATGTTCCATGAATGTCCTTCCGATTACTATTATGTCATCCAAATAGACAAGACATGTTTTCCAGGTTAAACCTCGTAGAACACATTCCATTAGTCGTTCGAATGTGGCTGGAGCATTACATAACCCAAATGGCATTACTTTGAATTGCCATAAGCCACTGCCAACTGAGAAAGCAGTTTTCTCTCGGTCCTCGGGATGTATTTCCACTTGCCAGTAACCACTCTTCAAATCCAGCGTGGAAAACCATTGCGCTCCGGAAAGGGTATCCAATGTGTCATCAATCCTTGGTAATGGATAGCTATCTTTTCTCGTCACGTTATTTAGTTGGCGGTAGTCTACACAGAATCGGGTGCTGCCATCCTTCTTCCTAACCAGAACAACCGGCGATGTCCAAGGGCTGTTAGATTCCTCTATGATGCCTAGTTTCTTCATGGAGTTCATCATGTCTGCAGCTTCTGGTTGTTTGGCTAATGGAAATCTTCGTGGTGTCTGTCGAATGGGTCTGGAATCTCCTGTATCGATTCGATGCTGGACAAGATTTGTTTTACCTAAGTCATCATCATTCCTTGCACATAATTCCGAAAATTCATCGATCATCTCTTTGGCATCGTTGTGTTGTTGTTCACTTAAGGCACTGGACGAAAGAAGAGCTGGTATAGTTTTTGTCTCCTTGACATTACTACCATTATCTAAATTGACGATCTGGTAAACGGGTTCACAATTTCCAATTATAGCACCTTCTTTTAGTTGTACCTCGTTTTCGGATGTGTTAAGCACTCTGACTGGAATTAATGTTGCACCTTCTGCCTTCACTAAAGTCTTGCCAACGATGATGTTCGATGTAACTTTTGTGGGGTTAGGCTCCACCAGATAGAATCGGCAGGTCCCGATGTCATCAGTAAGCTTTGTCCATATTAGTGTCTCGGAGCATGGCGAAAGAGTAATATTTTCGCAAACCATCGTCCTTACTTTCGCAGGATGATCTGCTTCTTCTCCTAGTTTCATAGGAATTCCTATGTTGCCATATTTGAGAATCCCACTTCTGACACCAGTTGTTGCGAGCGTGGCCTTTTGGTTCGTTATTTAAAACACAATATTAATTAATATTAATTAATATATAAGTTCTTTATTACACTTAAATCATATAAAGTTCACAAACATTCATCTAATCAACTCAACTCTAATTATCGCTAACACTGTACTTTCAATTATCGATTCTCCGAACCTGAAGTCATTTACTCTCCGTACCTGAAGTTGTTTATTGCCAGTAGATGTCACCAGTTGTCTCTTTCTATTGCACGTAACAATATAATCTACATCAATGTCGATATCAGAGTGGACAGACATTAAGGACTCATATCCAGATTCTCTTTCTCGTGCAAAGATTGTAGAAATAGATGTGATGCAACCGATTCTGTCACGGGTGAAGTAAATGACTGAGAGTGAGAGCTTGCAATTTGAGTCACATTCAAAGGAATAGGAGTAGAAGTGCATGATATGTCATGACTATATCTTTTGATAGGCACTTAACTGATTTTGCTTTCTTCTGAAAAAAGTTGTCAATGGTCTGATCAGTCTTCTGCTTTCCATTTTCCCTACTATTTCTACCTCCTTCTGAAGACAAATTGTAGGATCGATTTTAGCGGTACTCCAATCAATTCAACTGATGGTTTTCAGCCACCAATAGTGTATAAAAATTCGAAAGAAAAATATTCAAGTAAATTTCTAAGAACAAAATGTATGGTTGCCAACGCTCATAAATATCTTTAGCGCTCAAGATCAGCCAAGGCACCTGAATCAACATAACTCTATGGAATCATTGTCCGCCACCAATAGTGCATGAAAAATCTAAAGAAAATTATTCAGATCTTTCTAAGAAAACTGAATGCTTGTGCCCCTGTCCGAAAGAGAGAAACACTAGAATCAATGCACCAATTCGTTTGGACCGTTTTGTCGGTGAATAGTTAATCATTCAAATTCTTAAAAACAATTTGCAAGTGTATTTCTAAGAAAAATTTAATGCTTCCCTACGAACGTAAAAATTTTAAATAACTCTTGAATCAGTGTTGCTATGAAAAATCAACGGGTGGCTAGACGTTGACTGCATGGAACTAGGGTTCTACTGAAAGATGGAAGAACCGTAAAACGAAATTTGTTAAGTCAAAGGCTTAAATACAATTGCGACGGGTAACGGCAAACGACAAAAAAATGCTGCTGTCAAACTTCTAAAAGCACAGCGTCTTATGCGAATCCCCAAATTTCGACAGGTGACGGTCAGCGGTGGACGAAGTTGCCGTCGGGATTGATCAATTTCTAATTATGCCAACTAAATCAAACGAATGAAATTGTTGTGGCATTTATTTTTGTCAAAACAATGAATTTTGATGAAAAATTGATTGAGCAAGTGCGAAATCATAAAATAATTTATGATATACAAGACAACCAGTATAGATGAGTTGACAAAACAGGCATAGTTTGGATGGATATTTCGAGGCGCTTAAATACAAATGGTAAAATTGTGTGATATTTTAAATTTTTCTTTCCGCACTTTGGTCCATTGCAATTCTTTCAAAATAATATAAAATATTCCCGATAAAAATCTGTTTCAAAACGCTCAAAACTAATAACAAATGAAATCTCAGTATCTTCTTCTTTCACAATCGCCGCTTTTCGACTACCTGTTTTGACAGCGAATTTCCCGCTGCCATATACCGTCGGAAAATCTGATAGGTAAAAAAAAATCTATGATCGCTTACCAATTTCTTAGAAACAATAACACTTTTTAAGCTCGAAATTGTGTTCTTTTTAAGTAATGGGCGCAACAAAAATATAAAAGCATCTTCATAACTGGGCTAAGCACTACGTGCCATTTTCTAAAAAATCAAATACTAAAATAAATATGCATTCCAGAATTACTTACTATCCTGTATAAAAACGCAAGAAAAATTAAAAAAATTTGTACACGTTTAAAAGACGATGAGCTACGAGCGAATGTTCATTATACCCAATCCACTATTACTACTCACATCACCACGAAGGTTAGGTGGCACGCTTTGAGGGGTCATGACCCCTGTGACCCCCCCCCCTCCTGTATACACGCCTGCGCACAATCATCAGTAGTCAGATGTATCAACGTCCTCAGGACAAAGAAACACGGTGCCCATATATGGCTTTTCACATCCAGTTATTCTCGCCTGGCAGCTCTGCGTTTCACTAACCCTTTGCACTGCCTCACACCTACCTACAATTGGAATTGCACTTTTGAACATCTTTTATTCATTTTAATACTTACTTTAAATGTAAAACAAACAAATTACATGTAATCTGAATAGCTCGATTCAAAGAATAAAAATCACTCAGAACCCAACTTCCCATTGATCGTTATCATATCTAGCATTAAAATCGAAATGTTATTCAAACACATTAACCATTTCCGAAATAATTAGTCTAATTGAAATTCCATTGCTATCTATTACTAAGAAAAAAAACCTAATCACAATAATTCGGAAATTAATTTGAGGAAAGTGTTCAGTTTTCTATCAATTAATAGCAGAACACGAGAAACAAAATTTACATAGTTTCGCTAATACTATTTAAGTGCTAAATACAAATCGAATTTCGATACGAAAATTTATTCCTGAAGTACTTATAGATAGAATTTGGATACGACACCTATCTAAATCTATCCAATCCAGTCGGGTTTGATATTTCTTGGTGGACACGGTTTATGAACAGATGTATGATGGGAGTGAGTTCTTATTATCTAGTTGTCAATATAATTTAATATTTCTTATTGATAAAATTCATAACAAAACATCAGAATTTAATAAAATTTCAGAGCATTTGTGTATGTATTGTGTGTATGGAGTTGTATTGGAGTTGTCTATTCAAATGGATTATTTTAACCATTCCTACTGGCCTAGGGTGAATAAAATTGATCGTTAACGATAAAATGCGAATCGAATAAATTTGCAATCATTTAATTTCTTTTTGTATCTTAATAAAATTTCACTTTTTTTTTTTTAAATTGTTTACA
The DNA here is from genome assembly GCA_963930735.1 of Dioctria linearis. Classification (NCBI taxonomy): domain Eukaryota; kingdom Metazoa; phylum Arthropoda; class Insecta; order Diptera; family Asilidae; genus Dioctria; species Dioctria linearis. Next base: position 27,534,491 of record OZ005741.1, read on the forward strand.
ACGCAGAGTTTTATTTGTTTGATAATAAATACCGAAATTTTTCTTTAACGTATAGATGTACTTCTAACAAGAAAGTAAAAGAATTACGTAGGTACTGGGGTTCAATAATAGTAATACCTTCCTAGACAGACTTAATTTGTAATCAAATGGAGTCGGATTTAAGGAATCGAATCAAAAGTGAGTAACTTGTCACATCGCGGAGTTTGACAAACGCAGCCATATGCCCTACGATCCCATTTGGGAAAATCTACAAAAATGTATGCTAGCTTGCTTATGGTACGCAGAGCTACAAGGTGTGTTCAAAAAGTAAAATGACTTTATATTTTTAACAAAAACTTTTTATTTATTTATCAAAGTAATCCCCTTCAGATATAAAATACACTTGTGCCAACGCTTCTTCCAATCCTCGAAGCAGTTCTGATAAGCACTTTTTGGTATAGCCTGAAACTCTTCCAGCGATGAAGTTTTTATCTCCTCAATCATTGCAAATCTCCGTCATTTCATGGATGTCTTCAGTTTTGGGAAGAGGAAAAGTCGCAGGGGCCTTCATCACCAGTTATGAACTTTTTGAGCAAATCACGATCATCATTGACGTCATTCCAAAACTCCAGAGCGATGCTCATGCGACGTTTCTTCTGGGCAAAAGTAAGCAATTTCAGAACATACTTCGCTGATACACGTCTCATGCCCAACACATCCGACAAAATTTGATGGCACGAGCCAACTGAGATGCTGACATCATCAGCAATTTCTCTACTGGTGATTCGACAATTTCCCAACACAATTTTCTTCACTTCTTCAACGTTTTCATCAGTTGTTGACGTGCTGGGGCGTCCAGAGCGACGTTCGTCCTTGACATCTTCTCGGTCTTCCTGGAAGAACTTGTACCACTTATAAATATTTTTTTTACTCAATGTAGACTTACCGTATGCCACTGTAAATATTTCGAGTATTGTTAAGCACTTAATTTCGTTTTTTACACAAAATTTGATGCAAATTTTTTGGTCCATTTTTTCAACAGCAGAAAATCGCCGAACACTCCACAAACACCACACACTTCTAACCTTTATGCCTCTCACAAACAAACAAAGAATGCATATAGTTAAAACTGTGAACATATGTTCGGGACGAGTGTACCAAACACAAACAAAAGTAAAAATCGAATGTACGCAGCCAGCGAAATTTGAAAAGTCACCTTACTTTTTGAACACACCTCGTATGCGCAAAGTGGGAAAAATGCTGTGACAGGTTATTTTTATTTGAAGAGACCTATTCCTTTAATTTTACCCACTTAAAATTGTTACTTGGTTCTGTGAGCTCAGCCGGCTTTGAACGAAGCTTTTTGGCTATGCGTCGAGCTAAAACTTGGTCAAGAGCAACTATGTTTCAGGAGATGTTTTGGAATATGGCACTCCTAAACATTGGAAACGAAATAATTAAGAGCCAAGTAACAGCACAACAGTTTCTAAATAAGTTTACAAAAAGAAAAACGTAAGCTAGGTATCTCTTTATTAGTGCTTATTGAGGATTCTGACTTATTTTCCTTACCCCCCGTCTACACTGACCATAAATTATGGCATACCATATGTTATTGCTACGGAATAGCCAGTGTAGACGGTGTAACTCATGGCAGGCAAACCATATATGTCCAAGAAAATTGCTTAGAATAAATTTGACGTTTATAATCAAAATGGCTGAAATGAAGCTAACGCGTTCGGAACTAATTGAATTAATTAATTTTTACGGACTAAATGAGTGGTTGTTTTTTTTTTATATTATTAAGCCAAGCTCAGGGGATACCCTATGATGCAAAGCACAGCGTGGCAGGAAGGAGATAGGGAAAGGATTAAGGGATATGAGGAGAGCGGCGGAGGTGCCGATGTATGTCGCCCTTAAACTTTCGCAGGTTGTATGCCGGAGGAAAGACAGAAGATGGTAGACTGTTCCACATTCGCACCAGTTCGGGATAAGAAAGCATCACGGAATTTTAGTGTACGGCCGAAGGTAATTTGAAGGGTAAAAGGATGAGCGCGGGATGCAGCGCGAGTATTGCGTGCAGGAACTATTCTACAAGGGATCAGACTAGATATTTCATCAGAACATTGACCATGCATATAGCGATAAAGGAGCGAAAGGCATCCAACATTGCGACGGTGCTCGAGCGAGTCGATATGACGAGTAATTGCCACATCGCCAATGAGCTTGCATAAAGGTGCATATTCGTTTTCTTAATATTTTCATCTCTTCTAACTCGGCGAGCTGCAAATTCTTTAATGCAATCAATCCTCTGATCGCAGTCTATTTCGGTCTTGATAATGCCATCGGTCAATCAAAAATGAAATGTCATAACATAATTTTCCCACACCAAAATATGTCAAGCAATTTTTCATGGCCAGTGTAGACAGGGGGGTTAATACGTGATAGAAGGGAAGGATGGGAAGTGGATAAATAAGGTCTCTGGTAATTAAGCGGAATCACGTTTTTTTTTATTTTTCTTTTAAAATCATACAAATTTTATTTTTCAAATAAACACTACTACTAAAAATTCGTCGGATGGTTGAAGTGGACAGTGGAAGTACGGAATATATGAATGTCGCTTGCTTCATTGGAATTAAAGAAAAAAATGCACTTTCACTCAATTCGCCAATTACATTATGTACGTGACATCGGTAGCTCGGTTGGTAAGTGCACTGACTACCATCCCAGGGGTCGTTGGTTCGAACACACCTCGACACAGTCCTGCGATATTTCCTCATACCTAGATGCCTGTCGAATTCTATAGCTTTATATCACAATGGGCCGCCTTGACCTCCGTGCTTGGGATCTTTCATCTCCCTGCCCCGAAAAAAAATCTATTTACATAATAATTTAAATCTGCGACTAAACTGAAATTAACAAAAGGAAGGAAAAGGAATCAAGTCTAATTTCGTAAATACTCATCGCCATTGGTCTCAATTTCATTCCTTATTGGCCGATCGCCGAATGTTGACTAACTAGCTATCCAAAAATTGATTAAATGCTGATGACTGATACTAATTGGTACCATGTTTCCCAGTCTCTGGGTGCTCAATAACACTCAACGAAAATTATAATAAAAAATGGGAATAAATTGAAAACTGTTCGTTGTTCCTCTGGCCTCTAACATCGGAACCTCGACAAAAACTGCCTTATCTCAAAAGCTCTTCCTTTTAAAATCGCCCCGAATGTACACACCATCCTGCATTTCCAGTGGATTAAAAGTGCTGATCCATTCTTTTTGCTTTCTTGAGAGCGATGTTAAGGTTTCACGTAGGAAAACTAGATATTAAAACATAAGATGCATTTCGAAATCCAACACCTACTTAGATATAGATAGATAGCAAAAAAAAGCTAGAATTTGTTTAAGATGAAATCCTCTGATATCCTAGATGAATGCCCGTATGTAATTTCGTATGGGCACCCATCTCTGCAAGTTCGATTTTTGAAGTTTGAGTTACTTTTTTTTTTTTTAATTACTTTCGCGAAAATTATGTTTTTGAACTTAGATTATGTTTCTTGCGGGCTCTGTAACTTATAGACTCTAAGCAACTTTATGGTTTTTTAATCTATCCAATTTCATCGGCTCTATATCAACATGCTATCTCGTAAGTGCTCATAGCAACGGATAAAAAATGTCGGACAATAGGTGGGAATACCAATGAGCTGGTATACTTCGCAAACCAAATGTTTGTTAAGGCCTATTGGGTCAACTATAATAGGCGAAAAGATGTTTTTTAGGGATTTCAACGAGACTTAGGTTTAATTACGAAAAATTGTCATTATTATTACATTTTCATATCACATTCCGTAAGGGTTATTATTTTCACATTTAATATTTCCAATTTTTCGTAAGTAAACCTCAGTCTCGTTGAAATCCGTAAAGTCTTTACGGCTATTGTAGTTGAGCCTTATGTTCGAAAGTTGGGGGACCCGGCACAGCCCAGACAAAAGTCCTAGTCACGCCAATGTGTGTGACACAAACAAGGTACTTACATCAAGGATCCTTCTGCAACATTTCGGTTCAATTTCAAATGTAGAAAATTTTACTCAGTATTAGTGATATTGCAGTGAAAGTCACCTACCGCCATTAAAATGAACTGACTTTGTTGGAAACTGTAAAGGATTTCTAATTAAGTCAGAATATGAACTAACCATGTGTCTTCCTACTAAAGGAGCACCTGAAATAAATGAAATAAAGTGTTATGGCTAGGTATTTTCGCCGAAGGTTACAATCTATTTATATATACATTTTTCCGGTTAATCATTTTCATCGAATACAAGCATTTTTAGAATATGACCTTACCCCGTGTGTTATCCTAGTAAAGGAGCACTTGAAAGAATTGAAATAAGATTTGGTGATTCACAATTTTCGTCGACTACGAACACATGTAGATTATAGCTTACCGTGTGTGATCCTCTCGAAGAAGCACTTTAAAGGAGTAAAAGGGTAGTTGTGCAGCTTATGTTGATCGAATAAATCACTTGTTCGTACTTAGTTTCGTGGTATAAAAGAGATCATAATTCGTAAGAGACTCGATAAGAAAAATCTTATGGAACGGATGTATGAACTCCAGTGCATGGATGTTATTGCCTGTATTCTAACTTGAACAAGTCAACGTGTATCAAGAGTGTCGCAGAATCAAATCTGTTGGATGAGTCTAATTACCTCCTAACGCATCGCCTAGACTGCTCGAACTTCAAGGATAGTGTTGCCCCCAACGGTAGGTTTCTTCCTCGATTGCGTTTGTTTCGATAAAAATTTGTTTATGCCAATATTACGTCTCCAGAAGGCCTTTTTGAGAATCATTAATCGCGGAACGAGATAGTAGTAAACAAGCATTCTTATAACTAAGGACTAAGGAGGAAATCCCATTGGGTCGATCTCCGATGTAGTCAAGGACCCGGCACCAGCACCACACATCTACTAGCCAGCACCTATAGAGCTTCGGGGGTGATCGTAAGAAAAAACAAAAAAACGAAAATTTTTAAATAAATCAAACAATTTTGTGTAATTAGTAGGATGGCAGAATAAAATGTGCACTCGGAAGTAAATCATAGATCGTTTCTCTATTCCTACTTTTCCTGAGGGTCATAAGCAACACACCTCGCAACAGATGACATAGGGAGGATGGGGCATAGCGCGGCTGGACTAGTTGCATCTGGTCCTTGTCACATCTGTCACAGGTAAAGTGAGAGCCAGGTCCCTTCAGGACTAGGAGTGTGAGCAAATTTTTGGTAATTTTTCCCAGGCACGATTTTTTTTATTATTATGGCGCATGATAGCTCGGGAGCCTGTATTTGACCCACATCGCACTCTCCGCCATTAGCCGAGGTGCTAGCGTGCCAATCCGCCATACAGGCTATCACGGATTAATCTGTCAGATCATGCTGATAGATAGGATTTTACGTCCTCCATCCATCACTCAGACCAAAGTTCCATAACACAATTGGGCGATAATTGGTGATACTATCTTTTACTAGACTTAAAAATAAGATTTATAAATTATCCTCTCCATATGTCATGGAGTTGAGGTATGTCATAGCCGAGTTGATAAAGCAGCATTTAAAACGTTTCTACAATCATTCATTCGTGGCAGAAGGGCTTAGATGTTGTTATAATAATTTAGCTAGGTCGTTACACTCTGTCAGTGAGGACTCTAACTTACAAAAAAAGCTCCGAACGAAAATTAAGCATGAAAAATGGTGAAGAGTTCCTATGGAAGGTATCTGGAAAATTCACCCCGACACATTCCTTAAACTTCCGAAAAGAGGGCTTTGGGGCTTTGTCAGAAAACGTTTTTTTCAGCAAAAGACTGAAACCTTCCGTAAATTGCCTGCACTTCAAAAGAAAAAACCCTCTATGAGTCACCTGTAAAATATTCTTAGAAAATTGTTGTTTAATTGCACTTCGGATTTTTCAAAGTTGAGTTCAGTTTTGATTAAAAGTGAAGGTGTTGGAATGTGCGTTGCTTAATTTTTGAAATTATTTTTTTTTTCCATACCTAGAAATGATATTTGCATTACTTTCAGAAAACTTTTCGCGAAGGAAAACTCGATTTTACCCATCCATTCTGTACTACTTCCAGAGTTTTCGTTGGGCAGCGTTCCTTGAAGCTTCCTAGGAAGCATACGCGATTTTAACCATCCATTCTGTACTACTTCCAGAAATTCCTTTGGGGAGGGTTCCTTATAGCATCCTAGGAAGGAAAACGCGCTTTTAGCCATCTATTCTATATTAATTTCTACAAATTCCCTTGAAAAGGCTTCCATATTCGGCCATACGTGTAGAGAAAATATATGAGATGAGATACGAGGAGCTATGCTATGCATCCAACCAAAACCCTCGAGAATACTTCCCAAGCCATGAAACAGAAATCTAAATGTATGCGTTGTGAGTCCGTTTTCTAAAATGTTCTATATTGATACTTATGGAAAAGTGCCAAACATTGACTTTATATATGCTATAGAGCCTAAACTACTATCCATACAGGAAAATAGTCCTCTAGTGATTTAATGCTTGGTTCCTTACCTTCCCAAGGGCTACACTTCCTATATACCTTACTTAACAAAATAATAAAATAGTTTTGATTACAAAGTAAATTTACCATTTTACGCTCAATACCTCTCAGCTGAGTAATAATTGCATGTGTGTATGTGCAGCCGAAGTCCGAATCTGTAGGCAGCTACATTAGATATCATCCGGCCACGGCATCTCATGACGGCACAGCGACATTACAATGACTACTCAGCTGAGAATTTTTGTTTGAGGAATCGTAGTGATTTGGTTAAGATAATTTTTTTTAAATAATTTTGTTAGGAAAGGTATGAAATTTTTATTACGATTCGGAAGATAAGAAAGCAAGCTCAACATTATCAGAACACCATTTTTCTGTATGAATAGTATTTTAGAGCGGGGGAGCTATTCAAATCAAACTTTTGTCAGTTTTACATAAGAGCACGGCAAATATTTTAGAATGTAAGGACTACGTTGGGCCTCGCATGTGATACGGAGGAAGTCTGTTTCATGGCTTGTGAAGTATTCTCGAAGGTTTTGATCCAACCCTTCCAAAGAAGGCTTCTGTATGCAAGATTGTATGCTTCCATTTCTCGCTGGGTCAATTACGGAAGACATAAAACATTGGAAAATGTGTATATGTATATGTAACATTCCAATTTTTTGACAGCTATAAAATTTGGAAGTAACTAATTAGGTCGCAATGAACACGGCACACTTTTTGGATTTACCTAAAACATTAACGTATGTAGATGAAAAATTAAAATTGAATTGTAACTGAAAATAATAAATTAACTTGAAAAGAACTATAAAATAATAAAAATGACAACTCTGCAATGTTTTATAAATTTCACGGGGTCAAGAATCCATGCTTTTTTACTGCGTTCTTGTAGTTCTGTTAATTACCAAGTCTAATTAAGTGTGCGATTGATTAACGCGATGTCGAAGTACATATATACACTCTACTTGCACTTTTGTTTAATTATTTTTTTCTCTGTCTACTTTTAAATGCAGAAACGTTGTGAAATTCGTTTAAATTCATAATTTCTTTATAATTTTCTTGTGGTGGCTTTATTAAAAATTCATAAAATGGCAAGAGGTTTTCATTTCCGATTACTTTGTTTGAGCCAAGTTAGTCAGTCAAACCTGCAATTTTTTTTAATTTTAATTTTACCGTTGCTATTGCACCGAGGCCACGGGATGAATTAAGCTTTATTTACACATTTTCAATGACGATTGTACTCGTACTTGCATTCTTGATTGAAAAATATTTCGAGTTCAATACACTTAGTAAAACTATGGAGGTGTACGAGTAAATGCGGGGGGAATTTTATGAGACTCTGGAAAACTTATTGGTAATTTGCAAATTAAAAATTACACTTGAAATGCATAATGTATATATGAAGTTGTGCATTTTAGCGACTTGTGAGCAAATACTAGAAAAAAGACTATCCAGAGCTCATGTCAAGACTTCATTTATAAAAACTATTATTTTTCGTTCATTATTTTAGAGTCGCTCGTTCATACCACTAGGTGTAACCAGCAGAAACTTGATCCTAACCTTCCTAAATTTAATTCTACCAAATTTTATCGAACACCTCAATCTCATTACAGTTGCGTAGTGTAAGCAAACGTGCCAGCCTTCAAAGTCCAGGTTGCTTTTTGGTTTATGAATTTTTAGAATTGATGGAATAAGTGTAATTTCTTGCAAAATTAAATACTAATAAGTGAATAAGTGAATTTCTCGCCCTATCTAAGGTACACTCAAAGAAATAACCTTGTTGTCATAAACGTATTTTTAGAGAAATGAGCTTTTATTTGCTGCAAATGCAGAAACAGATGTAATATTTCATTTTGTGTGAATGATACGGAATTACAATAAAACATTTGTCTCAAACGTAACTATATTTGCAGTAAATGAAAGTTCAAATGTTATTCATTTGTGGGAACAAAGAAATAACGTTCGTAGCAGAAGCTACTATATTAAGCGTAAATGTATTGCATTTACGACAAATGTATAACCTCGTTTATAGGCAATGAAAATCATTTCTGGTGAAGGAAGCACTACAGTTTCGCTAAATGAAATTTTTTTCCCGCAAATGTAATACAACGTTTGCTATAATTGTAAAATATTTGTACTGAATGAACTTGTGCAGCAAACCCAAATGTATGTTATTACAGTCTCTTCAAATGAATCTCGTTTGTGGTGATGGGTTACTCTTACTTGCCTTAAATACAGCTCATTTGCTTTAAATTTTGAAATACATTTTCCGCAAGTGAATATCATTTACAAAAAATTTCCAACCACTTTTGGAAACTAATGTAAATCATTTGTGGGTTCCCAATAATTTCTTCCTCCTGTTCCTTAAAGGTATTAAAATTCAGTTGAAAAAAAATCGTCCCTAGTTTTCACATTTTTAATTATTATTAGTTAATTTATGATCTCAGCATTTACAAGCGCCTATAGCGTTAAAAGGGAAATTTCAGGTTTGAGTTCAATTCATATTCTGTTGGGATAAATTTAAACTACCTGACTGAAATATAAAAATTATATATAAATATAAAGAAATTAAAAACAAAGCAATGTATCAAAAATTAAATTTTAACTTTTCATTAAAGAGTTCCAAATTAATGTAACATTATTTCACACAACTTATATACATACATATATTTACCAGTCCTTAAAGTAAAACGTTGGAAAATTTACCATTTGCCTATTATTTGTAACAATGCAGATATGTGATGTGTAACTTAAATCTATTTGTTTTAAAGGAACTGTATAATATTTATATGCTCTCTCTATTTCGTAGGCTAATAAATGCCAGTCAAAAAAATTAGTTTTCAATTCAGATAGGGCTAAATAATAATTGTTTTTGTACTTCAATATAACATATATTACAGCAAATTCTCCATTCATTCCTATAACGGTATATGGAGTTAATTTATAATCATTAACAAAAACATATTTAGTTGAGAAGATTTTTCCAGCACATTTTCTTCTTTTTCAATGGACCACATTTAAAAGGAAAGCTACTATAATCTTCAAAATTTACAATTAAATTAGAGATTTGGATTGAATTTTTTACAGCTAAAGTTTGAATAATATTAATTTTACACTTAGTGGAGTTAGAACATTTTTTGTGAACCTGATGATAACTTTCAAATCTCATAGTTGGACCAATCATGCGTATAATACTAGGATAATGAAGTAAAAAATGGAATTTAGGCGTAAGATTTAAACCAGAAAATGTCAATTACAAGGAATTTTGTTCTTGAATTATTCTTTCTAAATAGTCAGAAGATTTATCATCAAAATTATTGCTAAAACAAATATTTAAAATCTGACGTAATGCTACATATAATTTCCACTCTCTATAATGTTTAGGTATTAAATCACCAACCAATAGAGCAAAGTTTATAACAAAAACGTGCATTTCAGAAACAGACATTATAATTTTTTTGTGAATAAGTACATCTGAACTAAACAATGGCGGTTTGTTAGAGCAGTTGGATCCAAAATTGAACGATGAAATTCGGAAATTCAGTTGTTCTATTGTAAAAAAATTGTATTTTGAAATAAATATATTCAACGAGATTATTATATTATATCGGCATATCCCCTCAACGGATCAGCGGAATAGTTTTCTGTTACATGAAATAAGAAAGAGCAATGTGTTCCATATGAAATTCTCTTTAATACTTGTCTGATTAAAATTGTTTGTTAATAATTGAAGGAAAACGAATTCCGTCAACTAAATTTATAGACGATTTTTGTATTCTGCAGAATCTGCAAAAGCTTTTAGAGTTAAAAGAATCAGTAAATCCTAGAGCAGAATGAATCCCTAGATTATCCCCAAGAAAAAGACAAGGTACAAATTTTACCTTTTTGTAATTATAGCAATTGACATTGATACCAAATTCATAAAACCTATCCAGCTCTTTAATAAATGGTTGAAAGAAAGATTCTTGTGTTTCCAAATTTCTTCCTATCTTCAGTGTAAAATAACATGCCAAGTAAAATAGAGTAAGATTTTGACTGAACATGACATGATAGACAGGGGATTTTGATGTAGACTTTTGTGAATGTTCGCATGCAATCCCAAGGGATTGTTTACTTCAAAATCGTCGAAGTAAAAATGCAAAGGAAGAAACAGTGTGTCTGGTGTATTCACAGCTTTTTGAAGCTTAGATTTATAAAAATTGCTCTGAATAATATTGTATATTATCTTATTGCCGTCAAGACTACGCAGAGATTCCATATAATCGATTATTAATTCTAGCATTTTTATTTAAAAAGTTTCGTGAACAGGTCTGAAAGATTTACTATTTTAGATGAATAAGTAACTTTTTTAAATGAAACTCTATTATCTAATGACACAAAATCTTCCCGTGACTCTTGTATTATTGCAGTGATTATTTCAACAGAAAGATCAAGGTTTGCTAGACATTTTTGAAATTTGTAATCAGAATGAGGTATATGATTGCATGAAAGTATTTCAAGTAAACTTACTAGGGCCTGTTTTTGTATATATGCTTTTATTTTTGGAAATTTCTTCAATAATTACATATTTTAAACAGGTGCAAAATTGCTTAATGGCTTCAATGCAACCTTTTCTTGGAATGCATATTATGGAAGCAACATTTTAAGAAATTGTGTTGTGTAATTGTTATGAGAAGATTGTTAATTATTTTATTATACTACTTTTAAAATTGAAACTTCTTGCGCCTGAATAAGTGGGGGTGATTTTGATCGTAAATGGGCTATTTTATGTTTTCTTGTAATGTAAATCTTATATTAATAAGAGTTATCAAAACTAAGTGAACACATAACGCATGGATACCTATTTAAATTTGTGTGTCGTATTCTCAAATGCACTATAAACAAATCAATGCTAGTAAAATCTTCTCTACAAACAAAACAATTTAATGTAGATGCCATTATAAACGTTTGTTGGAAATGATCAGTCGATTCAATTCCTGCAAATTAAATATTTTTGCATGATTTCTTTCATATATGTATGTATGCACGTGCATGCATATACGTATGTTTAACAACCTTTAAATTAAAATAGCTTTGCACAATATTCATCCACGATTCACCTGATACTGCCCCATATGGATTCTACGTGCGATTGATTACTTATTCATCCAGTAAACAGTTTTGAATGAAATCAATTTCTATGTCATGTTTGCCTATTTTCACTTGAAAATGCCTCAAAATTGTTGTTTTCATCAGTGACGCACAGCATTTCAGTTAATTGTAATTTTTTGATAATTGCTTTCGAACATACGACGATACTTATATGAGGTTGAAGACAATTCGTTGAACTTTTTATGAAGATCTAGCCAAATCGCTCACCCTCATTCAAAAACGGTAGATCTACCCCCATTTAATCAAAATCCAGGCGTAATAATTATAACAAAAATACTTAAGGGGTATGAACTTTCCCAAAATCTCGTACTCGAAAACGGTACATTTACCTAATTTAATCGAAATCCAGTATTATACTCCAACTACCCGTTATAGAGATTTTACCCGCCAAAAATACCCGCCCATAAATACCCCTTCAATGAGTTTTTTTAAATCAAAGCTTCAGAATTGACATGCCAAGAGGATACTTATCCTGCCAATAGGTTTGTTTTAGGGTTTGTCAAATTATTTGGTGGTTGGTACAGCAGAGGGTTGTCGGTGTTGAAACGAGTTACCAACTTTATAAAAACAAATTTGTCATTCCGTTTGTAACTCATAGAAATAATGATGATAGAGCAAAATGGATTGGACACCCACGCATAATATTAAAAGTTATCTTGATTTTTGCATGACCGTCCGTCTGTCCGTCCGCCTGTCCGTCCGTTTGTGCGCACGATAACTCGAGAACGCGTTCACGTAGAAAGCTGAAATTTTTTACACAGACTTTAAAAAAAAAAACGTAAAATTAAGTTCGAAAATGAGACAAATCGGGCAACTCCTTCTTAGTGTTGCCATAAAAATTTTTAGGTTTTTACATATACTGTGAAAACGATGAGTCTTAGACATTTTTATTGTACTAAAAACTTCTTCAGAATACGAAATCCTATAAAATTTTATAAGGGCATTCATCTAGGCCCTAGGGTATCATAATTTTTTATTTGTTTTAGATTTAGATGCTGCACCGTGATTGTACCAATTTCCTAAATTCCACTTACACAATTCCAATTCCACAATGTTTTTACTAAAAATAAATATTAATTTTTATATCGGATAAATTGGCTAAATTCGAAATTGAATTTGCACATAAAAAGGAATGGCTTCAGGAAATTTCGAAACAAGACCTTTAAATGCCAATGCCAATTTTCAATTATCGAGTTCAAGATCTATGAAAAATTCACATGCATTTATGCGTGAATCGAAATGGTTTGACGTAAATTGAAACAAAAATTGGGATTCTCGTTGAAATGTGAATAATTCATAAATGTTACTGTTCCAGTTGTGATCCATATACCGTTTTGAGAATTGACTAATCAATTACTAAAAGATGTTTTATTCATTTTGGAAAAAAGTATTTTGCTTCAGTAGCATGAGTTCATTGAAGAAATCATCATGAGTCTGTTCTTGATAACCCATATATAAGGTGTACTAAAAATAAAGTTCAATATTTTGATTGATTTTGAATAATTCTGTTCGCTGCACAAATTCGAAGTCCTTAAAGTGCACATTGAAGGACATTTCTGATGATGAATACCTAAAATTGATTTCTTGACGTATATTTTCTTTTTAAAAAAAACCCCCCAGAAAAAGAAATCAGGTGTCATTAGTTTTAGCGGTCTAGATGGACAATTGATGTTACCACTTTTCAGATTAAACGACCCAGGAAGTATGGTTTCCACAAGTAAAATTCTTCAAATAAAGAGAGGAATGACACCTCGAACATTAATTTCGAACCACACTATGCCACTTTACGGAGATTTAATGGTCGCTCATGAATTAAACAAGGATTTTCAGTACCCCAATAGCGACTATTCCATTCGTTGACCATCGTACTGAGATCAAAATGATCACCATTGAGAACTATACTCCCGTCTACGTTGAAGATCATTTTTTTCTTGAAGTTTATTATCAGTCGTTTAAATTATTTTTAGGAACGACTTCAATTCACTTTTTTCTTTAATTATGGGTAAAACAGTGAATTAAATACCCAATCGCTGATCACGTTGTTGAACGGGGATGCCTTGTTCTTGTTCAACACTGTGTCTGGATTGTCGCACGCTTTGAATAATTAAATCTGAATATCCGGCTCAAGGACGACCACAGTATGGTCTTTCTGTTTCAGCACCATATTCTCAGTCAAAAATTTAATTGTATTATTATTAGTTTTTATTCTGGATTTTTTTTTGACGAAGTAAAATTTTCAAGAGAGGGTTCGACGGCTTTTTCGAAATTCGAATTTATAAACCAAATTGTCAATAATTTCGTTCTAAATATAATTCTTCATAATTTACAGGTTTTGCTGCGAGTGAATTATGCACTCGAATCGAACATGCTAAACCGGCAATCGTAATTGCAGCAAATTGTGGTGTCGAACCGAACAAAGTCATTCCATACATTGATATTTTACACGATTCTTTAGCAATGTCTAAATGGAAGCCTCTGTGTAGTGTTATATTTCAACGAAACAATATTCTTAGAACACCATTGGATGAAAAGACCGATATTGAATGGAAAACACTCTTAACACTTGGCGAACCTGCTAAATGTGTTCCAGTTGAAGCTAATGATCCACTTTACATTTTATATACATCTGGTACAACAGATAAGCCAAAAGGTGTTCAACGACCTGTTGGTGGACACTTAGTCACCCTTATGTATACGATGAATGTGATTTATGGCATCCAACCAGATGATGTATGGTGGGCAGCATCAGATTTGGGTTGGGTTGTTGGACATTCGTACATCTGCTATGGTCCTTTATTATATGGAGCAACAAGTATTATGTATGAAGGTAAACCAGATAGGACACCTGATCCAGGACAGTACTTCAGGTACTTAGTTAAAAGAAAAAAAATTATTTTTTCAATAAGTATAAAATTTTATTTGTCGACATTTTCATCTATGTATATAGAATTATTGAGCAACACAAAGTCACTGCAATATTCTCTGTTCCAACTGCTTTTCGTGTGATTCGTCGAGTCGATCCAGATATTAGATGTGGCAAAAAGTATTCTACAAAATCCCTGCGAACTATATTCATTGCTGGTGAGCATTGCGATATTGAAACGAAAAATTGGATGGAAAATGTTTTTAAAGTCCCAGTTTTGAATAACTGGTGGCAAACAGAGACTGGATCTGCAATAACTGCTACGTGTCTAGGATTTGGTCATAGCCTTAATCCTCCGAAATATACAACAGGATTACCGTTTGTTGGTTATGATAGTAGGTTACCTTTGAATAACTGATATTTCTCATGATAGTAACAGAAATAATTTTTTATTTATTTTTTTTTTTTAGTAAAAGTTCTTCATCCTGACGGTACACAAGCAGAACCCTCCGAATTGGGAAGAATTGTAATTAAGCTACCCCTTCCTCCGGGAAATATGTCGACCCTATTCAAAAGTGATGACCTTTTTAAGAAAGTTTATTTTCAGAAATACCCGGTATTTGATGTGGCTCACATTTTTATAGGATTTAATTTTTTTTATACATACCATATAAAAATCTATTTTCAGGGATATTACGATACTATGGATGCTGGCTACAGAGACGAAAATGGGTATATATATGTAACTGCAAGAGATGATGATGTTATAAATGTAGCAGGACATAGAATATCAACATCTAGTCTAGAAGATGCTGTACTAAGACATCCTGATATAGCAGATGCTGCTGTTTTTGGTGTTCCTGAACCGACAAAAGGACAAGTACCCTTATGTCTGTACATAACTAAGGATGGTATAATGTCAATCGGAAATTTAATAATTTAATTTTTTAATGCTTTATTTAAAAGGTACAACAAAACCAACCGCAAAATTAAATGTAGAAATAATAAAAGTAATTCGAGAAATAATTGGTCCAATCGCATCATTCCGTCTGGTTGCACCAGTTTCTGCCCTTCCACGAACGAGATCAGGTAAAGCATAAAAATTAAATTTATTGAGTGATTTTTTGAGCTTGCAATTTTGTATAGGAAAAACAATGAGAAAATCCATGGCTGATTTTGCAAGAAATCAAAAAGTCATACTACCAGCGACTGTAGAAGATCCAACGGTTTTCGAGGATATAAAACGAGCCCTACAACAGTTGGGATATGCCATGACAGCCCCAATTCCTATTGTACCTATAAGAAATTAGGAATTATAAGTTCCTTTTTAATTTAATTTATATTTATAATAATTTGTAGGATTTTCTACTAATAGATTATAGCGACTTGGACTTGTTTTTAACGTGGCATCTATACATATGCTATAGGGAAACTCGATATTAAGAGATTTTTTTTTAAATGTAATGTCTATGTAAGTTGTATAAATAATTATGAAAATCACACGAGATAGATTTATTTAAAAAGTACTAAAAGAACCAGTCCTTTTTAAAGAAGAACAGTCTATAACTCACATTAAGTGGCATATAGTTTACCAAAAAACATTGTAAAAGGCTAAGGGTTGCCAGAATAATAAATTTGCAGGACAACATTTCAAATTTGTGGGACAGTTCAGTTGAGCCATCCCAAATATTAAACTAGAACGGAGGCTCTAATTTATTTCGATATCCAATGTGGATTGCTTTTAAATAAATAGATAAATTTTGAAAATAATCTAATTAATTTATTTTTATCTTATCCCATACGGGACTCGATCTCACAATTTCTAATTAAGACATTTAAGTTGTTTTTGATATAATTACAAAAACCCTGAATTTTGAGTATCTGAATCAATATTTGAACCAGTATCCAAAAATAGTTGTGTGTACGTGATTACAGTTTTCCAAACCCAACGCGCTTTAGAGTTATTGCTCAACAAGTACAAGCATATATATTCTACGATGTAATTTAGGATGTACAAATTAACACATACGATTTTAAGAAATAATAGGGGAAATTTGACAATTTGAATTCTCTATATGTATGTTAGTTTTATTCACCAAAATTTCGCCAATGAATCAATTCCCTTTTTTAAGATAAAAAATAGCCTTCTCGTGCCGTGTTTCAATCTCGAAATTCGAAATTTACTTCCGTCTGTCGCCACTTCATTCTGACTCGTTTTTACATTTCAAGTGCCCTCTATCTCTCATTTGAAGTGCCATCTAGGTATCTCTAGTCTATTTATTACAGTACTTTAGAATGAGAATCGAGATTTCGAAATTTTAATCCACGCTTTTTTTAATACTCTCGTTTTATACACCACTTGACACCATAAAACACTCCACGATACATGATTGGACCTCACATCAATTTTTTTTATGTATCCTGAAGATTTCTTCTGAGATATTGTATGACACATGTTTAGAAGGGCTGGAATTTTCTAATTCTCCAAACTTGTATGAGATATTTGCGATTTCCTCATTGCAAATTTTGTAATAAAGCCTTTTTCCACTGTCGGTTGCTGGTTTTCTTTCCATTTTGTCCGGTTTTTCTATTTATTGTGAGAAATGTTTGATTTGAGATCGTAGAAACATATGTATACTGGACAGCTTAGTTTAGCGATAAGTTGATAATGATTTTTGTAACCGCCTTAATTAGTGATAGTTCTATAGCGATTCTTTTAAATAGTAAGAAGTTTGGCCAAGGCTCAGGCGCGTCTGGTTAAGATTTTTTTCTCTGAGAAGTGGCTACCGTTTTATACTTAAAACGGTGCTACACTTGATTTTTCACCCTTGTTTATTTATTTATTCATGTTTTTTTTTGTTTTTTTTTTGCTAAAGATTGCTAACGAATTTTTCAATTGTAACGGGTGACAACTAAAATTTGAGACTACGTTCAATTCATAATTTCTCAGTAGGTTTTAAAATTCTTTGGAATAATAGGACACTTACGTAGATCGTGCCTATTGTTCTGAAAATTTTTGAGACTTCTATACATTAAGTCATTAGTTGAAATGGCTTCAAAGCAAGAACGTCTCCGTGAACGCATTGTGCAATTCTATAAATTTCATGAAAACCGCGGTAAATTGTTTACTGTAATGCATTTTAAAGCAGAAGGGGCGCATGTAAAAGTACTGTTTATCGTATTCTTCAGAGTTTAGTGAGTGCGAGAAAATTAGGATCGGGTAGAAAACCCGTTATTATGATAAAGGAGGCAGTTAAAAAGATAAAGCGGAAATTTAATAATAAAAGTGGTGTGAGTTAAAGACAAGCAGCTCGAGAGTTTAACTGTAGCCATCAATACGTCGGAAAAGTGTTAAAAATCTTAACGTTAAAGTGAGGAAAAAGCAGAAGTGACCAGAATACACGGAAGAGCAAATAAATGTAATCAAAAGCAATTGCCGATGGATGCTGAGAAATTACAAAAAAATTAATTGTGTTTTAGACGACGAAAGTTATTTCCCGCTAAGTGCTCCGCAAATGCCGGGGAATGACATTTTTTACACGGATAATTGTAGTAAAGCACCACCAAGTCTAAAATATAAATTTAAGAAGAAATATGAAGCAAAAGTGATGTTGTATATCGCCGTTTCTGCTAAAGGTATTTCCGAGCCATACTTCAAACCAGCTGGACTTGCCATAAACCAGGAAGTGTATGTGCGGGAATGTTTGGGAAAAATTTTAGTTTCCTTTCTTAAAAAATATCACCAGGAGGGAAATTACATATTTTGGCCAGACACGGCACCCGCGCATTATGCGAAGAAGACCCAAAATTTTCTCCAACTCAAAATTTTCTCCAACTAAAGAGAAAAATCCTACAAATCTCCCACAGTGCCGCCCCATTGAGGATTTCTTTGGTGAACTCGGCGCCCATTTGTACAAGAATGGCTGGAGAGCTAAAAACATCAAACAATTGAAGTCGCGTATAAGATAATGTGTAAACGAAATGGACCCGACAGGTATACAAAGAGCTTGCGGGCATATATTCCAAGAAAGTTGCGATACGTTGCTGAAAATGGCCCCTTTTGTGTAATTCATTAATTTTATACTAAAATATTAAGTGTGTTTATAAATATAATCAATAGCAAGTAGAAAATATAGCTCTAATATAATTTCAGTATGTTTTCAAAATTGTTCCTAATTTTTAGTTGCCACCCTTAGAAAAAATAAACCCGAATTTAGGCATTAAAGGAAATATACAGAAAAATTAATAAAATTGCTCCATTAGTGAAATTTTTTTTAAAGGATCTCGAAGGTTATGAAAGAATCTTCTTACGATCGCGAAAATTCCTCTATTGGCATAACCTTAGACCTTCACTAGCTTCAATTTCTTTCCCTTTAAAACTCAGAATTTTTAAACTTATTATTTTTACTTAACTAGATAATATTATTTTTTTTTTTACAAAAATCACGCTATCAAAACCATCACTTAAGAACAACCTGTAAACATCAGTGGAAATAAATCTTTTAGCCCTGATTAGTAAGTAGCTCGTTTTCGGATTCCTAAGTAGCCAGTTGTTTGTGATACATCAAATGGTACGCACCTAACAGGTACCAAGTTTTAAAGAAAAGTGTAGTGACGGCAAGTGCCAAATGGAATTTCGTGAGGGCGGCAATGGCGGGTTGGCAAACAATTGGTGAGTTCGTTCCTTGTTAACAAACCTATCACAGCGGATATCCCAAGCCAACAGTTTCTGAATTTTCGCTGTTTATCTCAAGATTGTTATAATCATAGGGTATATCGGTCATAGGTTATAGGGTGGGTGAGTCATAAGATATTAGAAAAAACAAACATTTGAGGGCTGCATTTTCGGAGAGAAATCTTTAGACAAGTCGCTTTTTGGCAGAACGGTCCACGACACCAAGATAATATACATATGAATCATACAATAGGGTTCATTCCTTATCATATGCTTTCTCATGGGCATATATAAAAATCAATGTACACAATTTAATACGGCTGACATAACGCATCTTAGGCGTTCAAAAGTCAAGAACACTTTTCCTCTTGACCATTGATGCAGGTAAACTCCTGTCTGCTTTTAGTTGTTTCTACAAAGATAGCGCAAACAATTTCTTACTTTGACGTTGAAAATGATGCAAATTCAAATCCTTTCACGGCCCCATAACAGTGTCAGGCATCTACGTGGCAGCTGCGAAATTAAATTTCAATAAATATTAATCAGGACGCATTGACTTTCCCGGAGAATTTTCTGGAATAACTTTTCATTTAAAATAAAAAAAAAATGCCGCTTCCTCGAGTATGCATAGTTTCTAATGTGTTAGTTTCGATAACGAAATTATAATTTCCACTTTTCTGGACACATTTTATGATGATGTGACACAAATGACCTTTTCGTCAATCCTGTTGGAATACTTACAGCCGGGTGGCGCCATAAGTGTGAAGGAATTAGCATTTTTCGATATATTTCTGTGAAATTTCCTAGTTTGATGTGACTTTTTTCGTGTGTTCACCCAATTCACCCAACGAACATGGAAAATGCAATGATATTGTTTTCACCCTCACAGTAATTGCTGAGTGCTGATGATAGGTGCAACTGGACAGTCAAATTTCTGTATCCTTTGAATTTACAGGTAAATTTATGTTTGTACGTTCGTTCTTCCCTTTTGGTACTTTTAGTTCTTCGCTGTGACTATAATTATCTAAATTACTCGCACTCTTAATTCCTCCACGATTATATATATTTTTTTACTTTAATAGCGCGACCTGCTTTTTTGGACAAGCTAAAGAGTCGTGTATGATACCACAATTTAACTAAAGGCAACAGATTAACTGGGAGGGGAAGGAGAAAATTGTAACGCAGCCATATCTATTTTTTCCGATAGGTCAAACACGAGTCACATCACAGGTACAGGAGTGGGAGAATACTCCAGCTGGATGGCGGGTCATAGAAATATTGATGAGCTAGCAAAAAAGGGTTCTGTATAATGATAACTCAAATGCAATATCATATGTGAGAGCTGCTCGGAACTCTAAAAAACAACATCACCAACGCGCAACGACAGATACGTTAAGGCTAATCAGCACTGGATAAATCAGGAAATCTGTTGTAATTGTGAGGCATACAAAAAGAGAAGAAGAATGGAGCTCCGTAGGAGCAGCAGATCTAACACCAGAAAACTTGGTAACTTGTTAACGGGCCATAGAATACCGTACTAGGAGATCGGGTCTAGAGTCAAACGATTTCTGTCGAAGCTGTAAAGCTATTGAGGAAATCGTAAAGAGACGGGATACTTGGTAGCCACCTCTTCTCGGAGCTGGGATAGCTGCAAGGTACAGCACTTAGATGCATCCTGAGTTTCCGCAGGGAATCAGGGTTGTTCTTACCAGGATAGATTCCCATGGTAAATAATGGACCCGACAGGAAACTAGGTCAAGCAGCCTAAGTCTTATCTTATCTTCACGGTATACAGACTAACAAGGCCTAATCATCAGGAATTGCATCGATTTCTATGCTCATGTCTCGATGTATAACGATCTCTCCCATTCTGGACTTTAAATAGGTTTTGAGATGATGCAAAGTAAATTTTTAAAAGTTTCGGATATTTATATTGAAATAAATAAATTGGAAAACGAAAAAGAAAAAAAAAAGCTGTGCCGAAACCCGGGATTGAACCGGGGACCTTTAGATCTTCAGTCTAACGCTCTCCCAACTGAGCTATTTCGGCTCATAAGCTTGTCGTAGAATAGAGGACATAAAAGCGGGTGTAGTAAAATAATAAATTGTATAAGCACGTTTCAATAGCACTAAATTGCTTGCTTTCGTTTTCAGTTTGAATTTTTCCTTAACGTCATTCATATACGAGAAATTCTGTATAGAACTTTCCAATCAAAATACTAGGTCCATTCGTTTCATTCAGTGCAAGTGTAGCTCAGAACTGTCAAATGTAATTCTACACCATCACCAGAAATCAGCTGTTGTTCAGTGCCGCCCTCAGAAACGAATGAAGTGGTGGTAAAAAAAAGTAGATATAAAATTTTGGTTCGGGGAGCCGTACACGGGGTCAACTAATGACACTATTATTTTTTTATGGTTTAAAATACTTGATTATATTTGTTGCTACTCAAATCAATTTATTAATTTCAGTTATTATACAGTTGCTTAAGAAGAAATCAACAAATGACTTTATACTCTAATGCCCTAGACACACACCGCTCTTAATTAAGAACTAACTAACGACTCATTAGTCTATAAGGATTCATTATAAACTGCAGACACACAGCCATTTCATTAATTAAGTTGTTCTGTCAAACTGGTTTTGATATAGGTACTTATGAAATTAAAGAAGCGATATGGAGCGAATTAATGCGATAAACTTTGTTTTTAGGTATTTTGCTTTTCATTTTAACAATTTACACATGAGAAAAAATTTTATATTAAAAAGAATATTAACAATATAGTTTGTGATTTGCATTTCGTTGCATTTCTTCTTATTATTTTTCAAATCGGCAGTTGCTCAGCGGAGCTCCACATTTATATTATATGTCAAATCTAGCACATCTTTCCTCATTATAGCTATAATGAAGGAAGAAAACAATTCATAACTGTTACTTCATTATCATCTGATTTTCGAGCCATAATGCTGTGTGTCTAAGCAAATGAGAATTGTCAAATCATCTTTTCAACACTGCTTACACCCATAATTTCGATGGTGCAGAAAAATTACACTCAGTTACACTACACCATATTTTTGTCAAGCAAACGAATGGCTGTGTGTTCATTCTAGTGTACACCTTACAAATGAATGGTTTGGTGTAGTTAAGTATAGTTCCGGACCAAGGTATATTAGAAGACAAGGTATTCCCATTACGAACCACGTTTCGCCATTTGTGTCCGAACGTATAGGAAAATACAGTACAGAGAACACAATATAATCTCTCATCTCTCTGTCTTTTCAATAGAAATGTATATACGTTATAGGACGAAACACGTCACAATTCTAGTACAAAATTTTTAATGAGAATACCTTGTCTTCCAAGGGACTACACCAAGCTTGCAAACGAATGGACCTATTTATTGAATTTCTTTGGATTTCTTCTTCTTATTTTTCAAATCGGCAGTTGCACAGCGGAGCTCCACATTTATGTTATTTGTCAAATCTAGCATATCTTTCCTCATTATAGCTACAATGAAGGAAGAAAACACTTCATTATACCCTAGACACACAGCACGAACTAATGAATCATTTGTAGTAACTATTCATTAAAATGCCGTGTGTCACATAATATACGTCATTATAGCTCGAAAATCAGATGATAATGAAGTACACTAATGAAGTGTTTTCCTCCTTCATTATAGCTATAATGAGGAAAAATGTGCTAGATTTGGCATATAATGTAAATCTGGAGCTCCGCTGTGTATCTGCCGATTTGAAAAATAAGAAGAAGAAATGCAAAGAAATGCAAATCACAAATTATATTATCAATATTTTTTTAAATATAATGTTTTTCTTATTTGGAAATTGTTAAATTGAAAATAAAATAAATGAAAACAAGGTTTATCGCGTTAATTCGATCCATATTGCTTCTTTAATGTGATAAGTTCATCAAAACCAGTTCGACAGCACAACTTAATTAAAGAAATGGCTGTGTGTCCGCAGTTTATAATGAATCATTATAGACTAATGAGTCGTTAGTTATTTCTTCATTAAGAGTGCTGTGTGTCTAGGGCATTAGTGTACTTCATTATCATCTGATTTTCAAGCCATAATGACGTATACTATATGTGACACACGGCATTTTAATGAATAGTTAGTACTAATGATTCATTTAGTGTGTCTAGGGTATAACTGCTACAAGAGTAATTATGAAAAATTAAAGGAATAGCTTTTGATATTTAATATCAAACAGAGTGTTTTAAAAGTGTTTGCGTAAGTTAAAGGAAATAAATAAATCGTTGCATTTGAAGTACCTGTGCGTGCAAATGTCGTGGACCGAACTTGTATGCGGAAGAGGAACTGGCAGGTGCATGTTGTAGACTAGCAGTAGACAATCGTAGGGCGTATTGCTTCATATAGCAAAATGCTGGGTTATTGCGTGCTGTTTACCACTGATTGCCTAATTACTTCACGGCACAACTGTTTGCCTAATTACTTCACTGGCACAGCTGTGTGATTGTTTACATATGAAGAAAAAAATACCAAGCATGTTATTTCGCACAATAATCTGCTTGACTGTTGCTGGTTTGTTTACTATAGCCCAGATGCTGACTAGAATGACAGTGACCAGCAATTTCTTCAACGGCAGTAGAATATAGCCGCATCACAGGTACATATGTGAGAGTCATGTTCTACTTCCGAGTTCCGCATCTAAGTTAACGAGGTGCGCGATTGACTGGAGGTAAGCAGATGCGCTTTCAATCAAGCAATCGTTAGACTTTAATATTGCGTTACAAGTTAGATGCTAAGAACATATGACTGTTCACGGTTTTCAAGTTTTCAAGTATGTATTTAGTCGAGCAATAAAGAAGTTATCGGTTTTATTGAAATCTCTAGGAGTGATTACGTTTTCAGGGAACACGACACAAATATAATTCCCGACAAGATGGAAGTAGTCTCCAGTTTGTATATTATCCGTGATGATTTTGAAAGAATTTATACCCTAGATACACAACACGATCTAATAGTACTAATTATTCATTAAAATGCCGTCTCCCTCATAGTATTCGTATTATGGCACGAAAATCAGATCAAAATGAAGTTATTTTTTCCTTCATTAGAACTGTAATGAGGAAATATGTGCTAGAACTGAATGTATTTTGACATATGATATAAATCTGAAGCTCCGCTGTGCATCTATCTGCCCATTTGAAAAATAAGAAGAAGAAATCAAAAGCACATATTACTTTTTAATATAATGTTTTTTCATTTCAAAATCGTTAAATTGAAAAATAAAATAAATAAAAACTAAGTTTATAGCGTCGATTCGATTCATCTCGCTTCTCCATTGTCATAAGTAAGTCAAAACCAGTTTGACAGTAGTACAACTTAATTAAAGAAATGACTGTGTGTTTGCAGTTGTTTAATGAATTGTTTTGGTCTAATGAGTCGTTAGGTAAATATTCATTAGGACCGCTGTGTGTTTAGGGCATTACTTCATTTAATCCATCGAGGGACAAACAGAACAAATGGTAGCGCGCCATGTTACGTATGTTACAGTCGGTGTTCCTCATTACACCTTAAGGCAAAAACATTTAGGTACAATGTATATAAACATACCCAACAAATTTATCACAACAAAAATTTCACTAGTCCAACGTTCAAATATCTTTATTTTCACCTTGACTTCTTGCATATCAGCATAATTATTCTTATAGAAAACGATAAAAGCCAGACGAAATTCAACACAGCTGAGAAAAGCGAAAAACAATTTTCATGGAATAATAAATTTGTCTAAATATGAATTTTAGCTAATTAAGCATTTGTAATTCTTAATGTATAAAAAGTGAGCATAAAATAAAGTTAGTTAGTTGCCACAATATAGTAATGCCCTAGACACACAGCGCTCTTAATGAAGAAATAACTAACGATTCATTAGTCTATAATGATTCATTATAAACTGCAGATACACAGCCATTTCTTTAATTAAGTTGCACTGTCAAAATGGTTTTGATAAACTTATGTCATTAAAGTAGCGATATGGATCGAATTAACGCGATAAACTTTGTTTTTATTTATTTTATTTTCAATTTAACAATTTATAAATGAGAAAAACTTTATATTTAAAGGAATATTGACAATATATAATTTGTTATTTGCATTTCTTTACATTTCTTCTTCTTATTTTTCAAATCGGCAGATGCACAGCGGAGCTCCAGATTTACATTATATGCCAAATCTAGCACATTTTTCCTCATTATAGCTATAATGAAGGAGGAAAACACTTCATTAGTGTACTTCATTATCATCTGATTTTCGAGCTATAATGACATATACTATTTGACACACCGCATTTTAATGAATAGTTAGTACAAATGATTCATTAGTTCGTGCTGTGTGTCTAAGGTATAAACCAAAACTTTTTAATTCCCTCAAGCGAGCCTGAGGCACTGTCATTCGGGAAACGTTCTGCTGTACCAGGTTAAGAGCCCCATTTCACTCACAATATTTTACTTAAGTCCCCCCAAATCGAAAAAATCGAGGCAAAATAGCCAAAATCAACAACCAGTCCGTCTTTTGGTTCTTGGCTGTTCCAGCTGTTCCTACCTGTATTTATTACGTCAAATTATTGTGTGGGGCCAATTAAATTCTATTTACCTCAAAAGGAACAAAAATGAACCCTTGTTGTAAGATCATTGTTGCACCAGTCCGTCCGTCTGTCACAGACGTTTTTTTCGAAAATGAAGTGACGTAGGTATTTAATTTTCGCGGAGTGTTAGATCATTGTGACGCGCACATATTTCGACATACTTATTTCAAAAATTATGAATTATTTCTTTAATTTTTAATGGGGGTGGGTTGGCCCCTCTAAAAAAACTATTTTTTTTGTACGTGGGGATAACGTTTGAAAGAGATACTTTCAAGGATTCAAAAAAAAAATCAAACATTTTGGTGAAATGGTTATAAAGATATAGCCCAAAATGTGCGAAATAACACCGGCCGCCCATCTGATCTTCTAGGTTTCTAATGCCAAAATGTTTATATTATCAGAGATAGTATAGCTAGGAGATATAGATAACAGGATAACTGCCGCTTTCTTCGTCAATCCCATAGTTGCTGAAAGAAAAATTTCTTTTGTGTTGATTTCTAATAAGACCAACTCTTATAAAATCACTCTTGCGTCCGCTTGTTTGAATATTGTTGAAATTCGACAATACATTGTGCTTAAAACATATTAAATATGTAGGTATAGGAAAACACAATAATCCACAACGTATAACAAGTATTCCAGACTAATGTGGCATAATTCATTAATTTTTCAGTTATCACAGGAAAATTTGGATTAGATCTAAATACGACTTCAATTCGGTCGATCAATATTGCATATTGATCTGACCATCTTCACAGTTCTTCGTTTGAAATTCGGTCACTGCAGTAAATTCTAAAGCTTCGGAATTTTAAGAAAGGCACCTATCGTGCTATAGATTGGCATACCCATCACGTTTCGTAAATAATATGGCACTACTTTCTTCTCTGGTAGATTATTCGAATTGAAAATTCCTATAGCTTCGTCTTGACTCCAGTAATCCTACATATATCTGGGATAGCTGTAAAAACACAGTCCTCAATTTTCTCCATATCTAACATTGAAACATTGAGTAGGCATCCTTTGGTATATTTTTTTTTACTGTCAAAGGCAAATAACATCCTTTTCATGGTTAGCAGCACTAAATCATCTAACAAATTTATATATTTGCTTCTTGAATAATGAAACTCCCACAGAAAGTTTTAGCCTAAAAAATCGATTCGTTTGAAATATTAGATTCCTTAAATTCTATGTTCTGACTCATATGTTAGGAAAACTAAATATTAAAAAAATAAACAAGTAAAAAAGCTAGAATTGGTCTAACAATAAAATCAATATTTATGATACCCTAGTCAAGGGTTCCCAAAGTGCGGCCCGCGGGCCAAATGCGGCTCGCAGAGCCTCTGAATTCGGCCCGCGATATCGATACAATATATTATATTTTTATTAAAAAATAAATAAGTAAATAGTAAAATAAATAATAAATATTACAAATAAGATACAATAAAATATTTTAATATTTTTAAAAAATTCTTACAGAACTTTAACCATACGCGTTTGTATTAATAAAATATTGTTTAGTTTATATTTAAAAAATTATTGTAGTATGTCTAGTCTAGAAATATAATATAGTAGTCTCAAATAGATACAGAACTGTTAATCATTTCTGGCGCATCTAAAGCAACACACAATTTCAAGGAGTCAGTAACGAATTTATCGTTTTTTCAATGATGAGCGCTGTGCCGCACACTACAACCACAGACAAGTAATAACAGATAAAGTTCTGCAGTATTCAAGAAGAAGAATACAAAAACCACCGTGGAGTTGTGGAGATGAGAGTTCTTTTGCCGCCACTTAACTCTCCACTCGGAATTAAACTCGTGGAATTTGTATTGAGATTTACTAAACTCTCTATTCAACTCGGCAAAACTTTCGGCTGTGTTAGTTGTGGAGAAGTAAGAAAAATATTTCTCAACTGACAGTATTGTCTGCTTTTATTGTCCTTTGTGAAGGTACCAATGTACCTAGAATTTTCAAATTGATTTATGTGTTCACTGCATATCCCGGCTATATTTACAAAGACAAATTATGGAAATCTTTGCATTACTTACAGCGAAATAAGGATTTTGGTGTCTCAAGGTACCCGCTAAAAATTGTAATTCACGCGAAAATGGTCAATTTGGTCGTCTTCCAGTACAGAAGAGATATATATATATAAAAATTTTAAATATGCACGGTAAAGCTCGTATGTAGGATGAAATCTCATCTACATTTTGTCCCCTAATTAGATGTGTAATTATTTTTTCAATCCAATAAATGGTTTTGGAGATAACTGCAAAAGAAGTGAATCAGTCCTTCTTAAGATGGAAAAATGGCCGTTTTCTGGTACAAAAATGGACATATTTTCAACTCATCAATGTGAAGAACTGGTTAGTCGTGGAAATTCACTTTCCATGAGAAAAATGTTCACAACATAGTACTAATGGATGTGAAATAAAGAACGGTAGAAATATATGCAAAATATAGGTACTGGGGTGTATATGACCCAAGTGCAAAAAAACCGTCTTTCGGCGGTAAAAAGTCAGTTATGAAGTTAAAATGATCAAAAAAAAACTACACCACTCGATTACCCGTTCCTCCATCTTTAATTTGATACCAAACATTCCGTATTTTGGACAACCCGCAATGGGGGTGGTACGACCCCCCCATCCGCAAAAGCCTCTCCCTCAGAAATTGTTCACCTATATTTTGTACTCTAGACTCTAAGTCCGTAGGAAAAAATCGCAATGCTCTACGACCCTCCCACACAGAGTTATCCGTCTTTCAATATATCGATACTTCTCACGTTTTCTTTAACTCCTCAAGTATGTTAGAGAATCTCGAATGGAGAGTTAGGTAGTTTTAACCGGGGAAAACGAAAATTCTCACCTCCCAAACTCTCCGAGTTAGTGAATTCGGCCCCTGATGTAGGTAAGAGCTCAATTTTTTCTAAGAAATTTACTGGAAATTTTATCTTAGACATTTTTATGCATTATTGGTCGGATCGGTCGTCAGCGGCACACCCATCTATGATGGGCCACATACAAGGCTTTATACATTTTTTTAAAAAACAAGTTGAAGGTCTCTAACAATACCAATAAATTGCATCATTATCACTGTATTATTCATCAGAAAAATCTTATAGCTCAGGTGTTGAAAATGAATAATGTCATGAATGATGTTATTAAGACAGTTAATTTTATCAAAAAGCATGCTCTCAATCACCGCCAATTTAAAACTCTTTTGGAAGAGTCTGAATATCCATTTGGAGGCGGTTTATATTTTTCCGAGGTCAGATGGCTTTCGAGAGGACAAACATTTAAAAGGTTTTTCAGTTTAAGAAAAGAAATTACAGAGTTTTTAATTGAAAAAAATCGTGATGTTGCTTCATTACAAGATATTAACTGGTTATGCGACCTGACATTTCTCTTAGACGTAATTGGTGTTATGAACGAATTACAGAAAAATATCGATGCTAAGAATTCTTATGGGAACAATTCCTTAATCGATTTTTATAAAGGATTATCATGCGTGAATTATCCGGAAATTCGAAAACATTCTCAACAAATGTTTTCATTATTTGGGAGCACATATATTTTCAATTATGAGCATAAATAAGTCGAAATTAAAATCAAAATTCAGTGATAATCATTTACAAGCAGTATTAAGAACACATTCGACGGACATACAAGCAAATTTTAATGACATCATTAAAATAAAACAACTACAAGTCGCACAATACAAATGAATAAATTTATCACAAGATTTTATATTCACATTATTTTTGTTAGTGTTAATTAATAGTACTAGTTTGTAATCATTGTTCGAATGATTAAAAATTTATATTTAATTCCAGTTACATTTGTTTTTGTTAATAAATAATAGATTATTAGTTTGTAATACTTGTTGCTATAGTTGTAGTTCTGTATTTACAATAAGAGTGATTTTACTTTCGTGTTAATAAATTGTGTGATTTTATAATAATTGTTGTTACAGTTAAAGATTTATATTATTATATAATGGATTTCAGTTATTTTTTTGTTTTGATAAATACATAATTAAAGATTTGTATTTATAAATTTAGTCCTACTAACAAAAAAAAAATAAAAAAAATAAGAAATAGTTAAATATATTTAAAACAAAAAAAAAATTGTGGTTATTGTTTTGATTTTATTCCGTTCTTTTTTTTTTTTGGCTCGCCAAAAAATTCGGTAATATTAAATTGGCCCGCCTAAGAAATACTTTGGGAACCCTTGCTAGATGAATGGCCGTACGTAATTTCATATGGTCACCTCTCTGTGCAAGTTTGTTGCGAATATTTCTCAAACGGTTCGTCGAACAGTAAAAATGATTTCGAGCAATTTAACAGGATTTCATATTCTGATGAACTTTTCAGTACAATAAAAACGTCTAGGACTGATTGTATTCCCAGTATACATAAAAAACCTAAATTTTTATATGGCAACACCAAGAAAAGGTTGCCCGATTTAATCAATTTTCGAAATTTTATTTACTATTGCTATGAAAACACCACGTACCAATTCTGTCAGCTTTCTATGTCAACGCATTCTCAGGCAGTGTTCAAATATATAATGGAAAACGAAATTTTTGTTGCATTGCAAAACCTGCCACAAAGCTTAGGTATTTTTCCCTAAAATGTAGGGAATATTCACCACATTTTAGGGAATATTCCCTATATTTTAGAGAAAAATACCTATGTTTTGTGGAAACAATAATTGTGCACATTTTTTAAAGTGTGGCAACCCCACGAAGGAGTTGCATTTTTTAAAGTGTGGCAACCCCACGAAGGAGTTGCCAGATTGGTCCAATTTTCGAACTTAAATTTACTTTTTTTTTAAAGTCCCTTTAAATGAGCGCGTTCTCGAGTTATCGTGTGGACAGACGGACGGACAGACGGAAGAACAGATGGGCAGACGGACGGAAAGACGGACGGACGGACATGCAAAAATCAAAATAATCTTTTACTATATTTTGCTCTACCATCATTATTTCTATGTGTTACAAACGGAATTACAAACTTAGTATACCCCCTGCATCAGGGTATAGAAAGTATAAAATATTTGGAAAAATGTTAGCCGTGAAAGAAAATTTCTCTGCATGTGCTAATGCATTCAAGAGAAGACATCAAAAATTGTTTATCTAATTGAATTCTCTTTTTTTTTATTACCTGTGTTCTTTTGTACACGCTATCCAGTTCACTGCACTGCTGTTACAATAGAACGCCGCAGACAACCAGGAAGTATATTTAAAAAAAAAAACTTGGTAATTTCTACACGAGTACGTCAAAATTTAATTTAGACTCAATGAAAGATGGAGGAGAAAAAATATTGATATGAGTAAGTTTCAGAAAGATAGAGACCAAAAGAAGACAACTATTATATCCTTAGTGCTAATACATATATCTACTAATTCAATTCATAATTACAAAATTTTATCTACATCGGGATTACCGCAACACATGTGTAATGATCTTAAGAAAATGTCTATATCAAAGCAATTTCTTCTTCTCTGGACATGTGGGCAGCAAAAAGCATTTCAGGGACAATTTCTTTAGCTTCAAGAATTATGATAAGAAAAAAGGAAACTGTACAAGTAGACGTAGTCCATTTTAGTCCAAATAATATCAAATTTGGAATTAAGTTACGCACATCTCAGACTGCATGTGTCCTATTTGCTTGGCTGTGTTGTTTTACTATACATAAATGAACGTAATGCCATAATTTAGTAAATATGTTTAGGGAAGAGAAAATTCTGTATTTCTCCCATTGATGATAATTCCTGATAACAAAGTTTACTTTATTTAATTTTCCCCATCTACAGTTATAGTAGTCGTCGTGATAATTGATAGAAGAAACATGCCTTATCAGAAAAAATGGATTTGTAAAAAAAAAACAAAATCCAGCAATATCACTAGACCTGATAAGGTTAAGTGCTACTGATTTGCGGGCTAAGGTGGAAACTAATTTGTAAAAGCTATTTTCAGTCCATTAATCATTTATCGATGACGTCGGGTGTGACGAATTATTTGATTCATTCATAGGAGCCGCCAATGAATAAGTGTGTGTACGTAAATGCGATGTCTCAGACTGACATTTTTGATTTCATTTGATTGTAATGCTGAAAGGATATGTAATTATAGCGTCATCAGTGATCCGTACCAGAAAGGGGAACGCCGTTTATAGGCCCGACATCAAAAGACATGCGAGAGATGTCTTAAACGATGCATTTTGATACTTTGAACATATTTTATTAACAATGTTTGTTACATTTAAGCGGGGGGGGGGGGGTCAAATTGTGAAAAATTTGATCTAGTACATTTTGGAATATACATGTAGTACAGAATCGAATTCCATAGGTCATTTTTACTCGTACTGAGGTACTAGATTTTTCGCTTCTTAGCACGGCTCTAACTCGATAGGGTTATATCCAATCAGAAAACGGGTTTCACCGTATCACCAACACCAGCACCAGTCCCACAAAGTCGCTCAAACTACATCCGATCGTCAAACCTAATTGAATTAAACATTGTTAATAAAATAAGCTCAAAATATCAGAATGCATCGTTTACGCCATCTCTCACATCTGTTGATATCGTGCCTAAAGCTGTATGAAAAGTGGGCATTCTCCTTTACACATTTGAATGCTAATGTTCATTAATAGGCAGAATTTTTATTTTGTTTAATGAAAATGATTGGAATTAAGAAGGAAAAAAATGTGCCTGGACGGAGGGGGAGATGAGTTCTACTATAGACTTTTGTATTGAAGAAAGTATTCAGTTCTTAATGGATTGTAAAAAAATTAGGAATTTTGAAATTTTCTTCTATGCTCCATTCTCTTGCGCATGCGGTATACAAACAAGCTTAATAAAACTTTAATACGAGTAGACTCAACGCCAGCCGGATTAAAGCTACATATAGCAACTAATAAATGAAATATGCTACTCAGGTGTTAGTAATACTGTTGTTTCAGGTATAAATAATGAAATTGCTATTGCGACAGCAAAATTTCCTAAAAAAATTAATGACTTGTTCGACTGTTTGAACAGTTATGTATTACATGATAAAAACCCCTTTAACTGTGGTCTTACCAAAGATAGTACCATTCAAAGTTATCTAGAAGAAATGAGAATATATTTACAACATATAAACGTATGCTCAAAAGTACAACTTTATTGTTTAGATGGTTGCATTGTGCTTTCAATTACATTTATTTTGAATTTGTCTGAAGACATTTGGAATGAACAAACAGGAATGTTTTATTTAGCTCTGAGCCATTTTAATAAAGATCCGTTTGAGAACATGTTTTATCTCATCAGATCTAGAGGTGCAACAAATGATAATCCTACTATATTTGAGTTTAATTTAATTATAGCAAAACTTTTATCGATGAAAATAATAAATATTCGAATGAACACTGCAAATTGCGAACCTGATGATGATAAGTTGATAATTAGTGCATTAAATGATTGTGAAGAAGAATTACAGACTTCAAACAATACTAAATTAATCAATATGAGTAACCTAAATAGAACGAGTGATCACGAATTTGAAATTGAGGATTTTGAATTACCAAATTTTAAAGAGATAACTGAAGCTGAAACTGAAGCTGATAGTATCACAGATAATTCTTTACGCTACTTTTGTGAATTTATTCTGTTTAAACTATTACAGAAAACTGGATGTAACAAGTGTAAGTGTTTATCTCGTAATGAAAGTGACGAACTTCATTTAAATAACAGCTCTGAGATATTTATATTTAATAAAGCATACAAAAACTATTATAATGAAATAAAACTCATAGCTCCTAACGAAGATTTCTTTTTGTTAATTAAATTTCATACAGAAATTTTTCAAAATTATTTTCACAAATATCCTTTTGCTTTCCAAATAAAAAAGTTATGTTTGGAAGCAACAAATAACACTGAAATTTTCAAAAAACAATTGAACAATCAAAATAAAACCGAATTAAAAATAATTCATTCGTAAATTTAATAACCAGACATTGCTTATTGCTATTATTTATTAAACGGCACATTTAAAAAGGAAAATTTTCAAGTCAATCTTATAAAAAAATGCGTTCTTTCTGCGATCATAAACAGGCGGCCAGGCGCAGACCCAAATAAATAGCTACATTAGCCTAAGAGTGAATGACTATGTCAGCCACAAATTCCTATTCGCCCGTGTTTTGTTATACGTTTTTCGCTATATCTCAATTCATCAATCTAATAAAGTGTTCATTTACGAGAATGAACGCTGTGGAACCCAGTGGCAACAGAAGAAGAAGACAAATTTTACGAACATTTTTTTCTTCAGTTTGAGCTCTCTATTTATTAGTTGCTTAGTGGTAAAACTAGATCTAAATAGCTCTGGTCTAAACGTGCTCTATGACTCAATACCTACTAGCCCTGATAATATCAGAATTTTAGCTTTAGAAACGTAGATCAGCATCAGGAAACGGAATAATGGGTAGAGCGGATGGGGGGCGGACGACGTTTTCGTATATATTAGGCTATATCTCAACTCAAACTTACCAAAAATTTTGAAAAACAAATTTGAAATCCTCGAAAGTAGTCCTTTTAAATGATAACCCACATGACAGGAAAAAAAGTTTCTCTCTTTTCTCTTAGTCTGCATAAAAAATTTAAAAAAAAGTAATTAGTAATTTTTGACTGTCAAAATATATGCGTGTCGAAAGATCTAGCATTCTGCCAAATTTCACATTCCTATGTCACATCATTTTCGAGAAAAACGTCTGTGACAGCCAGACGGACAGACGGAACAGTGGGGATCCTATAAAAGTCGTGTTTGTTTTTATACCCTAGATGAAATCTATAGGGTATACTAAGTTTGTTATTCCGTTTGTAACACCTCGAAATAATGATCGTAGAGCAAAATGGATTGGACACTCACGCATAATATTAAAAGTTATTTTGATTTTTGCATGTCTGTCCGTCTGTCCTGTGCGCACGATAACTCGAGAACACGTATACTTAGAGAGCTGAAATTTTGTATACAGACTTAAAAACAAAAAGTAAAATTAAGTTCAAAAATGAGACAAATCGGGAAACTCCTTCGTGGGGTTGCCATACAAAAATTTCATTTTCCACTATATATTTGGACACTGCGTGAGAACGCGTCGACGTAGAGAGTTGAAATTTGGTACATGGTGTTTTCATTGTACTAGCAAATAACATTTCATAATGGACTAAATCGGGCAACTCCTTCTTGGTGTTGCCATATAAAAATTTAAGTTTTTTACGTATACTATGAAAACGATCAGTCCAAGACATTTTTATTGTACTAACAATTTCTTCAGAATCCTATAATATTGGTTATAATCATTTTTTCTGTCCGACAAACCGTTCTAGACATATATGCGAAATACCACTTCAAAAATCATACTTGCACAGAGGGAAGTGACCGCACGAAATTACATACGGGCATTCATTTAGGGTATCATAAGAATTGCTCTTAGGCCCATTCTAGCTTTTTTACTTGTTCCTTTTGAGGAACGGAACTTTAAAAGCGGTAAAAAGAATTTGCTTGTCACAATTTACAACTGCATTTAAAATAGCCAAGGAACGGGTAACTTTAGCTTTTTTAACACCATTATTATGAACATATCTACGATTTTTTTTAAATATTTTTCGACTCGATTTTCATAGTCTAAAGTTTAAAGTTTTTATCTCGTTCTACACGATTCCGATTTACACGATTTTTCGTGTAATGTATCTACCATGTAAATTAGAGAAAGGGTACTATAAGTAATTTTTATAATTTAAAATGTTAGTGTTGTTTAAGGTTGCCCCAGGAATCCATTCAACCAGCTTAACTGGTTAACGACAAGGTATCAAGAGACCGATTAAGGAAAACCCTCTCAGCGGTTGGTATCCTTCTAATTTTTTGTTATTTTTTAATTATACATTTTTTTTTGTATATCTTTGCTTGCATAAATTAATATCCTTCCTGCCCATTTATTCCTATCAAAATAATTTTATTAATTTTATTTCATTTTTAATGTGTTGACTTGTGATGTAGTAGCTACTTCCGGTTAAACGCCCAGCTTATTCCAAGTACCTTTTTCCTTATGTGCTTAGTGTTGGGATGGTATGAATGGACCTGAGCGCTAAGCCAGGATCGGCGTTACGCTGGACCATACTCTCGGCAATACATATTTGAAAAATTATTATTTTCAATTTTTGTTTTTTAAATTTGTTATCTTTGCACGTCAACAAGTAACCCTTGTCCGCTGGCTTGAGATTAATTCGAGAATTAAAATAATTTACATACATATATCACGCTGTTTGCTGTAAAAGCCAAGTATTTTTACTTGAATTTTATTTATTTTTTTTACAGGCAACTAAAGCTCCATGGAATATCATCTGATACACGGCTTTGGCCGAACAAAATGTGGATTATGAGAATGATACAAGACCCATACCATTCCGAGCCATACCTAATTACTGCTAATTGAATTTCAACTTTGAATTTTCAAAGAAGAATGTAATTGGCGGAATGCCCTTCATTATGATCTAACCCAAGTCACAGCAATGAAATATTCTGACCGACTCAAGACTATAATGACCGATAAGTAAATTCAGATATTCCAAAAACAATATGCATTTCACTATAGGACTAATTTACAAATTTATATATTTATATTGTAGCAGGTGTTTTCCATCCAAGAGAATGCCCCAGTGTATAGCATTAAGTCTGAATTTACTTATTCAACCAAACAAATTAATTGCTCGCCATCTTTAGTGACTATCAAAGCTTATCAATGAAATTTCCCGTTGTTAAAAAGTCATATAAAACTACATATAAAATTTTAGCTTAGTCCTTAAGAATTTCAACTGAAAAAAAAAACAGATAATCCCATAACAACATTTGTCACGTCGCGCTACCTGGTGACCTACATTATTAATAGCTTCAATGAACTTTCTCTTCCGTATAAACTCCTACCTGAAGCTTTTTAACTGACGGATATGGTTTAGAAGATTATTACACCTTGAGCGGACCATAAATAGATCTGCGTATGTTGATGTGCGTTTATATACCTGCTGAAAATATCAAATAGGTGCGGTGAACCTTTATCTCTATAACTCTAGCGTGGGTATGCAAAATGAAATCAAATAGAACCACATTAATAAGGATTTTCCTGGCAGAGTATCCTTCGATGAAGACATCACGTTTTGTACTACTGCACTGAAAATCGTTTCGATTTCATTCAGATTTTCCTAGTGTGATAAGTAAAATTAATTTAACCTGGCGACGTGATTTGAAATTAATTTTTTTTCTTCTTTTTATTAATTAATAGTACCAACATGCTACGCACTTTGTCTATGGAATGCTAATTTGCGACGTAAAATGTCGTGACTAATCCTTTGATTAAGTGAAAATTTTAGTGAAAGAAATTAAATAATTAGAAAGTTAATATTTTCCATGTAGAGAACAATGTTTTTAGAAAAGTCCTCAACGAAAATCGAAGAAGATCTTTATGTAATGCAGATTGTAATAACTAGAAATTTTTTCTGCAAGGCATGATCTTAATTAAAAGCAGCAAGGAATATGATGTACAGAGAGATCAGAATCAATTAAAACAGAACTCGAATCAACTGGCAGATTTCATGAGGTGAATCAACTAAAGGCACTTTCACATCAAAACCGAAAACCAAAAAATGTAAACCGAAAAAAATCAATTTATTCCACTTTAAAACAAAATTTTTGCTCCAATGATTGATAAAATCATGGGAAATAGGGTAAACTAATAATTTTACTAATAAAATAGGATATTTATCTCAGATTTTTAAGAAAAACACAACTTTTATCTTTTTTCGGCCGAAAAATGAAATTTAGGTTGCATCTGTCAATTTCTTTTCGGTTGCATCTGTCAATTTCTTTTCGGTTTCCACATGTGGAACGTTTCGGGCCGAAAAATTTTGTAGGTCGTACTAAACCTCACTTTTGTGTTTACATTGAAATATATATTATTTTATTTTATTATTTATTATATTATAATAATATGGATAGGGATTTCGAAGTAAAATTACAATACGCTTTTTCGTATGAGCTCTCATCACAACTTTTATGATAATTAAATGTTATTTCTATTTAACCGAAAAAAAGTTTTCGGTTTTTGATGTGAAAGCAAAAGCGAATTTTCGGTGTAGAACTTATCGGTTTTCGGTTTCGATGTGAAAGTACCTTTAGTGTTCACCACACGACACGGACTACGATGAAGTGCTACCATATCCGATCACCCTGAAGGTTCATAGTTAATGGATTGAAGGAAGGCTGAACCCCCTAAAGAGGCCTCCGAACTTAAGGCATTACTAGATCCATTGTTCACCTTCATGATTTGTGAGACTACACTCAAAAGTCATATGTTATATTTTCTTAATTTTACTAGTTACTTTACTACTTATTTCGCATACTATTTTTTTTTATACTCAGATTAATTCAATTTTCGGCGTAGGAAGCAAATTGTCTAAAAAGAGAATTACGATTTTAGAGGAAAGAAGTATGTACGACTTTAAGAAAAAGTTGAGATTTTTGGTAACGGGAAAGCTCAAAAATCCACGTTACTCCTGCAATGTAAAAAAATTGATTGATTATACAAAAGCAACAACAACAAAACATATGTATTATTAAGAAATATTTGCATCTAACATGACGGAGCTTATATTTAAGATTTTGAAAATTAATGTGAAATAAGAAACATTAAGCTCACTCTTACGGCCCCTGGAATGCTAGGGAACATTGGACAAGGTAAAAAGAATCAACAGGATCATTGAGGAATCTCTGAAGAAGTCAAATATAAGTATGTATTTATCGTTCTCAAATAGTCATTTATAGTACCTAGTATCCAAAAAGCAATAGGGACGACTAAATTTAAAGCTCTAATTGATGTCAAAATGCGTCACAGATCAAATGGAGGAAATTGATTTGAAGCACTGCAACAAATGCCATAAATTTAAAATACGTTTTGGAAGACCTTAAATAGAAATCTATAAAAAAAAAGATAACAAATAACAGTTGCAGAGAATCAACAAGATAAGGAACCTGGCCCAATATAAAGAATAATTAGGCTCATATGTTTCCAATACGTCTCCAGGAAACATCCCAGTAGAGAGAGACTGTAGCTGGATACATGATCATATCTACGCATCCTGTAAGCCACTTTTAGTTTTCTGGAGCACCTAGAATACAAAACTTAAAAAATGAGGCATCCATTAGTGTAATAAGGGAGCAATATCAATTTGAATACTAACCGATATCCAAAGACGACGAAGGCCTGCATAAATTTTAGTTAGTATGACAGTTATATGATTGCATCAGTTTATCTGCCAATTAAAATACACTTCAATATTTTGAGCCTTGGTGTCATTAAGTAGAATTTCTCGCAGTGAGTACAAATCACTTTGTCGTGGATAGAATGCAAAGCACTGGAATTTATTAGGATTAAGATTAATAAAATTATCAATCAAACAGCAGTAAATTCTTTGGAGGTCACAGTTAATACGACTTACACAATCCTCGTTGAGACCTATGTGATGAGTCAAATAAAGCATATATAGATGAGCTTTCACATCATGAGTGACTTCAGGAAGGTTATTTATGTGAAACTGAATAATAAAGGGCCAAGAATAGAGCTCTAAGGCACCCCACATGAAAGGAATAAAAGATCTGAGGAATCACCATCATTTAATGTGACACGTTGGGATCTAACAAACAGAAAATTTTTAATTAAAACAATGACAGAATCATGAAAAAAAACCAAATTGCAAAGATGGTTTCATCAAGGGCCTCTCGTGGCAAACGATAACATATGCTTTTGAAAATCTAACAGATGCAAGGTAGACATCATATTTTTATCGAGAGAAGAGTGAATGTCAGTTGTTACTTTAAGTACAGCGGTTGCGCAGTTGTGATGGATGCGAAAGCCTAATTGAAACGAACTGATTAGATTATTTTCACAGAGGTATTCTAGAATTTTCCGTAAGCTATTTTCCAAGACATAGGAAGAAAGACGATGGTATAGACACGCATTAAAGACATGCTGAAGTGGTCTTAAGATCTTTGGCAAGAACAAATTGAGAAATTTCTGCCATACTTGATTAATACCAGATGCATTAGATTTCACAAAAAATAACGCCTTTATCACCTCTTCGCCATTCACACATCGAAAACTGGAACGATCAGAGTTCTTAGAATCCATCAAATGATGAGGCAACATTAATTGAAAATTATCACTATCTGGATGGTGAGCTACAAACTAGTTACTACAACTAAATTCAACGCTTTTTGCATCACCCCCACCCCCTCTGGTGGCCATTCTCACTGGGCACTCCTCTCTCAGGGGTCACTTTCACAGGATGAGACTTGTTGATGATCCTAAACAGTAATGCACCCAGGATTTGGCTTTGGGGGGGGGGGGGCATAGGTGTCCCAAGTCCTAACGAGTGTAGATTAAAAGATTTTATTTTATCGGACTTTGTAAATTATGTTCAGAAAACTGACATTCTGGAGGGGGGCCGGTCCCGTTCGTCCCCCTCTCGGTGCGCCCCTAATCCTACATGCAGGGGTTGCGGAGAGGAGTCCGAAACAGTGACCAGTGATTTATAGGAGTATCCGGCTGGGACCTATGAGGATCGCACATGGGTCTGGAGGGTGAACAATGGGCCTTGACTTGGCCTACCTTCGGGGGATCCCTCGGGGTCCGAAACCTCTGTTTCAATCAATAAATCTAACCCCATATTACTCAGATTTTGCCACAATATTTTCGATGGTAGAGAAGTAGACGATAGCTATAGTTACACCAGTCATTCAGTACACATAACATTGAAAAACTATACAATCGTTGTATTGATTCACTTACAGTACCTGGCCAATGAATTACACTCAAAGCATTTTTCTTCAAAATGAAACAATAATGACTACAGGTACAAGTCCCTTGTGGATATTTCCATATTTTAAGAGCAGTAACTAACCTGGCTGTTTTGCTATGCATTTATTACCATGTTTTAATTATCTTAATTCATATTATTCAGGCACTCTTATTTTATGGAAATTTTAAAAGTTTCGTTCTGTATATAAGCGAGTGTTAATGGGTCTTTGCAATGGTTCTTGTGAACGCATAAACACTGCTCAACATCTGACTAGGAAAATGTCGGTATACATTTTTTTCTAATCTCATGGAATTTGGAATTGAAAAATCTCACAAGTTTGATTCTCTGATAAATGCCGGATCGAAGTGACTGAAGAGCAAGGAATTTATGTAAGCAGGAGACCAGGTGAAAGACTGCTGCTTGAATATGTTGAGCAAAGACGGGTTAAGCACCCAATAGCAGTGATGATATGGGATGTGATCTCTGGAAAAGAATTCAGAGCTTTACCTATATTTTGTCGAACTATGACCATCTATCTGAAAGCTCTCAAGGATGTTTTTTTTCTTCAAACGGCAAGTTTGTTCGAAGAACAGGACGAATATAACTTTATGAAGGACAACTTACCCTGCCACACTGCTAAACGTGTGAAAAACTTCCAAAGAGAAAATAATAGTAAAAGTTTTACCATGGCCACGGAATTCAACGGACATAGGATTCGAGAATGTCTGGGTAGTATTAAAAAAACAAGTTAAAAAAAAGTAATCACAGTAAAACAGAATTCTTTTAAAGAGGTAAGGTTTCATGATGATCTAATAAAAAAAACTGTAGAAAATAACATAAAAAGTAAAGAAACTCTTGTAACAGATACTAGTTTTTAATTATACTTGAATGTCTTTTCTTTAATTATTACTGAAAATGAATTGAAGAATATTCAATGAAAACTAAAAAACAACAAAAATATGCTGCATACATTATTGTCAACTGAAAAGCTTTAAGACTAATATGCTAATGATTGGTTTGAGTATAATTCATTGGCCAAGTACTGTACAATAATTTTTACTTTTAGTTAACTCTAATCTTACATATTCTATATGTATTTATTTTTGTTCAATACAAAATGTAACCACAGAAACGCTAATTTTATTTTTTTAATAATTTTTGCTACATACATTTTGTGTGAGAAAGTTTGTGCTCATACCTTCATAGCACAAAAGTACTGAAAATGTACTTCAGGATGCCTGAAGCAAAGTATAAATAAGGATAAGTAGAGACAGAGGCGAACAAAATTGGAAATTTTCCGTGTTTTTTAGACTGAAAGAAGTAATCTCATATACTTTTGTCTCTTGCATGAATGGGGGAAAAGAACTTGGCTATTCACTATTGTAGTGCAACTGAGACAACGAGTTAAAAACAAAAATTGAGAAAACGTAGGATTACCCGAATGATAAAATCTTCTTGAATACCTTCAAAATTATTTCAAACT
This sequence comes from Dioctria linearis, assembly GCA_963930735.1. Classification (NCBI taxonomy): domain Eukaryota; kingdom Metazoa; phylum Arthropoda; class Insecta; order Diptera; family Asilidae; genus Dioctria; species Dioctria linearis. The sequence continues at coordinate 27,576,709 of OZ005741.1, forward strand.
ATTCATAATAATGTACATTGGGTAACCCTACCTCCATTTGGCAAGAAAAATATAAATTTTGCAATAAACAAACGCACTAACAGGAGATGTGAAATTTCAGTCAAATAAAATTCCTCGAATCCAGCATGAGATTCCCCCACTTGAGCAAAACAAATGAAAACAGAAAAAGTGCTGTTCACATATCATAGGATTACACTAACAAACATTGGAATTCTGCGAACAACATTGGGACAATTCCTGAAATTCGTGTTTCACATAAAAGAGCGGGAGCATTTTATGAGCGTAAAATCAGAAAACTCCGCCCATTCTCTCTTATTTACGAAAATAAATCATTTGCCATTCCATTTCGTTGCATGTAATCTTCGCATTCACATTTTTGTCCTATTCGTAAAATGTTCAAAGAGTGTTTGATTTTTTTTCTCTTCTTTCCTTCTTTTTCTCGCCGTGTACATTTAAATGGAAAACAATCGAAACACTCTTCTGTGTCCTTTCTTTTATTTAGTTATTCTTTGCCTGAAGCCTTCCAGCTCCAGTGAAAAAGGATAGGCAGTCGGGAAAAGATTCAGGGGTAAGCACTAACCCATATAACCACTGTTGCGTTTTTAAATGATTTATTTGCGTATTCTAGAGCAGGACAGGTAGCGCCACCAAAACTGAAAAACCCGCACTTTCAGGAGGGAATCATCAGTTTTTCATTACTTTTATGCTGTAGTCTTTGGAAGATGTATTCAATACATCCAAAACCCTCGAGAATACTTCCCAAGCCATGAAACAGAAATCTAAATGTATGCGTTGTGAGTCCGTTTTCTAAAATGTTCTATATTGATACTTATGGAAAAGTGCCAAACATTGACTTTATATATGCTATAGAGCCTAAACTACTATCCATACAGGAAAATAGTCCTCTAGTGATTTAATGCTTGGTTCCTTACCTTCCCAAGGGCTACACTTCCTATATACCTTACTTAACAAAATAATAAAATAGTTTTGATTACAAAGTAACCTTACCATTTTACGCTCAATATCTCTCAGTTGAGTGATAATTGCTTGTATGGGTATGTGCAGCCGGAGTCCGAATCTGTAGGCAGCTACATTCGATATCATCAGCCCACGGCATCTCATGACGGCACAATGACATTGCAATGATTAGTCAGCTGAGAATTTTTGTTTGAGGAATCGTAGTGATTTGGTTAAGATATTTTTTTTTAAATAATTTTGTTAGGAAAGGTATGAAAATTTTATTACGGTTCGGAAGATAAGAAAGAAAGCTCAACATTATCAGAACACCATTTTTCTGTATGAATAGTAGTTTAGGGTGGAGGAGATATTCAAATCAAACTTTTGTCAGTTTTATATAAGAACACTGCAAATATTTTAGAATATAAGGACTCGGTTGGGCCTCGCATGTGGTAGGAAGGGAGTCTGTTTCATGGCTTGTGAAGTATTCTCGAGAGTTTTGGTACATCTAAACCAATGAAGAGAAGCGCAATATTCAGGCATTTTTCAGTAGTTTTGAACCAGTGAAGAGATGCACAATATTCGGGCATACTTCAGTAGTTTTGAACTAATGAAAAGAATCACACCATTTCCAAAAAAAAAAAATCTATTTTCTTTAAATATATTTAATATATATAATACTTTACTAATTAAATTTAGTAAGTTACCTCTCCAGTTATAATCTTTTCACTTCGTCAATGGCTTGTCAATTGACTCTGGTGAACCTCTAAAACGATAGATTGTCTGTAATTGTAAAACTTTTTTTTTTAAATAAAATTAAAAATATGTTTCTCAATTCTTACCAATTTATTCTTGATATTTGAAATGCGTTTCACTCAAACGCACTTCCAATGGATTTAACTGGAAACAAATTCTGAACTTCTTAATGCAATGTACTTCAAAACTATTTTACAAGCCCTGAAGAGATGTAAAACAATTAGAATGGGACAAATCTATCAATATACTTTATCTCTCTACGAATACTGATACTGAACTAAACCGCTGCTGTGAGTACTGAATCAACCCTGAGCGAGAGGGAATATATCTTGATTTTCGTTTTGATTCATTTCATGCACAGAACTTTCCGTAGTGATTCAGTGCATTTTTACGGGCTGAAGTGCATGCAGTTTCACCGATAGAATAAAAGAATAATGAGTGTAGTGGTAACCTCTGAAGTCGTGCTATCAGGATATCTACATATAACTACTTATACTACTTTCGTAATGAATACCAGAAAATCACACTATCAGTCTGTCGCTTTTTAGATAAGCAAAAACTAGTCTACAAAAAAACCAATGACGAAACCTTATAACAGTCTGTCGGCTAGAGCCTTATATAGCAACACCGATTTATTTACCTATAAGATATACTTTTGAGTCAATTATACACAAGTCGTGTTTTATCGTCATCGATGATGCAGGCAGCAATAATTTGATAACCTCCATTTAAAAAATTCAAAACTGATAATCACAGACAAGCAGAGCTTATTATAGGTAAAAAAAAAAAAGAAGAATTATAACATCTGTCGATATGCCCCATTTGAAATGAATCCATCATCCAAGGAATAAAGTTGTTTCAACTTCAACTCGAAATTACTATTGGTATAAACTTCCGTGGGTTTAGAGCTAGAATCCCATATTAGCTCATCATGAAACCCTTAAAAGAATCCATCTTTATATGTTCATTGTTTTTTCCAACATCGTATTCAAATTTTTCCTATATGATTTCATTATCCTTATCCTCTCATAATTTAATTTCTTACAAGCACATGAATGATATGAAAATGCCACAGGAAATATTACATACCGATGATGTGCGGTATAATCATATTCACAGGTGGATTACTCACGAATTCGTGTATATACTTCTAAACTTCACCCTTGAAATTAGTCTGGATACGATTACACCTCCATTCCAGTTTTGATTTGCAATTATCCGACTTTGTTGCAGGGTGATAAAATGGTAAAAAAAAAAAAGAATCATACCGATTTCCATAGGGAGAATGGTTACACTCGAACTAATGAAAGTTTAAATCCTGCGTATTATATGTATACATACAGCTTAACTGTGTCTATAAATTTTTTTTACAGTTAGGAATTACTTGGGTTAGGGATATGATTTAGTTAGTTAAAAGTTTTTTAATATGAGCTTTTCAAGAGATTTGCATTACGGATAACCATCCTTTGTTCGTTCAAACCAACTCTACACACATATTAGTGTGTGAGTAGAAGGTTACCGTCCAATATATTGTTTATTGCCTGTGTGTAGACATAACAAAAACAAAAAAAGCCTATTTTTAAGCACCTCCCACAACAAAAAGTATACTTCAGTTTTTTTGGAATGATAATTGCCAGTATCAGAACGCACCTACGCACTTTCATCCAGAATTAAGATGACGTAAAAATGTTGATTTTTTCAACAGACTCCTTCATCCAAATTTCTACTCCCATATGGACAATCTTCAGTTATACAAAATCACTCCTCTACTGCACAGTTATCACTTCGACGTCACTTCCCTTGATTTCACTATATACATTAAAAGATACCTTTCCATTGCCTTGTGGGGGGAAGATGGAAAGGCTTCTGTCAACTGTCAGAAATGGTGAGAAAGTTTCGAGCAAACGAAAAAAAAACAACATTAATGCCCCCCCCCCCCATTTACTATAGCGTCAAATTGTTATAAATTATCATCCGTGTGTGGTAGGAGTGGGGTAATTCATGAGGAGCTCGTAGGCGAAAACGGCGTCTGCGCTAACTGATTTGATAAAAGTCTTTCGCCCAATGAAGACATTGCTGAACCTTTAGTAGGAAAAGCTTTTTGTATAAAAGAGCAAGTGCCTACTTCCGCGGCATACACAACAGGTTTCCTCTTGGACACGTGTAAAGCTCTTCTTTCCTACTGGAGCGCAACAGTTTTCCTTAAAGTTCTTTGATAATAAATTTTGTGAATTTTCCGGTTTTATTTATTTGCGGATGTTCCAGTGTAACTTCTATCAACAAAAGTTCTGTGTGAAATATCAAAAATCCAGGTGTGTTTCAATTTTTTTTTTATGGTTTCTTTTTGTATGTATTATGTAAAGAGTTCTGTGATAATTGCATATTTATTTTAGAGTTAAGAACACCTGCATTACCTGATAATGCAATACGTATATGTTTAAATTCGTGCAGTGAATTTTAGAATTTTTTAGCTTAAAACTGAATGGACTTTGAGAAATAGAATTATGTTTTCAGAAAACTATTGAAAAATGGAAAAAATTAAATTTTATAAATGTTTTTGTATGTTTTGAGGATTTGATGAAAATACATTAAAAAAAAACACACACACGCAGGCAATTCTACGATTAGAAAGGTCATTTCAAAATTGTTAGGTACCGTGCTTTAAGAAATAATTCAAAAAAATATTTTCTTATTGCAAAATTGTTTTTTCCAAAAATTTTAATTTCAAAGAATTCTCGCTTTTAAGTTTGTAATCATTTTTGTATCGTATTTCACTGGAAAAAAGAAAGAAAATCACGAATCTGCTTGAAGTCATTGGTACCAAACTCAAGATAAAGTTCGCAGTGAAGTTAGACATTCTTCTTCTCTTTCTAAGTTTGATGTGAAACTACTCTAAAATTATTATATATACTTCAGTACCTTTGAACCAAAGGAAAAATACTATATTTTCGGTGCTAATTAGATTAAGGCGGTGAAAACTATACGTATATCTTGTTTACTACGTAGTCGTAGATACCTTTTTGAAATAATGTTAAAAATATAACGAGTTTTTACTGTTTCAAAAAACGTTATGGCATTGTGCATTACTCAAATACTGCAATAGTCTTTCAAGGGATAGAAATATACTTAGAATTTCTATGATTAAATATCCAGACTGAGATGATTTAAAATTTCCAATGGATGCAAGTACGATCCAAAACTTAGTAACGAGGAAGAAGAAAAGTTCTGAATTTCATATATGTACCTACGAAAGTTTTCAGTTCGAAAAGATAGTTGTTAGTTCATTTAATACCAATCATTCATTATTGGAGGGTTGAGAGTCCGAATTACAAATCTACCCTTAGTAGAAAATTATCTTCTACAAATTATTGGGACTAATTAGAAAAAAACTAAATAAAAACGGTTTCTCGACCAGATATATACCAACAAAGCAACTTTGTTTTTCCATTAGAAACTTTCCAAGATGACTACAGTGATACGGAAGACCAGCTGAACAATCTAGTACATTTTCAAAATTCTAATACATTATCGGATTCGGGTTCAGTTCAGAGATAAGTTTAAGCTCACACATTCCTAGGTTCAGAATTTAAATGGTGATGCTATTGGTGAAAAACCTATCAAAAGGCAATCCCGCTCTAATTTCACGCCACAATTGAAAAACAAAAATTCTGATACAGCTCGGTTTTAATTCTATAAAAATTATTATAATTTGAATCTATTCAGAGGATTCGCCTATGTGGAGCTCTCGTAAAACTACACATGTTTTCGAAAAAGTACGGAGAAAAAAAATCTCAAAAATGCTACAAAAGTCAAAATTTCATAATTAAGGGTTTATAAAAAGTCTTATTAGACAAGTGCTATTTTTTTTAACAAACACAAATATGAGCAATTTTTTTCTAAGATGAAGTAGCAAGAAACTTGTCGTACAAGCAGATTTCGGAAATCTGTAAAGATGCTTAGATTAGAATCTTAGCGTTACTACATTTAAGGCCCATGGAATCGTTTTAAAAGTAGGCAAGAAGAATAGCTTAGGGATGATGCAAGCAAAACTTAAGAATTTTGCGCTGAATGTATTTGTACTTCTTAAACTTTGGCTGCTGTTAAAAACGTTACGCAGAGATGCGCATATGTCTTTCAAAAGTAATCAATGCGCAGGCAGGTTATCATCAGTAATTATAGGTACTTAGTTTGTATTTTTGAAAAACAGTTTTGACAATTTTTATTTTGACTCACTGTGCGACGCAAACTGTTTCGTAGAAGCTTAGAGTCGAAATATTAATCAGTTTTTCCATACGGAATACTTATGCGCACATACATATGACAAATTAACTACTTCATTTTGGAGGTTTTACGTAGAGAGAAAATATTTTCTTATGCATATTTCGGATTTGGATTTTGGTTATTCAAACAAGAAATTCGTTTATGTGCATTTAAGCACTTACGACATTTGCCAAACGGGCTAAATGCTGGCTAAATTCCAGTTTGCATTGGAAATTTAGCCAGCTAATTCCAGGGCTGTGCCAAACCAAAGTGGAATTTAGCCAATTGCTCAGCTGTCACTTTTATTTCAAAAGCAAAGTAATTGTGTGGCATTTAAGATGGATTTGCAGGAAATAAACAAGGAAGTTATGGCCGTAATATTATTTTCTTGTATTTGTTCATTTTACAAATAAATACTTCTAAAAGTCTTTCAAATAAACCGCACTTGTCAAATAATTAGACGAATGTGAAGAAGAAGAATTAGCAAGCTCGAAAATTTACTAAATGGAAAAGTAATAGATTTAGCCAGCATTTAGGCCGTTTGGCAAACGTCCTTAATCTAATTTTGGTACTTCTGAGAGGACAATTTAACTTTAACTTTTGAAAAACTCTTTTAGGGGGTATTTATGGAGTAATTTAGGGGGATAATTAGGATTTTGAACAAATGGGGTGAGTCACTGTCCGGCGCGAAAAAACGATTTACTTTGGCCTAGAGTTAGGCTGGACTTTGAAAAAGCTCATTTAAGGGGTGCTTCTGAGGGTCGTGTAGAGTAGGTATATATGGGGAAATTTTCATTTATTTTCGTGTCCGATTTAGTTAGACCTTTACTTTGTGAAATTTAATTTAAGTGGTATTTGTGGGGTTAATTATATTGATCAAGAAAATCGTGGGAGGGGGGGGGGGGGGAGATTTTTATACTGAAATTTGGTAAAACAAATTTTTACTGGGAGCGAGAAAGAGTGATCTAGCTAGGTCTCGATTTTTAGAAAGCCTATTCAGGGTATATGTATTTAGTAATATGAGATAAAACACTCATTTATGAGGTATATAAAATACAAAATTTTGATGACATCTACACCATCAAAATTTTGTATTTTATATACCTCTATATCTGTATACGTATCTACCGTTTTTGGGTGCACGATCTCGATTCTGAGAAACCTCTTTTTAGGGTAATTAGGGTGCATACTATCAAAAGCGACTTTCAAAGCGATAATACATGTTTAACCCCTCAAAAGTGATGACAAAGCAATAAAAATAAAAGCATGTATAAAGGAAAGCATGATTGCTAGATGTAAACAAAGTGATCTCTCTGTTTACAAGAATAATTTTTGGAACGGGGTATTATCTACCGAAAAAAACCTTAATTCAATCATGGCAAATACCAGACTCATTATTGCACTCATCTCTCTAACTACTCCGACCCCATTGAATTTAATCTAACAAAGAAGAAGAAAACTACAAAAAAAAAACTTATTGTCGATCTTGAATCAATTATTTCATGCTTTCTCATTACCACCACATGTGATAACGACGTATTACCATTATCAGCCGTGCAAAAAATGTTTCCCCTAATCCTAATCAGTCGGTGGCTCAATTAATTAAATCACAATTTATCTCGTTTGCCACTGGAGAGATTAACCTAATCCCTGCCATTAACGGCGGCATTTTTGTTTTCGCGTACAGGACACGAGGAAAATTGTTTTGCTTTGGAAATTTTTCTATGTACGGAGATACAACAGGGAGTATTACCTGGCTCAACTTGCAATTATGTTTTGGTGGTGGAGTGAGGCTTTCATCCTTCTCAATCCTTTTTTATTACCTTTGATTATACACACTCTGTATTTTCACTCTTTACTGTTGTTCGGATTAAACAACAAAAAAAGTGGGTGAAATTTTATTTTGACGAAAGATTAAGTTTTTATTGGAAATAAATTCAATGGAGAAATATTGGAGGTAGAAGTGGGATGTGAACAGTTAGTTACCTTGTTACTATGAAAAGTTGTTGGGTAGTGAGACCAAAGAATGATTTAACTTTTTACTACTTTTAATGAAGACATCGTAGTACAGTAAAGTAGTACAGAAGATATGAAAAAGTTTTTCTTCTAACGTCTGGAAATTTGTAAGGATTTAATATGATAAGAGCGTTTTCTTTATGGTAAAAAGTTTAGCAATTTATAGGCCTTGGCCATTAATATTAATAGCATTTCTCCATGGGCCTTATTTTGTAGCTTGGAGAAAACAATGCAAAGCTATGGTCGGTGTCATTATTAGCCCCAAGTACCTCTACACATACATATCTTTTTAAAATGTGTGTTGTTGATGATCCAAAATATATAATTCTACTGAGTGCACGGATTTTAACATTTTGGTCATTTTTTTCTAATAAAAAAAAAATCAAAATTCGACAAACATTTTGTCATAGACTTTTCCTTATTAAACAATTTTTGAAGGATTCATCGCCATGAACTTTCGTTGTACCAATAAAAAAAGGTAAACTTAGGTATGAACAGCTTTCCACTATAAGCTGTGGTCCTTTGTGTACCTTGTTCTAGAACTGCCATATACAAATTGTTCTGTCGATTGAAGGGAATTATTTTTACTGTTCGCTTCATTTATAAATCTTCTATGAAAATGTAAGAGGTGTTCTTTTGTGTATCTTTTGTTCTGCCCTATTCTGCGGATACAAAGAACACAGATAAGTATGTACACATTGCACGCACCTTCTTTTACGCAAATATAATTGTGGTCTACCATAAAGTTAAAAGTCTTCATCACATCTCAAAATTGTTCATCCATATAACGTGGAAACGGATTTCTAAAATGTAAAACGTCACCATTTGTAAAAGTCGTACAATGTTTTCAGAGTGGCACAATTAGCGGTGGTTTTTAAAAAAATTGTCCATGTCAAGCGTAACTAATTAAGATGAGCAGAAAGATATACACGGGCGCTTCTGGCTAAATGTCGTGCTAAAGATTATCTTTGACCATTTGAGAAATGCCCACAGAGGGAAGTTTTAAGGTTATTCAAATTTCGGCTTAAGACAAATTACCGCGTAACAAAATTTTAGTGCTCAAGATGAAATATTTTGTGTTGAAATTAAGCTGCTGGGAGGTGATTTATGTTGAAATTAATCTGATATGAGGTGGTCTAATATTTCCCAGGTGACATAGAGTTGATCTGAGGGAAATGTATGCAGTCATATGGCAATTGGGTCCTTTGAATTAGTTCCATTAAAATATAGTAGAGATATGTAGGTGTGTGTGTATAAAAAGAGTCCCAATTAAGGAAATATGTATATAGGAAAAGATAAAAACAAATGCAAAGCACCAATCGTATTCACCTATTAGAAACCGTAGTATAAGTAGGCCTTCCAATTTCTAGAGGTAATGAAAAATGTTGTAATGTTAAGTAAGAATCTCGCTAGGTTGTCTAAGGTATTAAAAACTTAGTTAATATATCCATAACAAGAATGAGAAAACAAATTAATTTAGATAAATAGTTTCACCAAAACACCATTTCTCTCTCTCATAGATAAGAGAGTTTGAATTTCTCGAACAGAAAACCAAGGAATTTTCCGACAAGTTCCCAAATATATTTAAAAATTAAGACAATGTACCAAGCAAGCATGAATTTGAAGGTCTGAAAATCAATACCAATATCATCACAATCTAATAATTTGGGTTATCTTTGATTAGTTTAGCGTTGAATTATATTTCGAAGAGAGTTCAATTCGTAGGCAACTTGGACGACATCTTGTGACAAGTAGTCGAAGATCTCTAATGAGTGTAAGAAAAGAACTATAGACTTTGGGTGAGATATGCAGGAGATTTAATATAAATTATTCTGTGAAATTACATACACTACAGATGAGTCAAATAGGTTTCGATAGGGGTTCCAAATAGGGACGCAGATATACATGAGCGCTCCGAGGGAGTATGTAAATGTAATGTATGATGTCGTTAAAGGCCACACCACAGTAAATCTTCTTTGAAAAATTGAATCCATTTTGGTAAAAATTAGGCTCCCATAATTAAAATGGAGAACAGAAAGTTGCTTGTGGTTTTACGGGAGCACCTGCCAAGTATGGCTTAATCTCACGGCATTCTTCATGCTCGGACTGATATCGACAATCAACGTCCTCATGTGAGAAACAACGAGTACCAGTATGCCAAAAGATCATGATATGACATCAACTTACTGGTAGAAGCGAGACCTATCCATCTCTGCCGATCTAGGGTCACGGCACCCTTCACCACAGCCACTACTATGCTCCCATAAATGGGCCATCCCAAGTTGAGGTGGATAAATCCTTGTTATCCAGGGCTTCTTTTAACCCCGTAGTACCAAGTTAGCCAATGTCGGGTCGCCCATTTGGTATAGCTTTCGTAAAGCATGATCAACGGATCATGAATCTCTTAGTTTCAAGCATTGTTGCAAGATATTCTTTTTTAAACGATACTGGTAACTCCGTTCGGGCCTAGGTCTTATTAGCAACATCTAAAAGAATTGTACTTGGCCTATACAGGTAATACAACCCTTATCGGCGCTGTCAGAGGGGACCACGTGAATGTTCAGATATGCCCAATTCAGTCTGGATAGGTTTCGAGATTCACCATGCATACTAACCACTAAGCACTACTAACATACGAGTACATACCTGATTTCCGTCATTTATCAACTTATTCATCAACTAAGACATCCTTTCGCTCCTTGCCCAAGAGGCTATCTCCGTTTTTCTCCTTTCTCCATCTATGTCTGAGATTTTATTATTCTGACTTACATGAGCACATAACTTCATTGCACCATGGGCCATGTGCCTAGCATTACTACAGTACCCACACAGTCAAAAATCTCAATTTTTATCTCGCAGAAGTATGTGCCTATTTATAAATAGTATCCACCTTGTGGGCTGTACCCAACAATGCGCGCACATCATTCCAAATATAAAGACTTCAACGTCATTCATACCGTTCCACGTGCTCACACTATTTTCGAGGAAGATATGCCAAAGCGGTCTTCAGTACAACTTAAAACACCTGAACAACAAACCAACAAATTTCTTCCATCAAGTATGCATGCTTTCCTCTTATACAGCATTGCGCTTCACAGACTACCCCCTTAAACGGGAGAACAATAAGACTATAAGACTCATAACCAATTTCCTGCGAAAATCTGTACAGACTGACAACTAGAGCTAATAGACAGTTAACAAAGGCTGCGATCAATTTTCCCCGCTTCAAAACGCAACAACTAAACTTAAAATTGTGTTGATTTCTTAGATTCTTGACGGACTGAACAAAGTAGGTGGAAAAAGGACCAACAAAAAAGTGAACCGAAGCCCAAAATTCAGGTTAAGACAACAAGCAAATGAATTAAAGTATTGATAATGATGGGTGTAAAGTAAGAGCGCATCGCGCGAAGTGGCCGGGGAGAAGCGTCGGCAAAGGGTGCAGGGCGCGTTGACATTCGATTTAAAGTAAGATCAGTTTGGAGTATTCACTCACCGAATTAAAGGTTGTACGGAAATCAAGAAGGACCAGTACTGCTATAGATAATCATTTTCGAGAGTGACATTTAAGATTACCAATATTTCTTTGCGCCCATGATTTGCCTGTACATAATTTTTTCGAGTATCTTGGCAAGGATATATAATGCAGCGTTCCTTTTCTCGTTCAGAATGAATTTTATCATTCCATGTCGTTCTTTTTCTCGGACCGAACGATTTAGTTTCAATCTGTCATCGTTTTTTTCGGACTCCGAATCGTTCTGAATGTACCTGAGTTTTCCCCGGATTCAAGCAGAACGATTTTAATTTGCATTCGTGAATGTGTTGTTTACAATTTGGACAAAGTGGTATTAGTTGAGTTTAAGTTACCTTTGTTGGAAAATAGCTTTATTTTTCATAAACAACAATTTTTACGAATTAATACTTGCTTTTATCAAATGGAAGAAATGTCAAACACTTGAAATGGTTCTGTTTCGTTCCTTTTCTATGAGCACAGAATAAAAATTATGATATCGTTCTGTCGATTCATACCGATTCATTCAGAATGAGAAAAGGAACGCAGCATAAAGTACACTAATATGGCGGAAAACACAAGCTAGGGAGAGACATGGTTTCGACTGAGAGGAAAATTGCGAAGTAGTAAGACATAAATTATAAATATGCGTTAAAGGGCATGATAGAGATGTCATAAATGCTATGGGTATATTAATTGTGGCCTTACCAATTTTATTGGTCAAGGCTTTTAAAACACTTTAATAAATCCACATGCTCTTTGAACTGTTCATAATATATCTATGCACATATCTTTTTCATTATGTAAGCTTTGTATGTATCCTTTCATGTCGTACTATCATTTTCATAGGTACTAATTCAAGTGCGTGCACAATTTCTCTCCTTTTACTTATACAATTAATTTTAGTATTGTAAACGAGTGAGAAGTTTGAAAGTTGTAGAAAGGGATTATAAATTACAGTTTATCTCGAAGACTTTATCTACGAATGAAGTTTTCTTGTTAATATAGAATTCAACATAAGACTTGTTCACAATTTAGTTTCGAATCTGTTTCTCTCAATTGTCATAGATAAGGATGAGAGAATTCATCATAAATTTCGACTCCTTAAAATCATTTTCTACTTTACATAATGTAATTATCTTGTACATGCCTAAAGCAATTAAGGAAAATTACATGACACGTATTTATAATAGTATTTCGCCTAACACAAAAATTTGTTTTATGACCTCCGGCGGGTTATTTATAAAATGCGTGCAAAACAAGTTCGAAACACAAATACAATTACATACATTCGAGTATATATAAGAAGTGTAAATTCTACACAAAGTATTTGATAATACTGAGCATCCTATTAATTTTTGGACCAACAACGTTAAGTTTTACATATCAAATTAATGTTTGTTGCTCTCTCTCTCTTTCAAATTCTGCACTAAACTTACAATGAAAATGTAATTACAATTATGGAGAATAGAATAATTTTTGTAAGCACTTTTATTTTTAAAGATTCTAAATAAAATCATAAATACAAGAGGAAAAAAAACCGCCTCGTCCGAAGTTTGAAGCCGTTAAAAATAAAAGTTCTTAAAAATTCTTCTATTCATTGACCGATTCTAACAATTGTGGGTTCGATTCCCGTCCCGGAAATATAAAGTAGTTACAATTCATTGAAATCGTGTATAATTTCAATTGTGTATATAGGGTTTAAAATCTTTTTGAAGCAATTTTTAAAGATTGAAACCCTATGAAAGAGTTGCACAATTATTTACAATGTATTCTTGGAAATTACAACAGAAATTGTAATATTACAATTATTATATCCAAAATTTTAGGGTCTCTTTGTAACCATGCTCTCTACCAAAATCCAAACATACGTCGTAAAAATCTAAATTTATTTATTGCAATCCCACAGGATTTTATCCATTTTAGAACTTCAACCTAAAATTGTTATAAAAAAGCTGTGTAAAAATTTGAAATTTATAAATCAGCACATCATGAATGTATTGACCTGATGAACGGACATTCAAACAAACATAGGAAATCATTCTAGAGTATAAGAATATACATAACAACCTCTCAAATTTGCTTCTTCCACCATATCATTAAAACTGTCTGATATTACCTCTCTCGAATTATTAAGATATTTCCTTATACCTCTATCAATATTATTCGTTTATTTAATAACATGAGAAAGCTACTTATTTTCATCTTATTCTCCGTCAAAATACTTCTGTCCTGTATTTGTACTTGGTCTTTTCTGAGGACACTCTCCACTTATAAATCCTCCTCTCAGATATCACAAGAGCCACTTTCAATAAAATTTATTTAATAAAAAAAAAAGGCTCGACAAATTCGTCTTGCTGTGTAAAAGAAAAACTCCAAATTCGTCCGAGGAACCAGAAATCAATAGTTCTAAGCTTCCTTGGGCTCAAATTTGTGTGATGGTACTTAACTTATCTGTATCAAATTGATGATTTACATTGCAAAATAGCAGGTGGGCGAACTCCTCTTTTTAAAGTTTTGAATCAAACCATAGCTCGAATCAAATCATTCAATACTAAGTACGAATAAAAATCAATGTAAATACGTTTATCCACTGAAAACTGTTTCCAAATATTAACTGAAATGGAAAATAAAGTCGTTATCATAAATCGGACGACATTAAGTGAAATACTAACCTAAATACATTCATTGAGATCAGACTAATTAGGCTGAGGCTTTTAATGCAAACTTATTGAAAGATGAATATTTAATTAGAAAAACCTCTAGAGACTTTTCGCTTAATATTGAATAAAGTCTATTGGAAATGAGGTCAGAAATCAAAAGAAATACCCTTAACTTCCCCTTCCTTAAAAATGGAATGAAATTAAAAGACTCATTGACGCTTCATCCGCCAGTGCAGTCTTATTTTGAAAACACAGACAAATATCCAATTTTTTATTTTAATTAAAATTTGATTGAAAATTTAATTAAAAATCGTTTAATTAATTTTTTTTCTGTGAATACTGTTAATTGGTAACATGTTGAAGGTCGACCCTTGGAGCCCATAACCAAATTTATATTGTATAAAAAAACTGTCACAATTTAACGAGCTCCTCAAGATACACATCTGAAAGGATCTTAGCAATTTAACGAGATTTTACACAGTTACATTTTGGATATTTAGGTCCTGTCCGAATCCAAGTCTTCGTTTTCCTCTTTGCCTTGTTATTACAGCTAATGACGTGACACAACAAGCTCAGCTCGACATTTGACGTTTTGTTAAAAGCTTGTGCTGTTTTACTTGATGCTCGTACCATTACCTTCCCCCCGACTGGAAAACAAATTCTCTTGTCTTTGAAATGTTAAATAATTTAGGGTTATATTTACAAGGTAGTCATATATCTCTTGACCATCATAAATGCAATCAAATTCACCAAAAAATTAAATTATAAATTTTTGGCGACATGATTTATATTGTATCTACTTACTGCGATAAGCTACAATGTAAAAAATAAAGATTAATTTTATTAGCCACAAATTATAATTGACTCGATGATCAACCTAACCAGATATCTAAACTTTTATACAAAGTAGCAAAGCTCGGTGGCATAGATATGAATTCGGATATAACTTGACTCGGTGTTACGTCACTAGCTGTAATAACAAGACGAAGACGAAGACTTGGATTCAGACAGGCTCTTAATTTTGAATAAATTTGACTAGTTTTTAAAACTAATTTTTGGAGTATGGTATTTGTATGATCAAGTTGAGTATATGAATAGCTAATTTTTTTACCGAAACTCTTACACTTGGAGCCAGTTTGGAGCGCTTGATATATTTTCTTAAAAACTTCTTCTACGATTCTTTTTGATTTGATTGGGAGCGCTCCAAACCGACTTGCTTTGAAGCGATTCCAAATTTTCCTGCTGGGAAGTTACTTAAGAGTTGCTATCCTAATACAGTATGCATGGCTATAATCAGCAAACAGTGGCATAATAGTAGGAGTAAATTCCAGTAAGTACTAATTTATGTAGGTAATAAAAAACCGTGATAGTACTAGTATATTGCTTGCTGGCTCTACTAACAGTACTCATTCTAATTCATTCAATTTGATTGTCTTTTCGGAGGGACTACTACTACACTTTTCATCAAATTATCTTCGATTTTACAGCAGTGATGTCAATCCATACAAATCTAAGTTAGACCCAACAACAGTATAACAGTTCAGTCATACTATAATTATTATTATTTTGTTAATCGAGCTAACATAAGTAATCGATTACGGTTCTATAACATTCCACAATCCAAGTCTTCATCTTCATCTTATTATAACAGTTAGTATCATCTGGCTTAGCAGTATAACAGTTAAATTGTCGTTCATTTGTGATTAATAAATTCAATGATTAATTTACCTTCATAAGGCAGATAAAGTCACCTTCTATGTGAGGTGTTTATGTAAAACATCAAACTATGGAAATGAATTAGATCAGCTTAGTTTGATTTTCAACAAAATTTCATAACAAATATTAAGTCGCGTAGTGAAATATGGTGGTAAAGAAAAAGTAATTAGTTAATTTACGATGCTAGTACCGTGCTCAGGCTTGGCCAAAAGTCTGTCGGTTTTGCTATTGATGTTTGAGTTTGATATTACACTTTCCGTGTTTCTGAGCTATACCTATGGAGCGCAGTGAAGATCTGATCGTTAGTTGACTTTCGGCCTCACCAGCCGCACTGATATTCACACAGGGTTTGTCCGCGTGTAGTTTCAGGCATCACAGGACATAAAGTCGTCCATTTGGTGTGAGCTAGCTAATGTTAGGCAATTAGTTATCAACACATTTTCAATGTTTGTAGTTGGGAAGGTATTCAGAATGCCTGAGTTGATCATTTTTAAAGATCCCTTTGGGTGTTTATAATAATAATTTTTTTCAATTTCTTCACCCAATCTTTTTTCAAATTGGTAAATAAGAATAGTCACCTTATGACCCTTGTGATTTAGTTTTTCGTGTGGATCTAGTAAAAAGAAATTTTTTTATCTATTTTTTGTTCCATTGCAATTCAACACCACCCAGCTTCATCGACGGTCACATCAAATGATTCTGTTTGTTGATCACCACGTGTCCCATACAATCTCACGAGCGACCTCCTAGAAACAGCAACCATGACATTATTCTGGCACGTATCTACATATATCTGAACCAGTTGATAGCTGAATGCTTTAACTTTCGCTTGTCTTTCCATTCCGCTACAGGAAACCCCTATTGAAAGCCTATTATAATCACGAAAAGCTTTGAAGGCGATTCTTTCACTTCTTACGATTTTAATTCCAAAATTCCGAACTATAATAGACTGACAACGTCAGGTGTAAATTATTCATACAAATATAGACTCAGAGACTCAAAGACTCAGTCCTTCGTAATTGTATGAATTTTGTAAAATCTACGAGCCTTTTATTTAACAACATTCGTCCTAAATTACTCCGTTAGAAGTGGAGAAAAACTTCATGAGCTTTAAAAAACATAGTTCATCACATCCACAAAATAATAATGAATTTCACGGCAGAAAATATTGTTGCCTTGTTACAAGACCTTTCCTCGCTCACCTAACAAACCAATAGACAACGATGCTTTTAAAACTTCGTCCCTGCAACAACTTTACATTAACGAAAAATTTTACATCAATTTGTTTTGCATTTACCTCTGAGGCACATTGAAAATGAATATTATACTTTCTCTACAAAAACTGGAAATTTGTTCCTTTTTTTTTTAATTGCAATGCTTTCTTCCCAGATCAATTATATTTGCCATGGGAAATTGAATCTTCTTTCCATTTCAAATTGATACCTCTACAATTTATACCTAAACAGTATTCAGTTACTAAAAATCCAAAGAATATTACGACGGCAACTATACGCGTAGTTGTTTGTGTGTGCTCTTTCCACGTTGAAAAATATTTATATTGACATCGCCTTTGAGATGAACTTCAATACTGAACTGGAAAAACTATATCATTTTCAATTTCTACTCCTTCTTGATCCTATCCAATTTGTTGAATGATACCTGAAACATCTCTGGAATTTTATTAAGGAAAAATCATCGGACGAGGACAGATGATTTGGAAGAAAAACTTCAAACTTTGCAAATTCCTCTTATCAAGACATTTTCATTTAATTTTAGTTTTGATGATCGAATGATAGCAAGATTTTTCCTAATGAAACTTCTTCCCCTGTTCCTGGAACCAATATCTTGAACCTTCAGAAATAGGACGTAAAGGATGTCATATACGCATTTTGTCGTAGTTAAACCGCATGCAAAGTAAAATTTATTACAGATGCGAATATTAATTAAACCAAATTGAGGAATGGCATTGGGATTGCTCTTGATATTGAAGAGAAAAAAAATTAAAACAATAAAGCTTAAGTGAAAATGGACAAAAGGCACGTTATCAGAAAAAGATCTATTAAGATCGGAATTCTTGGTTTAGTAGAGATGCGAGCCTTTTTGTGGTTGCTATTGCTGCTTCCTCTGTTATGGTCTTTAATAGTTGATGATATCCTACAAGAACTGCCCAATTCTGGCTATGATAGTCAAGGGGATATGCGGAAAACCTGGTTATACCAAACACGAGTCATCTTATATCAAACCTGAGTTGCCTTATGGTTGCAATTTCCTCATGATATATTTTTCACTGTTAAAGCAAGTAATAATCAAATCAGATCCGCACTTGAATTCGAAAAGTCGGTGGTTAGGACCAAGAAGCACCCGATTTTACTTAAGTCTGACCAAAGTCTCTGATTATTTATTCTGTTGACGCAGCGACTCAAAGTAGGTCTTGGTGTCCGACACTAGGGGACGTCACTGGTCTTGATCCTGCGCGATTTCTTACTAGTAGACATATAATTCAGTAAGCACCACATTTGTGGCACATAATTATTTTCTAGTTTTTAGTATATCAACTAATGTAAAAAAAGTGTTTAACTTTTTAACTGTTTTTTACTTATTTTATTTTGAAGTATTTTGAATGGGAACTCGTCTTTTAGGCTTGCGTATATTATCTAAACTAAACGTTTTAAAAGTGTTTAAATAAAAAAAGTTATAGTTTGAGTTGCTATTTATAAAGCACGCCGGTCTATTTACAAAGGACCCAAAACTTCTCATCCTTTTCAACTATCTCAGTGTATCTTTATTGTAAGCTTCTACCTGTTAATTTTTCACAGTCCAACTCCTAAATACATAGCCCTTCCAAATACTTTAGTCGGCTTAATGCCACATAAGCTTGACTCTGCTCAAACAGCCTGGAGCCCAAAGACATTACAGTGTGTGGTTAACAGTACTACCCTGCATCTAGTGCTGGGCAATACTTAAGTAAAAAAAGACTTAAGTACTACTTAAAGTACATTTTCGTTACTTAAGACTTATTACTCAATACTTTTACTCTTCGTAGAAAAGAAAACACAATCTCTAGTGCAACTGCTTTTTTGTTGAGTTTTAAAGAACACAAAGAACTGTCAAAGTGCCGCACTCACACATCAAGGCAGAACCTTAGACAAATTAATAACATACCAATAAAACTGGGCAAGTAGAACAAAAACCAATAACGCCTCGCTCGAATATAAAATCGACGATGCTTCGACTTAATGACATAACCACTGACATGTATAATATGGACTGATTCATAGAAATACACTGCAGAAAGTGGGCTCACTTCTATATTGCTGACTTTCGGTCTAAGCACTACATAAGTACCAATTGAGGGAGAACTGAAAACAACAAATAAATTAGTGGATTCGTCGAAATAAATGATTTTAAATTAATCATTTAGGGATATTACTGCGATAAAAACTGTTTTACCAAAGACAATATACCTATTCATTACATACGCAGAAGAAATTCTAAATGTTTTATTAAAATCACTTTTCGAGCTGCGTGCTCACTTTTTCAACTTCCCGCCAGATGTAGGCAAGGCCTCAATTTTTTCTTAGAAATTTACTGGACATTTTTTCCTTAGAATAGTTATATATTATTGGAGGCGATAATGGGTGCTTGGGCGGACCTCTAATAATTTTTATGAGTGTAGCAATGAGAAGTGAAAGTTTTACTCTACCTGCGACGCCGAAAACTATAAAAAACTATAAATAGTAGCCACTGGTTACTATACATGTTACAGTTTTCAAAAAGTATTTATTAATTAATATCTATTAACTGAACTCGATAAACTTCATTGTATTATTGCCAACGTACAAAGATTCTAAAAAAGTACTTTAAAAAGTACTCAGTACTTTTTATAGACTTAGTACTTAGTTACAAGTACTTTTCATACATGCGATACTTGTACTTACGCTGAAGTATTCTGGCCTTCGGTACTTGCACTTACGTACTTTTTCTTTGGTACTTGCCCAGCTCTGCCTGCATCTTACTGACGATGGAGGCCCACGACAAACTCAATATTAGCTATATTCCTTCTGTCGACTTGGTACCTACAATATCAATTCAAAACCGACAGATCCTTCCTCATGGTTTAGGCGGGCAGTACCACTGCAGCATTAAAATTGAGGAGCTGGAACCCGGAGCTCACATAATATTTCATGGGAACGAAATTCGTGTGCTAAGTTCGATGAAAATCGGCTAAGTAGAAGTAGTTGAAAAAACCCGTCGCCAGAAGTGAAAGAAACAAATATACGAAAATGAAACTAAATAAAACCGTTTAAAAAAGGGATTCGATCAAGCCGAGGGAATATTGTAAGATCCTGGCATCGCCAATTGATCGTAAGTACATAGTTCATATAAAAATCTCGTACTCGTAACTTAAAACGCGTTTTCTTGCTAGGTCGTTTTTTAAAATGGTGGAAACTTTCAAAAGAAGATTTCTAAAACTAACTGAATAAAATTTGGCCACAACATTCTTCACGTCATTCCTTAGAGTAGTATGGAAGCTTTTTTTTAAACATTTTTTTAATGGAAAACTTTCGAAAAAAACGGCCAAATTTGACATTGAATTCTGAAATAGACGCCATTTTGTAAATTTTCACCCAAACAAAAAGGAGTTTTTACCAATCAAGAGTTTTTCAACCTGATTTCGTATTTTTTGTTTTTTTTTTTTTTTTGGTTCAGACAATTTTCAGAGAAGTAGGATTTTGCACTATCAGGCATTTTTTTTTTGGGCATCGTCTTGGCAATAGCCCAAAATATTAAATAAAAAATTTAAGGTTGTATAGAGCATAAGTGATTTAATCAAACAAAAAGAAACTGGTTCGATTATTGAATCTTGTCCATTGAAAAAAAAAATCATGAATATCAGCAATTTTCAAGGTCGTTACACTTGGATGATCGTTTAAAAGGACGCAAATTGGTGTATACTCTAAATTTCTGGTGTTGCACTAGTTTGGAAAAATTTCGTCATTATTACACGGGGTACTCCGTCATACTTTTTTGTAATGAAACTCAATCATAAGAAATATGAATATATTTTCAATAAATGTTCATCCTTTCTTCCTTCTGAATTATCAAGTTGCAAACCTATGACTTGGACTTCGAATTCTATACTTAGGCAATCTAGTGGACTGAAAATGATTTCCAAAGAATTTCTTTTTTATTTTTGATTAGAAATAAATTAATTTCAGGAGAACATTATCTAACATTTCATGACAAGAAGCACAACGAAATTGAATCAAGAGATTTCTGTTATGTAACAACTTCTTGGCGTAACAAAAGAAGCTAAATTATAGAAAGATAGAAATTAGCACATTTCCAAAAATGTGACATTATAGAGAAAATTAACTAGCCCACCTTACCGCTATCTCCTCCATTCATATCATAAAGAGGCACATACATGATTCCATTAAGAAGAAGTTATTGTTATTGTTATTATTATTTACAAAGAAAGAAGTCTGGAGAGGTGTCTTTAATTCCTCTGGAGATTATTTTTTCCGCTTTGATGCTTTTACGACCAAGCAAAGCAGGAATCCAAATAGACACATTGTTTGTCATTTTATATGCACAGTGGTGTCTTGAGGGGTGCATGTTCGTGACAGACAGGAAAAATAGATTTTCTATCTGGCTTAATCGAATCGAATTCATTCTTAACGTGAGCGTCTAGCTGCAGATGAAATAGCCTCAAATAGCTGTGTATATTTAAAAGACAATCAATTATCCTGACGAAAGATCAATAATGTCTCTTTAAACTGCGACTTGAAAAGACCCATATTAGCAGATTCGTTGTTGTCTACAGGTGAAAATAGGTTTTATTGAGCTATTCTTAGTAAGATTTTGTTTTTTTTTACTACAAGTTTCAGCATTTCTGTTATAAAAAAATTATTATGAATTAGCTAAAACTTGTTGTCTCCGCGAAATATAATTCCAGCCTACCTACACTCATGGATTAAGGCGTTTTGATGTCCAAACCTAAGGATAATTTGGATTTATTTATATTCAATTTTCTGCGATTAGTTGGGACCTGAACAGGCTTTTAATAGGTCGGCAAGACAGGAAAAATTTATATACATATATGTATGATAAGGAGGAGGAGACCAATGGTTTGGATTGTAAAAGGCTAAAAATGTTTTTCCCACCTTAAATAGGATTTATTTCTGACTAAACACCCTAAGATGATATATTTTTTTTTTATACAAGGAATCACTTGAACTTTCTCCAATAAAACATACCTGAACTTCTTATCTTCATGATGTATGAAATATTGTAGAAGAATGCCAAGTTCGATTAGCCGAAATATTTCATTTCAGAGTTCTTAGATATTTTGACACTTCCATCCAACAGAAAAAGTGTTATCAACCTAGTTGAACTTATTGGGAAATATTAAAGCAAATAATACTGAAAAGGAGTTCATCGGAAGTAAACATCTTTCAACGAATGTAACGAGAACGATAGAGCAGACAGATTTCAGTTTTAGATGCATTAAATTTGATTCACTCTGTTTCAAGCAAACATTCCAGTAACGTCACTATTCAATGATATACTTAACATTACACTCTATAAATTTTCGTCCTTCTTCTTTTGAATTACAGAATTAAAATATCAAGCGAAATAAAGTGCATTATCGAAAAAATGTTGAATGAGCTTGAAAGCAACGAAGAGCAGAATATTGATGAGAATCAATAAAAAGAAAGGAGATAAAACCGAGCCCTGAGGAACATTGGCGTTAATGAGGTGAGGTTTTGAAGTAACGCCTTCTAATCCAACCAATATTGAAGAAAAAGATAAAAATTAGTCAATCAGAAAAAAAGTAGCAGACGCGACTCTATCGTAGACCATACAAAATATCTTGGTGATGAAACGCATTCTCCAAAATTATGGAAAGCATTCCAACATTTAGTAAGAAAAGTAAAGAAGTTTCCAGATAGACGATTTATTTCAATATCGCTCATTAGTTTTGAATGAAATTTTTACTTACGAGGGTTATGGGGTCAAGTAATTTCCTGCAAGATGTCGCTTTTGGAAATGATTATTATAATTGCTTTTTGTCTCGACAACTTTAACCCATAAAAAAAAGTGATTGTTTTTGTTTCTATCATTTTGTTAAAAAAAAATGGTATTAATACGGCCATATGGGAAAAAAAGAAATTTAACCAAGACTAGGCAAAAGCAATGTTCGACATTGTGACATGTAACCAAACTTAAATTTACGCTATTAGTAAAAAAACAAGCAGTTATCTTCCCAGGCGATGATAAACCAATCAAAGCGAAATACGCATGGAGGATTTAGAAGAAAATGGTTGCCTTATTTTATGTTTATCATAATACGATCAATTACGTTTATCCCTTTGGATGATTTTTTGGCTCTTTATATTTCGATTAGTTTTGCTCGTAATATCTATTTGTTTCTTCGGAAACTTTTTCGAAAATTCATTTGTAATAAACATGGAGGCAAAAAATTTCCACATTTCTGGATAATTTTACCCAAGAGATGGCTCTGAAGTTATTATTTACAAAACCGCGTTAGCGTTTCTGCGCTAGCGCGGGACCGATCCTTAAAGTGTTAAGTATAGCAGCTTCCATAGAGTCAAATCAAATTTTAACTTCGAAAATGGTCGAGGTGACTACAATGGGTTCGAATCACTACGCAATTCTTCTCTGGGAATTTTCTGAACAAGAGTTAAGCTGAAACAGTTAAAAAATATTCCACTAATAAGGTAAGGTAAAGTATATATAAAGACTGGTGAGCTTATATTGGTTTTAACGGTAGACAAATATTGTTTGCCAAATATCCTGGACAAATAGAAATTTTTCTCTTCTCACACATCTTACGAACCGCTGTACAAAAGCAACATATGACACATTTTTATATACATATTAACTAAAAGTTGTCCGACCTTAGAACGGAAATCTCTCGTAAACCACCATTGTTCACGAGCGCCTGTGCGATATTTTGGTGACGTTCTGCTCTTTCTATAGAGCTATCTCTATTTGCGATTGTTCTTATCGCGCGTACGTTCATAAGAGTACGGCCACAGACAAGACCGTATATATGGGGTGGGTTTGAGGGGTTCAAACGCCATCCATCGTTGTAGCCTATACTTTTGTTAATCTGATAAGCCAAATTTGATGTCTTTCTTCCGTGCCCCTTTCAGGTAAAGCAACTTTAGGAAAAACGTGTGCTAAATAGAGAAAGAAAATAAGCAATACTCCAGTATGTATGCTTCAGTAGATGGTAGCTTGCTTTGATACACCGTAGCTTAATCGCAGTGGTATTTTAAATTTTGTTCACAGTTGAAAGCGAATATTAAGTCTAAGTTCAATTGGTTTTTCGTCCTTAAAACACCAACTTTTGTTGTAAATAATTAAAATATGGTAACTAATATTTTCCATGAGCATCCTATGGTTTTAATAAATTATTTGTTTGCGTTTTTGCGGCATTTTAGATAATTACATAGTTATATCTAAAATGAGCTAACAAAATAAAATTTGCGATTAATTTTCAAATGCACTTAGCATTTTATTGGCCATTACAATTGTGCGCGATTGTGTGCCTCTCAGTGCGATTCAGTCATCGGAACTGTGTCGATTTCTAAAAATCATGCGCGCGTCAAGCGCACGCTTGTTTCTGTGGCACTATACACTATAGTTGACAGCGGCTATAACTTAAAATGTTTTGATTTTGTGGTGGCAAGAAAGCATTATTGTGAAATTTACATATATTTAACAGATTATTCTGGAGTTTTCTATTCCAGAAGTTTCTTGACTATTCTATTCATTCTATTCCTGAACCTTCCGAAGATTCTATCATCGATTCTCCGAACCTGAAGCTGTTTACTCTCCATTGCCAGCAGATGTCACCAGTTGTCTGTTTTTGTTGTACGTAACAATATTATAGTAAATATCGGCACCACTTCGGAATTATAGCATAACCATGTTTAGCGACGACCACAGTGGCACAGCCAATCGGAGCTCTGTCGAATGCGATATATCGCGCTCGTGAACAAGCCTTAAGCTAAAACTTTTTTTAATTCTCGTTAATTTTGTTTTTTATTTAAAACCTAACCTCGAACCCTATCCCTATCCTATTTAACAATTCGAAGCTCTTTAATATTTCCGTGTCTAATCTAATTTATTTTTTTTGCACTTTCATTTATTTTCAGAATGTCATCACAAGTTGTAGCCACAATTCTCTTAGCTTTGATTATTTTCTCTACAGTTGAAAGCAGAGCCGCCACTACGCCACCACTATGTGAACCAGGAATCTTGGAGGAAATGCCACAACATATCCGAAAAGTTTGCATTGCATTGGAAAACTCAAATCAGCTTTCAAGTGCGCTAACTGCTTATATAAAAAATGAAGCGGCAGGTAATATACAAATGTATACATAGACATTCACAGTTAAGATTTGAAATAATTACATCAGAGTTGTTTGGTGAAATTTGAAGTCCTCTTCCCATATTGTCTGTATTATTTTTCGAACTCTTAAGATCTGATCTGCACATAAAAGATTGAATTTTGGATCTTGTGGGAATTGCCCTAATGCCACCAAATATCACATACATATGCCTGTGACTTTGCGTTCAATACGTTTCGGAGATATTACGGTCCTAAATTTTATACAGGGTGTTTCCTCTTAGGAGGTCCATAGAGCGGGAGGTGATAGTACTCACCTAGACGAACCAAAAATTGTATGGCAGGGGGGAGGGCAATATCAACCGTTTAGGAGTTACAGGGTGATTCATAAAAAAAGCTAGGTTTTCACAAAACACCCTGTATATTAAAAACTACTCGGCGTATGGTTACAGTTGAGGGCTCACTGTACGCAGAACTTCATGGCCTTTCCAACGACAGCTCAACCAGCCCCGTACCCCTCTCCCCTAAGAGGTTATGAAGGTCTAAACTAAAAATTTCGGATTTTCTTTCCTTTTTTTTACTTTGACCTCTATTATTTTTGCAAAAAGGTCGTTAACATAACTTTTTTTTATAAAAACTGTAAACTGCAGACTCTCCTCTTTAAGTTGACCTATTACATCCTATGTGTTAACTGTAGCCGTTAAACAGTTATTAACTCATAACCTATTCAGGTCACACCGAAAAAAGACGATATTTCTTAAAATGACGTGCTAAGGGAACAAATTATCGTTGAGAATAGGTTTGAAAATAGGTTTGAGAATAGGTTTAGAGCTAATAACTCTTAAAGGGCTTCAGATAGCACATTGGGTGTAATAGGTCATATTAAAGGGGAGAGTCTACAGTTTACAGTTTTTATAAAAAAAAGTTATGTTAACGACCTTTTTGCAAAAATAATAGAGGTCAAAGTAAAAAAAAAGGAAAGAAAATCTGAAATTTTTAGTTTAGACCTTCATAACTTCTTAGGGGAGAGGGGTACGGGGCTGGTTGAGCTGTCGTTGGAAAGGCCATGAAGTTCTGCGTACAGTGAGCCCTCAACTGTGACCATATGATCTGCAGTTTTTAATATACAGGGTGTTTTGTGAAAACCTAGCTTTTTTATGAATCACCCTGTAACTCCTAAACGGTTGATATTGCCCTCCCCCCTGCCATACAATTTTTGGTTCGTCTAAGTGAGTACTATCACCTCCCGCTCTATGGACCTCCTAAGGGGAAACACCCTGTATACTGATATATTTTACTTTCTCGGGTGTAGCAGTCAGTGATTAATAAAAACTAATTACCTAATCATGTAGTTATTGGCCTAACGTTCAAATATCGTTGCCGTCCTCGGAAGCACCATCATGGATCTATACACTTTTCTATTTACAATAAAATTAGTGAGTCTATTTGTTACTTACTATTCTAGCTTTCTAATCCGATCGAACATTAAAATTGAATTGAACACATAAATAAATAGAACAAAATCAAAAATAACTAGGTATAACACTCATAATAAATTAACCCAAAGATTAGGCGAAGTGTAAAAATTGTAAAATTCTACTAGTTCATGAATATGTGTTGTCAGAAATTCATAACGGCCATTTTTTCTTAATATAAATATAAAAGTGTTCGGGATTCTCTAAGAGACTGCAGTAAATTGTGTGTAGACTTGTCTGTGTCTGTGGTTTGACAAAACTGTTTTTCCTTTATTTCTTGACTTTATAACCGATTTATGGTTTGTTATTCTGTTTTTAACAACAGTCAGCCATCACATGAGCCTTTAAATTTTTTTTTATATACCTACTTATAACTAAAAACCGCAGTTACAACGAATCTTCCTCAGTTTCCTATTCTCATTTCAGTATTTTCCATTTACATGAACTAATTAACTTCAACAGTTTAAC